>NW_019168381.1:11189764-12408883 GCF_002303985.1 Durio zibethinus | reverse complement strand
CTAAAACCCCAACAACACCCATCGAAAGCTGGAATCAAAAACTAAAAAACCCACTAGTTTTTGGGAAAGTCACTAAAAAATTTAACGAAAAATTGGAAAACCCACCTCTTTCTAGAAAACTCGTCCGAATCCCATCAAAAAATTCAACCTTCGTCAAAAAATTCAATCGAAAACTTAAATGTTCATCCAGAAACCCAAAAAACCCAGATTTTTCTAGAATCCAAAAAAATTTTGAAAATTCAACCTTGATCCCAAAGCTCCAAAACTTTAGCCCTAACAACTTAAGACTGAAACTAGAAATCCAAACCTCCTAATTACCTAAAATCTAAAACCCAAAAACTCCCAGAACCAAAATCTCAGAAACCCTACTTTTCAAAAATTTTTCAAACCTTTTTTTTTTCAAAAATTTCTTCTTGTCTAGTTCCTTTTATTCTCGATTTAATTTATAGGCAGTCTTAGAAGGATTTTTAGGAAATGGACAAAATCAATCCAAGCTTGAATCTTGGGATTGTTTCTATCCGAGCGTGATCTTAGGTCTTTGATTTAATCGTAGTTAATTTTAGCATTTATAGCAATTTGCTTTTGCATTAAAGACCTTGACCATATTGATGGGATTCTGATTTGAGATCCTGATTCTTTCATTCGCGTACGGATTGGAATAAAAAGAAAGAGAAAAGAAATAAAAAATAATAATTTATACATATGAATAATAATAATAATATCACATAAATAATAATATATTGTAATAGTACTATAGTATGGCAATAAGGTATACTAAATATAAATATAATAATAATACTAGTATATTATAATATATTAAGCTATATAATATGATATAATAATACTAATAGTAGACCTACTAACATAATATTATACTCGATTAGCTTCGATATAGATAGGTGTCTACAGTTGCCTCTCTTTGCACATCTCTGTTAGACAAAGATGATGCAAAGACCTAGACACCCACTCTATTCGAGTGAAATCAGTGAAAATGATCGAAACTGAACCACGAGTCAAGAATATAATATGGATCGAGCCGAGATCGAATAGCTAGGATGATACCACGAGTCTAAAAACAACCAAGATCGAGTCAAGGTTTAGATGCATGATTGGGACAATGCTAGGAGTCTAAAATGATTTGACTTAAGTCGAGATCAGATGACTGGGATGATACCATCAGTTTGAAAGTGAAGACTGAGTTGAGGTTGTAAATGAATGACCGAGATGATGTCGTGAGTCTAAAACTGATCTAGACTTAGTTGACATCAGATGACTGGGACGATGTCGCGAGTCTAAAAATGATCTGGTCTGAGTCGAGATTAAATGATTGAAACAATGCCACGAGTCTGAAAGCAACCAAGACCAAGTCAAGGTCATAGATAAATGACCGGGACAATGCCATAAGTTTGAAAATGATTTGACCTGAGTCGAGATCAGATGATTGAGATGATGTTACGAGTTTAAAAGAGACCAAGACTGAGTTGAAGTCATAGATGAATGATCGAAATGATGCCACGAGTTTAAGATAATCTAGCCTGAGACAAAATCGGATGACTTAGATGATGTCGCGAGTCTAAAAGTAACCAAGATTGAGTTGAAATTGTAGATGAATAACTGAGATGACATCGCGAGTTTACAGATGATCTGGCTTGAGTCAAGATCAAAACCTATGATGAATGATCATACAATGATACGAATGTATGCCTTATCTAAGATGTAAATCCATCGCGATACTAAAGCATCTAAAGCTTTCATTTGCATTCTTATTTCTTCATCTTTCTCTCTGAATAAGAATTTATATTCACCCCAAGGAAAACTTTTGAAATCAGTGATTTTCTTTTATTTGGAGGAGTTTATTTTTAGCCCTTGTCTCTTTCAATTTCCTTAAAGTAACATACAATTTCTTAAGATTTTGTTTAATTTTTTATCATTATCTCAATTTCAAAATAGAAGATGCAAGTTATGCACTTTTTCTATTCACGGTAAGGTAAAAAGAAAGGTATATATATATTAAAAGTGAAAAATAAGATAAATATCATTTATTTGGATAAGCAATAAATTACAAATGATGGCCAATAACAAAATGAAGGTGTATAGGGATGACTATTTGGGATAGCAATGCCCTAAAACAAACGATTAGATAATCATGACAACAAATATTAGATTTTTTCAAAAATTCAACAAAAACATGATGCCCTAACACCTTTGAGCTCTTTGAAATTTACTATCTTTAGTATGCCTCTCAAGTGATGCCATATTCTTACTCATTCAAGTTGCTCTCATTTAATTCAAGCCACCCTTTTAGGTTTTCAACTTGAACTTCTTTTTTTTTTGTTTTTTTATTTTTTTTCTTCTTTTTTTGGTTCAAGCTACCCTTTCAAGTTTTCAACTTGTACTTTTTTTTGTTCAAGCTTCCCTTTTGGGTTTTCAGCTTTAATTTTTTTTTTTAGCTTAAGCAAAATACTTCTTCACGACATCAGAATTAATGGGATTAAGAAGCTTATCTCCATCCATTTCTGACAAGATCAAGGCTTCTCTTGAAAAAACTCTTTTTACAACATATGGTCTTTTCCAATTTAGAGTCCATTTTCTCCTATCTTCATGTTGATTTAGAAGAATTCTTTTCAATACCAACCCTCATTCTTGAAATTGATGAGGTCGAACTTTTTATCATGAGCATTCATCATTCTCTTTTGGTACAACTAGCCATGACATAGTGCTGTTAACATTTTTTTTTTAACAAAATTTAATTGTTCATAGCACTCTTGGATCCATTCGACCTTTTCTAACCCCACTTTTTTTAAAACTCTTAGAGATGGGATTCTACATCTATTGGCAATACTGCTTCTATTCCATAAACTAAGGAAAAATGAATTGCCTTGGTAAAGGTGCACACAGAGGTTTTGTAAGCATAGAGAGCAAAGGTTAATTTTTTGTACCAATCTTTGTATGTCTCAGTCATCTTTTCCAAAATCTTTTTTATGTTCTTATTTACAGCTTGATTGTCTCATTCATTTTTGGGTGATAAAGAGCTGAATTATGGTGTTTAATCTTGAACTGAGCACATACTTCTTGCATCATCTTATTGCTCAAATTTTTTGCATTATCTAAGATAAATCTTTCTGGGAGCCCATATTTGTAGATTATCTCTCTTTTGATGAATTTGCAAACCACTGATCTAGTCACAATTGTAAAAGAAGTAGTTTCAACCCATTTAGTGAAGTAATCAATCATCACAAAAATGAATCTATTCCTATTTAAGGCTTTTGGGGTAATGGGACTAATGACATCCATTTCTCACATAGAAAATGGCTAAAGTGATGCCATAACATGTAGAGCAGCAAGTGGGGCATGAATTTTGTCAACATAAATCTAGCACTTGTGACATTTTTTAGTGTAACTGATGTAATCTTTTTTCATGGTCAACCAATAATATTCAACCCCCATAATCTATCTGGCCATCATGTGTCCATTTGCATGTGCACCACATACGCCATCATAGACTTCTCCAATAATCTTTTTGGCCTTAGAGGCACTTACACAATGCAATAACACTTGATCTCTGCTTTTTCTTGTACAAAACTTTTCCATTTAGAAAGAATCTCATAGCCAATCTTCTTAAGACTCTCTTATCATTTTTTATTGCTTGATCTGGATACTACTGATTCCTTAGATATCATATAATGTTGTGATACCAAGGATTGCCATCTTCTTCCTCTTTTAGGTTGGCATAATGCATCGACACATTTTTTTATATCTAATTTGATGGGTTGAATTTCAACTATATCACCAATTTACGCTATTGCAACTAAAGTTGCAAAAGCATTTGCTATTTAATTATCTTCACAAGGTAAATGTTCAAATTGGATGCTTTTAAATTGTTTACACAACTCTAAAATGTATTTATGGTAAGGGATGAGTTTTGAATTGTCTCTCATTCGTCTTTTAGTTGATAGATAACCAAGGCTGAATCTCCAAACACTTATAATGTCTTGATTTTTCTATCCAAAGCAGCATGCAATCCCATAACACAAGCTTTTTATTCAACTACATTATTACTGTAATTTAAATTTAATCTTGCTGTCACGGGGTAATAATGTTCTATCGAAGATATTAAAACTATTCCAATCTCATGCCCCATGGCATTAGTAACCCCATTAAAATACATTTTCCATATCTTTTCATCATCATTATCTTCTTCTAACCTTGAGATGGCCATTAATTCTTCATCTAAAAAATCAACTTTCATAGGTTCATAATCATCAGTGGCCCTATCTGCAAGAAATTTAGTAATGACACTTCCCTTGATTGCTTTTTAGCTCGCATAAATTATGTCATATTTGAAAGCATCACTTGCCATCTTGCAATTCTTCCTGATAATGAATGGTTTCTCAAAAATATATTTGGTTGGATCTAGTTTGGTTATAAGCCAAGTTGTCTGATAAAACATATATTGTCTGAGCCTCTTAGCCATCCAAGCTAAAGCGTAACACATTTTCTCTAGTGATGAGTACTTGGACTCGTACTCTGTGAACTTCTTGCTTAATAAATTGCTTTTTTTTCTTGCCAAATTCATCTTGTTACCCCAGCACACATCCCATTGACTTCTCATGTATCATTATATATAGAATCAATGGCTTTCCTAAAATGGGTGGTGCTAATATTGAAAGATTTGATAAGTACTACTTGACCTTGTTAAACGCTTTTTGGCATTCATCATTCCATTTATCAAGATTATTCTTTTAGAAGAGCTTAAAGATGGGATCGCATTTACGGGTGAGTTAAGAAATGAATCAAGAAATATAGTTCAATCTGCCCAAGAAGCATCAAAACTCATTTTATGTGCTTGGAGGGGATAAATTCTGGATGGCCTGAATTTTGTCTGGATCAACTTTTATCCCTCTTTCACTGACTATAAATGCCAACAATTTTCCTGACCTGGCTCTGAATGTACATTTGGCTGGATTCAGCTTAAGCTGAAATTTTCTTGACCTTTCAAATAATTTTTTGAGATTAGCTACATAACCCTTTCTTTTTTTAGATTAGCTACATAACCCTTTCTTTTTTGAGATTTTGTAATAATGTCATCCACATATACCTCAATCTCTTTATGCATCATATCATAGAAGAGCGCCACCTTTATAACATATAGATCCATGAACCTACAGCTAGACATGGACTAGAAGAGTCACCACCAATCTTTTTTGTTAAAATGTAATTTGATCCATGAGACCAAATTTAGGTTCAGGAGAACAATTACACATGAAAAAGGTTATAGCACTCTCACAACTCCCATCCAAATATGGTACTAGTTTGATTCCAAGTTATCCAAGACTTAAAAATATTTATGCTTTTACCAAAATATTAAATGTTGAAAATTAGTCTTAAAATTATCCTAATAATTTTGTAGCAATTTAAGATAATTCTCTCACCTCAGAAGTATTCATGAGGACTAGTGTCCCACTTTGAAGAAGCTCCGTCGTCGAATTTATTAAAGTATCTTATTCTAAAAAATTAGTAAAGTCTCTCAATAGTTTCGTAAGAGTTATTTTAAAGCAGGTTTCCCAATAATTTGGTAAGATTTTATTGTAAAAAAATTTGTAAATACTTTTGAAATTTTCATTAAGTCTCTTAATAGTCTGGTATGACTTAATTTGAAGTAATCCTCCAATATTTTAGAAGATAAAAATTATTTTTTTATTTTTTGTTTTTGTTTTTGTTTTTTTGTTTACTTCTTCTGTTTTCTAGAAAGAAAAGATTTGTTTATTCTTTTTAAAAAATTGAATTTCTGAAAATGAATAAAACTAGTAAAATAAAAATTGAAAATAAAATAAAACACAAAATAAATGGAAAATAAAATGAAATCAAAAAATAAAATAAAAATGGAAAAAGGAAACTGCGACATGGGTTAGGTTAGTATGTGGGTTGACACGTGAGTCATTAGGTAGACGTGCGAATCTAGGATGTTCAAAATGCTGTCATTTTGGCCCTGTATAAATTCTATCTCCTTCAGTTTATCCTTAGAAGCTAAGTCCCCTCTATCTCTAGCTTTAGGATCCTCTACCTTCTCTTTAAAACCCTAAGAACACCCATCGAAAACTTCAACCGAAAACTGAAAAACCCACCGATTTCTAGGAAAGTCACCAAAATTTAACTGAAAATTGAAAAACCCATTGGTTTTTGGAAAACTTATCAAAATCCCACCGAAAATTCAATTTTGCCAGAAAATTCAACCAGAAACTTCAAATGTTCAACCAAAAAGCTAGAAAACCCAACTTTTCCCAAAATCCAAAAAAAATTCCAAAAATTTGACATTGATCCCAAAGCTCCAAAACTTCAACCCTAACAACTTAAGACCGAAACTAGAAATCCAAACCTCCTAATTACCCAAAATCTCGAACCCATAAACTCCCAAAACCAAAATCTTAGAAACCTTGCTTTTCAAAAAATTTTCAGACCCTTTTTTTTTTCAAAAATTTCTTTTTGTCCAGTTCCTCTTATTCTCAATTCAATTTATAAACAGTCTTAGAAGGATTTTTAGGAAACGGACAAAATCAGTTATGCTTGAATCTTAAGATTAGTTCTATCTTAACGTGATCATGGGTCTCTAATTTGATCCCAGTTAATTTTAGTATTTACACCAATTTGATTTTGCATTAGAGACCTTGACCATATTGATGGGTTCTTATTTGAAATCATGATTTTTTCATTCATATACGAATTGAAACAAAAGGAAAGAAGAAAAAAAAAGAAAAAAACAAAAACAAAAACAATAATAATAATAATAATAATAATATAATTGTAATAGTACTATAGTATGGTATAGTAATAATAATAAATATAATAATATAATAAGAATACTAATATATTATATTATATTATGCTATATAATATGATAAAATAATATTAATAATAGCCTTTCTAACATAATATTATATTCGATTAGTCTTAAACACATACGAGTGTTTACAGTAAGATTCATGTGAGTAGAGCATGCAAGAATGCAAGGTAAAGAGGTCATAATTCAAATATATCTCTACCCTTTCTCACTCTCTACAACTTTGATGTGTTTTGACCGTGACACACTTTGTCATTCTACCCGACCAAAATAAAAATAAATAAAAACTGCAACATCTCTCACGTGTTATGGGATTAAGAAAGGAGACAAGCTGATGGACTTTTATTTTAATTAAAATTTAATTGCTTTTAACAAAAAAATTGTGAACTTGATTTAAATTCTACATGTGAGACATAATATCTTATCATACGAATCTTGTCACCTAATATGCGAATTTTCTGGTGGATTGATATATTGTATCTCAATAAAAATAATTGCGGTGTCCAAGACATTTTGTATTGGATTTACAACGACAGGGAAAATCAAAATATTCAATAAAAAAAAAAGGTTTTGACCGAACATTATCTTATGTGATAGGCCGATTGCTACGTGTGCTTAGACAGCATTAATGACTCATTTGGATTGGCCTGTTTTGTCTCCTGGCTTGCGTGCGACGATATTGTCTATATAGCTATTACAAGGAATATTCGCGTATCCAAGTTGTCGCGACCAAAATTTTTAATCTCCTTTAATAAAACACACACACACACACATATATATATATATATATATATATATTACATAAAATAAGCTTCGTTTCTATTATACCATCAAAATAAATATACGTAATAGATGTGATCTCAACACAAATAAATACATTATTTATATAAATAATCATATCACCATCCATAAAATTATTTAATTTTTTTTTTTTCCTTTTTCACATAAAATAATCTTTATTTATATTTTATCATTAAAGTTAGTATTCAATTAGCATAAACAGAAAATTAATAAATGAATTAAAATAATGGATTGGCTAAATTGATGGAAATTGAAAAAAGGAAACGAGATAATAATATCAACAATTAGTAGTTTATGACTACCTCTTGGAACTTTGACAAATCTTTTAGTTCTTTGAGTTGCATCAATTATATTCACTTAACTAGATCATTGTCAGTAGCGTTCTGGTAAGAGTAATTATAAAATGGATCTTTGATCCGTTGCTATCATCATGTTACTATATTTGATCTTAATATGTAGTATTTAACTGTTATGAGTTCCTTCTTTTTCTCTCAGTTAGGTGGATTATTTTTTACAATTTTATTCTGAAATTGGTAATTCATATTACTTCTTTTGATTGTACCGAAACTCTGTTTGTTAGCTATTGCTAGCTTTGTAATTTTTTATTTGCTTTAATAAATTTGGTTTAGTCAAAAAAATAATTGATTGGCTAAGCTTATCATTTTGATTATATTGTGTACATAACAATGAATAAAATAGTTACACCAAATGATTTTAAAAAGATTCGTATTACTTTTGATCAATTATTTGGGTTTCAATTATAAAGAAGAATCCGTGAAACGGTGCTGATGAGTTAAATTCTTGATAGGCACCCTACCCCATACTGTATTTAATTAATTTTTTTAGAGTGAATTTTCGATAAATTTGAAGTTAAAGATATATTGATTTTTTTTTGTATAATTAAACTTTTATTTATCCAAAAAATAAGTTGGGAATTGTTCCACAAGTAGAACAAGAACTACAATGCAATGCAGACCTCATAATAAACGCTACAAATTAAACCAAATACATTAAAAATATCCATAGATTTGATAAGGAAAACAGCCCGTTCTTATCACTATATTTGGATTGAGATAAAGGGAGAGAAAGAAAAGAAAGGGAAAGGAAACAAAAGAAAATGAGAAATTTTTTTCTCTGTTTGTATATGACATATATATATATAAAAAAAAAAAAGGTATGCTTAGTTTTTTTTGGTTTCTCTTATTTTTTTTTATTTTTTAATTATCTCATATTGGGGGAAAAGGAAAGGAAAAGAAAAGAATAAAATTTTTAAAATATAAAATAATTATTATATCCTTATTAATTTTTTAAAATTAAAAGTGTATGATTTTAAACTTTAAAATTATGTTGAAAATACAAAATATCATTTACCAATAAATTTATTGTTTCTAATTTTTTTTTTATTTTTATGAATTCTGCGGACATCAAATTTGTCCAGACAAAAAAATACAAAATACGAAATATAAAAAAATTACAAAATACAAAATACAAAAAAATATCAAATAATACAAAATACCAAAAAAATACAAAAAAAATAAAAAAAAAGAAAAAAAAATCGAGGATGGCAGTGGTGTCTTCCCTAGCACCACTGCCACCATGCCCCACCCCCACCCCTCTGATCACCTAATCCTACCACTGTCAAATATTGTCAAAAAAAAAAATAAAAGAGACATGGAAGTCGTGCTTACACCTCCAAGCCTAGCCCTGTGCCATTTCCTTAGGCACAGGGTATTACTAGAGCTCTATAAATAGAGCTCCTGGCCGATTAAAAAGGGGAGGGAGAAAAAAAAAACAAAGGAGAGATTTTGCCAAAAAAAAATCAAATAGTTCTCCCCATAGGGAGGAACCCAACACTGAGCTTCCTGCATGAAGAAGAAAAAAAGTCAATTTAAAAAAAAAGAGTCAGAATACAAAAAAAACATAGTTTCACCAAAACTTTGAAAATAGATCTAGGGAAGTGGAGACTTTTTTTTGGTGAAAAGGAGGTCGGATCTGTATTTAAAAGGTTGAAAGGAGTTTATGGGTGTTTTTTAAAATTATTCGGCACCATCGACGGCAGCAGGAGTTCATTACCGGCGAGGACTGCGCCGACCGTCGCGATGGATGGCCACCGACCTCAGGTCGGTCGAAAAACATTTTTTTTTCTGAGGAAAGGAAGAGAATGACCAAAAAAAATTAGCACCTTTTATATAAACTGTCAAAACCAAAACGAAGTCATTTTAAGCACTCAGGATCCGTGAGTCAACCCGTGACCCGACCCGCAACCCGCTTTTCCATTAGCCTCGACCGATCGACTGAACCAGAACAGAACCGTTGAACCCGAATCGGTATCGAATCACTGAACCAACCAGATCGCGCCCAGACCAAGCCGAACCGCACCAAAACTGTTAGACCAAACTGCATGTTAACCAAACCATTGATCGATCCGGTTCAGGTAAAAAAAAATTTTTTAGATTTTTTTAAAATATTATTTTTATTATTATTCTTAATATTTATGCATGTAAAAAATGTTTAAATTTACCAAAATAAATTTTTATTATTTTATAATATAAAATATTAAAAAATAAATAGTAAAATATATGATAAAAGTTTTTATAATTTTATTAACTTTAAAATAAATCTTTTAAAATAATAAAGACTAATAAAAATTGTAGGAAAAGGAAATTTTTACGCGAGATAAGATTCAAAGGTACTTCGAGTAGTAATACCTACAAAATCTCTAGGTGAGAAGATTTTTTTAAATACTACCAGTATATTGGAGTATTTATAAAAAATTTTCAATACAATAAAAAAAATTTTTTTCTTATAAAATAGTAATAAATAAAAATTAATTAATATATTAAAAATATAAGTAATAAAAATGAGAAGAAAAAAAAATTTATCCGATGATGGGATTCTAAAAGTATTCCGAGTAGAGATGCTTTAAGAAATCTCTAGGTGAGAAAATTTTTTGTAAAATATTATCAGTGTATTGAAATATTTATAGAAAATCATTAATATAATTAAATTCTTTTTTCTTCAAAATTTCAATTAAAAATAAATATTAATAAAATAATTAATAAAATTTCTAACAAAGGAGAATAAAATGTGTGCATAAATATGGTAACATTTTGCATTACATGTATGATATTTTTTACAAAAAGTAAATTTGAGCCTCGAGGATGAGATTCTACGGTATTCCGAGAAGCAATGCCTAAGAAATCTTGAGGTGAGAAAAAGTTCTTCTAATGTTACCAACGTACTGAAACATTTTAAGAATTATTTCAATAAAAAGATTTTAATTTATTTTTCTCGAGAATAAAATTTTTTTCTAATAAGTAAAAAATCAAGGAAATTATTTTGAACACCGAAAATTATACTATTTTTATCGAAATCAAAGGATAACATGTTGTTAATTGATACCATTTTTAACAGGCGCTATAGGGGTATTAATCCTTCCTCAAGCGTAACCGATTCCTAAACCCAGACTGTTTCGCAGACCGTAAAATTATGTTTTTAATAAATTTTAATTAATTTTAAAATTTTATTAAAAGGATATGTTTTAATAGGTGATCAATCGCACCTAGCCAAAAAAAAGATTGGTAGCGATTCTATTTTTTTTTATTTTGTTTCTAAATTCGTCAGACGGACACAAAATCATTACGATAAATTTCATAAATTTCATTGATGATTATTTTAATAAAGAAATAAAGAAAAATTGAAAATATAGAATATGTTAACATAAACATGTAAATGTTATAGTAAAAACCAAAATTATCAAAAGTTATAATTAAAAAAAATAATATAATAAATCATTTTCTTCCTTTTTTATTATTTAACCAAATAATAATTATTAAAATTTTTTTATTCTTTTATTAATTTTAACTATCCAAACAAAAAGTATATATATATTTTTATTTCTTTTAAATAATCTTTCCTTTTTTTATTATATCTGTTTTTTATTAATATTTATGCAAATATAGCATATAGATAAAAGGTCAATCCTTTTAGATAATTTTACTTAAATAAAATTATAAATGTATCAAATCCATATAAAAAACTTTTAAAATCAATTTCAAGGGTGAATTAAGTTCAAATAAAATCTAAATACCCCTTATCAAATTATCAAAAATAATTTTTTAAAAGATATTATTTTATTGATTCTAACATGATTTAATTTAAAATATAGCACAAATTAAAAATATTTCTTTAGTTCCAATTTCTTGTTCTAAGCATATATATATATATATATTTGTATATATTATATAATATAATATATATAATGTACGTTTTATTCCGTGAATTTCTATTTGACCTTTTTTTTGGGGGGGAAAACAGTATTATTATACCAATATGTTTCTCTATCATCGAAGTGGTGTCACATCCTTCTTCTAAGACACACATAAACCACATTTTGTATTAACAAAAAACTATTGTAGACTATAAATATCTTATTTTAAATTTTAAATAAAAATTATGCTAAATGTAAATTCAAGAATTGATTTTTTTTAATTCAATTATTGCACGAAAAAAAAATCAGGTGCTTTGTTTGCCAACTCATCATGATGTGCCTATGAAAGCGTTGTCGGATTTTGTTTTTTCTTCTTAATTGTTGTGTATGTAAAAAGAATTGACAATACATGCACGCATCTCAACTGAGGTTGTCACGTGGTTTTTAAGAGATGAAACCAATAGCACCGGGACATCTGTTTCTTCTTTATAAAGAAAATTTTAACGAAGAAGAGGATAACAACGACAAATAGTAATAAAACAAAAAGAAAAAAAATCTTTTTTTAAATACACGTGAAAAGAAGAAAATGAAAAATATATAAATATCCTATTTGTATATTATTATTATTATTTCATTTTGATCTTTAAAATTTTTGTTAACTGAATTGATGTTATTTGATTCGAGACATTAATTTATAAAATCATTTTTAAAAAATAATATTTATATTAATATTAAATACGTTAATTGAGTTGCTGTTATAAGGTAATTGAATATCAAATCAGTGGATAAATTTACTTATAAGTTAAATTGAAGTTATAATAATAAAATACAATTGAGAGTATTTAATGGTTTTTTACGGGTAGAGTATTTTATGTTTTTTATTTTTTTTTATAAAACTATCCGCACTTTTGACATTCAACTTTCTTTCTTTTTTTTTTTTCTAAACATAATTTGTTTTCTCAATTCAATTTTTTTTTTTTTTCATTTGGATCCACATCCCGGGTTACAATAGTATATAAGTAATTGCGTATATGTAAAATAGATTTATGTTTCTGTATGAGGTTGTTGCATTTGGAGGTTTTGGTTAGGGATAGCAACGGGTTGCGTCCGGGTGGGTTTTTGCTCGTCTCGAACCCTGACTCGACTTCAAACAAGCAAAACCCGACTTCGATTTTGATCCGATAATTTTTTATTATTTTTTTATATCCGAATTGATCTGACCTGACATTATATAAAATTATATCCGATCTGATCTGAAATTAATAAAATATTATTTTTAATATAAATATAAAATTAAATATATATAAAAATATATATAAATAATTATAAAATTAAATATATAATTAAAAAAATTATTTTTATATATATCGGGTCGGGTAGGATCGGGTTTACCTAAGACCTGACCTTGACTTTTTCTTCATGCCACCCGATCCGACCTGATACTCGATTTTCAAAAAAAAAAATCGACCCTAAAAGGTTGGGTACGAATTTTTTTACCTTATCTAGTTTTGGACTATTGGCATTGAGTTATATATATTGGTGTGATGTGAATTATCTTAAAATATATATAATCTTAATTTAAGTTTATAGGAATAAACATCGATAAATTAAAAATAAAGTATTCATTCAAATATATATTGCAATAATTTTAGGTTATAAATACTTGTTATACAGGATTAATTAGAATTTCTTTTAAATATTTTTTAATATCATATAACTAGTGTCTATAAACATTTGGCTAATGTTTGGTATGGGATAACTACTCTAAAAATTATAATAATTTACAAATAGTAATTAAATTATTATGTTCTGTAAGCACTCGATAATCTTAAATAACACTAATTTTAAATTATCGAGAGTAATCAAATTATTATTTTGTAAGATAATTTAATTTAATCTTAAAATGTGAAAAATTTTTATCACCAAAATAATATGATACCTAAAATTAATAATAATCTTATTACTTATTTAATATGAAAATTTAAAACTTACTTCCTTTTAAATTTGTAATTTTTTATATTATAAACTTTTATATTTTAAAACTCATAGTCATTGTAATATGTTTAAAAATAATTTGTGTATTTTTTAAATATTTTATATATAATATAATTTTTTGTTTTTATTTTATTATGAATTTAATAGATTAATTTTTTTCTAATTCAAATATTTTTTACATAATTTATATTATAAAAATTAGTTTACCTATCAATAAATATATTTATTAATTTAATAATTTAATTATATTTTATTATAAATAAATAAAATATTACTAATATTTCACAAATTATTAATTTTAAAAAACATTAAAATCAGTAATTTATGTAAGTATTATAATATGCATGATTTTTTTTTTGCTTTAAAAAAATAATATTTAATTTTTAGTAATACCAAACATAATAATTAATAATTATTAAGTACTAATGATTATTAATTAAATAAAATAATAAAATCACCTTAGTAATATGATAACTTCAATAATTACATTATCATAATGATCTTATAAAAGATATCAAATGTTGCTTTAATAATATTTTTCTTTTTTAAAACCTTAACTTTGACATATTATTTTTTTAGATATAATAAAAGCAATAAAAGGTATAAATTTTTTTGTCAGTTTTATACCGGTTAACCACATTTATTATAACAAAAAAATTACAGATTATAAGTATAAACAAATTTAAATTTTAATGAAAAATTTTCCTAAATATAAATTCAAAAAATGATTTTTTTTTTTGTTTGCACTAAAAATTCTAGAATCAATAGTAAATTTTGACCCTTTTCATAATACGTATGATAAGGATATATATACACTAAAATTTTACCCACTTTGTTATAGGATAAATTTTGTTTTATTTTTTTAAATATTTATTTTTATCTTATATATTTTCATATATGCTAATATCGTTATAATTACATTTTTTTTTAATAATAATACTAATAAAAAATAAAACTGAAGTTAATAAAGTCGAATATATAAGAAATGATTATTCATAAAACTACATAATATGTATCTTTATTAATGTAATTGATATATTTTTATTTTCTTTTTAAATATTTATATTTATATTTTATAATTTTACATTAGTATTCAAGCAATCGAAAGACATATGAACATTCATGTTCCCATATTTTTCAATTATAATAGTGTAATAACGAAATAGAATAATCATTCAAAATATAGTATTAAAAATAAAATTATTTCATTAAAAAATTTAATTCAACCATTAATTAAAAAAGTAATAAATTGCATAATAGATATAGGTAGATTTTTTTTATTGAAAAAATAAGTTTCAAATTATTGCACTAGAAAAATACCATGACATATTTGCTAAAAAATATAAAAGCGGTAGGTGATGAGTCAGATGAGTAAGAATTAGATAAGTTTGTGTTTTGTATTTTTAGGCACTAGAAATTTTATTGAAGAATATAAGAAAGATTCATACATCACGACGACATGAAAACCAAAAGCTATTGAGAACTGTAACCCCTGATTTAGGGCCCTTTTTTTTTTTTTTTTTTTTTTTTTTTTAAGATTGAAACTTCATTCATTAACCTTGAGTACATCATTGAGTAAGAATTGAGAAATTTCATTAATCCCTGATTTGGTGAAACTTTCGACAACAGAATTTTTTCCCTTGAAAATGTGAGTGATTAAGATAAGGTCTGAGGGTTTTGATATCTAGTTATATTTAAGTTTATTAATTAGTTATTCAATAATTGTAATTTAATTATAATTTAATAATTGATTATTTAATTAATTATAAGAATGTAATATTTATTGTGATTGTAATTTTTTTAAAAAATAAAAATTTTTAAGTCAAGTTCATGGGATTTTTTTTACTAAAATTTATTAAATTATAAAAATTAAATTTGAAATTGAAATTCATAAAATAAAACATCTTACCAAAAAGAATAAATCAAAGTATAAAAAATTTAGAAAATTTTCAATATATTTTGATATTTTACTAAAACATTTATAAATATCACTTTACAAAGATAGATTAGACAAATTTTGCGTATAATTACTTTTTTATTTAAAATTTTTTTCATATTATTTTTTTTGTCTAACTCTATTATTTAATGATTTTGGTTTTAAAATTTAATTATTTAAACAATTTTTGTGAATTTGATTTAAATTATATATGTAGGGAGTATTTTACTTATAATTTTTTATTATAATTTTATAATTATTAAATTATAATAAAAATATATATAAAAATTTATCACTTATAAATATAAATTTCATAAAAATTTTATATAATTTTAAACTAAAATTAATTAATATAAATAATATACTCTGTATTGGATGCCTACGTTATCCATCCAAATCTCATCATCTAAAATACGGATTTTACTTTTTTTTTTTGGTCGGTTGTGTTGTCGTCTTCTTAATAATTATAATAATGGTAAAAGAAGTCTGCAACGTAAGCTGATTTGAACTGTTTCGTCTTCTTGCTTGGGCACGAGCACAATATTGTCTATTGCTATTGCAGGGAATATATTCGTGTACCCCATTTGCCGCCTCCACAAATTTTAATGTTTTTTAATCTTCTTTTCCTTTTCACATAAAATAATTTCGTCTATGTTATATTATATCATTAAGGACGTTTAGTTCGAAACAATTTATATATTTTTTTAAAATTTTATTATTAGATATTTAATTTTAATATTTAGTTTAGAGTAATTCGATTTTGAAAAAAATCGATAAATTTTTAATAGTACTTAAAATCTCAAAATAAAAAATTTACTTTTTCTGTGATATTCTAAGATTTTGAAAGAAAAAAATAGCGTTATTTTTAAATTTGACATGACTAAAAAATTATGTCGTTATTATTTTAAAAAATATGTCTAAAAATAAATACAAATCAGTTGTAAGTTTTTACTAGTAAAAAATTTAGTTTATATATGATGTTTGACATAAAAAAATACCTTCAATAATCCTTTACAACAAATTAAATGGAGTTATTCGAGGTGTTTCTGACAAAAAATACCTTGAATAATTCTAAAAAATTTTTATGAGGGGACTATTAAAAGTGTTTTTCACCAGAAATGCCTTGAATAACCTTTATTAAATTTTTTGTAAGAAATTATTTAAGGTATTTTTGCTTTGGGATTATTCAAGACGTTTTTTGCTAGAAACGTCTTGAATAATCTTTTACAAAAAATTTAATGGAGTTATTCAAGGTGTTTATGGTCAAAAAGCCTTCAATAATCTATTTCAATTTTTATAAGGTGATTATTCAAGATGTTTTTGCCAAAAACTCTTTGAATAATCTCTAATTTTTAGGGTTTAGAGTTTAAGGTTTAAGAGATTATTTAAGGCATTTTCTAATCAAAAACACCATAAATAATCTTTAATAGAGTTATTTAAGGTGTTTATGGACAAAAATGCCTTCAATAATCCACTTGAATTTTTTTAAGGTGATTATTCAAAGGGTTTTTGTCAAAACCACCTTGAATAATTTTCAATTTTTAGGATTTAAGGTTTAAGGGATTATTCACGGCGTTTTCTAACAAAAAATACCATGAATAATCCAAAAAAAAGAGGAGATTATGTAAGACGTTTTTTACCAGAAACGCCTTTAATAACTTTATTCGATTATTTGTAAGGGATTATTCAAGGTATTTTTTGGTAAAAAACACATTGAATAATCCAAAAAAAGGGAGTTGATTATTGAAGGCGTTTTTTTTTACAGAAAATCACATTTTTGTCTCAAACTTTTCTCAATTCGACTTATTAAATCACATTTTTGTCTTCAATTTCAAATTCCTCTAATCTTTTTATCGGCTTCATTATTAAATTTTGGTTACACTTTATCTTAATTATCAGTTTTTCTTATAATTTTTTGGATCTGTAAATACTTATTACATTTGAATTTTATGTAAACCCTTTTTATATAGCAAATTTCTCTTTTTTATGAATTAAGAAATCAAATTTATGAAAAGAATTTAATTAAAATTTTCAAAGTGTTAAATATTTACTAATATACTTTTCTAAATTAAAATGGAAATTAAAAAGTTATTTGAAAATTTTATTGATAAATTATATTTTTTATTTTGAAATTTTGTATTTTCAATTTATGAAATTAAAAATCAAATCAAAGATTCTAATATTAAATATATAATTTTAGTTAAAAATAAAAAAGAGAAAAAATACAAATATTTAGTGATAAAAACAAAATTTTGAATCTACAAAAATTCAATATAGATTTTTAATGAATTAAATTAAATATTATTATAAAGATAAAATCTTGTGCATTTGCACAAGTAGAAAACTAGTTTATAATATTTCATTATTCTATGTATAGATACCAAATTTTGTCTATCTCAATTCAAATTTGTTCAATTTTTATGATTAATTTGCATATTCTTAATTGAGCTAGTTTAAGCATTAAATTGAATTGGATTTGTTTGAGCTTGTTTCAGATTAGTCATTTTTAATTTAATTTTTATTGTTATTATTATTATTTTTATCATTTAGAATTAATTAAATTAATTGAAAAATTACAAAAAAATTTAATTAAAAGTGAAAAATCACAAAATAAAAAAATGATGAAATGATGAAATGGAAAAAAAAAAAAAACAAAAAATGCACCAGAAGCTCTGCCAATATCCATTACCCCAAACCTGTTGGTCACTACCCTGTACACTGCTAGTAGTAACCACCTTGCACTACCCTACAATTTTTTTCCATTATTAAAATTTACAAATAAAATTCACAAGCACTAAACACCAAAAAAAGGGGATTCCAACATCCATTTTCCCTGCAAGCACCAAGATCCTCATCAACCTCCACCAGAGCCCCCATAATCACCTTTATCTTTTAGACCTAGAAATGCCCATCGCTAAACAACAAAAAACACTCAAAAAGAGCATTGGTCCTCTTAAAGCCACCTCATCACCATTCTTGCCCACACCAAACCCAAGCCTCATTAGCCCTTCAAGTCCAAGCTTCTACAAAACCATCCAATATCCACCTTAACAAAAAAATTACCCATAACAAAAAAAAAAAAATCATCCACTTACTGAGCTCCATTTAAAACCTCCCCAATCAATACAATTAACCACCACAACACTATCAAGGGCCAAGATTTCACCACAACTAGCTTCACCACCTACACCTCGCCATACGCAATTAAAAAAAATTTTCCAATCCCTTTAAAACCATTTGGCCAATGCTAAATAACTAAAAAAAAATCTTGCCATTTTTTTTTTCTAAAAATCATCCAAACATCCCTTGATTCAAAACCCTACTACCCAAAAATCCAACCTAAAAGCAAAATAAAAAAATCCCTCTTATTCAACCAAAAATAAAAAAAAAACCTATTTTTTCTTCTCTTCTTAATAAAAAAATAGCACGTAAAAAACAAAACATAGTTTTCACTCAGTGAGGAACTCATCAGCACATTAAAAAAAAAGGAAAAAGAGGTTGCTTACTTCGGCTTGGGAAGTTTGGAAGGATTTTGGGTTTTATTTTTTGAGAGAAAAATGTAAGGAGGAAGGAAGAAGGCCACGTGGCCAGTGACAATAACAATGGTGGTAGACGATGGTAGCAAGGTCTTTGGGAGAACTGAAAGCGTGGGGGAAAAGTTCATGGAAGAAAGATCACCATAGTAAAAACTCAGTCGATTTGGCCAACAATAAAAAGGGTTCTTAAGGGTACAAAGTTCGCCTTCAAAACTAGATCTAGAAAGCTTGGTTGATATTAAAGAAACCAAGCCCAGATTTATGATTAGCAATTTGATGAGAACATTGGGTGAAATTTTTGGGAGGAGAGGACAACAACAGATTGCGATCGACGGTAGCATACAATGACACTAGCAGTTGAAACTGACCAAAAGCTAAAAATAGTAGCTGTTGCTGGTTTTGGTTGAAAAAGTTTCATATTAGAGAGAGAGAAATTTGTATAGAGAAAAGTTTGAAATGAAGAATAAAATAGCACTTGTATTCCATCTTATTCACTTTTTAATAGATGAGACATACATTCAATCTCATGCACATTTTAATAAATAATATATGCGTTCCATCTCATCTGTATTTTAATGGAAATGTCAACCTCATTAAGTTTGCATAACACATTATCACATTTTAGGAAAACATGTTTCATGCGTATAATATGTCATGCATTTCATATATATATGTTGCATCAATCATAGGAATATATCTCATTACTCATGTAGTATGTCATTGCATTTCATATATATGGATTCATGAATGGTAGGATCTAATGAAACATGTATTGTACTAACTGCACTTTCATGTGAAAACACCTTATCACCCTTACAATAAGACATTACATTTCTTGCATACATTCATAAATGATGAAATTTTTATCATTTGGGGCCTTGTACATTTGAAAATCCATTATCTTAGACATTTTTGCATTTCATAGCATTCTCTTACATCATTGTCATATTCATGCATTCATAAACATGTTGGGTGTGTCATACAAGTTAGAAATTATTTTCGTGGCATTCATTCATAGGAATAATACCATAGACTTTTTGGTCTAAATCCTGAAATTAAATATCTTGGAAGTAGGCATCAGAAAGGTGAAAATGGGAGATTAATTGAAAGCAAGGATTGTCATATTGAATTAAAAGGAATTTAGGCATAAGTTTCGAAAGATGAAGTAACAGATCACTCAAGAAAATACCTTTAAATAACTCGGTCTAAATATAAGAGGTAATTTAAAGGGTTTTCCTTTAAGAAAAAATAATAAAATTTGACTTGCATGTCATGCATTGTTTATTTGAATATTGTTTTATGTTAGCTAAAGACAAAGAATGGTGATTGTAAATATATTGTCATCAAACCTTCAAAGGAAGAAGATATCTTTGAAAGTCTTGCCAAAATATTAAAGGATTTTTAAGAGTTATCTTTTTGGGCCAACAATAAAATTCACACTATGCGCTCCTAGCTTTTATGAACTAATACAAAGTTCCCAGATAGTGTATTCTAGAAAACAAGACGTGTTTGTTTCTCACATTCACTCAAGAATCATGGATAATGAGAATGCTAAACAAATTGATAAGGGGAAAAAAGGCTCAAGAAGAGATGAGAGAAAAGGTTATGAAAATTTGTAGGAAATTGAGAGACGGTTAATAGAGTTAAAATAGATATTATCAAAGCTTTTAAAAGGAAAAGAAATTGCTAAAGCATCTAGTGTAAAAGAAGAAGTTACTGTTAAGGAACCATTATACCCATCTAGGTTCAGACATTTCTATTATCAGAATCCCCATACTATATAAGCATCACTAACAGATCATCAGCTTTACACTTATGTTGGTACTTTTTCTGGATCATTCTTGGTTCAAATAAATTATAATTGCAAGTCTACTCACTATGATCTCATTGTAATATCCAACTTGGATGATCTCAAAAAGTGAAAAAAGTTAAAAAAAAAAAGGTACCAAAATAGGAAGAGAACACAAAGATGAAAAATAAGTATGACCTACTAAAGAAGAGGTTAAAGGCCATTGAAGAGCACGATATGTAAAGAAGTATTAAAGCTAGTGAATTGAGTTTAATTCCTGATCTAATCATTTTACCCAAGTTCAAGGTTCCAACACTTAAGAAGTACAATGGAACTAAATGCCTTAAGACTCATTTGGTTTGATATTGCCACAAAATGGTTAGGTATGCCCATGATGAAAAACTGCTTATTCTTGTTTTTCAAGAAAGTTTGACTAGGGCAGCAACCAATTGGTATTATAGTTTGAAAAATAGCCAGATTCACACTTGAAGGGATTTATCTTGAGCATTCTTAAAGCAATGCCAACACATGTTAGAGGTAGTCCCAAATTGATTAAACCTTCAAAACATAAAAAAAAACCCTAATAAAAGCTACAAAGAATATGCCGCTAGGTAAGTACAACCACCTCTTATTAGTAAGGAGCTGAACTTTCTATTTGTATATACCTTTTCCTCTCCCTACTATGATAGGTTGATTAATAATACATATTCAAAATTTACAGATTTGCTATTTGCTATGGGTAGAATTGAGGATGGGATAAAAAAAGGAAAGATTATGGATGTTAGTGTAAAAATTCATAATGAAATAAAAGGAAAGTATTTTTAGTGAACACACCTATGAAATAACTATTGAAGGGTGAGATGATGGGAAACTTCGGCATGATACAAGAAGATTTGGTAAATGCTCATTGGCCTCTACATGTTAGTAATTTGTCCCAATCTTTTCACAATTCGACAATTTAGGCTAGTGACTTTCCTCAACCATTTCATCTTTATGTCCCAATGTCCTTTTCCTAGAATCCTTCACCATAGATATTCACAAAACAAAATATCAACTTAGGCCATTCACAAAGCCATAAAAGAAAGAGAGTCAACACATACCACTCACTTTTAATGTCTTACACAGAGCTTTTCCCTTTGCTTGCCAATACTCATATGATATCCCCTATCCCTGAAAAGCTTAGAAAGCTTCCTTACGCAAAGTGGTACGATCCCGATGCTAAGTGTGAATACTATGATGTGTCAAAGGACATTTCATAAAAAATTACACTACTTCCAAGGATGCAATTCAGATTTTGATTGATGTAGATCCTATAACATTTAAAGAATTGGTTAGTGGTTATGATATTTGATGATAGTGGAATTAAAGGTTAAGATTCTAGAGATAAGGTGCTGAGTAAGTGGTTTATTTAAGCTTGTATATTATCTTGAAAACACCATTGAGGATGTGAATTTTGAATTAAGTTTGAATATTTTCTTTAGATGAATGAATATGATACATTGCATTGTCTCATGAATTTGTAAATATTTTCATTTGAGGTTTTTAATTTCTTTTAAAGTTTTGGATTTTTAGGATTTTTTCAAAAAAAAAAAAGAAAAAATGTAAAAAGAAAAAATTATTGGATTTGAATAAAGCCCCGCATAATTAATTTCCAAAAAAAAAACTCTTAAAAAAAGAAAAAAAAAAGAGTTTTCCTTCGTAATAAAAGGTGAAAAGAGTCTTGAAAGAGTTGACGTTCACTATTAAAAATAAAACTCATTAAATACCTTCACACCTTTTCAAATCAATTGATTTCACTCGTCAACCTTAACCTCCTAAGAGACATGAACTGGAATTCATGAAACTTGCCTTCACTTGATAATATTGTGATAGAAAAAGGGTGATATTCTTTTTTTACGTAATGAACAATAGGATAGCCATTTTCAAAACAAAAAAAAAAGAAAAAGGAAAATTTAGGATTCCTAAAAAATCAGACAAACATGACATTTTTTTATTTAAATGTGATATTTGATGTGTCAAGGTTATGCTCTAAAATTGCCAAGATCAAAGCCACACAAATCCTTTTAAATGACCACAAGCATATCAATATTTTAGTTCTTTACCCCAAAATTATCTTTATCCAATGTCATAGGGCATATTGACCAAAAAAAAAACCTTACTACCCTTATGATAACTTGAATTATGATCAATCCATTCATTTTGTGAAATGATGTGAACCATTTGACATCATTAGCAAGTTTGCTCCATATGACTTTTCTTCTCACAGTAACTTTCATTATAGATGGTTTGTCAAAATAAAACATTTTTCTCAAATGGTGGTGGAGGGTATACAAAAAAAAAAAAAGAACAAAATGAAATAATAAGAAATAATAAGAAAATTTTAATTATGACATTATGCACATGAGATTTTCAAATAAATCCAAAAGGTTTCAATAAATTTATAAAGAAACCAATGAGAGAAAACCAGTCAAAGTAAAAAAAAAATTCTTCTTCTAACCTTTTTTTTAAAGAAATTTTCTTCAAATTTGAGTAGCTATGCTTGAAATGATAAATGATCAATTTTCATCATCCATTCACAAATATAAAAAATT
Organism: Durio zibethinus; assembly: GCF_002303985.1. The sequence goes on along the minus strand of NW_019168381.1, from coordinate 12,385,187 downwards.
TATCTCTTGCTATCCCTTTGAACTTGATAAAATTCTTTCAAAATAAATCTTGACCAAGAATCATGCTCTACATTGAAGTATAAAAAGAATTTATTTAAGAGGTTAAGAATGGTAATGTCTAAAAAAGAATCTTATATGTTGAGGGGGAAAAAGTCTAATAAAAGGTCCCCAAGTTTTAAATCCATTTAAGGAAAAGAAAAAAAGGTGAAATTAAGAAGGAGAAAATAGAGAAAAGAGAAGAAAATGAAAGAAAAGAAGAAAAATGAAGAATAAAAGAAAAACAAAAGAAAAGAAGAAGAAGAAGAAAAAAGAAAAAAAGAAGAAAAAATGAATGATTGAGTGAAAAATATGAAAAAATAAAAGGATATATACTCCAAAATGAATCCTTTAAATAAAAAATGATCATTAGTTTAATTACCTGCAGATATTTTTTTAAGCATTTTTATCATTTTCTTTGAAAACCTCAAACTTTGGCCTACGTTACATCCTTAGAAAAATCCATATTAGATCAAGCATGAATGCTTTTTTGAGGAATGGCCAAAAAACCTATGAACCTTTGTTGTCTTCCTTTGGACCATTATCTCATTTTGGATAAATTTGAATTCTTGAGTACATGGTATAATAATAAAAAAAACAACAAAAATAAAAAAATAAAAAACAAGGAAGATGAATGTGGCTCTAAGGTGAAAACCTTGCAAAAAAGGTAGTCTAGAGCAAACCTTAAAGGCCTTAAAACCATTGATGATACTAAGTGAGATACATACTAACCAATGGTAATCCAGACCTTTCAAAAGATCCAAAGATATCAAGGTCCCAAAAGTTTAAATGCATAAAAAGGGGAATGATTTTGAAAATCTAAGCTTTCTCTCATTATCCCTAAATGACCTTTTAAAATTTTGAACCCACCACAACTGACTTTAACATCTATCAAATGCCACATTTGGATACTAAAAAAAGTGTCAAACATGTTTGTTTTTTAAAGGGATTCATACTTTTTAGAAAAATTTTATGTTTCAATTGTGACCTTGCATAGAAAAAGTATACACATTTTTTATTCCTTTCAAGTGGTAAAACCCTTTTTAAATGAATTGAAACCTTCACATGTTGAACCTTCCAATTCATTGAAAAGAAAATTATCACCTCATTCATTTTTAATAGGGAAGCCAATTCCCAAGAGACTTTCAAAGTCACATTTGTTTAGATATTTCATTCTCTTTGACCAAAGAATTTAATTATATGGGATAAATTTTGTTAACCATTTTGAAAGATTTTGAATAATTGGTTATGCATTTTTGTAAAAAATAAAGAAAATCATGTTTGGTTTAAAAGAAAATCATCGAATCATAACAATCTTTAAACCAATTTGGGTTCAAAAGAAAAAGAGAGAGAAAATTGGTTTTCATTAAAGAATTAATGATGTAGGAAAGAAAAAAAAAGAAAAATATTTTTTAAGAATTATGGTGTGTTTTCTTTTCACAAGTTGAGTCTAAAACACATGTTGCATGTTGCATGTGTATGTTTGTAAAAATAAAAGAGAGCATGTCAAAAATGAAAAGAAAAGAAAACCAAAAAGACTTATCTGAAAGAAAAAAAGGTAAAAATTGGTCAAGAAACAAGTTGGAATAGGTGAAGGAATAGTAAAATAATAAGTTTAGATCATTTAAAGAGAAATTAAAGATTTAATTGAGTGGGAAATAAGAGATAAACATAATTTTTTTATGCTTTCATTATGTTAAAGCATATACATCATGAAGTTCTTGAACTTGCATGAGCATTGACATTTGTGAAATGAAGTTATGTGGTTGCAGGGAGTATTTAAAAAGAAAGAAAAAAATTTGAATTTACAAATTGGCATCTTTAAGGCATTCATATCGTAAACATCATCAATTGCATCCATAAGAGGCATTTGCATCATGAAAAAGAAAATTGCTAGCTACATTTGGGAAAATTCAAATTTGCATCATCGTAAGGTCATCTACTTGAAAGGAATATTGGCATCTACATAATGAAAAAGTCACTTGCATTTCCATTAAGTATTTACATCATGAAAAAGTTCTGTCATAACATGAATTCTTGTATTTTCATAAAGATATTTGCATTTGCATTATTTGTTGGAAATAGACATTTGTACCATGATGCATTTATCTACTTTATTAAAAAAAACACACACACACACACACACATACACAAAGAAATGAAAAGACAAAAAGTCTATCAAAAGAAAGAACCCAAAAAGGAAAAAAACTTCCTAATTCAAGTGACAAGAAAAGTAGAGTTTACCACGAAAAATGATGGAAAGAAAGAGTTTGAATAAAAAAGATGAGAATTAAGCCCAGTATAAACCCTAAATTTTGTTTGAAACATTTTTAACATGGCTGACTAAGGTACATTTGCAAAAATGGGCTGGAACCATTAATATAAGACCATTACAGAGGATTTACAACCCATAAAGAGCCCACAAGTTGGCCCATTTAGAAACCTAAACAAAGCCCATTTGAAGCTCGTAAAAAGGCCCTTTTAAGAGCCCATAAAATGAATTGATATTTAGGCCTAATATAAACAAAAAAAAAAGACCCGTATAGTTACTGTCAAACTCTTTTGCATGAGATTTATATGAATGATACCTTTTCATGTGGATATATGAGAAATAAAGAATAAATGAAACGAGTAAACCCCAAAGTCAACTTTGATCAAAATTACACAAAACTTGATCAAAATGAATAGAAACAGGGTCAATTCTCAAATTTTAAAACCTAATTGAAATCAATATGGTATAAAATTAAATTTGGTGATTTTTAAAACACCAAAAGTTTTCATTGCACTAGGGGAAATACAAAATTACTAAAATACTCTATAAGGGTATTTTTATAATTTGGTCTTTTCTAAGCTTGCATTTTCATGAAAATTTTCAAATTTTAATTTCATAATATTTCATAATTTTTTGTGCATTTGAAAGCATAGCAGTACCCTAAAAAAATATGAAATTACCAAAATACACCTATAAGGGTATTATCTTTCCTAAGCTCAAATTTCCATAAAACTTTTTAGATCTTAATTTTATAATATTTCATAATTTTTGGTGTGTTTGAAATCACAGCAGTACCCCAAGAAGTCTAAAATTACCAAAATACCCTTATAAAGGTATTTTCGTAAATTGACCTTTTCAAGCTCGAATTTTCATGAAATTTTTGAAATCTTAATTTTAAATATTCATAATTTTTTGTGTCCTAAAATCCCAAAAAATGAGCATGAGAATATTGATTTCTAAGAAAATAGCCTAAATACCAAAAACTTTGTACTAGGGGGTGAAATGGTCTTTCCATGGGTTTAGAGGCTATAAAAATCTAATTTTTGCAGTGAATAATATGGAGTATTAGATCTCTTATTGAATATTGATCCAGTGGCTAAAGGTTACTTATTGGAAAAAAAGGAAGATACTTTGGCCCTTAGATGAGATTGGATCCAAAGGCCCATACTCACTAAGAAAAGAGATATTTTAAGGGAAGAGCTTGACAAGAAAAAAAAAAGAGAAAAGGCAAAGTGAAGAAGAGAGCTTGAGGAAGAGAAAAGGGGAAAAGAAAAAAAGGTTTTAGAGAATAGATTGAAACAAAAAGTTGGGGTGGATTATATAATAAAAAAAGGGCTGGTAGAAAAAAAAGAAGAAAAAATAAAAAAAAAGGAGATAAGAAAGGAAGCCTGAAAAAGGAAAAGGAGGAAAGGGTTTTGGAATAATCAAAAAGAAGATAGAAGTAATGGAAGAATCCTTTATCAAAGGAGTAGGGTGGCTTAGAAGAGGAAAAGGGAAAAGTATAGCAAAACAAAAAAGAAAGGTGGAACTTTGCTAGCTAGAAACAAATAAAGTTTCACCAAAAAGGAAAAATGAAAACTTGGAAAAGGTAATCACTTCATTCTTTTATATGTCGTATTCCCATGCAAAGTTGACGAAAAACTTGTTATTCACTTTATTATTGTTCAAGCTTAATAATCTTCAAATAGGCAAGAAACACCAAGAGAATTGAAAGTTTTGAAGAACTCCAAGGATTTATTATTTTATCTCCTTCCTTTATGCATTATGAAAGCCAAAACAAATTGTTTTTAGATTGCATTTTCTTCCTTTTTGAAATTGTTACTAGGTGTGGTCAAGTTGTAGAAACTTGGATTTTTTTTTTATGCATATTCCTTACCTTTTCTCACATGTGGTTTGTTCATTAGGGATTTATATCATACATTGATTTAAGTTGGTTGGACCCTCTCACATGAAGGCTATATAAAAAATAAAGTAAATTTTATTTGCATCTATTGGTCTAATAGACTTGATTGTTAAAAAGATTCTAGGATTCCATTACCATTATCCTTAAATTATAGGTAAAATGTGGCTTATTGTTCAGGAAATAGAAACTTAGGGAAGTCATAAAGAACTTTTATGCTTACCATTTCCTTGCTTCTGCATGTAGTCTATTAGCTTCATAAATGATGGTGATTATAGCACTCAACATGTTTGTAACCTTGTTTCATAAAAGAAAATGTTTCAAACGTGGTGTGGTCTAAAGGACTACTTGTAGGGAATTTCGAATGATCATTTTTTTCTTTTCACCAGGGCTAGATGTCATTAATAGTTTAGGTTGTATACTTGTCCTTTGCATGTACAAGCTAGGTGTCACATCCTTTGTGCTCTTATGGTCTACTATGAGAGATTAAAAAAATTTCAGAAAGCCTAGGAACTAGAAACTAGAGGACCTAAACAAAAAAAAAAAAAAACTAAAATATGTAATACCTCCAAAACATGGATAGTAGGGCATGTAGCTTAGGGATTGTCGGAGCTCCATTTTCTTATTTTTTTTTACTTTAGATGAAAATAGAAAGTTGCAAAATGGTAGCATTGGTTTAAAACTAGGTGATAAGGAATCCTAGGTGTTATTAGAGTTCCTTTTATATACAAGAGTTGCAATATATGCTAAAAATCTGCTTGTTCTTTATAAGGCCAGTTGTCTTGCATAATTTATATGTATCATGTAAATTTAAACACATCTCCTTTATATTGTTAAAGCTCAATTACAATTACAATTTCATGTTTATATATATATATATATATCTTTTTGTGGATGGATTTTTACCTATTGTAATTTTTTATGCAATCTACAATGTTGTGTTTCAATTTATTTTTAGAACATTTTTTTTTTATGTTGAGACTTATGTTGAACACAATAATAGTAATATAATAATAAAAATTTTCGAGGATAAGATTTTAAAAAAGTCCGAGTAGTGATTCCTTAAAATCTCTAGGTGATGGTATTTTTCCAAAAATACTACCAAAGTAACGGAGTATTTAGAAAAATATTAAATATAAAAGAATTTTATTTATTTATTTTTCTAAAATTTTGATAGATGTTAATAATAATGACTCTTTTGGTAGTGAAATTAACATAATTAATTATTTTTTAAAATTTTTAATAATAAAAATTAAAAATAATAATACTAGTTAAAAAGTTAGAATTAAAATAAAATTAAACTAGAAAGAAAAAAAGTAAATGAAATCTTTGATGATGGGATTCTAAGAAAGTCCAAGTAAAAATTCCTATGAGATCCTTAGGTGAGAAAATTCTTCTATAATACCACCAAAGTATCAGGGTATCTAGAGGAATTTTTAATAAAAGATTTCATTTACTTTGTTCATTTAAAAAATTCTTAGTGGTAATTGTGAAATAATTAAAAAAATAAAAAAGCAATTAAAACGAGTAACAAAATGTGTATCATAATAATAAGTAATATATATTTTTCATGTGCATATTCTACTTTATTGTTTGCATTACATATTTTTAAATGCAAATGAAATTTCTAATGATGGGACCCCAAAAAGTCCGAGTAGTGATTTATGATAATTCTCTAGGTGAGAAAGATTTTTAAAAATTACCAAAGTATTGAAATATTTAGAAACTCTTTTCAATACAAAATTTTAATTAATTTAAACAATTCTCTTAAAAAGATAAAAAATATAAATATTTATAAGAGCATTTTTTAATAATAAAATAAAGTAATGAGAATTTGTATGACTCAGGAAAATTTGAGTAGTAATTCTCGAGAATTCTCTATGTGAGAAAAGTTTTCTAAAAATTGTTGAAGTATTGGAACGTTTATAAGTTTCTTTTCAATATGAAAAATTTTCATTTTATAATTATTTTTTTAAATTTGAACAGTTTTCTTAATAAATAAGAATGTGCTTTTTAGAAATAAATATATTTGTAGATAATATTATTATCACATGACTTTTAATAATTAAAAAAAAAACAAATGAAAAATCTCTAATGATGAGATCCTAAAAAAATCTGAGTAGTGATTCATTAGAAGTTTTAAGTGAGAAAATCTATCTAAAATGTTGCTAATGTATTGGAACATTTAGATTAATTTTTGATAAAGATTTCTTATTTTTTATAAATGGTGTAGAAATGAGTTTTAAAAAATATTATTTATTTTCAACATTATAGATATCATATTTTATGGAAGTAAATCTGAACCACTGAGGATAAGATTTTTAAAAATTTCAAGTAGTGATTCTTAAAAATTTCTTAGGTGAGATGGCTCCTTTTAATATTGCCAAAATATTGAAATATTTTTAGGAATTTTTCAATATAAGGTTTTTATTTATTCAAGCTTACTAAAAATTAAAAATATGTTTTTAAAGGAAATTAAAGAAATTAAATCTTTAAATACCAAAATTAAGATCATTTTAGTCAATATTAAAAGATAACACATAATTAATTGGTATTATTTTAAATAGATGCTGTGGGAGTGCTAATCCTTTCATATGCATAACCAATTCCCTAACCCAAACCGTTTTTTCGTAGACTCAAAAGTTATCTTTTTAATAAATTTTAATTTAAAAGTTTTTATTAAAATGATGAGTTTTAATAGGTGGCCAATCACTCATAGCCAAAAAAGATTGGTGATGACTCTATCTTTTGTTTTCAAATTCATCTAGTAGCCCCCTAAAACCATTATGACACCCAGTTTAGCTGGCACCAAGAAGAATTAAGCATAGTTTAGCAAGTATCGAGGAAAATTAAGCCTGATTTAGCTGCACTAAGGAAAATTAAGCCAAGTCTAATTATCATTTATGAAGATTTAAGTCTAGTTTAACTGGCATCAAAGAAAATTAAGTCCAGTCTAACCTGCACCAAGAAGAATTAAGCTTAGTTTAGCTAGCACGAAGGGGATTTAAGCCAGTTTAGCTAGAACCAAAAAACATTAAAACCAGCTTAGCTAACACTAAAAAGATTTAAGCTAGTCTAACTAGCATCTATGAGGATTTAAGCCAGTTTAGCTGGCATCAAGATAAGATTTAAGCCTAATTTAGCTGACACCATGATAATATTTAAGCTTAGGTTCGCTGGCACTAAGATGAGATTATTAAGCCCAATGAAATTGGCATCAATTAAGAAAAAAGGTGAAAAAAAACTAAAAAAGGAAAAAATAAAATGAATGAATGAATGAAATGAGAATGAGAATGAAATTATGAATGAAAAGATGGGAAAATGAATGAAAATAGGAATGATAGGTGATTGAAAAATGGTTGAATGAAATGAAAATGAAGAAAATGGGAAATGAAGCATATGAATAAATGATTAAATGGGAAATTGATGCAAAAATGGATGAAGGATGAATGAGTGAATGAAGATAAATGATGGAATGACAATAATGAGGAAAAAGAAAAAAAAGTGTTTTTGGCAAAAATCATTTAACAATTGCTGGAAAGATGAAAGTGAAACGAATTGATAAAGAAAGAAAAAAGAAGAAAGGTTTGAATTGAAGAAAAATTTCGATTAGATGAGTATGATTTGACCACTAATGATTTTTCTAGAGCTAAGAATTTGAAGATAATTGTGATCATGGAAAAATTTATTTCAAAAAAATGAACGCATGATGTGAACAAATCTGTTTGAATGACATACATTGTGTGCCTTACATTCATCCTATACATTGCATGAGGAATGAATTTGATTTTGGAAAGCAAGCACATTATCAAAAAATGAACACATTCCAAGAAAAACTCAAAGAGAAGAAATAATCCTTCAAAAAGAAAAAGGAATTATTTTTAAGACCTTAAATTTAACCCAACTTTTCAAAGATGAAACTTCAAAACTTTTTAGATTGAGATTTTTTAAAGTCATTTGCTTATGTCTATATGACCACTTTTCAAATTGAGATTTTTTAAAGTCATTTGCTTATGTCTATATGACCACTTTTCAAATTAAGATTTTTTAAAAGTCACTTGCCTATGTCTATAAGAGCACTTTTCAAATTGAGAATTTTTAAAAGAGTCACTTGCTTATGTTTATAATAGCACTTTTCAATTTGAGATTTTTTTAACAAGTCACTTGCTTATGTTTATATGAGCCCTTTTCAAATTGAGATTTTATAAAGTCACTTACCTATGTCTATAGGAGCATTTTTTCTCATTAAGATTTGTTTTAAAAGTTCCTTACCTATGTTTATAGGAGCTCCTTCATAAAAATAATAATAAAAAAAACCTCCAACGCAAAAACAAACAAATAGCATATAAGCAAAACCAATTCAACCCTTGATCTTAGACAAAATTGGTGTCTTTGGTCTTTGTATTATTTTTGATTCTCATAAATATATCAGTAATAATGCAAAAAAGGGTAGCTGTAGACATTTAATTTTTGTCCAGGTAAAATTCAGTCATTTGTGAAGCTCTTAAAATCTAACCTAGTCAAAATTTAACATTTCTCTAATTTTGAAAATTTTTTAAAATTAAAATTAGGACTTATTTAACGTAAATGCCACAGTCAAACTTAATTAAACATGGTCAAACTTGATCAAAATTAGTTAAAAAGATAGAACTCAAGTCAATTTTCAAAATTCACAACTAATTCGGATCAATATGGCTTGGAATTAAAATTTGTGATTTTAAAGCATTAAAATCCTGATTGCACTTCAAGAAAAGTAAAATTATTAAAATACACTTCATAATTATTTTCATAATTTAGTCTTATCAAAGTGGATTTTCGTGAAAATGTTCATATCATAATTAAATATTTTTAATGATTTTTGATGCATTAAAAGCTTTGATCACACCTCTCGAGGTGTGAAATTATTAAAATACCCATAGAGGTATTTTCGTAAATTGTTCTTTTCAAGTTTGGAATCCCACAAGAAGCTCCAAATCATGATTCAATATTATTTTATGATTTTTAAAATATTGAAAACCTTGACACACCTCAAAAGGTGTGAAATCATTAAAATACCCTTTAAGGGTATTTTTGTAATTTAACCTTTTCGAGGTTGATTTTTTATGAAACATTCCAAATCATGTTTTTAAATTATTTGATGATTTTTTGGTGCATTAAAAATCTTAGCAACACCTCACGAGATGTGAAAGTACTAAATACCCATTAGAAGTAATTTCGTAATTTGACTTTCTTGGGGTCAGATTTTCACAAAAACTTTTAGATTTTAATTTGATATTATTTCATAATTTTTTATGCTTTAAAATCATGAAAATGAAGAAGGGAGCATTATTTTCCAAAAAAATGACTTAGAAACTGAAAACTTTTTAATAGGGATAAAATGGTATTTTCACTTGGTTCAACAACATTAAAAATTCAACCTTTGACAATAATCATTCTCAACCATGGGATGATCCTAAGCGGCTGAATCTAATGGTGAAAAGTGGCTCCTTACAAAGAAAACAAGAGAGAATTTTTAACCATTAGATGAAGTTTTGATCTAAGGGCTTACATTCATTTGCACATGATATTTTCTCACCATTTAAGATATTGGAAGAAGGAGGAGAAGTTTGGATTTCAACATGAAAACTATCATAATATATAAATTCGTGGACTTATTGCTAGACATGGATGAAAGGAGTCACCACCAATCTTTTGGTTAGGTGTGATTGGCCACCTGAAGCATATTCTGGTCTGCGAAAACAGAGGTTAGGTTCGAGAGTTGATTACACATAAGAAATGTTATAGAACCCCCATAATGCCCATTTAAATGATGTATCAGTTTGATTTCAAATTATCCAAGCCTTGATTATTTTATGATTTACCAAATAATTTAATATTAAAAATTAATCTTAAAATTATCTCAATAGTTTGATAGTAATTTAAGATAATTTTTTTACCTCAAGAGTATTCATAAAGACTAGTGTCCCATTTTGAAGAAACTTCGTCATCGGATTCAGTAAAGTAATTTATTCAAAAAAATAAATCTCCCAATAATTTGGTAGGACTTACTTTGAAGCAATCTTCCAATAGTTTAGAAGATAAAAATTATTTATTTTTAAAAAATTTTTAAACTTTTTATTTTTTTTAAAAGATTCATGGAATTTCCTAATAGTTTGGTGGATTCCATAAAAATTTCCCAATAGTTTGGTAGAATTATATGAATTTATTTGAAAAAATTTGTTTATTTTTATTTTTTTTCGTAAATAAGTAAAATGAAACTCACAAAGAAAAAAAATCACAATAATAAGTAATGTATTTTTTAATTTAAAATAAGAAATAATAAGAGTAAATAAAAATAAACAAAATAACATAAATAAAATAAGAAAAATGGAATCAAAGCAAAAAATGGAGTGAAAAAGGGAAATAAAATACCTACGATCGGGTAGGGTTCTGCTAGATCTAGATGTCCAAATTTAAAGCTTTTTATTCAGAATTGTTTGAGTATGCCTCTATTTCTAAAATGTCTATTCTTCTATCTTCTCTCTAACTGATTTTCAAAAATTGATGAATAAATCCCAAAAGCTGACAGAGAATTTCCAGGAACCTAATAAATTGTCTAGAAAGCTAAACCCAGGAATCCTTAGAATGCAAAACCCTATAGAAATTCAAACCCAAATTCTAATTCTAGAAAATCTAAATAAACCAAACCTTGAACTTAAAACCTCTTGATTGCTAAACAAATTTCTCTCTTTTCTCTCAAAAATTTTAGCATAATTTTTTCCCCCATCATTTGCTTTGATCATAGATTTATATAGGAATTCATGCTCAATCAATTTCCCTTAAATCTATGATTTTATTTGATTTATGTTTTAATGATAATTGATTTTGAAATCAAATCCCAAAATCTCTTCCTATCAATTTAATGTGAATTGATTATGGATTAAATCTCGACAATCTCTCCACATTATTTTTAATGCCAATTGATTCTAGAATTAAATCCCAAAAATCTCTCCATTACAGTTGGAGCTTAATTTCGAAAAAATATTATCGGAAAAAATAGGGTGTCTACAAAAACAAAGGAGAAAAAGAAGAAAAAATAGCAAAATTTGGAGATCTCTCAACGAGGTATAATTTCTAGTTTCTTATCTTACATTTTATTATATTTCATTCCATTTTCATATTATTTTCCTTTATTTTTTCTTTTTTTTTGTGAAAAAATCTATAGTTGTTTGCCTTTTCAAATCTCAAATTTGATAAAAAAAAAAACTCAATCAACTAATCCATAGCTTGATTTAAGACAAGAGATCAAAGATAACAAGAGAAATCCATCATTAAAGCCATTGAAAGGTTTAGCCAACGTTGCTTCTTCCATGGTCGAACCTCCTTTTGGTTCTTTTCAAAGGTTTTTCTTGCTTCTAATACTATTTATGATGATTATATTGTTAGTTTACTTGTTATTTCCATGAATTTTGATTGGTTTAGTGGTGTATGTTTGGTGTTTGGCTAATGTTCTTGTTTTTATGGTTTCCTTACTATTTCAATTTGTTACACATTTGATAAATTTCCTTACATGATAAAAATGTCATTATATTATGGTATTATGAAGTTTTGAAGCATGATTTGAGAAAATAAAATTATGAAAAATTATTGAAGTTGCCATAAAGTATTTGGCCAAGCCATTCCCTTACTTAGTTGAAACTTGTTCTTTGCATAATAGCCACATTTTGCTTGATTCATCTTTGTTTGCTTGTGTTCTTGCTTTGTTCTTCATGTTTTTTTATGTGTTTGATCAATTTTCCAAGAAAAGAAAATGTTAATTTAGAAGACTTTTTAGTGATTTTATGTTTACTTCCATGAATTTCAAAATAGAAACAAGAAAAATGATGGAACATGTCTTGAAAGTAAAAATATATGTGTGTGTGTTTGTGTTTGATCCATTTACATCATGTTTTCACATGCACATTTAGTTTGCAATATAATTTTTTAAATGCCTTTAGTTTGTTTCTTAGTCATGTATTTTTTTTATGCATCAATATTTACATTTTTACCAATGGCATTTTCGTTATTTGTCACATGCATCAATATTTACATTTTTACTAATAGCATTCTTGTTATTTATTTTTGTCATTGCATTTCTCATGAAACTCCAAACCACCGTGAAATCCCCAATCACCATAAAACTCTAAAACTACCATGAAACCTTAAACCATTATAAAATCATAAACTACCACAAAACCCTAAACCACCATACAAACCTTAAACCACCACCCAAATCCTAAACCCTAAACCAAACCCTAAACCTTAACCTTAACCCCAAACCAACCCTAAACCCTAACTTAGACCCCAAAGTAACCCAACCCCTAAGTTAAACCCCAAACCTTGACCTAAACCCTAAACCTACCCTAAACCCTAAAACCTTGAACCACCCTTTAAACCCTAAAATCAATCTTTGATCCCTTTCATGCATTTGCATTTCACTTTACATTATTGTTACATGCATTTTAAATTACTAGGCATTCATACTTTGTCATTATTATTCAATCATCATGCATCTATATTATTACTATGTTCATGCATACATACGCTAGTTTTATAAATAAAGTTTCTTCAAAGAAAAGTGTTTTAAAATATGATGATATCTCAAATAAATATAGTCTTTGAGATCTAGCCTAATTATAAGGTGGCTTTCAACGACATTATTTATATAGGGTGTTATCTTAATTTTATAGGACAAATTGAAAATCTTTAAGTTAGAAATATTTTTGAAGCTCTACCTAAATATAAGAGAATGGAAAAGATATGTCAATACTTAGGAAATTTTTGTTTTGATCCAAAAATAATTGTTTTGCTTTTCAAAGAAAAAAATTAAAAATGTTTTGCCTTTCCAAAAAAATGGAAAAGATTTGTTTTTTTAGAACAAAAAAGAAAGAAAGAAGAATTAATCTTAAACATTAGAATAAGACCATTTTTACCAAAATTTAATGATAACATACAGTTAATTGGTATCATTTTCGATGGATGTTGTGAGGGTACTAACCCTTCCCCATATGTAACCAACTCATAAATCCTAGATTTGATTTTTGCCAACCTCAATTTGTTCTTTTTATAAAACTTTTAAATCTTTTAAAGGTTTTATTAAAAGGAAAAAACTTTTTGGTGGCCAATCATATTCTAAAAAAAAAGATTGGTGGTGACTTCTCATTTTTTTAATTTTTTTAATCATTAAAATTTTAAATTTACTTGAAAATAAAACATCAATACTACCTTTATAAAAATGATTCCTTAAGGATCATGATGATGACAGTTGCCTTTGTTTTCTTAGGTTTTGATTCTCTACTTGACTCGACAGTTGTTTTTATTTATTTATTTATTTTGGTTTTGTTATTCTACTTTTAACCATTTTTAATTTTTTTTCATGTCTCTGGAAGCTTCCATTTTTATTCTCACAACCCCTGAGCTTCTTTCTATTACATTTTTTTTCTTTTTCAGATTTTGTCTTTTTTTTTTTATATTTCATTCTTTTGCTTTTTTTATTTTTACCAGATCTTTGGGTTTTAGTATCACCAAGCGATAAACTTGTGATTTTTTCACTGTGACTGAAAAAACTTAGTTTGTATTTTTTCAATCATAAATATTTACTTCTTTAATCAAAGATGTTTTTCTTAAAAGCCTAATTTTGATTAAAAATTTGCTTCCTTTTAGGTGCTATTAACATGATTTTTTTTGTTTATAAGTTTGATGGTGTGAACTATACTTTTATTTTTGGTGCATGGAAAAATTATCTATCTTAGGAGTTTTGGAAGTGAGTAGCGGTTTCAACCAAAATGACAAATTAGGTTTTTTTGTACAACTTTATTACCATTGAATTATTAATTATTTCTCTACTTGTGTCATTTTAGCACTGAGGATAAAGGATAGCAACTAATAATTTTATTTTTTATAGAATTATCATAGGGGTTTATGTTAAATTATAACACTTTTATACTTGATTTTTTCTTCTATTAATCCATTTTCTACCTAAATGTGTTAATTGTCCTAAATGTAGGTAAAATGAAGGATTGGGGGAATTAAATTGAAAATACACTTGAAGGGGTAACATCAAGGTGAAGTGGCAGAATTAAAGAGCTAAATGTGGAGGCCAAATGGAATGCAAGATGCTAGCCAAAGACTTGAAGAAAACAAGCATCAAGTGGCATCAACATTAGATGGAATTGAAGACTGATTTTCAAGGCTATTTGCAATTATACTTGCCTTGAGTTCAAGGCTGGTATTGAGCTAAGTTGGAGCTGCATTTGAAATGTTAATTTCAAGTTTAAGTGGCTGATTTGATGAGTTAAATTTGGAAGCAAACATAGTGCAAAAGCTGGCCGGAAATTCAAGCTAAACAAAGCATCAAGTGGCGTCACTTATGGGCCGTTTTTGGGGATGATTCTTGCAAGACTTGAAGCTGTTAAATGAGTTGAATTGAAGCTAAAATTTAGCCACATTGGATGATATTTAAATGTTCATTTTATACCAAGAAGAATTGACAAAGAAGGAGAGAGAGCAAAAGGAACAAAGTGCAAGTCAACAAGTGGGAACATAATGAAAAATAAAAGTCAAGCTTGGCTGCTGGATTGCATGGCTCAAGAAACCATTTATGAGCTAAGAAAGGACCTAGGATTGGGCTGGAAAATAGGACATTTTGAGGAGACAAAAGGAAGGGCCAAACCCTCCATTGCTTGGAGCATGATTTTTCTTCTTTCATCTTCCTACATCAATGTGACTAGTAGACAGCCTTTGTTGATTTTACCGTGACTTTTGGGGAATGATTTCATCTTGTTTGCATGTATTTAATAAGGGTTTGACTTATGCTTAGGGAGAAAGCTTAAAATTTTACATTTTGCTCTTCTTCTCTTCATGTTTTTGGTAATGAATTTTCAGCTTTCATTTTTGGTATTTCCCAGTTTTGGTTCTTTCTATTTTCTGCCTTACTTTGTTTTCTGTTTGAGCTTTTGATTGGAAGAAGAGTATAGTCCAAGGTGGCCTTGGCTAGAGAAAATTCTCATTTGGGCCTAAGAGACTTGATTCTTTCTTTTTATTTTTAATTCATGCTCTTTCACTTTGTATTAATTTCTACCCATTTTCCTTTTGTTTTATGTTCTACCTTGTGATTTTTGGTGCATTTTTTTATAATGTTTTTGCATTGATAAGATGATAAAAAAAATGTTGGTTTATGTTTGGTGAAATGGTTAGGGAGTAGTTTTGGTTTCCATGCATTTTCATGCATTTTTCTTTACTAGTTTTCAAAAACTATCTTGTATTCATTTGCGGTTTGGTTTTGGTGAAGTTCTCCTGCATATTTGTTGTTCATTTTCATGTCTATTTTAAGATTCTAGGCTTGGATTTCATGTTACATATATTCATTTTTTTTAAATTTTGGGTAGCATTTAGCTTATTAGATTTTCATTTTAGGCCTTTATTTTGCTTTTGGTTTGAAAACTGTTTTGCTCATTTTTTGGTTAGTTTTAGGCAAAGCTTTCTTGCACCTCTTTTTGCTTGTTTTTATATCTATTTTAAGGTAGTAAAACAGTTTTTGTAAATTCCTTAGGTAGGATTACATTTGCTAGGCATTTTAGTTGATAGGTCTTAGTGTCCATGCATTCTAGTATTTCGATTTGCATTTAATTTTTTGTATTTTGTGTTCTGTTTTAGGGAGGGGTCACTTGCATCTTTTTAGTTCATTTTTGAGTCTATTTTTAAGGTAGAAAAACAGTTTTTGCAAATTCCGTAGGTAGGGTTAAATTTGCATAGCATTTTAAGCCATAAGTTGCATGTAGTGTGCATTTTTTAGTTTAGTTTTGCACTTTAAATTTCTGTATTTTTGGTTGATCTTCAAACCTGTTTTCATACATCATTTTAGTTCATTTTTAGGAATATTTTTATTTAGTTTAATTAGTTTTTATAGTGCTATATAGATTTAGATCACTTTCATTCGGTAAAGTAGGCTAGGTTGCATTTTAGTTTTAATTAAGGTGTTTAGCAATTTTTATTTATTTTATGTGTTGTTCTATATTTGTCATTTGTTATTTTCATTAAGATTAGCTTGGATTTAATTCTGGTTGTATGTCTTAGGAATTAGGTTAATTAATTGAGGAGTTTGCATAAAGTATACTAGATGTTCAATGAAATGCCTCAATGAAAATTGATTGCCATTTCATGTAGGATTTTAGTTTAGCTTTTAGGTAACTTTTAATTTTTATTTTTATTACATCATTCCATGCGTTTCCATGCTATTTTCATGTTTAATTCATGTTCCATACATTTCATGCATTCTATGCTAGATTAGGATTTTTAAGTAAGTTCATTTTTAAATTAAAATGCTAATTATACTTTTTATCTTTTGTTAGGTTAATGCCACTTTTTATTACTAATTCTAGGTTATGTTTTCCATCCCTTTGCTTTTAAATTTTAAATTTAAATTATGCTTTTAATTATGTTTAATTTAATTTTTGGTTTTGTTACTTTCCATTTTTAGTAACTTGCCATTTTAGGAAATTAGTTTTTTTTTTGTAATTTTTCTTAGAGATTTTTAACCTTTATAATTTGTAGCTAAATTTAGATTTTAATAATTTGGTAATTTTATTAGATTAATCTTAGGTTAATTAGATCTTTAAAAATAAAAAAAAATTTGTAGGACCAGATATACCCGAAAGGTTGAAATTGGTAATTACCTTTAGGTTTGGAACTTCCAGATCCCTAAAGAAATAATATCTAGAATATTTCAATCTTTATTACTTTTGTGACCTGTATACTTGCGGTACTCTTAATGGGTAGCAATAACAATTGTTCTCTTTCCAAATTGGCAAGGGTTCTGTCATAAAAATATGCTTTCTGCCATAAACAATGGAGTTGAATTGTTGAATGGGGTTTGAATTTTTTTTTATTTTTGGTTTTACTTTATTTATTGTTGAACAAAAATTTTTCAATGTAATTTTTTTATCGATTCTATTTAGGTGTTAACTAAAATTTGGGGGTTGCAAATGTTAAAATATACAATCAAGATAGAAAGTGTTAGAATGGTAGGTGTTATATGGATTTAGAGGTTGCATGTATATTCTATTGTGAGGTTTGCATGTTGGTTTTTTTTTCCTTAAAATTTGTTTAAAATATTTGTTGCATATTGCATAGATGATAGTTAGTTGCGTTTTTGTAAAGTGGTTTATTTTTTTTGTTTAATTAGAGTTTTTTGTACAAGTATTGTTGAATGTTGTTCTAAAGGCAGGTCTTGGATCAGAGGAGTGAGTGAGTTGGCGATGATGGTAGAAGCAGAGAAATTTGTGGAAGCTGATAATGTAGAGGCTATAATAACAAGAATCGAGCACAAGTCTAGGAAGATATTTACTAATCCAAATCAAAATGTTCCATTTTTATTTTTGAGAAAAGAAACCCTAATTAAGCATGATTGATTTGTTCCTATCTCAAGAATAAACCCGTTGAAGCTCTTAAAACTACCCTTTAAGGCTTTCCTCCTATGACTCAAGATGAGTGATGCAAGGTTTTGAACAAAAGTATAAACTTTTTAAATTTTTTATTTAATAATAAAAAGAATTAAACTTTTTTGGTTTTTGGATTTGGGCTCTACAGCCTGTAAATTGGATAATTATGCATAGAGCATTAACGGTTATAAAATATATTGACGGAATGTTCTCTTATTTGGATCCTAAGTACTATGATATTTTTATGAAGTGAGTTTTTCTCTTCTTTTTTATCTTTTTCTAAAGCCAAAAAGAATAATGTCTATTCCTTCTTTTTGATTGCTAATAGCATGAGTCCAATTTCCTACACTGTACAGCTTTCTCAATATAGCTCAATTTCAAGAATTTTCTTTTGGATAAGTAAAATGTTTTATTTATCCAAAGAAGCAACAATTGCTGTTATAATCACAAACAAAGTTGTACTCAACAACAAAATACGATCAAACTACTGTGCAAACATCGAAACACATAGACCCTAAATAGAACACAAAAACTTACGTATAAGGTCACTTGCGATGTTTTTATACCCAACTAAAAGAGATTGAATTATGTTAATAATTGAGCAATATAAAATTTGGCTTGATCTGCTTAATCCTCCATGGAGTTTCTCGTTATGGTTTTACACTTTCACTATTTATATTGATTAGAAGTTTGATTGTAAACCATGTTACTTAGTTTGATGTTGCGAATGATAGATTTGCTTTCTGACAGTTTAAAAAGATATTGCGTCCCTTATTTTTGATATTGGAAATAAATAACAAGTGATGATTATTAGGTTGTTTCAAGGTACTTATATGGGGGATTGTCAACTAGAGATCGCCCCACATGTGATCAGTGCCTTAAGATCCATGAAAAGCTGGCAGAGAAAGCTGGTTTAGGATGCATACTTCATTCCCTTGTAGACACTATGAATACAGTTTTAATCTAATTGACCTTTTTCTTCGAAAAATATGTATTCTAGAAAGGTTTAGTAAATCAATTTATACGATTATACCTAATGTAATTATGTTAATATTTCATTTATTTCTAGAAAAAAAAATAAATGTTAGAAAATTCTTGAAAATTTAAAATACTTGTGAAAAAATTATAATATAATGACTAAAAAGTTAATAAAATATAATTAAAAATAAAAAATAAAAAATTGTTGGATTATATGGCCAAAGTTAAGTGCCCAATGATCCAATGGGTTATTGTATTAAGACTTTAGGATAAAAAAAATCATTTATATAAATGTCTAGTGGATTTTATTTATAATTTGTTGAGTCTTTCAAATGATTTTTTTATGTAATAGAATGGTTTTTGGCTTTTCCTGTATATTACATGTATTTATTTATTTAACTATTTGAACTTATAAAATAAACTAAAAAGAAATAAATAATAATAAAATATAAAATTATTATATAACAAATATTTATATAAATATTTATTAATTTCTAAAATTTTAACTTTGATATTCTATCATATTTTTATTTAATTATATAAAAAATAAAATTAATTATTATATTCGAAATTTTAAAAAATATAAATTATAAAATTTCAAAATTATTTGATTTGTCTAAATCAACTCAATTTAAATCGAATTGAATCCAAAATAATTTAAATATAAAAAAAATCAAATCCAAAATTATTTGAGTGTAAAAATTCTAAATCCAAAGACCATAATTCAAATAATTTAAATCCAAAAATAATTTGATCCAAATCTATCAGAAACTGAATATTTGCCAACACTATCCATCGATGCGAACGTCGACTCTGACACAAATTACGGTCCACCGTACCATTGCCGAATCATTTTGATGAATTCAAAAAATTGGGTTGGATTTTTTTTTTTTCTTAAACAAGAAAACAAAAGAAGGGAAAGTGGTCCCAGCTCATTTTTTAAAACGCGCGCTCTGACGGTTTGTGGCGTAAATGGATTAGATGGAATAATTCATAGGCTTCCAACCAAGTTTAGCATCCTTTCCGACCTTTGTAAATTGAAGTAGACCAGCGTCCAAAGCAACGCATATCGAGCAACGTGTTAACCATGAAGACCGCAACTGCTGTGGCTTTGCTTCTCTTTGCCTTCACAACAAAATCATATTTCTTCCAGATAGCCAACGCTGCAAACCAGCCTGTGCTTGACATCGATGGTGACGAGCTGCGGACAGGTGTTGAATACTACGTCTTGTCCGCGATATCGGGTGCTGGTGGTGGGGGGCTAGCTCTCGGCAGGGCTAGTGATCAAAAGTGCCCAGAAATTGTTGTTCAAAGACGATCCGACCTCGACAATGGTACTCCAGTGACGTTTTCAAGTTCGGTCCCCAATGATGAAGTTGTCCGCCTATCTACTGATACAAACATAGAGTTCGTTCCCATCAGAGACAAATTGTGCCTAACATCAACTGTGTGGAAGGTTGACAATTTTGACTCTTCCACAGGAAAATGGTGGGTGACAACTGATGGGGTCAAAGGGAAACCTGGTCCTAACACTTTGACCAGTTGGTTTAAGATTGAGAAGGCCGGAGTGATTGGTTACCGATTTAAGTACTGCCCGTCGGTTTGTGAATCATGCACAACTTTATGCAGCGACATTGGAAGATATGGAGATGATGGACAAATACGTTTGGCTCTGGGTGACAATGGGTGGCCATTCGTCTTTATAAAAGCAAGTGGGATAAAACAAGTTGCTAATGCGAAGCAGTAAACACAGTAGTTTACGTATCAACTACTGTATTGTCCAAATAGCAGTGCTAGCCGGCCTTTAAAATCCACTAAATAAAAGTTTAAATCTATGCTCCCAAGAAAGCCAGTAATGTAATATTATTGCTACGTTACATTTGCTTTGTTGGAGGCAGCAGGATGTGCTTACTACCCGGGCCTGTTTTGGCAGCCCAGCCTTGTACTCTTTCAACTTTATGAATAAATGATTTGCTTTAAATGCCTGAAGCTGGCATTGTTTTAATTAGTATTGCATTGATGACGTTGGGAATGTTGCAATGAACAAAAAAAAAAAAAAAATACACAGCAAGGAATGTAAAAGCCACTGCCAGATTCATGAGAAAATTGCTCACAAGAAACTTTTTTATTTCTTCGTTTTATTGCACATGTTTAGAATTAAACAAATTAATATAAACCCTCTCGTACACTTAGATGCTTGCTGATGATAAACAACAAAGATGCTTTTGAGGGATTTAATTTATGTTGTTGCAAATAGCTATATTTAATATTGGAAATTAAACAAGAAAGATGAAAATTATGCTTTTCCAGTTGAACTCCCTAGCATGGTGGCGTCCAACGCTCGCTCAAACTCTACCACAAGATACGCAATCCATGTGGTTTGAGTTCCGCTTTATATCATGTTGCAATCCTTGTGGTTTAACATGAATAAACTTTCTATCAGATTGTAGATATTTTTATTATAAAAATAAGTTTCAAAATATTGCACCAGAAAAATACCATGACCTATATGCTACTTCATGTTGTATTTATAAAGCGGTAAGTGACGAGTCATATGAGTAAGACTTAGATAAAGTTCTTGTTAGGGATATTTTTGGGTCCGAAAGGCATATTGGCCATTCCCTTCATTAGAGTCTGTTAGCAGATAGTTACGGGTATTTTTGACTTTTAGATTTACCTAACATGTATAGTACCATGTCAACTCAGCTACATCACCTTTTTGCCCCTTAGACCCCTCACCTTCGTCTATAAATAGAGCCATCTAGGTATTATCAATCTAATCCCAACATTCTTTACATTCCTATTTTCCTCTTTTCCAACCTTCGTAATCTTGATCTTTGACTTGAGCATCGGAGTGCAAATGTAAGGAACATTCCCTACCTGCCCTAACCACTCTCTTTCATTTCTTGTAATTTCTAGGTTGACCCTAGATTGGAGCTCAACATGAACATTTGGCGCATCAGGTAGGGGTATTATTCTTTAGTCGAGCTGAATACCATGCCACCTACAAAGAAAACCAATGAGGAAGGAGAGACAGCTGTCCCAACTGGGATCGAAACCTTAATAGCCAACATATGGACCAACCTATGCCACCATAGGCAAGGTTGACCACAAAACATTTCCAAGCCTTACTGAGCAGATCCAAGTTATAAAGCAGATGTTACAAACCATAGCCCACCCCAAGCCTTAAAAATACCCGACCTGGTCACCCCCGGTATATAACAGTAGAAAGACAACCCAATTATGATGAAGTTGAAGCCTCCTTAGCCTCCAAGGATGAGGAACATGCCACCCAATCACTTATCACCATTATCCAAGACACAACTCTACCTATGAAACCACACAAAAATCCAAATAGACCAATTTAGAACCTTAGCTGAACAAAGACCTTGAGGCTAAATTTAAGCCATGAAAAAAAAGTTGAAAGGAAAAGCTGTTGCTTTTGAAGACGAGCAGAAGTTTCTGGAGACCTTACCTTTCATCGAAAAGATAAACAAGACCATGCCCTCCAAAAGGATTCAAAATGTTGACCTTAGAAACATATAATGGTACATTTGATCCTTTGATTATTTGGAACTTGATAGAACTAACATGATGATATATGGTGCAGATAAAGCCCTGATGTGTAAAAGATAGTCTATAACCCTCAAAAGGGCAGCTCGGTCTTAGTACTGCAGTCTTAAGCCAAGGTTGATTACCACATTTAAAGAGCTCAGCCACTCTTTCCTCTCTCGTTTTGTTAGTAGCATAAGAACCAAGAAATCAACCTTAAGCCTAATGTCGATCCATTAAGGTAGAAATGAGTCTTTAAAGACTACGGTATGCATTTTAACATGAAAGCTCGACAAGTGAAAGATTTAGAGCTAATGGCAATTGTAGTCGCCTTGACTAATGGACTCGATGACAGAAAGTACCGTTTGAAGATTACTTTGTCTTTAAAGCCATTAAAAACACTAGTCGACATCCTAGTTATGGCTAAAAAATACATAATGCTAAAGCCACCATGAAAAACAATTGAGGTAAAAGAAGCTTATCCCCTCTCCTTAGGCGGAGAAAAGACAATGAATTCTATTATCCTCATTTAAGAGAGAGACGACATAGGGCCAAAAGCTCGAGCAGAGAAAGAAACCACGATGCACTAAATACCTCTCGATGGAAGATTTTGTTGTAAATAGAAAGAGAATAGATTTAAATGGCCAAAGCCATTAAGGCAAAACACAAGAAGAGACTTGACCAAGAGATGTGCCTTCCATAAAGACATCGGTCAAAATATAAAAGATTGTGTTGACCTCAAGAATGAAACAAAAATCTGATTAGAAGAGGTCGATTGGGCAGATTTGTGCACAAAGCAAGACAAAGTTAGGGCAAAATGGAGTATAGAATCTATGATCATCGAGAAAGGATAGGAAAAACTCAAAACATCGAACAGAAGGCAATAAGGGGTGGTCAGAACCAAAGAAATGAGCAAGAGGAAAATAAAGGTTGAGTTACAGATAACCAATCTATTGCAAGCATAATTAATGTAATTATCAGGGGGAGCTTTACCACTATTAAAAGAAACTTTGATCAGGGCTTAGCCATGGTAGTTGGCTTCTCACCCAAAAGAGAAAAGAATTGAAAGGATGAATCGATCTGCTTCAGTGTGAAAGACTTAAAAGGAATCCAACATCCTTGTGATGACACCATAGTAATTACAATAGTGGTGTATAATTATATGGTAAGAAGGATTTTGTGTGACAATGAGAGCTCTACCGACATCTTGTACTATACTACCATGAATATAATGGGAATAAAAAAGGATAAACTGTAATCGATCGCCACTATATTGATCAAATTTGAGAATGAACAGGTGTCAATCAAAGGGACCATCAAGCTACTATTCTCCTTATGTATAGAATCGAAGATGATCACCTTAATCATAGAGTTCATGATTATAGACATTTCATCAACTTAGAATATGATATTACACAGACCAAGTCAATCTATTTTATAGGTCATTGGTTTATCTCTCTATCGAAAGTAAAGTTAGGAAAGACTAGTTTGTAACATGACAATGTTATGTCACAACAATGTTATGTCATGACAATGAAAGAAAGGATTGAGAAGTAGATTGACACCTTAGCTAGGATTGAGGAAGTGGAGAAGGAAAAAGAGGTTATAGGGGTTAAAGTCATGGAAGAAAAGGAACAAAAAAGTAAGAAAAAGTAGCAACGGTAATAAAAACTTACCTAAAAGAAGTGTGCTCTTAAACTGCTATAAAATCTTAAGCTCTATACTTATACAAGCCATGGATTATTTAAAATTTTTGAATAGATCTTACAAAGATCAAGCTCTTAAGTCAATGCAAATATATGTCAATAGGACTGAGCTATTAAGTCAGCTAATGAAAAATGAAATGAAAACATATATTTTGTTCAACTCTACATTTCTATTACATTCCATCTTACTAACAATGAACTAACTGCCACGTCGGGGTTTGTCATTATCGTAAGAAACAATCCTGACCTACTTGAAAAGAAAGAAATAATAGATTAAAGACCTGAGATAGATGAAACTGACCTAAACTTGTAAAAAACTTCATCTCTATACCATTTTGGGAGAATAACCTAAAAAAATCTATAAATTACAGTCAAACTTGACCATAAAGAACACTAAATTTAACTTTTAAGAAGTAATGTCAATTTGTTTGCCTAGACATCATCAGACATGCTAGGGATTGAGCATAAGGTAATGATTTATAGGTTACACATCAACCTGAATATAAAACCAATTTGGTAAAAAAAAAAAACTTTCACCTAAAAAAGACAAAGGGTATCAATGAAGAAGTCGACAAACTATAACAAGCAAGCTTCATCAATGAGGCATATTATCTCAAGTGAATAGCCAATATGGTCATGACAAAGAAACACAATAAAAAATGAGGAGTGTGAGTTACTTTTGCCAACCTCAATAAAGCCTACCCAAAAGATAGTTGTTTCTTCAATATAGATCAACTTATTGATGATAGTGTCAAGCATAGCCGTTTTAGTTTCATAGATGCCTATTAAAGCTATAATCAAATTAAAATATTAAAAAAAATGAGAAAAAAAGGTCTTCATAATAGAAAAAAATCTATATTATTACAAGATCATGCTTTTTGGCCTAAAGAATGTAAGAATAACTTACTAGAGGTTGGTTAATAAGGTTTTCAAAACTCAAATTGGCTAAAACATGGAAGCCTATGTAAATGATAAGATAGTGAAAAGCAAGAGCCTAGTTAAGCACCTGAAAGACCTAGAGAGACCTTTGACATCTTGAAAAAATACAACATGAGGCTTAACTTGAGCAAATGTGCCTTTGGAGTCACATTGGAGAAGTTCCTCAACTATATGATTAGTAAGAAAGGCATAAAGGCAAATCTAAAAAGATTCAGGCCATCTTAAAACTAAAAGCGTTAACTTCAGTAAAAGAGGTGCAAAGATTAACAAGGAAAATAATTACTTTAAGTCGATTTATGTCCAGGTTGGCTGAGCATTGCTTATCATTTTTCAAAATCTTCATGAATATTTTTGACTTCAAATGGATACCTCAATGTCAGAAAGCATTTGAAAAGCTCAAAGAGATTCTTTCCTCTTATTTTATTCTCTCTAAGCTGAGACTTGATGAAGCACTATGTTTATACTTGGCTACAATCGACCAAGCCATCAGTTTGATACTAGTTAAAAAAAAATAAGGAAAGTAAAAACCAATATACTTTGTGAGTAAGGTACTAACAAGGTTAGAAATAAACTATGTTAAGATAGAAAAATAGACCTACGTGATAATCATGTCAACTAGAAAGCTTAGACCATACTTTCAAACTCACACAATCCATGTGATGAACGAACAATAGCTCAAACAAATCTTGCTAAAATCAATACTGTTAGAAAGATTAATCAAATGGGTAGTAGAACTCAGTGAACACAACTTGCACATACTGCCTAAATTGGTTATAAAATCCTAGGTTATAGTATACTTTATTATGGAATATACCTTGACCAGGGCCAAAGAACAGCCTGAAGAGAGCAAAAAAGTCAGAGAAGAGGAAATATGGAAACTCTTTATTGACAGCTTAGCTACCAACCAGAGAAGTGGGGCTAGCCTAATCTTGATTAGCTTGAAAGACTCGTTATTCCCATATACCTTTAAGTTCGAATTCAAAGCTTTAAATAATGAGGCCGAATATAAGGCATTAATAGCTTGCCTAAGATTGGCAGTCGAGCTGAATATAAAAAATATTATTGTATACAGTGATTCACAATTGGTAGTTGGTTAAATAAACAGCGAGTTTGGAGTTAGAGAAGAGGGGATAAAAAAGTACCTAAAAAAAGTATTGATCGACATTTCCACCTTTTCTCTTTCTCTAAGGCCTAGGTCAGGAAAATTCTGAGGTTAAAAAATACACTAACAAATTCTTTACCCAAGCTAGCTTTAGGAATAACAATAGAAAGTTTAGCCCATGTCCTTGTAGAAAAGCTGGCACAAAAAAGTAGTGAAGTGAAATTGGTTGGATAGATTAAGGAGAAAGAATCATGGATGACATCGATCAAGACATACTTGATCATGGGAGAATTATTTAAAGATAAGGTTCGAACTAAAACCTTAATAAGGAAGGCTTCTCGTACACGATGATCAACAAAAAATTATACATGACATCTTTTAGTTTACTTTACTTGAGATGTGTAGATGATGAGGAGGTAAACTATGTCTTCAGGGAAAAATATGAATGGATATGTGAAAATCATCTCAGACCTTGACCATTTGCGTATAAAGTAATCAGACAGGGCTACTATAGGCCAACTATTAAGAAAGACGTAATCAACTTGTTAAGGAAGTGTCATAATGTTAGAGATTTACCTATGTACAACACCTCTCATTAATTAAAGTGGTCCCTATCATCAATCATTGGTTTTTTATGCAATAGAGAGTGACCATCCTTGGATCTTTCACCTTAACCATAGGGCAAAGAAGATTCGTTATAGTAACAACTAATTATTTCATGAAATGGCTTAAGATCAAGAGCCTAGCTACAATAATAAAAGCTTAGGTAGAAAAATTCATCTAGAAGAACATAGTCTACAGACTTGGCCTACCTCGGTCCATAATAACAAACAATGGCGAATATTTAAAAATCTAAAGTTTAAAGAGTGGTGCTCTAATCTTTACATCGACTTACGGTTTACGTCGATTATTCACCTTCAGTCCAATGGCTAGGCTAAGGTGGCCAATATGACAATAATGAAAGCCTTGAAAAAGAAACTAGATGAAACTAAAGGCAAATGGGCCAATGAGTTTTTTGAAGTCTTGTAGGCTCTAAAGACGACTAAAAAGTTCTCATAAGAGAGGCCCCATTTAATTTGGTAATTAAAACTGAGGCCATGGTGCCTATTAAGATTGGTTTTTCAAGCTTAAAGGTCGAGCTTGGATTAGGAAAAAGGAATAAAGATACCTTCAAAACAAATCTGGACTTAGTAAAAGAATAAAAAAAAGTAGTTCTAACCAGAATAGTAGCTTACCAGTAGAAGTAACCAACTACAATAACAAGAAGGTCAGATGTAAGAATATAAAGAAGGGTGACTTGGTGCTTAGCAAGGTTAAAGCCTTAGGAGTAGATGATTGAAGTTAGCCGACAAGTTAGCCCTGAACTAGGAAGGCCCCTGCATGGTCAAAGAAGTCATCGATAATGTGACCTATAAATTACATGATATGAATGATAATTCCATACCAATGACATGAAATGCGGATACTCTCAAAGTTTACTACCAATAGCTCAGAGAAAGTAGAGCTCACACTTGTAATCTAAAAGTTATTGAATAAAGTTTATGCTATGATTACATTTATTATGAAAGTCTTGAACTTAGATGTTAGCCAACCTACTCTCAAAAACTCACCAAGCCTGAGTTAATTTAATGAATTCTTAATTGATTGATTAAATCCTAATAAGCTTGCCTAATTTGAGCTAAGGTTACTTTGGTTAATTAACCAAAATATTAATTCAAGTTACTTTGGTTTGCCTGAGCTAAATATCTAAGCTAACACTTGAATGCTTAGTTTAATCATTTGAGGTAAACAATGAATAAAAGTAAGAAAGCTAAAACCTAAAACAAAAAATCCTTTGATTTCATTCACTTTACGTTATAATTTACAAAAAATGACATAATTTTTTTAAGTGAATATATTCGAGCTCATCACAAAAATCTGACCTCAACTTTTACAAAAAATTACAACAAAAGAAACAAAAAGAAAAAGAAAGGCTCTTCACCCTCTCAATTATCCCCCTTCTCTTCAACAACAGCAGTGGTAAGTCATTTATTGGCCTCAGATGCAAGGGTGGCATCTAGCTTAATGTCCATGGTAGTGTCCTCATCATCATCCTTATCCTTTTTCCCTTCAGATTGGATCAAAGATTTAGTCTTAAGATTGTCCAGCCTAATGTCAAAGAGGTCAAGGTTTAGACAGGCACACTTGAATAGCCCCTTGTCTTTATAAAACTCAAAGGCACCGAGGACATTGTTCTTTGAGAATTCTACCAAAAGGTTAAAATATCTCTCAGAGGCCATAAACTCCTTGATGATCTCTTTCTTACATTCTTCTTTAGCCTTTCGCTAGATTTATCATTGGCCTTCTACTCAACCTCCAATTGAGACCTCAGTCTTGTAATTTCAGCTTGAGTTTCGCTAAGTTTGAGCTCAGGTTGTTCCCTCATAGAATCGGTTGAGGATTTTTCCACCTACACCTCTTTCCAACTTCATTGCTAGGTCGCCAACCCTCTTCTCCTACTTAGACTTCTTCTTATATGAGATAGAGAGGTTAGACTAATGTTGGGATGATGAGTAAGCTTGTCAAAATTTATAAAAGAAAATTGAGCTCAAACTTGGAAAATAATAGAATTAATAATAATAATAGGAAAATTGAATTAAATGTAACTTACTGTTTAGAAAGATCATGACTTTCATAAATTTTCAACCACATCAACACTCTTTAAGGGGTTTTCACTAACGTCATACTCTAAACCAGTAGAAAACTTTTTCGAGCTGGGCCTTAAGATGTAGACCTCATAATCCATTAAAAATGAGAGGATTTAGACCTCTATTTCTTGAAAAGAGGGCTAGGACTTCCTTACTTGCTATCACATTTTGTTTACTTTTGGCAGCAATAGAAATTTAAACTGAGAAGCTTAACTTATTATTGGTAAGGGGATCTATTACTTTACCCCCCTAAGAAGGAGCCTTAAATTGGATAGGCTACGTCTTCTGGCCCTTTTTAGCCTTAAGCTTGTGAAGGAACTTGCAAAATTCAAAATCTTTAAAAGGTTGGGAAGATATATCTGCAAAATGAGCTAACAGTTAGAAAAATTTGACAAAAGTAAATACCCTACAAGGTTATCTTACACCTACGCTAGTACTTGGACTTGTTCACTACTTTAGGGGAGGTTAGCTTATTCACGTTTATGACCAACTCTTTTCTTTTGGTGAACTATAGGATTTTGTCCTGATCTATGAGATTAGATGCAAAAAAAGCAACGGACACATCATAACACATCCTGAGCTCATTCAAAATTTTTCACACCTTGGGCTCATTATTCTTATTCCTTTTTTCATTCTAGATGTAAAGAATGAGTAGCTTCTAGTTCTTTATTGAGCTTGGGTGATCTACAAATAATTTTTTGGTTGGACAAGCTACCACATAGAACCATCTTTTATCGTATGGATACCTCTAGAATAAAGAACTCCTTGAAAAGAAGAAGAGTGGGAAAAATACCTAAGCTTTTACAAAAAAT
Source organism: Durio zibethinus (assembly GCF_002303985.1). The sequence continues at coordinate 12,355,746 of NW_019168381.1, read as the reverse complement.
AATGATACTACTATGTATCGAAAAGAATTAGGGGTTAGTTGAGTGATAGTCAAATTCTATAAAAAAATTTTAATAAATAAAACATGTAAAAGGAACCTTAGACTGGCCATTATTAAATCCTAGTACACTTAGAGTTGGTGACTTTTTAGCTAATAGTGACAAAATCCTCAGTGCTCAACATTAATACATTGTACCTTTCTTTTGAAAGGTCAAAGTTGACCTTCAAAAAAGGATGTGATGAGCAGAACACATAACAGAGTAATCCTTAAGATTAGCCTTGTCCTTTAAGTTCATCATCATGTCTTTAGGGAACAAGCCTAAGGAATATGGACTGAAGAATGAGACCTAAGTCAGGCCCTCTAAGTTTAAAAAAGATTCTTCTTATCCTCACCTTTCTAAGCTTGGTCGGCCTCCCCCTCATGTTTCCTCTCTAAACCCTTTTCATCATCGGAGCCTTCACTATCAGAAGAGCAAGAGCAAGATTTTGAGCTAGAGTAGTGGTGAAGAGCACCACAATGTTAGTTAAAAGTGGACAATGAAACTTTTAAAAAGAGAGGAATAGTGAAGAACGTCAACTAAATTGACTTAGGAAGAGCAGATAGGTGGTTAAGGAGGTTAAACCTCAGAATAAGGAAAAATACAAGAATAAGAAAGGTCAACCGAAAAGGATAGGCTAACTTGAGAAATGAGAAATGGAGGATTCTTAAGTTTGAAGTCAATAGCATCATAAAGCTCATTTTTACTATGATAAACTTGCTCTTCCCTAGCATGGGCATTATCTTTTGCTCTATTTTGCTCTTTATCTGACATTGAATTTAATCAGTATGCCATTTGGCTGTAGTCTCTGCCCATAATAATTGAAGGAACCCTATCATCATTATCCCTACGGTTGAGCCAACCTTCTTTGGGAAATACCATGAAACTCCATAAACCTCAAAGCTTGCGCCAGTAGACATTATGAAAGAGAAAACGTACCAAAGTGAAGGAAAAAAGGATAAACGAAAGAAGTTAAAACTTTTAGGTAGAAAAGAAGGTGAAAACTTTTAAGTCAATTAAAACAGATTGGATTAAGAGCAAAAATACAAAAAGATGAAAAATGGAGGCCCTAATGGGCCATTTATGTAGCCAAGATTCAAATAAGATGAACGACCCAGATTAGGTCATGTGTCAAATTGTTATCATAGAGCATTCTTTCATCTTCCCAACTTTAGATTTTATCGCCTAAAAACCTTTTTCCTCATTAAATGTGAATTTTAAATATTTAAAGGGTGAATCAATCATCTTATCCAGTTAAACCAAGTGCCAAGTCAACCCTGAGCCAGGTTTGAGGACTAAACTTTAAGTAAAGTTCACAAGTCTCACGTCGGACATTTCAACCATGACAATCATTACTCAAACCTATTTGCCTAACCTCGAGCCTTTTTTATGTAAAGACATTCACCTCGACAACCTTAAAATGGACCGGCCATGCTGACTGAAACCTATGCTCAAGATCAAGCTTAGCACCTATACTCACTCATTAGGTCGATACACTGAGGGCAACCATGGTTACACTAAAAGTCATAAATCTCTTCCACACTCATTTCAGTCCCACCATCATATAACCTTGACGTGCAAGGTCAGATCCCTTGCACAACTTTTCAAAAGCTTACACTCACAAGATTGAGGTCGGATTAGCAAATATACAAACTATAAAGGTTCAATCAAGCACTCATCAATCTGAAACTCAGACTACTCAATGGGGAGACAAAATGATAAAGGTATTTTTGGGTCCAAAGGGCACATTGGCTATTCCCTTCATTAGAGACTGTTAGTAGATAGCTAGGAGCATTTTTCACTTGTAGACCTGATATGTACAATGCCATGTCAACTTGAGGTTTTCAACTTAAATGAGTCATTATTTTTCATTTTTTTAACTTTTTTTTTAAGCAAAATATTTCTTTACAGCATCTGAATTTATTGGAGTAGGTAAATCATCTCCATCCATCTCTATCAAAATCAATGCCCCACCAAAAAAATGTCTTTTTCACTATGTACGGGCCTTCCCAATTTGGTGTCTATTTTTCTTAATTGTCATATTGATTTGGAAGGATCCTTTTTAGCACTAAGTCTCCTTTCCTAAAGTGATAAGGATGGATTTTCTTGTTATGTGCTCTCATCATCCTCTTTTGATATAATTGACCATGACAAAGTGCTGTAAGTCTTTTCTCTTCAATGAGATTCAATTGCTCGTAACGATTTCGAACTCATTCTGCTTCCTCTAACTCTACCTCTATTAGGACTTTCAGCAAGGAAATTTTCACTTCGATTGGTAGCACAGCTTCCATTCCTATACCAAAGAGAATATGATGGCCCTAATAGATGTTCGAACTGATGTTCTATAAGCATGCAAAGCAAAAGGTAACTTCTCATACCAATCTTTGTAAGTATCAATCATTTTTTCCAAGATTCTTTTGATATTCTTATTTGTAGCCTCCACTGCCCTATTCATTTTTGGATGATATGGTGTCAAATTATGATGATGGATCTTGAACTGAGTGCACATTTCATTCATCATTTTATTGTTCAAGTTTTTAGCATTATCAGAAATAATGGTTTCTGAAAGCCCATACTAACATATTATCTTTTTTTTTATGAACTTGCATACCATAGATCGAGTCACACTAACATATGATGCAGCTTTTACCCATTTTATGAAGTAATCAATCATCACAAAGATAAATTTATGCCCATTTGAAGCTTTTGGAGTGATGGGACCGATGACATCCATACCCCACATATAGAATGGCCATAGAGAAGCCAAAACATGTAATGCTATTGGAAGTGAGTAAATCTTATCAGCATAAATCTGACACTTATGACATCTTCTAGCATAATCAATACAGTCAATTTCCATTATTAACCAATAATAGCCAGCCCTCATAATTTTTCTAGCCATCATATGACTATTTATATGTACCCCACAAACTCTATCATGCACTTCTTCAATAATCCTCTTTGTTTCAGTTGTACTCACACATCTTAAGAGCAGTTGATTTTAACCCTTTTTATAGAGGGTATCTCCATCCAGGAAGAAACTCATAGCCAATCTTCTGATAGTCTTTTTATCATTTTTTATTGCATGTTTTGGGTATACTGGCTTTTAATGTATTGCATAATGTCATGATATCTTGGCTTCCCATCAACTTCTTCTTCAATGCCTAAGCAATATGCTGATACATCCTTTACACCTAACTTTATGGGTTGGATCTCAGTATTCACATCTATTTTAATCATTACAGCTAGAGTAGCTAGTGCATCAGCAATTTGGTTCTCCTCTCTAAGCAAATGCTCAAATTGAACTTCTTCAAATTGCTTGACCAACTCAGAGATATAATTATGGTACCGTATCAACTTGAAATCTCTTATTTCCCATTCTTCTCGTAACTGATAGATGACTAGAGCTAAATCTCTAAACACATCTAACACTTTGATCTTCTTTTCAATCACTGCTTGTAGACCTATAACATTAGCCTCATATTCAGCCACATTATTTATACAATTGAAATTCAACCTAGCTGTGATGGGGTAATAATGTTCATCGAGAGATATTAAAATTACCCCAATACCATAACCCAAAGCATTAACAGCTCCATCAAAATACATCCTCTAAGATTTCTTAATAGGTTCATTGTCATCACATCTTTATCAAAAAAATCCAATTTCATTAGCTCATAGTCTTCGGTTGCTCGATCGATAAGAAACTCGGTTATCACACTTCTTTTAATAGCCTTTTGAGTCACATAAACAATATCATATTCTGAAAAGCATAACTTGCCATCGCGCTATTCTCCTTATCAATGAAGGTTTCTCGAAAATATATTTAATAGGATTCAACTTTGCTATGAGCCAAATAGTATGATAAAGTATGTATTGTCGGAGTCTTTGAGCTGTCTAGGCCAATGTATAACACATCTTCTCTAATAGAGAATACTTGGACTCGTAATCAGTAAATTTCTTGCTCAAATAGTAAATTGCTCATTCTTTCTTGTTAGTTTCATCTCTTTACCCCAGCACACAACCCATTGAGTTTTCATGCACTATTAAGTACAAAATCAAAAGTTTTCCCAGGATTGGTGGTACCAACATAGGTGGTTTTGGCAAGTATTGTTTGATCTTATCAAAAGCTTCTTGGCTTCATCATTCCATTCTCCTGGATCCTATTTTTTAAGAAGCTTAAAAATAAGATCGCACTTATAGGTGAGTTAAGAGATGAAGCGAGCAATATAGTTCAATCTCCCTAGGAAACCTCACACTTCTTTTAAGGCACGAGAAGGAGATAAGTTCTAGATGGCTTGTCTCTTATCGGGGTCCACTTTGATTCTTTTTTCACTAGCCACAAAGCCCAATAGTTTTCTTAATTTGGCACCAAATGTACATTTAGCAAGATTCAACTTTAGCTGAAATCTTTTCAATTTGTCAAATAGCTTTTGAGATTGACTACATCATCCTCTCATTCACGAGATTTTACGATCATATCATCCACATATACTTCTATTTCTTTATGCATCATATCATGAAAAAGAGTCACCATTGCTTTTTAATAAGTAGCACCGACATTTTTCAACCCAAAAGGCATGACTTTGTAACAGAGTGTCCCCCACATGGTTACAAATGTGGTTTTCTCCATATCATCTTAAGCCATCTTGATCTGATTATAGCCTAAGAAGGCATCCATAAAGGAAAATGTGGAGTGCCTAGTAGTATCATCCACTAGAGTATTGATATAGGGAAGAGGAAAGTTATCATTGGAACTCGCCCTATTCAAGTCTTGATAATCGACATACATTCTCACTTTTCTATCCTTCTTAGGAACTGGCACTATATTGGCTACCCATTCAAGATATTTTGCCACCTTTAAAAATTTTGCATCAAATTGCTTATTCACTTCCTTTTAAATTTTTAGCAGCATCTCTGGCTTCATGTGCCTTAACTTTTGCTGTACCTACTTGCATTCTGGTTTCAAAGGTAACTTATGCTCTACAATATTAGTGCTGAGTCCTAGTATATCCTGGTAAGATCACGTGAACATATCTACATATTCTTAGAGTAGCTCTTCAAGCTTCTGCCTTTCAGCTGGTAAAAAAGATGTACTAATTTTGACCTCTCTTTTATTTTCATCGTTTCCTAAATTCACTAATTCTGCAATTTTCTAGTAGGGTTCAATTGGCTTATCTTTATATTCTATTAATTTTAATAAATCAAGAGGCAGTGTGTAATTATCTGAATCTTTCTCATTATCAAGTTCATCAATATGAATTAAGTTTTCAAAATCAAATCCGAGATTATTGCCATGATTATCTTCGTGTTCATTATTTGGGACCCCGCAAAGGCTAAGATGAAGATAATATTGGTGCACAAAAATGGAATGGTAAAAAAATGATGGAAAAAGAAAATAGAAAGCAAAATGAAGATGAAAATAATAGAAAAAATATGGATGCATCTTCTAAGTCTTTTATTAAAATGACAAACATAAAGACACCATAAAAGATAACCCAATGCTCATAAAAGTAATTAGGGATTTAAAGTTCCACAATACATTACTTTTAAAAAGTTTTAAAGACAACAGGTAGCTCTATGACTCTCCAATTATTTAGCTTAAAATCTGAAGGACAAGGTGCACGAATAGCTCTTCATCTCGCCTTTTCTTTTCTTCATCATCCACCATTTGAATGGCTAGCTCTGAAAACTTTTTCACGAATCCTACATTTAGGGCTGTAGGCAGATCTGGGTAAATATATCCTTCAAAATGAATAAAATCATAGAGGTATGGAATGACTATAGGCTTTGATTCTGGCTCATATCCCCTAAGATTAGCCATTATTTTATCTTTTTTCTCATTCACCATTTTCATTATGTCCCTTCTTATTGGCTTATATCCTAAGCCAAATCTGTTTTTCTTGTCATATATTGCTGGTAGCTCTATGATTCCTTGCAAGTTCTTCTCTAGTCTAGTTTCAGGTTGCCATCCTATCCTGGTAAGCTGCTTAATGACCATTTTAGTAATCATAGATAGGTGTGATGAATATAGTTTAGATCCTTCAGTCACATATGCTGCATTAGCAATCTCGAAAGATCTATAAGAATACTCTAGGGCTTCATCTACTATTTCTACATAAAGAGTATTTACTAATTGGGTAATCAGTAAATCTTCTTCTTCTATCACACATGTTAATTTTTCATCAATAATGAATTTGACTTTTTGATGCAATGAAGATAGAACTGCACCCGTTATTTGAATCCACAACCAACCCAACAAGCAACTGTATGAGAGAGAAATATTAATAACTTAAAATTTCATATTAAAAGTGCACGGACCAATCTATAATGGCATTTCTATGTCTCCTAACACCTTTCTTTAGGTTTCATCAAAGGCTCGGACTATCATATAACTAGGTTTCATATAAGATCCATTAACAGGGAGTTTTGCCAGAGTAGTCATAGGCATAACATTGATGGACAAGCCATTATCAATTAAAACCTTAACCATTATATGACTCTTGCATTTCACACTAATATGAAGAACCTTGGTACTTTTTTAACCTTCAAGAGGAATCTCTTCATCACAGAAAAAGATATAATTTGAAATCATCAGATTTTCAACAAACTGTTTCACGTATTCAACAAAGACATTATGGAACATATATACTTGATTAAGTACTTTCAATAGAGCATTTCGGTATGACTCTGAGCTTAGCAGTAATGACAATAACGAAATTCTAGTTGGCATCTTGTTCAATTATTCTACCATATTGTACTCGTTATGTTTTATTAACTTTAAAAATTCACAAGCTTCACTCTTAGAGACTGGCTTTTGAGATTCTTTTTTTGAGCCTATGATAGGATTATTCTGACTTTTTCTTCTTCTTCTACCTTTGCTTTCTCTTTTCTGGCTTTCTCTAAAGCTTCTGTAGTATAACATCTTTCACTTTGAGTTATACCTCTTACGTCTATTATGTTCGCAGTATCTGGATTGACTACAACATTACAATCATACTTTCATGGTAGTACTTTATCATTCTGGTATGAAAAAGGGTCATAAACTTTAATTATCACTATTGGTTAGAAGATGGGTTTTTCTAGCCTCGATGTTGACTTCTTATCATAATAAATTATTACTGGTCTACACACAAACTTATTCTTTGAATCAATGGTAGACACTTTAACTTTCATCAACTCTTTTTTTTTGTTAAAACTCTATCCAACCCATATCCATCAACTTCTGCACCTCTTGATAGAGTTTGTGACAACTCTCGATAGAATGCCTCAAAGCACCTTTGTGATAATTATAGCTTTTGGTTGAGTTAATCATTTCAGAGCAATTATGAGGTTCTATTAACTTCAACATGTCAGCTTTAACCAAGACTTCAAACACCTTAGCCATCGGAGTCTTAACTTCATCTATTTTTTTCTTCATATGGCTTCTTTGCTCATCAATTACGGTATTTATTGATGGTCTAGTATGGTTCGATAGAGGGTTCTCATTAACATTTGGAGTCCCTTATTGGTTGGTCTCAAAGTTTAACATCCTTCATTGATTAACCCCTACACTTTACGCTTCAAAGCAGTACAGTTCTTAGTAGAATGACCTGGATTCTCATAGTGATAATCACAATGCACATTAGGGTCATACCATTTGGGAAACGAAGGTTTCAAGGGTTCAACAATAATAAGAGCAAGTAAATGTTTCTTAACAAAACGGAGATACAAATCTATGTATGTAATAGAAATATGATCAAAAATGAGTTTTTCTTAGATATTTCTTAAAGCTCTCGAATCACTATTAGGACTAGGTCTCCATTTTGGTCTTATAGGTATAGCAGAATTGTTATAGGAAAAGGTAGGAGTTCAAAAAAAAGGCTAAAACTGAGGTGGATAAGCTAGTGGTTGTAATGGCTGGTATGACTGATATGGATGAGAAATGGACGTAATACTCTTGATAAAAGGGTAATGGGTTTGGTAGACTGGTGCAGGGTAAGGCATGAAACCTCTGAACTATTATCCTACATAGTTCACTGCTTGAGCTTCATTTTCTTTCTTTTTGGGAACTCCCTCTTTCTTTGCTTTACTCATTTTTCCTGTATCAAGCTTGTCATTCTTTATGGCATTTTCAATAATCTCACCCGATATCACCATATCTGTAAAGTTTTTGGTTGCATTGCCTATCAATCTCTCATAGTATAGTACTTTTAGAGTGTTCACAAATAAGACAATTGTCTCTTTCTCGGTGAGAGAAGGTTGAACTTATGCAGCCATATCTTTCCATCTCTGTGCATACTCTTTAAAACTTTTTGTTGCCTTTTTTTCCATACTTTGTAGAGATAAATGGTCTGAAACTAGATCCGTAACATGCCGATATTGTATAAAGAATGCCCTAGTGAGCTCTTGCTAGGAATGAATACGAGTCCTATCTAGTTGGACATACCATCGAGCTACAGATCTCGTAAGGCTATCTTAAAATCGTGCATCAACAACTTTTCATCACGAGCATGTGCTATCATATTACGACAATACATGATGATATGGGTCATCAGACATTTTGTGCCATCATATTTTTCAAATTCTAGGACCTTGAATTTAGGTGGAATGACCACGTCTAGGACCAAACAAAGGTCGACTGCATCTGTGGAGCCAAAGAAATTCATTCTCTTTATGGCCCTAAGTCTTTCTTCTAATACTTTCATCTTCTGTTGGACACTGGTATCTTCTACATTCTTGAGTGTCTTCATTCTTAGCTTTTCTTTCTCATTGAGATCATCTAAGTCAGAGATCAAGATTGGCTCGAGTGGTTTTTCTATCATAATGGGATTAATAAAATTTTAGAATTGTCCTGGAGTAGGTGTGGATGTCATTCCTAGATAAGGATTAGGATATCCATCGGAAGTAAAAATTTATACTCTAGTTCCTTAAGAAGGTTGGGTTGATCGTGACTCAAACCCTGAAAGGTAAATAGGATCTGCCATATATGGTGATTGCTCTTAGAAATTGAGATTTTCTTCTACTACTTTTCCCTTGTCAAGTTTCTTAAGCATATCCATTATTATATTGAGATCTCCTCTCAATTCTTCTTGAGCTTTCTCGATTCTCTCAAATCGACTGGCATGTTCTTGCTCCATGATTCTTGTTTGAGTCCTGGTATTGTATGAATGACGAGTAAGTTGGGTCAAAATTTTTGGTGGGTGAGTTATTCTTGAACCTTTATTACCATAAAGTTTTTTTTTAAAAAAAAATCAGAATGTTGTGTTGAAAATTTTATTTTATTTTTTGAATTTATTTTATGAAAATGATGTACATGATGCATGAATGCAAGTGGGAGATATTTGCTTTTAGATGAATTTCAACACTAAAAATTTTTATTGATTCCATACAAATTTTATTACATAGGATTTATCATCATAGAATTATATCCATAAAAGCATTTGACTTGTTCATAATGGTCCTTCGTCTCGTCTAAAAAATTCACTAGGCGCTGTCCATATTCTCTAATGGGATTGATTTCTCTTCTTAACATTTCTATCTTTTCAACTGTCTCCCATGCTTTCTTCACTGCCTTGTAAACTTGATTAGTCAGGTGCTCTATGTACTGTTATCTCCTTAAGCTTTCTGCTTTTCATCTCTTACGAGCATACCTTTCTGAATCATATGTGAAGATCCAATCTTTTTTCCTTTTATGCCACTCATCTATTATTGCTGAAATATGGCTCTTGTGGTTTTGTAATTGCATCTCTAACCCTTGGATCACCTGATGAAGTGATTCTTTTTCATTTAGAACTTCAAAGTGCTTTCTTCTCTCTTTTACGGCATGGCTTTCAACCTTTCCTTTTCTTTTTGGCATTCCACCAATTTTGCTGAGGTTGTAGAATATAACCCCTTCCAATTCTGGCATTCTTGAGAAATTCTGGTAGTCTCCTCTTATTTTTCCTAGGTTTTACCCTTCCATTAGTTCATTTCCTTTCAAAGCTCATACATTTCACGTTGCCGACTAAGGTAAGACTTGATGATTTTTTCAATTTGAATTAAACTTGTGATCTCTTATTTTCTTGGTGCAGATCTTTCAAATTATTGTTGGCCATATCTCATTCTTTTATGATCTTTGTCAATCTGTTCCTTTGTATTTCTGTTTCATATTTCAATTGTCCCACTTTCTTGCGAAGTCTTAAATTTTCTCTTTTATTTTTTCTTTTTCAGTTTCTAATTCTTTCTTGACAAGTTCAACTTCTGATAATTACACTTTTGTCAAAAGATTAGCCGATTGGTGTAAGGTATCATCAAGAGGGAGTACTATGTCTTTAGGTTGCTTTGCTTTCCAAATATGATAATCAGGGGTGACTTTTTCGATGAGAGGCCCTAATCTTATTCTTCGTGTTTTCTTCCATACATGTATCAATTACTCTGAGGTTTTTGGTGGATTTGGTTCCCCGTAACTAAATTCTACTTAGACTAGGCCATGAGTAGCAAGAACAAACTGCTTTGCACCAAATTGCCTAAGCACCATCAACGGAGCTTAACTCACAACACCCCATAACCCTAACAGCGGTATCCACGGCTCATTTCCTCCAAAATACAACAAAGGCACATGAGACATCCAAGGTACCATCCATTTAATTTCATCCCTAGTAAGCCTTCGTAAGAAAAGGACCCACTCTTCCTTAGTCTTCAATGTTAGCCATCGACTTTTGCAGAACTCTTCAATTGGTGTCTTATTTTGAAGATATGACTTTGAAAAAGCACTCTTCCCACACTTGAAATTACTTCTAACCTACACGTATAATAGCAATGTACTTCCTATGAACCGTCCTTTTCCATTTTATCGACAAAAATTTAATGACTCGATGGTTTCAACTAGGACTGTTGGAGTGGGATTAATTGCTTGGGTTTCAATTTGCTCAAAAAAGTCTACCACAGTTATCTCAATGTAACCCAAAGTCTTCGGAAAGATTACCATGTCATACAATGCTAAAGCAAACATAGCCATACATTAATCATTATTTAAATGCCCCTGAATGAAGTTTCAAAAAAAGTCCCAACGGATGCCGAGATGTTCACTTTTAGGCTTTACGAATGAATCAATGGTTTCCACTTTAACCCCCACCCCCATAAACTTGGCCAACTTTTTACGATAACCTGATTTTGACTTTTGAGTAAACACTTTATCTGGACACTGTAGTTCTTTTCCAAGCAAAATCGAATACTCTTCAATAGTTGGCACCAAATCTTCCTAATTAAAAGTGAAGCATGTATAGGATGGATCCCAAAACTGTATAGCTACCTTGATCAGCTGTTCATCGATCACTACTAGAATGAGGGATGCAATCTGCCCATACTTCTTGCAAAAGCTTTCTTTTCTTTCTTCATTTAACTAACCCCAAATTATGGCTAAGTCTTCTAAATCATTCTATGTGAGATCCAAATGCACCTTCTCAGGTAACTTAGACACATAGCCGATAGGCAAGCAATCTCCATTCTTTTGTTGGGTTTTTTTCGACCAAACATATACTTCATTGTATGGCTCACATGGGATACTGACTGAGGATGAGCAAATCTGTAGTTCTACGGGATCCATGAAAACTTCTTGGGAGAAATATATCCTAGAACAAATATCTCAATGTAAAACTGTATGATATGATTTATGCAAAAAAAAAAAAAACAAAATTGAGTTAGTGTGAGGATGTGGTTTGAGAAAAACATTTTTTTTTAGTTTTGAGATTTTGTTTGTTTTATTTTGTTTTGTATTACACACAACTTTTATTCTTAGGTATTTCCTACAATAAGGTGGACGAGGCTCTACTAAGGTTGGTTTCCTAGGCTTATTACATGCTAAGTTTGGATTGACACATGTCTAAAGGTTCCCAAATTATTCCTCACTATTGTCCACACTGGATTGGTGGGGGACCCCGATCCTTACCCATTACAGACTATGAACGAAAATGGCTCAATTTGAATGGAAGTATTTCGCTTGCCATTGCGGAGGTTATCACCTCACAAGGGCATAGGTACTCTACTTCGTCCTATAAGGGATGGAGCCCGGGTATAGAGCTCATGCATGAAATGCATCGTGTTATTGTGTGTACAAGTATATCCTAATTTATTGAGAGTAATATGTACAAAAAAATAAAGCATAAAAAGGCATAGTAAAAGAAATGTAAGTGGAATTTTTTCTTTTTATTTTTGATTTTTTTTAAGTGAAAAATAAAAATCTAAGAAATCAATTAGGACTGTTTAAATCAAAATTTGAGGATAACACGTAGTTAATTTTGGCCTGACTCTCGAAAACAAATGGTTTCCTCAGTGGAGTCACCAAGCTATCATAATAGTTTTATGTCTGCCCGATGAATTTGGAAACAAAATAAAAAAAATAATGGAGTCACCACCAATCTTTGTTTGGCTAGGTGTGATTGGCCATTTATTAAAACATATCATTTTAATGAAATCTCAAAATTAATTAAAATTTATTAAAAGGATAATTTTAAGATCTGAGCAATAGTATGGGTTCGAGAGCCGGTTACATGTGGGGAAGGATTAGCACCCCCACAATGCCCATTTAAAATGGTACCAATTAACTATGTGTTGTCCATTAATTTCAATAAAAATAGTCTTATTTTCGGTGTTTGAAGAATAATTTTCTAAATATTTTCTTTGATTTTTCATTTATTAGAAATTGTTTTTTTTTAATGTATTTTTTAGTGCTCAAATTTTATTCAAGAAAAATAAATTAGAACCCTTTTATCAAAATAATTCTTAAAATGTTCCAGTACGTTGGTAACATTAGAAGAACTTTTTCTCACCTAGAGATTTCTTAAGCATCGCTTCTTGGAATACCTTAAAATTTCATCATCAGAGGCTCAAATTTACTTTTTGTAAAAAAGCTATGTCATGCATGCAATGGAAAATGTTACCATATTGATGCACATATTTTATTCTCTTTTTTAGAAATTTTATTAATAGTTTTATTAATTTTTATTTTTAATTTAAATTTTTGAAGAAAAAAATTTTTTATTATATCGAAGCTTTTCTATAAATATTCAAATACCATGGTAATATTTAAAAAAAAATCTTCTCACCTAAGAATTTCATAAAGCATCATACTCGAAATACTATTAGAATCCCATCATTGGATAAAATTTTCTTTTCCCTTATTTATATTACTACTTTTTAATAATAATTAATTATTTTTTTATTTTTATAAAAAGAAAATTTTTATTGTATTGAAAATCTTTTTATAAATTTCAATACACTAGTAGTATTTAAAAAAAATCTTCTCACTTAAAGATTCGTAGGCATTACTACTCGAAGTACCTTTGAATCTTATCGTTGAATAAAAATTTTATTTTCTTACATTTTTATTATTTTTAAAATTATTTAAGGTTTATTTTTTTTATAAGTTTATTTTAAAAATTAACAAAATTATAAAAAAATTTATCTATATTTTCATAATTTAATCTAACAAATATAAATATTTTAATATGCATAAATATTAATAAAATAATATATAAAGATAAAAAAATTTAAAATATATTTTTTTACTTGAACCAGACCGGTCAATGGTCCGGTCAATGTAGGTCTAATAGGTTCAACGGCTAGGTTCGGTTTAGTCAGTTCAGTGGTTCAGCGTCGGTTTGGTTCGGTCTGGGACGGTTCGGCTAGACCGATCAGAAGCTAAAGGGACACGAGTCACTGGATCGGGTGCACGGATCCCGAGTTGGGTTACGAGTTGACGCACGGATCTTCAAGGCTCAAAACGACGTTGTTTTGGGCCTTTATTGAAACGATATCATTTTAGTTTTGACAATTTATATAAAAGGTCCAAAAAAAATTTTCAGTCATTCTCTCTTCTTTCAGACCAAAACCTAATAGGGCCAGTCGGTGGTCTCACCGTCGCTGGTCGCCAGTGATCGAAAAACTTAAAAAAACACCAAAATGTTTCTCTCAACTCCCTAAACGCATATCCAGCCTCCGTTTCACCTGAAAGTGTCCCAAACAATGCAGATCTAGCCTAGAAGTTTCAGCCACAATTTTGTTTTTGTGTGTTTGTGTATTGTTTTATCCTTATTTGCTGGCGCTGTGGTCCTCATTTCCAAAGGTTGTTATTTTTATGTTTTTATGTGTTTGGTTTGCTTTGGATTTTTTTTTACAGAAATCGATCCTCTCTGTTTTTTTTCTTGTAGGTAGCAAACTCTATTATAAAGCTTTATGGGATTCAAATCTCAGATTTTTTTAGATTCAAATCTCAGATTTTTTGAGATTCAAATCTCATATTTTCAACCCAAAAGTCACGCTGCCAAGTTAGGCAGTGTGTCAGGTAGCTGCCGATGGTGGCCAGTCGTGATTTTGCACTTTTGGTGATGGTGCATTTAATGCACTCATAGCTGTCAAATCGAACCAGATAAAGAAAGAAGAAGAAAGAAAAAGAAAGAAAAATAATAATAATAATAATAATAAAATGGTGTTTACACTACCTTCTTTTGTTTCTTATCATTTCTGTTTAGGTCTGTTATTCAATCCTTCTTTTGTTTTTTTTTAACTCTTTTTTATCTTTTTTTTTTTTGCCTCATCTCCATTTTTCCTTTGGTTTTTGGCTACTCTTCAAAAAACTTCTCCTTTGAAAAACTTTTTTTTATTCCAAGAGCCCTTTTTTTTTTTTTTATAAAGAAGAAAGCTACTAAAATATCTTTGAAAGATTTAATATAGGCCTTTGGATCAAATCTTATCTAAGGGCCAAAGTTTCTCCCTTTTTTTTCAAAAAGTAATATTTAGCTATTAGATCAAGATTCAATATGAGATCTGCTGGTCCACATTAGTCATTATAAAGGTTGAATTTTTATAGCCCATAAATGAAATGAAAAGACCATTTTACCTTTATTAAAAAGTATTCGGTGTTTAGGCTACTTTTTTATAAATCAATGTTTTCATGCTCATTTTTTGGATTTTAAAGCACCAAAAATCATGAAATATTATAAAATTGAGATCTAAAAAGTTTCATAAAAATCCAAGCTTAGGAAGGCCAAATTACAAAAATACCTCATAAAGGGGTATTTTGGTCATTTAACACCTCCTAGGATATTTCTATGATTTCCAATGCACCAACAATCATGAGATAGTATGACATTGAGATTTGGAAAGTTTCATGAAAAAAATTGACCTTGGGAAAATCAAATTATGAAAATCCCCCCTAAAAGGCATTTTAGTAATTTTATACTTTTCCAAGTGCAATAAAAATTTTTATTATTTTAAAAAATTCATCAATTTTAACTTTAAACTGCATTGATTCCAATTAGGTTATGAAATTTGAGAATTAACTCAGGTTCTATCCATTTTAATGAAGTTTTGTGCAATTTTGACTTTGTTTGACTAATTTTAACTTTATTGACTAAGTTTGATCAAATTTGACCTGAGTTGGCATTGGGGCGTACTTGCTTCATTTATTTTTTAATTCTTATGTATCCACATGAAAAGGTAGCCTCCATATAAATCCCATACAAACGAGTTTGATAGCAACTCTATGGGTCTCATTTTTCTTTTGTTTATTATAGGCCTAAATATTGATACATTTTAAGAGCTTTTAAAATGGGCTTTCTTATGGGCTTTAAATGGGCTTTGATTAAGCTTGCAATTGGGTTTCTAAATGGTTTATGTAATGGTCCTAAATTAATGGTTTTGGCCCATGTTTGCAATTGGAACCAGGTTAATCATGTTAAAAAAATGTTTCGAACAAAATTCGATGTTTATAGCTACCCCTTTTTGTACATTTTTTAGAATTAGAAATAATGAAAAGACATAGGTGACCATTTTGTCCATATGATGCTTTTGAGTGAGAGAGAGATAAGTTCATAAACTATAGAAAATGATTAGGATTGGTACACAAGTTAGCAAATAAGCATGTTCAGGACTAAGCAGTGAACCAAAAATAAAAGATGATTGGGATTGAACCACTAGTCAAAAACTAAAAATGACTGGGATTGAGCTATGAATTGAAGAATAAATATGACCAGAAATGAGCTACAAGCTCAAAAATGAAAATGACTTAGATTAAACTATGAGTCGATGAATAAATATGACTAGGATTGAGTCACAAGTTAGGAAATGAAAATGAGCAGGTTTGAATTGTGATTTGAAGAGTAAATATAATTGGGATTGAATCTCATGTCAAGAAATGAAAATGATCGAGATTGAATTATGAGTTGAAGAATAAATATGATCAGAATTAAAGTATGAGTCGAAGAATAAAAATGACTTAGATTGAATTACAAGTTTGGGAATAAAAATGACCGGATTGAACCGCAAGTCAAAGAATGAAAATGATTGAGACTGAACCATGAGTTGAAAAAAAAATGACTGGATTGAATCATGAGTCAAAGAATAAAAATGACCAAGATTGAACTACAAGTTAAAGAATGAAAAATGACCAGGATTGAACCATGAGTCAAAAAATGAAAATGATCAGGAATGAATCATGATTCAAAGGATAAAAATGATTGGGATTAAACGTAAGTTGGGGAATAAACATGAATAAAATTGAATTGTGATTCAAAGAATGAAAATGACTGAGATTGAACTATGAGTTGAAGAATAAGTATAATTAGGACTAAACCATGAGTCAAAGAATAAAAATGACTGGGATTGAACCTTGAGTCAAAGAAAAAATATGACTGGGGTTGAATTGTAAGTCAAATAAGTGATTTGGGTGCTCAATAAATTGATAGCCAAGGTTTTGAGGATCGCACTAAGGGTAACCTTTCATTTTTTGGGCCAATTCTTTTAATCAAACCATCATCATTGTTTGGAAAGATATACATCCTGATTCTTTTAGATGTCTCATAAAGAGACCCTCAATACAACTTATCGTAAAAATGTATATGATACATGCAATTATTATGATGAATAAAAAAGATGAAGATGCAATCAATGATTCAGATCATGCATTTTCATTCATGTTAATTTGATTTTTGAGATTGGTTTAGTTTTTTTTTAACTTTAGAAGCAACTTTTAGTAATCTTTTTTTTTTTAATCTTTCATTTTTTCATCCAGTTGTTTCTCTTTCCTTTTAGTTTGGAATCTTAGACTTTTGATGGACTTGTCTAACTCTTGTGTGTCCTGAAACCTTCTCGAAATTGTTTCTTTATCTCTTTTCCTTTTTTTTTCTTTTTGTTTTTGGTGATCAATCAATTTTCCATTTCATTTTTTTAACCCTATATTGTTATTTTTTGTCATCCTTACAACCTTTTTTTTTAGTGACATATTGGTTTGTCATGAACATTATCAGTCATTATTCTAATTTCAAGTGATAGATGCAATGATTCTATGTTCAAAGTTGAATATGAGATTTAATTAACCATGGGGTATTTATTTTGATTTTAGAAAGAGAAAGATTAGCTTTTTGAAACATAAAGAACATGAAATTCAAAGATATTCCAAGAATCAACTATTCGTTTTTTAAATGATGAACATTTGAAAAACCTTGACCTACTCAGACCAGATCATTTCCCAAAAACTCGTTACATTTGCAATTTTGCTATGTTTGATCTCAAACAACTAATTCTTGCCCTATTCTTGCAATCGATGGAAATTCCCCCCAAAAGTCATTTCCCTTAACTTCGATGCTGATTCGTTCAGTCTATATCATATTTTCATTCTTTGAAGGGTTTCTTTCTAGCTCTACCTTCATTTAAGCTACCTTTTAGGTTTTCAACTTAAACGATCCTCATTTTGGTTTAGACTGCCCTTTTTGGATTTTTAATTTGAATTGTCTTTTTTTTTCTTTCTTTTTTTCTTTTTTTTTTATTTTAATCTTTTCTTCTCTTTTTTTAAGCAAAATATTTCTTAATAGTGTTGGAATTCACTGGATTTGGTAATTTATCACTATCTTTTTTTGTAAAGATTAAAGGTCCGTCAGAGAATGCTTTCTTTACCATATATGGTCCTTCCCAATTGGGTGTCCATTTCCCTCTACTATCATGTTGAATGAGAAAAATCCTTTTCAACACCAATTTACATTCAAGAAAGCATAGGGGTTGTATCTTCTTATCATGCTCGCATGATTTTTCTTTAGTACATCTACCCATAACTAAGTGTCAAGAGCCTTTTTTCTTCAATGAGATTTAATTACTCGAAATGATCTCAAACCCAGTCTACTTCATTCAATTTTACCTCTATCAAAACCTTTAGGGAAGGAATTTTCACTTCGATTGGTAAAACAACCCCCATCTTGTACACTAGTGAAAACGAGATCACTTTTGTAGAGGTTTGAATTGATAATCTATAAGCAAGTAAGGCAAAGGGTAAATTTTCATGCTTGTCTTTATATGCATTGGTTATCTTCCCTGATATTCTTTTGATATTCTTATTCGTAGCCTCTATTGTGCCATTCATTTTTAGGCAGTACGGTGCTAAATAATGGTGCTTTATCTTAAACTATGCATACAACTCTTTCATCATCTGCTAGTATTATCAAAGATGATTTTTTTTAGAGCACATACCGACATATTATCTTTCTTTTTATGAATCTACACACTATTGATCTATAATACCAGCATATGAGGCTACTTCCACCCATTTGGTAAAGTAATCAATTATTACAAAGATAAAACAATGCCCGTTCCAAGCTTTTAGGGTTATAGATCCAATCGCATTTATTCCCCACATAGAGAAAGGCCATGATGGTGCCAAGACATATAGTAGAATTAGAGGGGAATGAATCTTATCTGCGTAAAGTTGGCATTTATGGCACTTTTGGGCATAATTGATGCATTTATTTTCTAATGTAAAATAGTAGTAACATGCTCTCATAATTTGTCTGGCCATCATATGCCCATTGGCATGTATTCTACAAACACCCTCGTGCACTTTTTCAAGTGTCTTTCTTATTTCAACAGTATCTATACACGTTAGCAATATCTAGTGTTAGCTCTCTTTATATAGTATTTCTCCATCAAGCACAAATCCTACTGCTAATCTTTAAATAATCCTCTCATCATTCTCTGATGCCTGCTTGGGGTAACTTTTGTATTTCATATACTGTACAATGTTATAATACCATGGTCACCAATCCACTTCTCTTTCACATTATAACAATGGGTCAGTGAATCACTCATTTGTGCCTTGATGTGCTGGATTCCTGTATTATCATTTAACTTGAACATTGCTACCAAAGTAGTCAAGGCATTAGCGATATGATTTTCCTTTCAAGTAACATGTTAAAATTGGATCTTTTTGAACTATTTTGTTAAGTTAGTTATGTGCCTTTGGCATGACACCAATTTCAGGTCCCTAGTCTCCAATTCACCCTTTAGTTGGTAAATCACCAAGACTAAATTCTCATATACTTCTAGTGCTTCAATCTTTTCTTTCAATAGCCATATGTAAACCCATTATGCATGCTTCATACTCAGCAACATGCATAATTAGGAAAAGTTCTTGGCTTATAATAGCAAGACTTTCTTGAGTGGAGGATTTCCTTGCCTAAGCCATCAATTATGGTGCAAACTTCATCATTATGAGCTAGTTTCATCTAAGTTCTTCTATTTCAGTAGTGATTTCTTTGGTTTCAGAATAAATTTAGTGAGTTGGTTTTTCATTGAACTTAAATTGGGGTTTTGAGAGAGTAGCGATCGGCAATGTCAAAAAATCCATCTTTTGCTTCACAATCCTCTTTCTTTGAAAATTTTGGTAAGGATTAATGTAATACTGAAATTAATAATGAGGATTGCATAGTTGTTGGGTTGAATGCAGAGAAGATTATGGGTGAAGGCATCAAACTCAATGAGATAAAAAATGAGTCCATCAATTTGCAAGGCAGTAAAAGGAGATGGCAAATGGATTGGAAGAATCTATTTGTAGCCTCAGTGGATCAAGCATTGGAGTACCTTGCTCCTCAATAGATAAATGGTAGAATAACTGTAAAACCTTCTAATGATGTCTTCAAGAAAGGTATCCATCAATGGCAAACCTTGCTGATAGCTCAGTTCATTGGAAGGATGCCAAATCGTAGTTTATTTCAAAATATGGTTAATGTTTTATGGGGGAAAAATGGTTTAATTAAGATTAAGCCTGCTGGAATGAATCTATTTGTCATTCAATTTCCAAATGAAGAAGTTAGGGATTGGTTGATAGAACATGGGCCATGGCATATCCAAAACAAACCATTAATTGTTCGAAAATGGGAACTAGGAATGCGATCATTAGAGTTTAACATGGAAATGCTGCTAGTATGGTTGTAATTGGGCAATATACCACTTGAGCTCTATACAAAAAAGGGACCTAGCTATATAGCCAGCACCCTAGGTAATCCATTATATATAAATTTGATCACTACAAATAAACAGAGACTAGCATATGCAAAGATTTGTATTGAGATGAAGGCAAGTATGGAAGTGCCAAAGTTCATTGATGTGGAAATGAAGGATGGATCAATTATGTTTATTTCAGTAGAAATTCCACAGATGCCATAGAAATGCAAGCACTATTGTATATTTAGGCACAATGATAAAACTTGTACAAAAAAAGTAAAGACAGAAGCAATGGTCTGGGTGCCTAAGGATAAGGGTAATATAGCTACACAGAAGGCAAAGTTGACTAAAGTGGTTGAGAAACAACCAGATAGCGCTATATGGAAAAATAAGATTCCGATTGTATTCTCAATTAGTAAAGCAGGCTCTATTAATAGATTCTTGATCCTAGAAGCTATGCAAGAATCAAAATTGGTAGTGGACGAAGGTAGTGTACATTAGAGTTCATAAAATGAGGCTGAAAAAATAATTCCATACTCATCAAAGAAATAAAGAGCAACAGCTATAGGTGTCACTTATTTAATGAAGGCCCTTAAAAGCAAGAAAAAATGTCCAACTGATAAAAAGAAAAAGGTTAAGGTATGAGCCATTGCTTCTAGAGGTAAGCCTAGTTATTCTTCAACATAAAACTGATAGTATGGAATACTAGAGGATTTAATGATCCTCGAAAACAAAAAAATGTAGTAGATAGAATAAATAGAATAAGGGCAGATATTGTGTGTTTATTAAAAACTAGAATAAAGCATCATAAAATGTAGCCTACGCTGGAAAAGCATTTTTGTAGTTGGGGTATTCTTCATAATTATGTAGCATCTCCATTCAAAAGGATATGGTTATTATGGAGAGATCATGTGTAAGTAGACCCACTAGAGTTTTCTGAGCAAAGTATTACTTGTGTGTTATAATATGAAATTAGGAAAATTTATTTTTCTACCATTTGTGGGAGTAACAACGATGTTTAAAAAAGGAACTTATGGTTAAACTTAACTCATATCCATGGTATAATGCAAGACAACCCTTGGATTTTGGCTAGGGATTTTAACATTATAGTCCATCTCTCTGAAAGCTCGAATTATAATGAAGTGCAATTAGTAAACTCAGAGATGAAGGATTTTTAGAATTGCTTAACTCAACTAGGCTTGTTTGATCATGCTTATGTTGGATCTCAATTTACTTGGTCTAACCATCAGTTAGGAAGTTGGATAAAGTTTTGATAAACGTCTATTTACTTTTAGCTCTTTCATAGTCGCATGTTGAGTTCTTAGCCCTAAAAGTATCTAATCACTGTGCTGCACTTATCAAACTTAGTATGACAATTCAATCCCCTTTAAAGCCTTTTTAAGTTTTTTAACGATTAGATAAGCAATTTGCAGTTCAAGTTAATTGTGAAAAGAACCTAGGAAGACCCTATCGAAGGTAGCCCAATGCTAATAGTACATAAGAAGTTAAAGAGGTTGAAACTAAAGCTCAAGAAGTTCAATTTTCAAAACTATGGAAATCTGTCTAGTAAAATGCAAGCAAAGAGGAAAGAACTAAAACTAATGTAGGAAGCCACTTTAACTCAAAACCTACCAAAAAAATCGGTTATGCCTGAAAAAAGTCTATATGAAGAACTCAAGGACTTGATGAAGACTGAAGAGAGTTATTATAGGTAGAAATCAAGAATAAGATGGCTGCAAGAAAGTGATCAAAACATAAAAATTTTCCACAATTTGGTAGTAGCAAAGCATAAAAAGAATACCATATGAGACTTAATGGATTCAAAAGGGAAGAGATTGGATACATTTGACTAGATTTCGTAGGAAGCAACCTCATTCTTTTAGAAGTTAATTGGAACTATGGATCAAAATGTTGCAGGATACACACATGAGTTTTTGGCAGAGCTTCTCCAAAGGACCTTATCTACAAAGGCTCAAGATTTTCTCATACAACCAGTAACTAAAGAGGAAATTCATAAGATAAATCTTTCATTGAATGGTGATAAATCCCTAGAACTTGATGATTTTAACTCTTCAAACAAACTTAAAACATTATCGGAGATGATGTTACTAAGGCTATAAAGCATTTTTTTCAAATTGGGAATATGCTACATGCTTTCAACTCTACAATAGTAGCATTAGTTCCTAAATGCACCAATCCTAATAATATAAGGGATTACAGATTGATTTCTTGCTACACCACAATTTACAAATGTAACGCTAGGATTTAAACTAACTAGTTAAAGAAAAATCTGCTTAGGATGATAAGTCATAATCAAAATGCATTTATAGAAGGAAGAAGCATCACAGATAATGTATTGCTAGCTCAAGAAATGGTTCAAGGATATGGCAGATCCACTTCATCTCCAAGATGTGTAATTAAGATTGATCTTCAAAAAGCTTTTGATTCAGTGGACTGGAGCTTCATACTCTTAGTCTTGCATACAATGAAGTTATTGAATTAGTTTATAGGATGGATAAAAAGTTACATTAGCAATTTTTTCTTCTTTTTATCACTTAAGGTGACTTATAGGCTATTTTAAAGGAGCGAAGGGAATGCGACAGGGAGATCCACTTTCCCTTTACTTGTTTGATCTAGCTATTAATGTTTTGTCCAGACTATTGGATGTTGCGCCATAGTTGGTGTCTTTGATTATCATCCTAAATGCAAAAGAATTAAATTAACTCACCCATGCTTTGCTGATGAGTTGTTGATTTTGGCAAAAAGGAACATTGGACTAAGTGGTAGGGGTAAAGGTGGTGTTAGAGGCATTTTATACTATGTCTGGCCTACAGTTGAACTGTGAGATAAGTAAGCTCTATTAGGCAGGCATTAGTAGGGAAGAACTTGCCAGAATCTAGCAAGCTTCTAGGTTTAAAATTGGTACATTACCAATCAAATACCTTAGGGTCCAATTGGTGTCTAGAAGGCTCACAAAGAAAGATTATGCACCCTTAGTTGACAAGATAACAGCAAGGATTAACAGTTGGGCCACTTAATTAAAATAATTTTTTATTCTTAATTTTGATTATGCCATTTAATATTATTTAATATTGCTCTATTATTTAAATATTAAAAATTTTTCTTACATTTTCTTTAACACTTTGATCAATCCATAAAAGAAATTTCCCACATAATTAAAAAATACTTGTTTAACCCTGTCATCAAATTTATTTTATGAAAAACTCCTAAATCTAAATGTTTCTATCTAATTTTCAAATTTTATTTGCTATCCATCTTATTGTTATTTATATATATTTAAAAAGTACAAGTTACGAATAATAATTAATGATAAAAAAAATTAAAACTTTCAATTATTTAATCTTATTTATATGATGCAAATAACAATATAAATCAATGATTGGCTACATACAATTATTTTATAAATGGTTTTTAAGTTTTAATGTTTTGAGTAAAGGTGATTATTTTCTAAAATTGGGTCAAGCAAGAAAATTATAAGTGTTTTATATTGTAAAAATGGTTTGAAAATGAAATTGGTATTGAAAAGTGTTTTTATGTTCTTGAAAAGCTTTATAATCGACTTGTGCTTCAATGGTGTTAGTGTGATGTTATCCCACATCTAATAAATATTCAATTTCCTATAGTCTTATAATTAGGTTGGGCCCCTCCACTTATAACCAATGGGTTTAAAGTGGTTGCTTAACATGTTATCAAAGCTAGGATTTCCATCTATTACCCTTTCCAAATTTGTCGTGTAGTAGGCTTTTTCCATCTCCACCTACACCTTATGGGGGCCTATTAAAGTGGGTGATCCCACATTTAATAAATATCCAATATCCTGTAGTCTTATATTCAAGTTGGGCCCATCCACTTATTGCTAATTAGTTTTAAGTTGGATGCATAACATGGTATCAGGTCAGGATTTCTTTCTGTTACCCTTTCCAAATCTGTCATGTAGTAAATTTCTTCCATTTCCACCTACACGTAAAGTGGGCCTGTTAGTGTGTTGTTATCTCACATCTAATAAATATTCAATTTTCTGTAATCTTATATTCAGATTGGGCCTCTCCACTTACCGCCAATTAGTTTTAAGTTAGATGCTTAACAAACGGGTTAAATTAAATGGCTTAGATTTGGAATCTAGACCGTTAACAGATTATGGATTATGGATTATGAACAACTTGTTAATCACTTTTGTTATTGAGAATTGTGAACATTCATGATATCATGATTATTATTGTGCATTGGGATAAAGCCATAAAAAAAATCATTATTTATTGTGAAATGTTTATTGCATATCAAAATTAGGATATATGAATACAATATCGTGAACTAAAAAACATGATTTTCATCTATCAATTTTTTTATGTGGTAGAACAAATTAGGCCATATTACTTTTTGTTCTAATACACACATTTTTGTCTAAAACATGATACTAATACACAACTTCCAGTGTTTAACATAACAAAAATACATGAATGGCTAGATCTAATTCTAATAATTGATCTTTTACAAAAAAAAAAAAAAAGAGTTTGTTTAAGAAATTAAGTTAACAAACATGCTTTTTTGAGACAAAGAAGAATTCGTTGATCATTTTATCTTACTATGCTCTTAATTTCTCTTGGCTTGTTGTGTGTAAATGTTATAGCTAGTAGAACATCTCTTGGACAAATTCCAAGTCTTTGAAACTATTATTATTCAATTTATGGTGGAACTTAATACTAAGGCTTAGTTTAGTATTGTTGTTAAAAGTAGCTTTTTTGTATTTTGTAAACATATAATTTTATTTATTTTTTTAAAAATATTATTGGGGCTTGAATTATATTTTGATATTGAGTTTTAAAAGCTATTTTTTAAGCCTAAATTTAAAGGTCCAAAAGTGTTTTTATTTTAATTTATGTTTTGTTATTTGTTAAAAAAAACATAAATTTTGATTTTTTTTTAAGATTGTTATTTTATTTAGATTTAAAACTTAAATATTGAGTTTGATTTTGGTAATTCTTGGGAATCAAGTTTATACAAGAAGGAAAAGAAATTTTGGTAGCATTTTCATAGATTTAGTTGCCATTAAAATTTTTTAAATTGAAAAGGGATTCAATCCCTATATAAAGAACCCAATTCTCAATAAAAATCACAAACAATCAAAGAATCAAAAAGCAAGTAAGACAACCAAAATTATAAGTAATACATATCTTTGAGTTTCGAGGGAGAAGTTTATGGGCTATAGAGAGAAAGGAGAAGGAAATTCTGAAGGTTTTAGTTTTTTGGCTTAAATACTAAGTGCAAAAGACATTGTTTAGAGAAGGCTTGACCCATGCCTAAACTCACTAGATTCGCTTCTTGACTTAACCTAATCGTAAGTTTTTCTTTTTTCTTTTTTGATTTTATTTTTATTTTTGATTTCTTATTTTTGTTTTATTTTTTTGTTTTTTCTATTTTAGTATTTTAAATTGTGATTGAATTAAAAGTGATGAGAAAAAGAAAAAAGGGAAACTTTGTGGATTTTTGTAATTACATTTGTTTGTGTGATTTTTATTATATTTATTTGCATGATTTGTTATGATATTTTTGCATGATATTTTGCATGGAGTTTATTTATTTGCATTATTTATTATGATTTGTTTTTGTATGATCCTTGCATGTTTTAATTATGATATTATTGCATGATATTTTTCTATGATATTTTGATAGATTTTGGTATGAAAATATTGTGTAAATAAATAAAGGAATTGAGATTTTGATTTTTTATAAGATATTTAATGAATCTGACAACGGAGCCTCTTCAAATGAATAACGAGTTTATCTTGAATACTTTTGAGTTCATAAAAATTTCTTTTATAGTGAAACCCTAAAGACATTTTTCCAACATTTTAAATATAAAAATTAATATGAAAAACCATCTTTGATTAAGGTTTAAATAAGATAGCATGTGATTAACTTGGTACCAATTTTGGGCATAATGGGGTGCTAAAACCTTCCCTGCATGTAACAAACTCCTGAACTTAGTTCTGTTGATGTAGACCAAAATCTATTCTTTTTAAGGCTTTTAGTCAAGTTTAGAGCAACCTTAAAAAGGATAGATTCACACAGGTGGACAATCATACCTAGGTAAAAAAGATTAATGGCGATTTCATGATTTTTGTATCTAATTGGTAGATTCTCGAACTTGAACGTTATGACAATTTGGTGACTCCATTAAGGATTTTAGAGAGTCAAGCCATTAGTTAGTTATGTGCTATCTGAAGCCTTTGATTGGATGGTTTTATTATGTTATTATTTATGATTTTTCATGTGCACTAACCTATTTTTTTATTTTGTAGCTTATGATTTTTATGTATACTAACCTATTTGTTTATTATGTAGATTTTGATTTTACATGTGTACTAATTTATTTGATTATTTGGATTGGCATGTCCCTTTACACACACCACATGTATTCATGCACAAGTTCTTAAATTAAGCTTTATCCTTGATTAGGAGAGAGCAAGTACCTACACTCTTGTAAGATGATAATCTCCGTGTGATCTAGCGAAAACTCTTACTAAAATTGAACCCTATTCCGTTTGAGTTTATAATGGTGGACAAGGATTAGGGTACCTTACTAGTTTATAATGGACGATTATGTAAGGAACAATTTGGGCACCTTTAGATTATTAAACCTTTGAATCGAGCATGTAAATAAACCCTAAGGATCCAAACCTAGGTTAGAGCCCTATCATTCCCCTTTGCATAGAAAACCCTAAAATAGGACACATGAAGAGACATATTTTGTCATTCACCTTATATTTATTTATATTTATGTTTTCTCAAGATAATTTTGAACTTGCACAAAAATAAAAATGTTTTTATAATTTTTTCTATCGTTTTTAGAAAACAAAAAATGAAGGAAAATAGGTGAGATTTTGAAACGCATTATCTTCTTGTTATATAATTTAGGACCATATCCATTACATACATGCATTTGTACATACATTTTTGTTGTCCATTTATTAATGCAATATTCCATTTCACTTTTTCATATATAAAAAGATGTTATATACTTTTATTTTCTTTTTTCTTCAATTTTGTACATAGTTGTGAATATAAATTCTGGTTATTACTATGTATTGCATCATGCATTTGCATATACATTTTATGAATGTAAACATTTTTTATTTTACATTATTTCATTTGTTTAGGGGCAATCTTTACACTTTTCAATTTTGTACATAGTTTTAAATATAAATTCTTATTGTTACTATGTGTTGCATACATGTATTTGCATAAATACTTTATCCATGTAAATATTTTTGTATGTACATTATTTCATTTGTTTGAGGGCAATCTTTACCTTCTCGGTTTCATACATAGTTTTGAATATGAATTCTTGTTTTTACTATGTATTCCCTACATGTATTTGCATATACATTTTTTATCCATGTAAATATTTTTGTATGTACATTATTTCATTTATTTGGGGTAATTTTTTTTTTTTTAGTTTTAGCACATAAGTTTTGAATATGAATTTTTATTTTTCATTGTGTTTTGAATACATGTATTTGTACATATTTTCTTCATCTTTTTGAATTTAAGATTGTTTGACAATAAAAGCCCACATGATTTTTTTCCATGATTGAAAAATGTTCTTTGTAAAAAATATTTTTTTTGTAGAAACAATTTTAAGAAAATTAGTGATTACTATCAAGAATGATCATACCTAGTTGTTTCACTTATTATTTCATACCCCGATTTAGTTGAGGATCACACCATTCAATGCCTGACTTCTCAAGCCACACGACCTTGATTTTCATTTGACAAAAAGGGATTTCCTCTATTAAGGTTATGAGTAAAGAAATTTGCAAAATATTTTTTGAAACATTTTCAAGTCACACAATAAAGCTTCTCAAGTCACACGATTCTAGATTTTGGTAATTTGATTTGTCTCAAGACTATTTCAAACACATCACTACCCAAGCTTCTTCACGAAGT
Source organism: Durio zibethinus (assembly GCF_002303985.1). The sequence goes on along the minus strand of NW_019168381.1, from coordinate 12,327,516 downwards.
TTAAACTTTTCAATTTCTTCCTTGAAGCTTTAATATGTCATATTCCCTCAATATCCTTATTCGACTTCTTGATTTATGCAACATTCCTTTTCTCTTTCATTCATTGTCCCAAATTTCCCTTCACCCACATCTTGGGACAAATTTACCAAAAGCCAAATTATCCAATTTTTCCAATATCTTTTGATTTGGATGGTATTCATTTCATCTTTTATTGAATGGAGATGATATGAACATTTGGTCTAGGTTGTGAAAATGAAGATTGTTACATTAAGACTTCATTTGATGTCGCAATATGACACATGTTGAGCTTGAGTTGTAAAAAAAAAAAAAAAGCAAAAGAAAAATGAAAAGAAAAGAATTTATTGTAACATCATGCACATGAGATAATCAAATGATTCTAAAATCAAAGAGAAAGAAATAAATCTTCTCTCAAGAATTGCTTTTCAATAGAGGTATTGATATTTGATATGATTAATGGCCATCTTTCATATTCCTTTCACAAAAAGAAAATATCCATTTACTACCCTTATTGAGCCTATTGAATTCTTTTTTAAGAAACCTTAACCAAGAATCACCTTCGACACTGAGGGACAAGTATAAATAATGATCTATTTGAGAAAACATTAATTCCAAAGTTAAGGACAATGGAAGAATGCCTACAGTCAAAAGATAAACTTTTAGTAAATAGAATTCCAAAATTTTGAATTCAATTTGTCAAAAGTGAAAGCATGCAAGAAAAAAAATGAAAAAGGAATGAAAATGAAAAAAGAAAGAAAAAATATAAAAAAATTTGTTTCAAGAAAAAAAAGGAAAATGCATTTGAGAAAAGAAATGATCCTTGGTTTGATTACCTTTAAACATATTTTTGGGCCTATTTATCCTTTCTTTTAAAACCCCAAAACCCTGACTTACATTACGTCATTTAAAAAGCCCATTTTGATCAAGTGTGGATGCCTAAATTGAAGAGCTTTTTTTAGGAAATCACCATCACTTTTTGATTTGGATGAATTTTGAGTTTTCAAATTCATGATGGAAAAATCAAAAGAAAAACAATGAATGAATGAATAAAGCTATAGGATGAAAACCCAAAAGGTTAGTCTAGAGCAAGATTGAAATTTTGAAAACAACTCAAGTAATTACATGCAAAATGAGAAATAATAAATGAATACATTTTGAATAAAGCAAAGAGCATTGGAAACTTTGGAGAAACCCAAGAAGATTAATCCAATTTGAAGATTTATTCTAAAATTTAAGCTTTTCTTGCTTTCTTAAAAATTTTTAGCCTATCATAACTAGTCTTGATATTTGTTAAAATGCCATATATTAAGAATCTAAGGGAGTGCCAAAATGTATTATGCTTTCAAAAAAATCAATTTTCAATAAATTTGAACTTTCATTTGTGAGTCCAAATAAGGAAACATCAATCTTCCATTTCTCATTTAGTAGCAAAATCTTTCTTACTAATTGAAATCTTGATATGCCAAACTATTTCGTCCTTTTGGAAAGATCAGAATGCAATTTACCTAATTCATTCTAGTTAGTAATCACCAGTTTTCAAGATATCTAAATGTCATGTTTTAAAAAATTGATACATTTTTGTTTTGGTTGTGGAAAATTGTTATGTGGGGTGATTTTTTTATTTAGGATAATTGGTGTTAGCATTCTTTTGGTAGTTTTTAAAAAACATTCAAATTTTGATTGTTGCATACATGAATTTTCATGGATTGAATTTTTGTGGATGGGAGAAAGATGATTTCCAAATCAATATGACAAGAGTGACCCTTTTGGGGCAACAAAAATGCATTGCTTAGATAATGCATTTATATCATTTGGGGAATTTATAAATTATATAATTGTTTGGATCATGCATTTGCATCATTTAGGGAATATTGCATTTACATCACGGTTAGAACCATGCATTTGCATAATTTGGTAAGCATTTCTATCTTTGATATTTACAAACATTTGCATCATTTAATTAAGATTTTTTAATATATTAAAAAATATGATGACAAAAGGACATTTGCATTTAATTTATAAGGATAGATATTTGCATTTGCATTTGCATTTTTTTGTGAAAAACATTTGCATTTATATCGGTGAGATAAGTATTTACATCTACATCTTGGTAAGATATATTGGCATTTTATTCATATCATGACATTTGCATTTTTGCAAACTTTGAGATGAAGAAAGAAACAAAGATTTGATTTAAGCCCAGATTAGCTGGCATATGATGAGATTTAAGTCTAAATTCGCTAACATATGATTGAGACTTAAGCTTAGATTAGCTGGCATTAATTGAATCTTAAATCCATGGCACCAATTGAGAATTTAAGCCCAATTATGTTGGCAAATGAAAAGAAAAATGTTGATAATCTTTAAGCCTAACTATGTTGGCACATAAAAAGAAAATTTTCAAAGCCTCTGTTGAAGAGGAGCTTTTAAAAGATAAGAAACGATTTGTAAGACCTTCGAGCATAATCTCCAAGACTTCTGAGCATAATCTTCAAGACCTTAAGTCATGATCCCTAAAACCTCTAGGTACTATTTTACTTTCAGAGTTTCGTAGCCTTTAGTGAGAGAAGCTATTTCATTTTTAAAGTTTCATAGCTTCTATTGAGAGGAATTATTTCATATTTTAGAGTTGCTGAGCTTTTATTTAAATGAGCTTTTTTTGTCACAAGATGAGAATCTCTTATGCGAATCCTTAAGACATTGAATTTTAGATGTCAACTTTCAAGTGTGAATCTTTGCATTTTGGATGAAAATCTCTAAAATTTTCAAATAAGAACCTTTGAACTTTTTGAATGCGAATTTTTGAAATTTTGGATGTGAATCTCTAAATTTTTTTCAAATGTGATTCTTTGAATTTTAGATGTGAATCTTTAAAATTTTTAAATGAAAATCTTTGAGTTTTAAATTCGAATCTTTAAATGTTAGATATGAATTTCTAAAAGTTTCAAATATAAATCTTTGAAATTTTGGATGTCTACGCTTAAAGTTTTTCAAATAAAAATCTTTGAATTTTAGATGTGAATCTCTAAAATTTTTTCAATAAGAATCTTTCAATTTTTTGATGTAAATCTCTAAGACTTTCAATTGTGAACCTTTGCATCTTGGATGTGAATCTCTACAATTTCAAATTTAACTCTTTGAAAATTTGGATGTTAATCTAAAAAATTTTTCAAATATGAATCTTTGAATTTTAGAAACTTCATTTGTGAATTTTCAAAATTATCTTTAAATTCTCTTATGAATCTTGAATCTTTTGCGCATTTTTGAATCTTTGTGAATTTTGAATCTTTTGTAAACCTTTGAATCTTTATGACTCTTGAATCAATGTGAATCTTGAATCTGTTATGAATCTTTGAATCTTTTGCAAACCTTTGAATCTTTTGCAAATCTTGTGAACCTTTAAAATCTTGCAAATCCTTGAAATCTCGCATATCATTGGATTCTTGAGAATTTTTCAATTCTTGCTCTAACACATTGCAAATCTTTGAAATCTTGCAAATCTTTGAATTTAATTGTGAATCTTTGAATTTCAAGTTGTGAACATTTGAATTTCAAGTTGGGAACTTTTGAAAAGTGTGCAAATTACAAATCTTTATTTCAAATGAGAATTTTTAAATGTTTATTTTGAGTTAAATCCAAAAATAATAGGTGTTTATGTCTTTACACAATTCCTATTTCACAAAAAATATGAAAAAAATGGGTAGTTGTAAACATTCAATTTTGTCTTTTTTAAAATATGATTGGGTTTCAAATTGTATTTTTGATATTGGGTTTTAAAAGCTATTTTGCAAACCTAAATTTAAAGGCCCAAAATTTTTTGTATTTTTATTTATGTTTTGTTATTTGGTAAAAAAATATAAATTTTGATTTCTTTTTAAAGATTGTGATTTTATTTAAATTTGAAATTTAAAGATTAAGTTTGATTTTGATAATTCTTAGGAATTAAGTTTCTATAAGAAGAAAAAGAAATTTTAGTATGATCTTGATAAAAGCCTTATATATCAAATTGAAAAGGGATTCAATCCTTATATAAATAGCCTAATTGTCAGTCAGAAATCATGAGCAACAAAGAATCAAGAAGCAATTGAGACAATCAAAATCATTAAGTAATACATAGCTTTCAGTTTTGAAGAAAAAGTTTATAAGCTAAAGAAAGGAAGTGGAATGAAATTTTGAAGGCTTTGGTCTTTTGGCTTAAATATTGAAAGCAAAATATACTATCTGGAAGAGGCTCAATCTACACATAAACTTGCTTGACCTGTTTTCTAACCCTATCTAATCATCATTTTTTTTCTTTTTTAATTTTAATTTTATTTTTGATTTCTTATTTTTGATTTTTCTTTTCTGTTTTAATATTTTAAATTATGATTGAATTAAAAGTAATGAAAAAAAAAGAAAAAAAAAAGGAAAACTTTGGTAGGATTTTTATTATTATATTTATTTGCATAATTTTTATTATGTTTATTTACATGATACTTTTGCATGATTACTTGCATAATTTTTATTATATTTATTTGCATGATTTATTACAATATTTTTGCATGATATTTTGTGTGAATTTTATTTATTTGCTTTACTTATTATGATTTATTCTTGCATGATCTTTGCATGTTTTAATTATGATATTATTGTATGATATTTTTTATAATATTTTGATAGTATTTTTTATGACAATATTGTGTAAATAAATAAAAGAATTGAGATTTGATTTTTCAGAAGATATTTAATAAATACAACGATGAAACTTATACAAATAAATAATAGGTGATCTGCAAGTGCACAGAATCGTACAAGTAATATAATTATAAGTAGAGTATTGTTTCTACAAAGATTGTATATATGAGAGTAACAAGTACCACAATTTTATTTCCCTTTCTTATACTCGGATAAATCAATTAAAAGATAATAGCACTAAGCAAATAAAACCTAAAACATGCAAACTATCATAAATAAACTAAGCAAACTTCAAACAAATCAGCTTAAGCAAAACATAAACTAAAATATGCAATATATAGCAAAATCGAAACCCTAATACTCTTTATAACCTTACAATAAACTTAAATTAACTTTTAAACATACCATATAACCAAAACAAACCCAAACATAATGAAACTAACCAATATATGAAACCCGAAAAATTAAAATCCTAATCTCATATATTTCTTAAACCTTAAAAATAGAAACCCTAAACCAATTTTTGTTAAACCTTATCTGTCAATTAAATAAAACACTAACTATGCAAAACCCTTAAACAAATTAACGAACCCTAAAAATCAAATGAGAACACAATATTAGAAACTTATTAAATCAATAACTATTTAAACCAAAAGAAACATGCAAGAACTTAAACATATAAATCAAGACTTAAACCTAAACATGCAAACTAAAAATTAAACACAAATCAAAATTAAATCCAATCTTTAACTATATAATCAAATCTTTAAATCAAGATTAAACATGCAATTAACTGAATTGAACCAAAACAAAACCTTAATCGAATAGATCTACCCAAAAATTAAGCAAGAAAACAAAACAGAGTATAAAGATGGAATCTTAAAACTAAAGTGCATAACCAAAATTGAAAAAGAACTTAAAACCAAAATTTGATTGCTTAAAAACTTAAAAAGAAAGTAGTTGAACTAATCTTGAAAACCAAAAAGATTAAAAGAACAATAAATTTTTAAAATAAAAACTTAAAAACTAAAGAAAGCATTAAAAAAACTTAAGGACAAGAAAACTAAAATTGCTAAGGTTAGTCTCTCACCCTAACCCTAAAGTTGCTAAGGTTAGTCTCTTACCCCAACGCTTTGTACACCCTTTTTTTTATCTAAAAGAATATGATGCATTTTAAGGCAAAAGAAACCTTAAGTATGTTTGGCTAATAAGGAACTCCAAGAAAACTTCTTAAAATCTCAATCAGACTTGGTTTCTTCAATCCAAGAATACTTCTTGTAAATATCCCATTTTGTCCTGAGTTTAAAATTTATTTTATTGTTTTTTTGTTTATCTATGTACATATCTAATTTATTTATTTATTTATTTTTTGTTATTTATCTATATTAAACTTTTATTTTTATTGTTGGTTTATCTTTATTTAAAAAAAAAAGAAGATAATTGAAAAAAGAAAATACGGGGTGGCTGAAAGTTAATTATGGGGTATAATCATCCTCCGATGATAATTCATATTGAAATTGAATGAAAAAATTTGAAGATAGGATTTAGTCCTAATCTGCTAGTGAGATAAGCTATTCTTGAAGAATTTGATCCTTATCAAAATACTAATTAAGCTTGGACATTGTCTTATAAAAGGACTTGCAAATCACACAGAAAAAGGGGGACGAGAGGAAAATTACAGTAAATTAGAGAAACACAATAGTGAGAAGCAAAAAATAGGCTGGCAAGATTCAACAACCAGTGAGCGAGTACTAAGTTTGCCAGCATTCTCAACAATTTCCAAGCTAAGCCTACTGTCACTTGAACTCAACAATTTAGCAACCTACGACTAAACTAAATCGTCCCTTAAGCTATTCCCCTTTTTTAGTCAAACCATCACCGCATCAATTCCCCCAAAACTCTATTACAATTCCTCCTACTTTGGACACTGCCACTACCCTCAAGAGCTAAGTACCCGACCTTCTTTTCATCAGAGTCGCAGACTCAAAGACCTTACACCACCGTGAACCAAGTCCCATACAAATAAACCCAATTCCCTGCAAACCAACCCAGCAAACAAACCCAGTCTTGAGAAAGCCATGAGCCTGCAAACAAACACCAACAACCCATAACCTCCAAAATCAGTAACAAAATCAACATCACCCAAGCTCTCCTTGGCCACCGAACACATACCTGCAAAAGAAAATAGATAAACACAGCAACAAACACCACAACAATAACATAAAAAAGGGGAAAAGAAAGCCCTATCCTTTCTGAGATTCAAGCTCCAGTGGTCAAAGGGGATTTGAGTCTTAAAACTTTTATAACGAGGAAGCCAATAAGAAAGGTAAGAACATACCTTGAAGCAGTGGCGAACGGAGTAGTGGGGGAAAAATCTCAAAGGTTGAACCCGCGGCTTTCAAAATCTAATCGACATAATTTTAGTGAGTTTTTGAATAAGCCAATTGTACCATGTGAAAGAGGAGGCCAAAACAAGCGCCGACGTGAAATTTGGTGGGAATCAATGGCCAGTTGGTGATGGCATGCGGTGTCTACAGTGGCAGCGCAGTTGAAGCTTCGACGCCGAAATCTAGGATGTTAAAGCCTCTGGTTTATTTCCTCTAGAACCTACAGAGAGAAAAGAGAGATTAGTTTCTTAGAGAGAGGAAAAGATGAAAATGAAGGAAAAGGCTTGAAAAAAGGGCTTTTACACTATGAAGGAAACGGCACCGTCTTAGGAAAAGAAGTTGAGTTCTTTTGACCCGCCTTAGTGACCTGCGCATCACCCAATAGCTTATCCAACCCCGTCACTCAACCCATCAACCCATGACACTGCCAAGCCATGCCATTTGAGCTGCAAGCCAAGCCACCTAGCCTCCAAGCCATCGTAGAGTCTGCAACCAGCCACTAAACCAAGCCAATTTCTTTTTTTTATTATTTTATTATTTTATTTTAATTAATTAATTAATTTGTTTGTTTAATTGTTTTCTTAATTTTTTTTCTGCATGATTAAATTTTTAGAAAATTATAAAAATTATAATAAATATAAAATAAAAATAAAATTTTTGAAAATAAGTAATAATTATTTGATAATGAAATTTTTAAAAATTATAAATGCTTAACTTCTAGAAAATTTCTAAATGAAAATATTTTTAAATTCAACTCAAATGAAAAAAAATTTAGATAAAGTTTTAATAAGAATAATTACTATTTATTTTTAAAATAAAAAATATAAATAAATTTAATAAATTTTGGAAATGAATTAAATATTATCCAATGATGTGATTTCTGAAAATTGCAAATAAAAAATTTTTAATAAATCTCTAGTTGAGAAATTTTCTCTAGATTTGACCAAAATGATGAAATAATTTAGATAAAATTTTAATAAAAATAATTGTATTCTTTTCCCAAATAAAAATTAAAAATTAAAAATTTGGATGAAAATATTTAACAATTATCCAATGATGAAATCTTAAGAAAAATCACAAATAGTTGAATTTTCATAAAATTTATAGGTAAAAAGTTTTTTTTTTAAATTCAACCCAAATGATGAAAGAATTTGAATAAGACTTCAAAAAATAATTGTTATATTATTTTCTTTCTAATGATGAAAAAACTAATACGAGTTTAGATTCTAAATTTAACCCAAATGGTGTAGAAGTTAAAAATAAAACTTGTAAGGTATTTCTAAATAGACCTAAATTATGAAAAATTTAGAAATAAAATTTATAGAATAAAAAATAAATTTCGATGATAAAATTCTTAGTAATCACAAATAAATGATAATATAAGAGATTTCTAGGTGAGAAAATATTTTCAATTTTGGCCGAAATGGTGGAAGAATTAAATATATTTTCAATAAAATAAAATTTAACAAAAAAAATAAATGATTAAATTTTTCTGATGATGGAGCCTCTTCTAGAAAACAAATAGGATACTTGAAAACTCTTGAGGTGAGGAAGTATTTTTAAGAATTCTGCTAGATTGATGAAAAAATCTTAAAAAAATTATTTCCAATATTTATACATGAACCATTTGATAAAAGACCATTAGAACGTAAACCAATTGGATAATTTAAAATTAAATGGTACCATCTTAGTATGGGAGTGTGGGGGGTGCTATAATCTTCTTCAACATAACCAAACTCCCGAACCTTATTCTAATTAATAGACCAAAACTTAGTCCTTAGGGACCTTAGCCCAAATTAGGATATCCTAATAAGGATAGATTCACTTAATTGACCAATCACACTTTAATAAAAGATTGGCGGCGACTTCTTAGGTTGTGTTTAGCTATACGTTATGACAGTTTAGCAAATTCACTAAAGACATAGAGAGTCAGGCCATTAATTAATTTTTAAATTATCCTAACTTTTGGTTTGGTTGATCTTGAATTATTCTTTGTTGACAGTTACTTTATTTCTTATCATTCTTTCACTTAGCAGAATTGTGAATAAAGATATATGTGTTCCTTCACACATTATCACATGTATATACATTATATGAGCTCTACAAGGCTTTGCTCTTCTTAGAAGAGAGTAAAGTACCTACACTCTCGTAGGATGATAATCTCCACAATGACTAATGAAATACTCCTAGTCAAATTGAATCTTTTTCGTTTGTAGCTTATGATGGGCGAGGATTGGGATTGCCTTACTAATCAGTGATAGACAATGATGTAAGGCATAATTTAGGAACCTGTAGAGTCAATCCAAAACCACATATAATAAGCCATAATGGACTTAACCCATAGGTAAAGCCATGCCCTTCCCTTTTGTAGAAATGATCCAAAATTAGGTAATATACCTTTTGTTATACGTGAGTTATGCACTAACCTATTTATCTTTTTCTTCTTTCATATTGGATGCTTACTCTATTCTTAATTGGTACTCCCTAGTTATAAGAGTCATAGGTAGGTTCACAGTTATTTTATTTTTTTGTTTGTTTGATTATCTATTTTCATTCATTTTATGCATCTCATTCATTCATGAAGCATCATCATTCATGTAATAAATCCATCATAGTATTGCATAATATAGAAATCTTTTTCTTTATCTAGGGCAACAATTTAAAAGATATGGATGATCAATGATAAGCGCAGATCCAGGCCTTGGAACTTATCCAAAAAGAATTAAGGCATGACTTACGAGAAGTGAAAATACAGCTTGCCAAGTTAGTGGAAAGGGTTGAAAATCTTGAAACGGCTCATTTTCAAAAGTCTTCACCAACTCATGTGTACATTAAGCAACCAATTTCCTAAGATCAAAAGCCTCTCACAACACTGATGCTAGTCCAAGTTATGCCAGTGCATCCAATGGCCTAAGAAAAGATCAAGTCAGAAAATATGTAGGGCTTTCTAACTTAACGCCAACTCTATAGATTGGCTCATAGCCAAATCCTTATCCTCAACAACCCTTTTTGGCACTTTTAAATAAGACTTGCTCTCATTTAACCCCTCTAGATTGGCCCAAACCCATACTGTGGCCCAGTTATGAATAATGCTTATCAGCCCATCCAATAATCAAATTTTCCAATGAACCCCCGACTCTATATACCCTTTTCAACTCTATGACCCGCACATATAAGTCCACCTATGGCTCAACCTAAAAAATTATTGAGTAAGAAGAAATAGAGCCATCATTGATCCAATCTTTGTGACCTACAGTGAGCTATTCCTATTACTTCTCCAAAATCATTTTATCATACTAATTCTTTTAAAACCATTAGAACCTCATTATACTAAATGGTATGATGCTGAGGCTCAATGTGATTATCACTATAAGAATATAGGCCATTCGATAGAAAATTGCCTTGCCTTCAAACACAAGGTGCAAAGTTTGATCAAACTTGACCTGTTGAGTTTTGAGAAAGATAGAAAGCCTAAGATTGTTAAAAGGTTATTGCCTAATCATAATAGTTGTAGAATTTATTCATGGTAGTACCATGATCTTGAAGTTGAAATATAGGGCCAAGTAATAGATTTTAGGATTTTTTTTTAGTAATGTTTTGGATATTTTGTTAGAACAATTTTTTAATTTTTAATTAAAGATTTTTTTTCCTTCTTATTACGTGATAGCATTCAATGCATCCATTCATTCATATAAATATTTTTTGTTTGCATAAGTTTATAGTTAGACATCATCATAATTTGATAATTGTGGTAGTAAAGGTTCAAGAGCCTGATCATCAAGGTAATCTATTTGCCACTTATGGAGCCAGAACAACATAGCTGAATTGAGAAAATAGAGAAAGCTTAAGATAAAATAAGAGAAGATCTAGCATAAATAATGAAAATGCTGGGAAATTTGAAAAAAGTGAAAAAAGCCCGCATACAAGAATCTCAAGAGGCATAATCATAGCAAGCACCATTTTTGTGGGCATACTCTTGTCCCAAAATACCTTCACTGGCTACACCAGTTTTAGTTCTTAATGATCCTCAAAAGCTAAAAAAATTGAAAAAAAAAAAGTTCATTTGAAGCAATAGGAAATCTATGTTCTCAAAGAAAAATAGACTCATAAAGGAGAGGCTTTAAGCTATTAAAGAAATAGATTTTTATGGATCTATGGATGCATTAGAGCTTTGCTTGGTACTAGATGTTATTATTTCACCCAAGTTCAAGGCCTCAAAATTCAAAAAATATGATGGGACTAATGTCCAATAATCTATATCACTATGTATTTGTAGAAAAAATGGTTGCCTATGCCAGTGATAACAAGCTTCTATTTTTTTATATTCAAGACAGTCTTACGAGGTCCATTACTAGGTGGTATACTCAATTAGATAGAACTCGTATCACTTTATAAAAAAAACTGATTAAGGCATTTGTAACCCAATACAAGTAAATCGTGGTATTGGCTCCAAAATTGGTTGTCTTTACAAAGCATGAAAAAGAAGGATGTTGAGAGCTTTAGAGAATATGCTCAAATATGGAGAGATATTGCTACCCAAGTTCAACCACCTCTAATCGAAAAAAAATTATAGTTTTGTTTGTTAACACTCTTAAAGCTCCATATTATGAGAGGATGATCAAAAATACAACTAAAAATTTTGCTAACATGGTCTTATCTAGAAAGATAATAGAAAATGTCATAAAAATGAGAAGCTTAAAAGTGATGATATAGCTATTGTAAAAGAAGTTAGTGCACCGAGAATGAAAAAAAGAAATGTCCAAGCCATGATTTATGAAGGGGAACAAGTTTGAAACTTAACCCCATAACATCTTTACCAACCTTGTTACCCTACCATAAATAACCTTACTCAAAATCTTTATTTTCACAAACCTTATCCCCGATCTATTACCCAACCATTGAACAGTAAAAAGAGATCAAGAAACATTCTTGAAAAAATCTCAATTCTAGTTTTTGATTTTTTATCTCTATTAGTAAAGTACCAGTACCTCACCTAGTACCTTCGAAAGTAATTCTAAATCCATCGACGAAGAGTTATGATCTAAACAGTAAATATGATTATCACATGAGAGCAATTGGGCACTCAATTGAGAAATGTAGGGAATTGAAAGAGAAGATTGAAAGTTTCATTCATAGTGGCACATTGACCCAAGAGCTTTTTAAGTAATGAAATCTAATTTGTCATAAGTTGATGTTTCTGTGTTTCTTGAACAAGCATTGTGGAAAAATTTTAGAAGTTTGTAATAAGTTTTTTGTTTTTTTCAATTTTAATTGTTTGGATTCCTACATAATTAATTTTTCAAATGCATGTGAAAAAATCCCAAAATATTTGGTGATTACTATTAAGAATGAGCATTATGAGCCATTGCCCTGAACATTTCATTCTTTTCAATTGGAAGATTAAAAACTTTGAAAATCTTTAGTGATGGAAGCATCACTCCACATTACCATGATGAACCTTAAAAATCATTGATATTCATTTGGGCTATGAGCAATAAGATGGTCATTTAATTTGTAAATCTTTTAAGGCACTTTCCTAAACTTTTGGATTTTGGTGATTTAATGAATGTCAAGGCTATTTCAAGCTCTTCACCACCCAAATCCCTAATTCTCACAAACCATATTTTCTCAAGTTGTTCAATATCTTGGTTTATGCATCATTCCTCTTCTTTTTAGTCCTTCATCGAGTGATCCTTCAACCTTATCTTGAGGCAAATCTACTGAAAAAGCTAAATTTACTTGATGTCTCAAATAAACTTTTTTTTACTATTTTGATTGATGAACATCTAAATGGATGGTGATAAGGAAGACTTTTAAGCTTCACTTGAGTAAAAATTTGAGAAAATGCATTGTGAGTATGAGTTGTAAAAAAAAGATGATTATGATGTAATGCATGTGAGACATTTAAATGAAGCTAAAATCAATGAGAAAAAAATCATCTTTAGAGAATTACTTTTCAATGGAAGTATCCATACTTGAAATAAGAAATGGCCATCATTCAAATTCCTTTCACCAAAAAAGAAAATATCATTTTGCTACCTATTTTGAGCTTATCGATTTTTCTTTCTGAACCCAAACCAAGATCATCCGCAAATTTGGGGCCAAGTTAAAAAAAAAGGGATATATTCAAAGAGGCATTTAAATCTTATGTTGAGGGGCTAGGAAATAATACTTTATGTTAAGGGGCAAGTTTGAAATAAGTTGAGTTCCAAAGTTTTTGAACTCATACAAAAAACAGGGGGGAAAGGAAAAAGAAAAAAAAGAAAAAAGAAAAAATGATAAAGAAGAAAAATGATGAAAAATGCATGTTTGTAAGAAAGGAAAGTTTCTTTTGAAAAAATTATTCTTGGTTCAATTACCCTTAAACATGTATTTTAGGCTTGTTTATTATTTCTTTCAAAACTTCAAACCCCAACCTATGTTATATCTTTTGGAAAGTTCATTTTGATTATGTTTAGATACCTAAGTTGGAAAACTTGTTCCTTAGGAAAACCATCAATTTGGTTTTAGATGAATTTTGTGTGCTCAAATGCATAGTGAAATAATCATAAATAAAAAAAAAAATAAGGCTCTAGGGTGAAAACCCGAAAGGGTACTCTAGAGTAAAAGTAAAAATTTGAAAGCAACTTATGAAACTAATTGATGCAATAAGCATTTTCAAATGAACCTTGATGCATTGAAGACTTTGATTAACCCTATTTTTAAGAATTGTTCTAAAATCTAAACCTTTTCTTTATTTCCCAAAACTTGAAGCCTTGCATGACTAGTTTTGGTATATGTTAAACTACCATATATCAAGAACTTAAAAGAGTGCCAAAATAGATTGTACTTTAAAAGATCATATTCATTTGTAAGCCTAAATGAAGAGACATTGATATTCCCTTTGATAACTAAGATTATGATATGCCAAACCATTGCATTCTTTTGGAAAACCCAGCTGTGATTCATACATTCATTCTAAATAGTAATCACCAATTTTTAAAAGATTTGGTCAAATGTGGAAAATTGATATTAGTGTAGGGCAATGTCCATTGCTATTGGTGAAAATTTTAGGAAATGTTCAAAAAGTTCATTTAAATCTTAATGCTGATTATGGGAAATAGATAAATACTATGATGAAAGAGATGTTTATAGGACAAGAAGAAATGCCAAATGTAAAGAACATCTAATGGAAAAGAGTCATAGATAAGAAAAATGGTTGATGATGCTTGAGCCAAGAAAATGTGAGAATGTTTGCTTTAAAAGAACTTTTCACTCTGTTTTGAAGGTATATAGTGGAAAGTAGGAAGAAAGGTTTCGAGAATCATGGTACCACATTAAGGACATAAGGTATTGATTTCACTCATTGCATTCATTGCATGCATTTCGTGCATTATATGCATCACATTATTCATTGTACTGCATTTATTGCATATTTTCAGCAGATAGGAAAGATAAAAACTCAAGTATGAAACTTTGGTTGAGAAAGAAGACTTTGCAAGATAAGATCCTATCGATGTAAGAAACATCTGATGATGGCATCAAATGAAAATTTACCTCAAAGTATTTTGTTAAAACTTTTGAGTATTAGTATAGAAAACCTCTAGTAATACTTCTTAAAAGCTCTAGGTATATCCTATAAGCTTTTGAATACTTTTTTCAAGTCCTCCAGGCATGATCTTTTTAAAACTTCCAGGTATCTTTCTAAAATTTAAAGTTGTGGAGTCTTCATATGGAATGAGCTTTTTCAAAATTCAATTTGTAAGTCCTCCGAGTAAGATTTGTAAGTCTTTCAAGCTGAATTTTTTATAAGACCTCTAAACATAATCTCTAAATTCTCTAAGCAAGATTTGTAAGTCTTCCAAGTTGAATCTATTATAAGACCTTCAAACATAATATGTAAGACATCCAGGCATGATTTGTTAGACATCTAGACATGATCTTTTAAAACCTCTGGGCACCTATTTTTAAAGCTATAAGCCTTTATTTATGAGGAGCCATTATTTTTAAAATTGTATTCCTGTATTGATGAGGAGCCTTTATTTTTTAAGTGGTGTGCCTCTATTTTTGAAGAGCTTGTCGAAAGTAACAAAAACAAAAACAATAACAAAAAAATAATAAATTAAAAAAAAAAGTGAATAATAGGATGTAATGGATGTCTTTGTTTTTGCACAATTCTTGTTGCATAAAAAATACACAAAGAAGAGCAACTGTAGATATCTTATTTTGTCCAAAGTTTAAAATTTATTTTTTTGTTTATTTGTTTATCTATGTACATATCTAACTTATTTATTCATTTATTTATTTTCTGCTATTTATCTATATTAAACTTTTATTTTTATTGTTGGTTTATCTTTATTTAAAAAAAAAAGAAGATAAGTGAAAAAGGAAAAAACTAGATGGCCGAAAGTTAATTAGGGGGTATAATCATCCTTAGATGATAATTCATATTGAAATTGAATAAAAAATTTTTGAAGATAGGATTCAGTCCTAATTTGATAGTGAGATAAGCTTTTCTTGAAGAATTTGATCGTTATCAAACTAGTAATGAAGCTTGGACATTGTCTTATAAGAAAACCTATAAATTACATAGAAAAAGAGGGACAGAGAGGAAAATTACAGTAAATTAAAGAAACACAATAGTGAGAAGCAAAAAATAGGTGGGCAGGATTCAACAACCAGTGAGCAAGTACTAAGTTCGCCAGCATCCTCAACAATTTCCAAGCTAAGCCTATTATCACTTGGACTCAACAATTTAGCAACCTATGGCCAGACTGAATTGTCTCTCAAGCTATTCCCTATTTCTAGTTAAACCATCGTCACACCAATTCCCTCAAATCTCTATTATAGTTCCTCCTACTTTGGCCACTGCCACCATCCTCAAGAGCCAAGTACCTGACCTTGTTTTCATTAGAGTCACAGACTCAAAGACCTTATACCACCGGGAACCAAGTCCCACACAAAGAAACCTAATTCCTTGCAAACCAACTCGGCAAACAAACCCAATCCTAAGAAAGCCATGATCCTGCAAACAAAAAACAAGAACCTACAACCACCAAAATCAATAACTAAATCAGCATCACCCTAGCTCTCTTTGGCCATCAAACACACACCTGTAAAGGAAAACAAATAAACACAGTAACAAACATTGCAGCAATAACACTAAAAAATGAAAAGAAAGCCTTATCCTTCATGAGATTTGGGCTCTAATGGTCAAAGGGGAATTGAGTCTTAAAAATTTTATAATGAGGAAGCCAAAAAGAAGGGAAGAACATACCTTGAAGCAGTAATGAACGGAGTGGTGGAGGAAAAGATCTTAGAGGTTGAACTCATAGTTTTCAAAATCAGATCCACATAAGTCTAGTAAGATTTTGAAGAAACCAACCGTACCACTTGAAAGAGTAGGCCAAAACTAACGCTGCCATGAAATTTAGTAGGAACTAGTGATCGGTCGGTAACGGAGTACGGTGTCTACGACGGTGATGCGATTGAATCTCCAACATCAAAATCTAAGTAATTAAAGCTTTTGGTTTATTTCCTTTGGAACCTACAAAGAAAAAAGAGAGATCAGTTTCTTAGAGAGAAAAAAATGAAAATGAAGGAAAATGCTTGAAAAAAGGGCTTTTATATTATGAAGGAAATGGCAAAATCTTGGGAAAGGAAGTCAGGTTCTTTTGATCATTTTAATGACCCGCATGTCACACAATAGCTGATTCGACTAGGTCACTTAACCCATCAACCCGTGACATTGCTAAGCCAGACCATTTGAGCTGTAAGCCAAGTCACGTAGCCTGTAAGCCATCTTATAGTTAGCAGCCAGCCACTAAACCAAGCTAATTTCATTTTTTTGGTATTTTATTTATCTTTATTTATTTATTTATTTATTTTTTGACTTTTTTTTTGCATGATTAAATTACTAAGAAAATTATAAAAATTATAAAATAAAAATAAAATTTTTAAAAATAAGTAATAATTATCCGATGATGAAATTTTTAAAAATTACAAATGGTTAATTTTTAGAAAATTTTTATGTGAAATTTTTTTTTTAAATTTGACCAAAATTGAGGAAAAATTTAGATAAAGTTTTAATAAGAATAATTAATATTTATTTTCAAAATAAAAAATCTAAATAAATTTAATAAATTTTGGGAATGAATTAATTATTATCCAATGATGTGAATTTCTTGGAAATTGCAAATGGAAAATTTTTAATAAATCTTTAGGTGAAGAATTTCTCTAAATTTAATCCAAACGGTGAAATAATTTAGATAAAATTTCAATAAAAATAATTGTATTCCTTTCTTAATTAAAAATAAAACTTAAATTTTTGGGTGAAAAGATTTGACAATTATCCAAGAATGAAATCTTTAAATAAATCACAAATAGTTGAATTTTCATAAGATTTCAAAAAGTAATTGTCATATTATTTTTTTTCCAAAGATTAAGAAACTAACAAGAGTTTAGATTCTAAATTTAACTCAAATGGTGTAAAATTTAGAAATAAAACTTATATGGTATTTCTAAATAAACCCAAATGGTGAAAAATTTAAAAATAAAACTTATAGAATAAAAAATAAATTTCAATGATAAAATTCTTAGTAATCATAAATGGATGATATCTAAGTGAGAAAAATATTTCTAATTTTGGCCCAAATGGTGGAAGAATTAGATATATTTTCAATAAAACAAAATTTAACAAAAAAATAAATTATTAAATTTTTCTAACGATGGAGCTTTTTTAAGAAAATAAATGTGATTCTTGAAAACTCTTGAGATAAAGATGTATTTTTAAGAATTTTGCTAGATTGATAGAGAAATCTTAAAAATTATTTTCAATATTTAAACATTAAGCATTTGACAGAAGAACATTAGAATATAAACCCTTAGGATAATTTTAAATTAAATGATACCATTTTAGGATAGTCGTGTATGGGGTGCTATAACCTTCCCCATACGTAACTAAACTTTCAAACCCTATTCTAATTAGTAGATCAAAATTTATTTTTTAGGGACCCTTAGTCAAGCTTAGGATATCCTAAAAGGAATAGATTCACTTAGGTGGCCAATCACACCTTAATAAAAGATTGGTTCTGACTTCTTAGGTTGTGTCTAATTATACGTTGCAACACTTCTTCAATAAAGACTCTTAAAAAAAAGCTTCTAGATCGTAACCATACCATAACTTATCATATAGCAACTCTTCCATACCATATATAGCTTACCAAAAATAGAATCTTGCCAAATCAAGAAAGTATATTTTTAGTCTTATTAAATTAAGCTTCTACAAAGTTGCTTCAAATCCTTCCAACTTGATCTCCATCTTCTTTCCTACACCTTGACTTGAATTTTTGAAGAAAAATCATAAATAAATTTCATCCAAAAAGTTTCCTAAATGCCCATACAAGTTGCATCTATAATACATGCAAAATCTTACTCCAAGTAGAATTAGGAATACTTCACCAATAAGAAAAGAAATCCAATTCCAAATAGAAAAAGAAAATAGAATTGCAGCTCATCATGCCACATTATCTTTCTTAATTAATAAGAAAACTCTTTAAATGTCATGTCATCCCATAGTAATCCTATGCATGTGCACCTATACAAGCTACCATAGACTTGTAATCATGTTAAAGTACAATTTTGCCCCTATTCATTGCCAAAATTCCTTCTTTAATTCTTTGCATAAATTTTCATCTTTTTTCTTCAAGATTCATTATCTTCAACTCCATAACATTTGCCAAAGCAAATCTTGCATATTTTTCCCATTCTTGAATTTCAAGGTTTTCAAGAAAATCAAGAACTTTCAAGAACATCTCAATTACCCATAATATGATCAAAAATCATCCAAGAATCATAATAAAAACTTTAAGAATGTTCAAGAATAACCAAGAATCATTCTTTTCTTCAAGAAAACCTACAAAACAAAAAATTCAATCATTTAGGAGTAAAAGAACATTATTTTGCTAAGAAATAAGCAAAAATCAACCATAAAAGTACTAGAAATAACTTTATAAAATAGAGTTATCAGTAAACAACAAATTTATCTTTAAATATTCTTAAGGTTAGAAATTTTTCATTTTTGGTGAAAGCCTAAAGACTTTTTTTTCCAACATTTTAAATATCAAAATTAATGTCGTAACGTCTAGATCCGGGGATCTATCGCTAGACATTAATTTTTAGGGAGTCGCCACCAATCTTTTTTATCTAGGTGTGATTGGCCACCTAAGGAATCTGTCCTTTTAGGGAACACCTAAGTTTAAGGGTCCCTAAAAGAATAGGTTCAGGTCTACTAACCAGAACAGAGTTCGAGAGTTCGGTTACGTGTGAGGAAGGTTATAACACCCCCACAACGCCCATCAAAAGATGGTACCAGCTTAAATTTGTGTTATCCAAAAGCCTTAAAATTTTATCAAGTAATTAATTATTGGAAATTTTTCTCAATTGACTCTAATACTTTTAGCAGAAAATTGAGAGAATTCCCTCACCTCAAGAGTATGTAAGAAAAACTATTGTTTCACTTACAGAGGCTCCGTCGTCGGATTATTTAAAGAAAAAAACAAAATCAAAATTAAGATAGAAAGGAAGGAAAGAATGATGATTTTTTTTTTGTAGGGAAAATTGATACTTTCAACTTTTCCCCAAAAATATTTTTTGGAAATTTCGATTTTCAAGGAAAATTGATACTTTCAACTTTTTCTCAAAAACCCTTTTTTTGAAAATTTATTTCTGAGGAAAATTGATACTTTCAACTTTTCCCCAAAAATATTTTTTTTTGGAAATTTATTTTTCTTTTAAGGAAAATTGATACTTTCAACTTTTCCCTAAAAATATTTTTTTTGAAATTTTTTTATTTTTATTTAAAGAAAATAAAATAATAAAAAATAAATAAAAAGAATATTACATAAACCTAATCTAATAAATAAAAAATAAAATAAACAAAGAAAGAAAAAAAAAAAAAAACCTGGAGCGGCTCGGATCGCGGCTCAGCTCGGCTCGGAGGAGGGGCAGCACGCGTGGGTCAGGAAAACGGGTCGACGCTCGGGTCGGGTCGGGTTTGGAAAAACGCGCGGATCCTCTGGTTACTTAAGGCCAAAACGACGTCGTTTTAGGAGGGTATAAAAGGTAATCCCCTTCGTTTTTTCGACAGACCGCTCCTCCCTCTCTCTCTCTTCTTCCCTTTTCCTCTC
The DNA here is from genome assembly GCF_002303985.1 of Durio zibethinus. The sequence continues at coordinate 12,307,271 of NW_019168381.1, read as the reverse complement.
CCTTCTCTCTAAAAACTGAAGAACATCGGTGCCAAATTCTGAAAAATGTCACCGGAATCTGGAAATTTCGTCGGAAGTTGGCCGGAAGATCGTCGGTTTCTGGGATTCTTCGTCGGAAACTGGGCAGGTCACCGGAAACTTCAAGGTTGGCCGGAATTTTCGCCGAAAAATTCAAACTTCGCCGGAATCTGGAAATTTCCCAGAAATTTCTAGAAAAAATTTTCGCCAAAAATTTCTAAAAAATTTTTCTCACTCCCAGAACACTCCTAAACTTTTTCTAGCTTCCTATACGCCTCTTTTTCTCTCAAATCAGTAGCTTTGCTTACTGTTTTCTCTGTGTGTTTCATTCTGTTCCAAGAGGTGCTTTATATAGGGATTGATCAGGAGTTTCTGATCAATCCCAATTCCCCTTTGGAAAGGAATTCAATCTTTGAATCCAGTCTGGACTCTTCTGATTGAATTCCCACTCCCAGTGGGATTCTTCAACTTTCAATCCTAGCCCTCCAAAATAAAAATCAAAATAAAAAAAAAACTAGATAATTAGAGAAGATAAATCAACAGATATTATAGGATAAATAATAATAAAAAATATATCAGATATATAATTAGATAAGTAAAAATAAAAAATGAATAAAATAAAAAGATAAAAATATATATATATACATAAATAATAAAATACACATAAATATTAACAAAAATAAATAAATAAATATATACATATATTAATACATAATAATAATAATACATAAGCAATACATAAAATACAAAAAGAGTGATACAGTAAAATGAATTGGGCTTACATTTGGGCCAGGCCAATTGATTCAATGATTGGTTCTAATTAATATGAAAAGCCATCTTTGATTAAGGCTTAAATAAGATAACATGTGATTAAATTGGTTAATTTTGGCATAACGGGGTGCTAAAATCTTTCTTACACGTAACCAACTCCCGAATTTAGTTCTATTGATGTAGACTAAAACTTATTCTTTTTAGGGACCTTTAGTAAAGTATAGGACAATCTTAAAAAGAATAGATTTACATAGGTTGCCAATCACACATAGGTAAAAAAGATTGGTGGTGACTACATGATCTTTATGTCTAATGGGTAGGTTCTTAGACTTGAACATTATGACACATTCAAAAGCTAACATTAACCTAACCTCAACGGTAAATAATAAAAAAAGATTTTTTAGTTTAAAAGTTTGGTTTTGCAACCTAAATTAAAACTACTCAAAAGGTGCTTTTATAGTAAAAATGTGCTTTTGAAATAGAAAATAACCATATTACCTTATATTTTTAATATTCTTTTTTTTTTTTTGCATATTCTTTTAGACATTTCAATTACTCACATCACTTTTCACAACAAAACTAAACACTTCAAATTTTTAATCTTACTTTTCTTACCACACTTTTTAAATACTCCTTTTTCAATCTAATTTTTTTCTAAACCACAATAGCAATATTAGAGGTGTCAAATGAGTTAGGTGACTCATGACATGATATAATTCGGCATAGTATTTACAATCCTTAGCATGGCCTACTATTAAAAAATGGGGTTGGGCCAAACACAATATATATATGTGTATATCGTGTTGGGCAATAAATTTTTAAGCCTATGAGTTGGCATAACATGGCCCATTAAGGGCCAGTGCTAGCACGTGGCATGTGTGGTAAGCATGGCATGATAAACAAGCTCAAATGTGTTGTGTCATGTTGTCATAAGATATCGGTCTGGATATTAAAATGTTAGACATAAAAATTTAAAATCATGAAAACATGGAAAGTTGCCACCAATCATTTTTTGGGTATGATTAGCCACTTAAGAATTTTACCTTTTTAATAAAACAATAAAATGGGTTTAAAGTTTGTTAAAAAGATAATTTTTATTTATGAAAACAAGATAGAGTTAGGGAGTCGATTATGCATAGGAAAATATTAGCACCCCTACAACATCCATAAATTGGTAACAATTAGTCATGTGGTATTTATAAATTTGGATAAAAATGGTTTTTTTTATGAAATTTGATTATAATTACCTTCATTTTTAAGAAATAAAATCAATTAAAAATCTTTATTTAGAAATATTATGAAAATTTCTAAATTAAATAAATACCTTAAAAATTTTTAACATATAGGTAGAATTCAAAAATCATCTTTTTCGTCTAAGATTTATCACAATATTTCCTTAAAAATAAAAATAATATTTTTTAAAAATGATAATTATCAGTAACTCTCCAACATTTAGGTAGAGTATCAAAAATTATATTCCTCGTAATATTATTTTAAATTTATTTATTTATTTATGAAATTAATTTTTTTTAAAATAATTAAATAACTAAATAGCTAAGCATAAAAATTAATAATTAAAATAAGCATATATGTATAAGCAATAAATGTAAATATAGATATAAATGTGTGTCCTAAATAACGATAAGATGAGAATTTAAGATCGAGTTCTTAAATATATAAAGATTACCTAGACTCTTCAACCTCTAGGTAGAGTTTGGGTGTGGCTTTTTATATTTAAAATCTTATTTTGTTAGATTTTATTATTTTAAAATACAAAATTGTAAAAAAATTCTTAATGAAATAAAATTTGCTACATATCCTATCATCTAAGTAGTATTCAAGAACATATTATTTCACAGGAAATATTCATACTAATCTTTAAATTTTATGGTGGTTTCGGGGTTTTGGGTAGACTTAGGGTTTCAAGGTTTTATTCAGGGTTTTAGGTTCCATCTAAGGTTTAGGGTGTCATTTAAGGTTTCGGGATTTCGCTTAAAGTTCAGGGTTTTATGTGAGATTTTAGGGTTTCGAGTTTCATTTAAGATCTAAGGTTTCATTTTAAGGTTTTGTTTTAGGGTTTTATTTTTTAGGTTTCGTTTTAGGGTTGCACAAATTTATGAAACTCTCTAAAAACCTCTAACATCTAGGTAGATTTTTGGAGCAAGTTTGCTTTTTATGATTTTCAAAATTTAATTTTTATATTTATTCAAAATAAGCTCATTTTTCATAATTTCTAAAAATTAATTTTGATGTTTTATATATCTTTTTTTTCCATTAAAATTTTTTATTATTATTTTTTATATTTTATTATTTTATTTTTATTTAATAATTCTCCAACATCTAGGCATAATTATTTGTCTTTTAAAACACGATTTTTTAATTCCCTCTAACATCTAGGTAGGGGTTTTTAAATCTTTAATTTTGAATTTTTTATTTTTTACATTATTATTATTATTATTATTATTTATTATTATTATTATTATTATTTAGAGTTACATGAAAGTAAAAACAAATAAATTAAAGTTGCCTAAACCAAACTACATGAAAATGAATTGTAAAAGATTTTAGTTGCAAACAATGTAAATTATATGAAATATAAAGAACGCGAACACTTAGTACCAAAATGAACCAAATCAAGGAGCAAGCAAACCCAATTTATTTTAAATTTTTACTCTAGTTTTCATAGTGAATTTGTTTTTCAAATTGTAAAGGATCAAAGTTAACAACTTTAAAAGCATATAAGGAAAAGCTCACGAAAAGTTGAAAGAAAAATAAAAAAACTTCATGAAAATTTAATAGCTAATTGACATTGCATGCAATAAACCACATCATGAACTTTCAAGTTTCAAGCATATGCACAAGAATTTGCTTAAGAGAAATTTCGTTAATCTGAATAACTATTAAAACTAATTAAATAAAGGTTTAAACGAGATCTAAATAACCAAAATGTAGAGAGAATTAGCTAAACAGCTAAGAACCAAACATCAAGGAAGCTTCCAGTCCATGGCTGTACAAAGGACATGAAGACTAACCAGAATGCTTCTCACATCTATTGTTCTTTTTTGTTTTTTTTCTCTTCTTCTTTCTTACATCTAGTTCCACTTTTTCTTCTCCTATTTCCCTTTTTTTGCTGCCTGTTTCCTCCCTCTCCTTGCGTTTTTCTGTTTTTCCTTATGAAAGCCTCATTTCTCCTTTTTTTTTGTTCTACTTTTTCTGCCCTTATTCATTGTTTGCTTCTCCTCTTCCTTTCCACTGCTGCTAGTTTTTTGTTTTCTTCAGCATTCAGCCATTTTCTACTTCAATTCCTTTTTTTGCTATTTTTTTTTGCTTGTTGAATACCTTTTTTTTGCTATCGTTCACCCCTTTTTTCTTTTCTTCATTTGCTATCAGGCTTGCCGTTCTCTGTTCTACTGCTTTTTATTTTTGTTTATTACCAACAATGGTTTTTTTTCACCCACATCTCTTCTTCTGTCTTTTTGTTTGGTTCTTCCTCCCACGTCCCTGAATGTTTCTTATTTTCTCCTTTAATCGTGCACTTCTTCAATTTTCTTTTGAAAGTATTTTTCATCCTTGCCTTTATGCTCCACATTCCCAAGTTGGCCTCTTTTTCAGTTTTATTTTTTAGCCTCTTTCTTCACGTCCCATAGCATTTTTGCATTTTTTTTTACGTGTATGGTTCACCTCCATGCAGTTGACTTTGCATCATCTTTTATTTTGTTTCACATATTATTAGGCTAGGCCAAATGGCCACATTTAGGCCATATCCTAGGCTTTCAACAAGTATTCATGCTTTAGGGCCTTAGCCCTTTTGCTTAGATTTTATTTATTTCACTTAGAGTTTCATTTGGGCTTTCCAAGTTTTTTTTTTTTTTACTTTTGTTTTTGTTTTTGGCCCAAGCTATTTTTATTTCTTTTGATATTTATATTTATTATATAATATTTTATTATTATTTATGGTTTTTGTTTAAGGGTCAACAATGTCCATTAATGGACTTTAAGAATGGACCTTTAAACGAACCTTTTACTGGGTAATTTTGGGCCTTCATTTAGACCCATAAATGAGCCTCACTATGGAGCTCACATTGGGTCTCATCCTGGAGCATTTAAAAGTGAATCGTCTAATGCTTTCGAAAAATTAATTATCAAGGCTCAATTATAAAAATAAATCTAACTTAAAAAGATAAAAATCTTAAACAAAATTAGGTATCTATAACTACCCTTCTTTGTATATTTCTGATGATCAGGGATAATGCAAATACATAAACAATAATTTTATTCATATGCTACTTCTTAAGGTGATTTTTTTTTTTTTGCTTTTTTTGTTTTGGTTTTTTTGGTTTTTGTTTTTTTTTTGTTTTGTTTTTTTTTTTTTTGGTTTTTGTTATTTAAGTTAAAAATCCATAAATTTAAAAAATGTTTAGGATTGATATACAAGTTAGAGAACAAGAATGATTGAGACTAAGTCACGAACCAAAAATAAAGATAACTAGGACTAAACCATAAATTGGGACATAAAACAATTGGACTGAACCACAAGTCAAAAAATCAATGATGATAGGGACTAAGCCACAAATTAAAAAAATAAATATAATCAAGACTGTGCTGTAAGTCAAAATATAAATATGACTGAGACTAAACCACAAGTTAGGAAACAAAGATAACCTAAACTGAATCGTAAGTCAGAAAACAAGGATGATTGGGACAGAGCCATAAGTCAGGAAATAAAAATGATTAGGACTGAATCACAAGTCAAAATAAAAAGATGATCGAAACTGAGCCACAAGTCAAAAATAAGGTTAACCAAGACTAAGCTATAAGTTAGGGAATAAAGGTAACCAAGACTAAATCACAAGTCTAGAAACACTGATGACTTGGACGGAATTGTAAGTCAAAAAATAAAAATGACTGAGACTAAACCACAAGTTAAGATATAATGAACAATCAGGATTAAGCCATAAGTCAAGAAATGAGGATGACTGAGACAAAATCGCAAGTCAAAATATAAAGATGACTAGAACTAAGTCACAATCTAAGAAACAAGGATGACAGAAATTGAGCTATAAGTTTGGAAATAAACAACTAGGATTGAATCATAGGTTAGGAAATAAAGATGATCGAGACAGAGCCACAAGTCAGAAAATAAAAAACAATCGAAATTGAATCGTTAGTCAAGAAATAAAAATGACAGGGACTAAGCTGTAAATCAAGAAATAAAAAATAATTAGGTTTAAATCAAAAGTTAGGACAGAAAGATGATCAAGATAGAGCTATAAGTCAGGAAATAAAATTAACCAAGGATAAATTTTCCTTCTAAAACTAATGAAACTTTGTTTTGAAAACATTTTCATTTCATTTAATATCTTCTCATGAAAGACCTTCAACATAATTTATCAAAAGTATGTATACAATACATATGACTATTATAATGAACCTGAATGGTAGAAATGCAACCAATGATTTATACCATGCATTTTTTAATCTTATCAACTCAATGTTTAAGATTAGTTTAGCTTTCCAAATTCTAAAGGCTACCCCCAATATTTGCCTATTTTGTTTCTTTCTCTACTTTTTCTCTCTTTTTTATGTTGCTTTTCTTTTTTTTTCTTTTTTCTTTTTCTTTTTTACAAATGCCTTATGTGACCCTAACTTATCTAAAAGCTTCCTCCAAATTCTTTCTTTAATCATCCTTCTTACCAGTAAATTAATTCTTGCTTTCTTATGCTATTATCTTTCATTTTTCCTTTTGAGCAGCACATAGGTCTATTATGAGCATTATTGAGAATTATCCCAACTAATAGTGACAAATGCAACTATTTAAAAATTCAAAGTTGAATATGGGTTTTAATCAACGATGAGACATTTATTTTGGTTCGAAAAGAAAAAAGATAAGCCTATTAAAACATAAGAGATCAAAAAATTTAAAAGGTATTCAAGAAAATCTAATACATTTCTTTAAATAATGAACACTTAACAAGTCAAGTCAATTCAGATTAGATCTTTTCCAAAAGACTCATTACATTCATGATCTAGCTAGATTTGAACTTTTATAACTAATTATTACCTTATGGCTTATAGCTGATGAAAACTTGCCCTAGACTTATTCTTTTTACCCAATCTTTGATATTTCTAGCTATGTACTATTTCATTTTGCCTTTACAAGATTTCTCCTTAGCTCTTCTTTCATTTAAGCCATTTTTTCAAGTTTTAAGCTTAAATAACCCCTTTTTGGTTTAAACTACCCTTTTCGGGTTTTTATTTTGAATCTTCTTCTTTTTTTTTCTTTTTTATTTTGTTTTTTATTTTTTTCTCTTTTTTTTCATTTTTCCTTTTTTCTTCAAATGAAATATTTCTTTATAGCATCAAAATTTATTAAAGTTGGCAATTCATCTCGTTTATTTCTATTAAAATTAGAGCTCTACCAAAAAATGCTTTTCATCACATATAGGCCTTCTTAATTAGGTGCCCACTTTTTCTTACTATCTTGTTCATTTGACAAGATCTTCTTTAGAAGTATTTTTCTTTCATGAAAACATCTAGGTCATAACTTTTTGTCATGTGCCTGTATCATCTTCTTTTGGTACATTTACCTTTGACAAAGTGCTAAAAGCCTTTTATATTCTATGAGATTTAATTCTTCGAAGCAATTTCAAACCTAGTCTTCCTCATCTAATGTCAATTCGATCAATACTCTTAGAGAGAAAATTTCTACCTCAATCGATGACATTACCTCCATCCCATATACTAGTGAAAATGGGGTAGCCTCTATTAAAGTCTGGACTGATGTCCTATACGCAAGCAATGCAAAGGGTAATTTCTCATGCTAGTCCCTATTTGTGTCAGTTATCTTTTCTAATATCCTTTTTATGTTTTTCTTTGCAGCCTCTACTGCACTATTCATTTTTTGGCAATAAGGTGCTGAATGATGATACTTAATTTTAAATTGTATGCACACTTCTTTCATAATTTTTCTATTCAAGTTACTAGCGTTATCAGAGATAATTCTTTCTTGGAGTCCATACCGACATATTATCTCTCTTTTTATAAATTTGCATACCATTGATTGTGAAACACTAGCATAAAAGGTAGCTTCTATCTATTTAGTGAAGTAATCAATTACCACAAAGATAAAACGATGCCTATTTGAAACTTTTGGCATTATAGGCTCGATCACATCCATTTTTTATATAGAAATGGCCATGGAAGTGCCAACACATGTAATGGAATTGGAAAGGAATGAATTTGGTCTGCATAAATTTGACACTTAGGCAGTTTCTGACGTAATTGATACAATCATTTTCTAATGTAAACCAGTAATAACCTGCCCTCATTATCTATCTAGCCATTATATGTCCATTGGCATGTATTTTATAAATCCTCTCATGGACTTCTTCTAATATCTTTCTTACTTCTACAGCATATACAAATCTTAACAATATCTCTTGACCTTTTTTGTATAGGATTTCCCCATCAAGCACAAACCTTGCTACTAATATTCGAATAATCCTTTTTGTCATTTTCTGAGGCCTGCTTAGGTTATTCTCGACACTTATTATATTGTACAATGTTATGATACCAGGGCCAATGATTTACTTTTTTTTCAATATTTAAATAATCGACCAATGAATCTTGCATTTATACTTTAATGGGCCAAGTTCCCATATTGGCATTTAACTTGAACATCACGACCAAAATAGCCAATGCCTCAACAATCTAATTTTTTCTCGAGAAACGTGTTAAAATTGGACCTTTTTGAACTACTTAATCAAATTAGCTATATGCTTTTTATATAACGACAATTTTGGGTCTCTAGTCTCCCATTCATCTTTTAATTGGTAAATTACTAAGACGGAATCCCCATATAATTCTAATACATCAATCTCTTTTCAATGGCCATCTATAATCCCATTGCACATGTTTCATATTCAACTACATTATTTGTGTAGTTATAATCCAATCTTGCAGTTCTAGGATAATAATTTCCTTTTAGGGATATTAATACTACCTCAATGCCATGCCTCATATATTAGATACCTTATCGAAAAACATTTTCCATAACTTTTTCACAGACTCGTCATCTTTATTTTACAAGATTGCCATTAAATCTTTATCTGAGAAGTCAAACTTTTATGGGCTCATAATCTTTTATAGCCATATCGACAAGAAAATCAGCTATCACACCTCTTTTTATGGATTTTTACAACACATACATAAAATTATATTCTGAATTATTGATGCCTTGACTACTTTGGTAGTAATGATTCGAATTAATGAATAACACTTACATTCAACCCATCAAGCTAGATTTAAGGGATATGCTTGTTCATTGTTCTAATGTAAAAGAGGAAAAAGATGAGAAACCATGGTATTGTGACATCTTATAGTACATTAAGAATTAACAGTACCCTAACTAAGCAACTAAGAATGATAAAAGACTCATTAAGAGACTAGCTATAAGTTTTTTCTTGGATGGAGATGTTTTGTACAAAAAGAGCCATGATAAAGTATTATTGAGATGCGTAAATACAACTGAGGTGAAGAAAATTATTGAAAAAGGGCATAATGAAATATGTGGAGCACATGCAAATAGACATATGATGGTAAGATAGATCATAAGAGCAGAGTATTATTGGTTGATAATGGAGAGCGATTGAATTGACTATGCTCAAAAATGTTACAAATTTCATATTTATGTTAATAAGATCCATGCTCTATCGATTATTGTACATGTTTTGGTACCACCATGCCCATTCTGTATATGGGGCATGGATGAAATTGGTCTTATCACCCTAAAGGCTTCTAATGGGCATTGGTGCATTTTCATGATGATAGATTATTCCATAAAATAGGTGAAAGTAGCTTCATTTGAAAGTGTGACATGATCTGTGGTCTGCAAGTTCATAAAGTGAGAGATCATTTGTAGATATAGACTTCTAGAAAGAATCATTTCAGATAATACCAAGAATCTAAATAGTAAAATGATACAAAAAATATGTGCATAATATAAGACCAAGCATCATAATTTAGTGCTATACTATCCAAAAATGAATAGGGCAATTGAGGCAACAATAAGAATATAAAAAAAATTCTTGAGAAGATGATCGAAAACTATAAGGACTAGCATAAGAAGTTGTCATTTGCACTACATGCTTATTAGACATTAGTGTGTATCTCTACTAGGGCAACCCCATTTTTTTTTATCTACAAGATTAAAACTGTATTGCCAATGGAAGTGAAAATCTCATCCTTAAGAATTTTAAGGGAAGTTGGATTGAAAGAGGTTGAATGGATTCGAGAGTGTTATGAGTAGTTGAATTTCATTAAAAAAAAGAGATTGAAAGCATTGTGTCATGGTCAGTTGTATCAGAAACTAATAATGAGGCTCATACAAAAAGGTTCGACCTTGTTGTTTCGAAGAATGGAGTTGGTTTTGAAAAGAATTCTCCTAAGCCAACATGATAATAGAGGAAAGTAGACTTCAAATTGGAAAGGGCCATATGTTGTGAAACATGCTTTCTTAGGTGGAGCATTAATATTAGCTAAGAGAGGAAAGTAGACTTCAAATTGGAAAGGGCCATATGTTGTGAAACATGCTTTCTTAGGTGGAGCATTAATATTAGCTAAGATGGATAGAGATGATTTGTCCCATCTTATAAATTTTGATACTGTGAAGAAATACTATGCTTAAAAAAGGAAAAAAAAAGTTAAAAAAATGAAAGAAAGGAAAAATAAAAAAAAATAATAATAAAATGGAGAACTCAAATCAAAAACCCCAAAATGGTCGTTTAAGTTAAAAGGGATTCATCTAAGTTGAAAACCTGAAAAAGTGGCTTAGATAAAGAGGATATAGCATCAAATTTGGAAATTCACCAATATAGAGGCTAGCTTGTTCTGATGGGCTCTAAGTTGTTAAGTGTGTCAGGTGGTTGAATTTTCAAAAAAAAACTTCAAGATATGTTATCACGATTATCTGATTGTTTATTTTGGGCATTGTTGCCCCATACCTATCTTTATGACTCTCTTTTTCAAACTATTTAATGGCCAAAGTTGTGCTACCATTTCTTAATGAAAGATATTTCACTTCATTCTTTGTATCTCTCTTTTGTTGATTATTTCCAAGCCATTCCTACTCTTTTGCCTTTACTACCTTGTAATGGAAAAAATGTGTCGTTGCATTTTTACTTTTTGAAATTGAAATAATGATTGAAAAATGAATAATAGCATGAAAGATTTCTACATTACCTAGGAAAGGTTGAGAATGATAAAGGCAAATATGAAATGTTCAGTTCTTGATAAGGACATTGAATTTAGAAAAAAGATTTCTTTAAAAAGAAAATATAGGAGTTAAATGATTGGGATGATTGAGAATTATGTTGATTTGGTCTTAGTAACTAAAGATTAAAGGGTTCGAGGCCTAAGAAAAGAGCTTGAGAAACTTGAGTAGTACAATTGAAAAGAAATTAATTGACATTTGCATACCATGCATTGTATTTCTAAATGTTTAGTGCATAACATGCATTGCATGTGAGAATGCCTAGTGCATGAAGTAGGGATATTTCAAGATTCTCCATAGAGAAGATAAATGTGAAAACTTTCCAATGAAAGAATTTCAAGTTCTCATTTGAAAAAAATAAAAAACCTCTGAGGTAAGATTATGATCCTCAAAAAAGGATATTTATTAATATTAAGAACAATTTATAAAACCTCTAGGCATAATCTCCTAAAATTTTTTCAGACATTATCTATAACTCCTCTGGACACGATTATAAAGGAGCTTTATTTATTTTTCAAAGTCATTGAGCCTCTGCTTAGAAAAGCCTTATTTATTCTTCTAAAGTTGTTAAACCGCTATTTAGAGGAGCTTTATTTATTTTTCATAGCCATTAAGCCTCTATTTAAAGGAGCCTTATTTATTTTTCAAAATCGTTGAGCCTCTATTTAGAGGACCTTTATTTATTTTTCAAAATCATTGAGCATCTACTTTAAGAAGCTTTATTTATTTTTCAAAGTCATTGAACCTCTACTAAGACGAGCTTTATTTATTTTTCAAAAATTGTTGAGCCTCTAATTAGAGGAGCCTTATTTATTTTTCAAAGTTATTGAGCCTCTGCTTAGAGGAGCTTTATTTATTTTTTAAAATCATTGAGCCTATGCTTAAAAGAGCTTAATTTATTTTTCAATGTCGTTAAGCCTCTGCTTAGAGGAGCTTTATTTATTATTCAAAAGTTATTGAGCCTCTGCTTAGAGAAGCCTCATATATTTTTTAAAAGTTGTTGAGCCTCTACTTAGAAGAGCTTTATTTATTTTTCAAAACTCGTTGAGCCTCTGCTTAAATAAGCCTTATTTATTTCTCAAAACTTGTGAAACCTCTGTTTAGAGGAGTTTTTATGTTATTCAAGAAGTCTGAGTATGCTTTAAAAAAATTTTTAATTGGGTTGTCTACGTCTTTACACAATTCTTATTTCATAGAAAATATGCAAAAAAGGGCAATAGTAGACACCCTAACCTGTCTAGGGTTTCACTTGAGTTTAATTTTGTTAATAAAAAATAAATAAATAATGAAAAAAATAGGTGATTGAATTTATGTGAGATTTGATTGTAAAGTTTGAGTTGGATTTCCCACACAAAGAAAAAAACCAAAGACAGAAACACAAAGATCAGGGAGACACGCCATAATAGCAGAGAGTACAAAAATTTTTAGGAAGATTTTATATGAAAATTTTTGGAAATTTTCTAGTTTTCGATGATTTTTTTAATTTTTTTGATGACTTTTTGGCAAACTTTCTAGATTTCTATGAGTTTCCTAGTTTTTGGCGTTAGTTTTTTAGAAATCGATGAACTTTCGGTGAACCAACCTAGATTTCGATGACTTTTTCTAGAATTCGGTGAAGATTCAATCGAACTTCTTTGGGTTCTTGAGAGAAAGGGAGAAAAAAATAGAAGGAAGAGAGAGAGAGAGCAAAGGTGAAGTTTGACCCAAAAAAAGACTGAATTTTGGCTTTTATAGCCAATTAAAAAAGCATTGTTTTGAAGATTAAAAAGGTTAAAGAGTCGTGTGTTTTTCCTATAGGTTGATCCAACCCAAGCGCTGACCTATTTTTCAACCCGTATTCTAGCCTTGGGTTCCAGCTGAGTCGAGCCATTTCTCGAGTCGCTTCAACTGCCTATTCTTCCTGCAGCAGAATCGAGTCGAGCCATCCAACAGCTAAGCCATTTTCCTATTTTGGTATTTTTTTGTTTATTTTATTTATTCTTTTATTTATTTGTTTTTTGCATGATTAAATTTTAGAAAAAATAAAATATAAAAAAAATAAAATATTTTTTAGAATAAATAATAATTATCCAATGATGAAATTTTTAAAAATTTCAAATGGTAAATTTCTATAAAATTCTTAGGTGAAAAATTTTTCTCTAAATTTGTCATAAATGGTGGAATAAATTAGATAAAGTTTCAATAATAACAATTAATATTTATTTTCAATAAAAATCCAAAAAAATAAAATAAAAATATTAATAAAAATTTTGGAATTAAATATGACTTACCAAGGATGAGATTCTTAAAAATTTTAAATGGTAATTTTCCTAAAAAATATCTAGGTGAGAAATTTCTCTAAATTTATCTCAAATGGTGAAATAATTTAAATAGAATTTTAACAAAAGTAATTGTATTCTTTTCCAAATAAAAAATTTTGGTTGAAAATATTTGACAATTATCCAAGGATGAGAATCTTAGAAATTTCAAATGGTAAATTCCTATGAAATCTCTTAGTGAGAAATTTCTTTAAATTTGTCTCAAATGGTAAAAAAAATATTTGTCATATTATTTTCTTTCTAAATAGAAATAAAAAAATTTCTAAATAGACTCAAATGGTAGAAAATTTAGAAATCAAAAAGAAATTTCTAAATAGACCCAAATGGCGAAAATTTTAGAAATTGAAAAGAGAAGATATTTCTAATTTGGCCTAAATTGTGGAATAATTAGATATATTTTCAATAAAAATAAAAAATAAAAATGATTAAATTTTTTTTCTGATGACGGAGCTTCTTTAAGAAAACAAATGGGATTCTTGAATACTATTGAGGTGAGAAAATATTTTTAAGAATTTTATTAGATTGATAAAGAAATCTTAAAAATTATTTCTAATATTTCAATATTAAAATTTAAAACCATTAGAATCAAAACTTTAGGATAATTTAAAATAAAATGGTACAATCCTTTGGATGGGCATATGAGGATGCTATGACCTTCCTTATATGTAATCAAACTTCCAAATCTTATTTTAATTAGTAGACCAAAACTTATTCTTTTAGAGATCTTTAGTCAAACTTAAGAGCTCCTTAAAAGGATAGATTCATTAAGTGGCCAATCACACCTAATTAAAAAAGATTAACGGTGACTCTATTTGTTAAGTTTACCTATACATTTTTGGATTTATATGTTATGACATTTATGATTTTTAAAAATTAATTTTTATATTTATTCGAAACAAGCTCGTTTTTCATAATTTCTAAAAATTAATTTTGATGTTTTATATATCTTTCTTTCCATTAAAAGTTATTATTGTTTATTTATCTTTTATTCTTTTATTTTTGTTTAATAATTCTCCAACATCTAGACGAAATTATTTGTTTTTTTTAAAACATGATTTTTAATTCCCTCTAACATCTAGGCAAGGATTATTATTATTATTATTATTATTATTATTATTATTATGAGTTGCATGAAAGTAAAAACAAATAAATTAAAGTTACCTAAACCTGACTGCATGAAAGTGAATTGTTAAAGATTTTACTTGCAAATAATGTAAATTCTACGAAATATAAAGAACGCGAACACTAAGTATCGAAATGACTGCCGTTCTTCTTTCTCACGTCTGGTTCCTCTTTTTCTTCTCCCATTTCCTTTTTCTGCTGCTTGCTTCCTCCCTCTCCTTGCTCTATTCTGTTTTTCCTCATGAAAGCCTCACTCCTTATTCTTTTTTTCTGCTTTTCCTGCCCTCGTTCGCTGCTTACTTCTCCTCTTCCTTTCCGCTGCTGCCAGTTTTTCGTTCTTCTCCAGCAATCAGCCATTTTCTGATTCAGTTCCTTTTTCTGCTGCATTGTTTTTTTTTTTTTGCTGAATACCTTTCTTTTTTTTGTTGTCGTTCACCCCCTCTTCATTTCTTCACTTACTGCCAGGTTAGCCGTTCTCTGTTCTGCTACTTTTTACCAACACTGGTTTTTTCTCACCCACGTCTCTTCTTCTTTTCTTTTGGGTTCCTCCTCCCACGTCCCCGAATGCTTCTCCTTTTCTCCCTTAACCGTGCCCTTCTTCAGTTTTCTTTTGAAACTGTTTTTCATCCTTGCCTTCACGTTCCATGTCCCCAGGTTGGCCTCCTTTTCAGCCCCCTTCTTCACGTCCCAAGGCATTTTTGCATTATTTTTTACGTGTATGGTTCACCTCCATGCAATTAACTCTGCATCATCTTTGATTTTGTTTCACATGTTATTAGGCGAGGCCGATTGGCCACATTTAGGCCATATCCCAGGCCTTCGACAAGTATTCATTCTTTAGGGCCTTGGCCCTTTTGCTTAGATTTTATTTATTTCACTTAGAGTTTCATTTGGGCTTTCCAAGTTTCTTATTAATTTTCTTTTTACATTTTTTTGTTTTTGGGCCAAGCTATTTTTATTTTTATTTATTATTATTATTATTATTATTATTATTATTTGGTTTTTTGTTTAAGGGTTAACAATAGGTCATTAATGGACTTTAAAAATGGGCCTTTAAGCGAACCTTTTATTGGGCCATTTTGGGCCTTCATTCAAGCCCAAACAAAGAGCCTCACTATAAAGCCCACATTGGACCTCATCCTGGAATATTTAAAAGTGAATTGTATAATGGACTCGAAAAATTGATGATCAAGGCCTAATTACAAAAACAAACCAAATTAAAAAGATAAACTATCCTGAACAAATTAGGTGTATACACATGCTAGGCCATAACTATTATAAATGAGCTTTTGGCCTTTAAGTGTATTCATGTTATTTTTTATATTCTAATAAAATTATATTTATATTTTAGTAATTTATAAAATAAAATTATATTAAATAAATTTAGTTAATAAATATTTAAATTATTGATAGATAAATCATATTTAATTAGTTTGAAAACCATTTGATATACGAATTTTTTTTTATTTAAATTTGTGTGTATAAAAACAAATTAACATTTTTTTTCAAAGTTATATGATCAAAATCTTCAAACTTATAACATATATATATATATAAGATTTTAATTGTAAAATCAATGAAAGGACTAGTTATCTAAAAAGGCATTAAGGAAAAACACGAGGTTGCATCTACTATTTTTAATGATCCCATACAAACTACACTTAGTCAACATACTAATGGGTTTTTAGGTGCATTTTATTTTTCACAAGATAATTGCTGTAATCAATTAGCTAAATTTATAATGTATTTTAGCAGCCATTTGTTTTTGTAGGTGATGAACATTTTAATGATTTAATTAGAAATGGTATTCTACCCAATTATAAAACAATTTCAAGAAACACTAATATATCAAATGATTTTAAAATATTTTTTATAAAGAAAATTTAAAATCTAGTTTATCAAAATTTCTTTTAGAATTTCACATACTTCTGATATTGACCAGTTGACAAAACTTTAGATATATGTGTATTACTAGACATTGGATGGATGATGTGTATGTGTTTTTTTTTTTTTAATTAGGATTGTAATTTCAATATATTTATTTAGTGGATTCTATTATCCATCTCCATGGATATAGACATTTTACCGAACCGTATAAATTATGTGTCTTTTTTTATTTCATTTTGTATTTATTGTCTCTTGTGTGTTATTTTTAATAATAATAGATGAAAAATTTTCAAATAATTAAAATTTTGAAAAAAGTATTAATGTGCTTTGCTTGGTCCAGTTCAGCATGAAAAATAGTGTTGTGCCTGGTATGGCATGACTAAAAAAAATTATGGACCGTGTGCCATGTCAGGCCATATCCTTAACTTTCATGGGCTGTCCCAGACAGCATGTTAAAAAATAATATTGGGCTAATACAATCCATTAACATATGGGTTAATATTTAAATAGGCTATATTAGCCCAACATAGTCGATTCGATACCTATCGTAACAATTTTAAAGACCGCTAGACAAATTTGAAAACAAAAAAAAGTCACCACCAATTTTTTTTAGTTATGTGTGATTGGCGACCTATTAAAACTTATTTTTTTAATTAAATTTTAAAGTTAATTAAAACTTTATTAAGGGAAAAATTCTTTTGGGTCTGCAAAAATAATTCAGGTTTTAGAGTCGATTACGTGTGAAAAATTGTTAGAACTCCTACAGTACTCGTTTAAAATGGTACAAATTAATTATGCATTATCCTTTAATTTTGTCTAAAGGGTCTTAATTTTAGCATTTTAAATTTAATTTTCTTAATTTTTTATTATAGCAATTATAGTTTTTTTTTATTATTATTCTATTTTATTCGAGAAAAATACTAAAACTTTATTATTGAAAGAAATCTTAAAGTGTCCCAATATGTTGGTAACATTAAAAAAATTTTCTTATCTAAGAAATTATTGGGAATCACTACTCGGACTTCACAAATATCCCACCCTCAACTATTCATACTTATCATCAAATTTTATACTTACCATGTAGATAATAAAATATGACGCCTATGATTTAATCCAAATAAATTTTATTTCTTATTTTATTTATTAGAAAAATGAGAAATTTTTGTCAAAAATTATTTTAAATGCTCCAATACATTGACGTCATTTTAGATAAATTTTCTTACCCAGAGATTTCTAAGGAATCACTGCTCGAATTTCTTTAGAATCTCATCTTAGAAAATTTCATTTCATTTTTTTATCTTTTTTTAATAACTATTAATATTTAAAAGCTATGCAATAATATAATTATTTATAAAAAAGTGTATTTCCTAAAAGAAATGCATACTATTATAAATATTTTATATTTTTGTAATTATTTATTATTATTTTTTAAAAAACAAATTAAGAAAAAATAAAAATTTTTACACTGAAAATAGTTTATAAATATTCCAATACTTTGACAATTTTTAAAAGTCTTTTCTTACCAATGAGATTCTTAAAAATCACTACTTGTACTTTCCAGAGTCCTATCATCGAAAGTTTATCACCATCATTTTTTTTTAATTATGATTTTACCCTAAAAATTATACCATGATTCAATTATCCATAAATAAATTTGTTTTCTAAAAATGTATATTTTTATAGATATTTTTATATTTTATTTTTTAAAACAAATTATTCAAATTAAATTAAAAAAATGAGAATATTTGTATTGAAAAAAGCTTCCAAATATTCCAATATTTTGGTAATTTTTAAAAGTTCTTTTTCACTTAAGGAATTCACTGGAATTATTACTCAGATTCTCATAGCCCATCATCGGATATTTTCATTTTCATTATTATTTATCATTATTTTTTAACAACAAATTCATTCACAAATATTTATTCTAGTAATCTTTATTTATCATAAATATGTGATTTTTTTTTACATAAAATAATTATATATTTATATATATATTTAACATGGGCTAATAATATTAGGCACATATGCAAACAAGAAAAAAAGAAATATACCAGATCTTGGATGGAGAAGACCTAAAGTGGATAGGCTAAACACTGGGATGGAGCTTAGGCTAATCACTGGATTGGGTTGCAAACTTGGGCTAGTTTAAGGTTAAACAAGTTGGGCCAGTTACTTCTAGGCAGGTGGGTTAAAGCAGGGTCAGATCGGGTCACAGGATACAGGTGGGATCCGAATCTATAAAAGTCTAAATTTTTTTTTTTTACTTCATTACAACACCTCATAAAAAAAAACTTAAATTCTTTGAAAAAAAATTAACCATCTTTAACCTTAAATCCAAAACTCGTCGTCAACCACCGTATTGGCTACCACTGGCAACCATCGGTCACTGCTTGTTAACATGAAAAAATTCTAAAAAAATGTTGAAAAATCCCTCTTCTCCTTCTCTTTCAATCAAAAGGTTTAGATTTCCCTAAAAAGCCTTTTTTCTTACGAAAAGTTAAAGAAAGATGAATATAAAAAATTTCGATCTACTGCCACCAACCTTTTCGATGACCGCCAAACTTTGACCAAGTCTTCCTCTCACCTTTCACTGACTGCCCAATGTTAGGATTCCTTGAAACTTCTCTATAAAGTTGTAGATCTAGATTTTAACCCAAAAATTCAAGTCCTAAAAAAAACTATTTTGCCACTATCTTTCCTCTTCTTTTCTTGTGTTATACATATATATATATATATTTGTTATGTCAGTGTTGAGGTTCCCTCCCTAGGGGAAGATTATGACTTTTTTTTGTTCTTTTTTTTATTTGCAGTGAGTAGCTATTTAGGGAGGCCAAATTAAATGGTGGTATTTTTTTAGGTTTTTTTTGTGGGGAAAGGTAGTATGTAATGGTTCATAAAGAAGTGCAGGGGCATTGGTGGGGTTGTTGCCTTCTAGTTGTAGAGAATGGTTTTAGAGAGATGACGGGGGACTATTGCGGTAGTGGTGCGACTTTTTGGATAATGGGGGTCAATGGTACGAGCATAGGTGCAAGCAAGCATTTTGTGTTGAGGTTTTGGTTTGGTTTATATAGGTGAAGGGAATGGGGTACTAGGCACATGCAAGGAGGCATCAGACTTTCAAAAAGGGGTAGTTGATGGGAAAATGGTGAAGTTAGGTCCTACAAAGGTTGGTTTTAAGGGTTGGTACTAGAAAGGTAGTTTTAGAATGTGGGGGCAACTGGTGGACTCTATTGGGGTAGTAAGGGTTATTGTGTGGGTGTTGGTGCCTAGAGTTCGTTTTGGTGATGGTGGATGTTTCAGTGGGGCTCAAGCTAGGCCCGTATGATGGTCAGTCAAGGGAGTGACCAAGGAAGGGCTATGACTTTGGTTCTGGGTAAGTGCTAGAGAAGGGTTGTGGTGTTGAAGAGGGGCTCATAAAGGGGTTACTGGGACTAGGACTAGGTTGGTGAGGGGCTTGGTGCTTATACGAAAAGAATGGATGTTGGAACCTCTCCCCTTCTCTTTTAGTGTTTTCCCATTGGTCTTTTTAATTTGTAAATCTCTATAATGGATAAAAATTATAGGGTAGTGGAGCTTAAGCTTCTGATTGCAGAATAGTGCTTGAAAATTTTGGCCTCATATGGCCTAAATTGCCAAAATGATTTTTATTGTTTTTTGTTTTTGCTTTTTTTTGTAATTTAATTTTAATTAATTTTTCTTCTTTTTGTAATTTTTCAATTAATTTGATTAATAATAATAATAATAATAATAATAATAATAATAATAATAATAATAATAATAATAATAATAATAATAATAATAATAATAATAACAATAATAACAATAAAATTACAAATGACTAATCTGAAACAAGCTCGAACCAATCTAATTGATTTAATGCTTAAACCAGCTTAAATAAGAATATGCAAATTAAGTATAAAAATCAAACAAATTTGAATTGACCCGCACAAAATTAGATGTCTACAATTGCCTCCCTTTGTACATTACTAAGAATCAAGAAAAAGGCAAAAATATAAATAACAATTTTGTCCAGAGTTAATCATTTGTAGTTTTTCAAAAGTTTTATTTTGTTATTTTGTTATTTTTTCTTTTTATTTTGTTATTTTGTTATTTTTTTAATTTAATGAATTTGACTATTTGAAAATAAAAGCTCAACAACTTTTGAAAATAAAATAAAAGATCATGCTTAGAGGTCTTATAATATTGATACTTCAAAAGCTCCTCTAAATAGAGCCCTTTTAAAGATTTTGGTCAATGACTCTTCCTAAAAAGAGGCTTTGGACTTTAAAAATTTTGTCTGAAAATAGCCCCCCTAAACAAAAGCTTTAGAACTTAAAAATCTTATTTGAAAATAGCTTCTCCTAAACAGAGGCTTTGAAACTTTAAAATCTAAAGTGTTTTGCCCAGAGGACTTACAAATCATTTTTTGAAATTTTGCATGTACAAAAAGGAAACATTCAAATTTTAAGATTTCTTGAATCTTGGATTCACCACTAAGTAATTTTGTAGAAAACTTAATTACAGCATTTTGTTTTAACTGGTGTCAATTTTATTGGGCTTAAAATCTAGGTGCCAGTTAAACTAGACTTAAAATATTAGTTAATCTGGACTTGGGTGCTAGCTAATCTAAGCTTAAGTGCCACTAATCTGAGCTTAGGTGCCAACTAATCTGAGCTTAAAGTACAAACTAAACTGGGCTATCATCTAGGTGCTAGTTAAACTGGGGTTGGGTGTCAGCTAATCTGGGCTTAGTTTGATCTTAGTACCAGCTAAACTAGGCTTAAAGTGCTAGCTAAACTAGGCATAAAATTTTAACTATGCCAGCTAAACTGAGCTTAAATATTATTTGGGTGCTAGCTAATATGA
The DNA here is from genome assembly GCF_002303985.1 of Durio zibethinus. Next base: position 12,286,019 of record NW_019168381.1, on the reverse strand, counting down.
GCTTAATTTGATCTAGCTACCAACTAAATTGGGCTTAAAGTGCTAGTTAAATTAGGCTTAAATCTTATCTTATATCGTATCCCATCTTTTTTCATTCATTTTTCAACAACCTTTCCACTTTTTGCAGATCATTTTTCTTTCAACTCTTTAAATCTTTTTGACATTTTGGTCTCTTATCAAACTAATTTCTTTTTTTTTTAACTTTATTTTCTCTCATCTTTTTTATAATAACTTTCTTCTCTCTTTTTACCTTTATTTTATTTTTCTCTTTCTTTATTCTTTTTTTTCTCTTTTCTGTTTATTTTTATTTCACTACTTAAAATATTTCTATTTTCTTTCTTTTTCTAATATTTGCAAAGTTGACAAGCACAATCATTATACAAATGTTTATTTCCATCAAATGATGCAAATGCAAATGTCTATGTGAATGCAAGAATGTGAATGCTTGATGCAAATGCAGGTGACTTTTTCATAATGTAAATGCCAATGTTCTTTTCATGTAAATGCTTTTACAAATACTTTTTCTATGATACAGATGCAATGATACAAATGCAAATTTCTTTTTTGTTTTTGTAGCATACAGATCAAATGTCTTTCTTATAATGCAAATGCAAATGCCTTTTCATGATGCACACGCTAGTGATGCAAATGTGAATGTCTTTTTGTTTTTATAACTTGTAGATCAAATATCTTTCGCAAGTGATGCAAATGCGAAAACTCTTTTTATTTTTTATTTTTTAAAGATCTCTGTTCAAATTTTCAATGTTTACTTTTCACAAAAATGATCTCAGTATTCTATACAAAATTCTCAAATAATCTCCAAACCTTTTAAAAATGATCACAAAATTACCCTACATAAAGTATCTTTGTAATCAATAAGAGAAGTTAAAAATTCATGACTTTCAAATATCTTGAAAATTGATAATTACTATTTGAAATGTTTGTGGATGGAGGTAATCAATAATTAAATTTTCACTAATGGGCATTTCTCAAGGAAAGCTCAACAAAGGTTGCAAGGATTTCGCTTAAGCTCATGAAAAAGATAATTTTTCTAAAAAACTTTTCTTTTATTGAAAATCAAGCATCGCTTAACATGATACTTCAATATGCATAAAAACTAGTCATTATTTTTTGAAAAAGATTTGGGAAGTGAAAAAAGCTAGTTTTTTTTTTTATTTTCATTGTTTGATGAAATGCAAAGTCTTTAATAGGTATTGATCTTTCAAAAGATTTTACATCAAGACTTTTTATTTTGGATAAAACTTTAGAACTTCTAAAATTCTTTTGGGGCCTCAAGAGTGGCTATAGCTCTAAACTGCCATTTTTAGGTTTGCACTTTAAAGCTATATTTTCTAACGATGAAGAAATTGGTAAAATTTTGCCAAATAATAACAGGTATATAACTATTCAATTCAAGTGTCCACATTTGATCAAAAGAAACTTTTCAATGTATGTAATGTAGGCCAAGGTTTAGGGTTCTGAAAGAATGGATAAATAAGCTCAAAATATATTATTTAGGGTAATTAGGCTAAAGATCTTATAAAGCTTTCTTTGGAACGAAGAGCCGTGCATTTTTTTTCTTTATTTTCTCTCTCTTTTTTTTTAGAAACATTTGATTTTAACTTTTGTATTCTACTTTCTTGAAATCTATCTATCTATTTTTTTTTTTTTGGATTCTAACTAATGCTTCATTCACTTTTTGCCCCAAGCACTCATCTTCGAACAGCATGTCTTCCTTTCTTTGCTTTTCCTTTTTGTTTGAAAACATTTGACTTCAACTTTAGCATTCTACTTTCATGAATTCTATGTTCCTTTTTACTTAGAATTCTAACTAAAACTTTATTCATTTTTTGTCTTGGATCCTTATCTCTAAGGTGCATATCTTTCTTTCTTTACTTTTTTCTTTTTGGAAACATCTAACTTCAACTTAGTGTTCTACTTTATTGATTTCTATATTCTTTTTTACTTGGGATTCTAATTGAAGCTTTATTTATTTTTTGCCTTGGATCCTTATCTTCGAGGTGTATATATTTCTTTCTTTGCTTTTCCTTTTTGGAAACATTTGACTTCAACTTTAGCATTCTACTTTCTTGAATTTTGTTTTCTTTTTCTTTTTCTTTTTTTTACTTGAGATTCTAATTGAAACTTTATTCATTTTTTACCCTAACTTTCATTTTCGAGGTGCATGTCTTTCTTTCTTGGATTTTTTCTTTTTCTTTTTTTTTAAATTTTTTTTGAAACATTTGACTTTATCTTTAGCAATATACTTTCTTGAATTCTTGGGATTCCAACTGAAGGTTCATTCACTTGTTACCTTAGACTCTCATCTTCAAGGTGCATGTTAAACATTCTCGATATCAGACACTTTCCTTGAAGTTGAGCTCTTGAATATATCCTTATTTTGCCCCCTAGTGTGAAAGACAATCCTTGGCTGAGGTTCATTTTGGAATAGGAAATTTAATAGACTCAAATGGGTAGTAAGTGGATAATTTTTCTATATGTGAAGGATAGAGAAAGATAGCCATTCATCATTTTAAACATGATCACTTAGTTAGAAGAGCAAATTAAAAAAAGAGATAAAAGGCTTTTTTTTCTTTATTCTTGTGTTATAACCATAAATCATTTTTGCGTGATTGATGCCCCATTTTGTTTTCCACTCAAGGTTCTTATGAAGGTGAAAATCAAGTTGTATGGGATGTGCTAAATTTGATTGCACAATTCACAAAAAAAAAAGCTTATTTTGATTCCAAATTATTTGGCATTTTTGGTAAAATGAGGGGAAAAAGTATTAATGCATGAACAAATTATCTTAGGAGAGAAGGAATTTTGCTTCCTTTAATCAATGTGCCTTAAGACATGAAACAAAGACTACTTAAGAAAGAAAGTTTAAGCATTTTTCGTGTTCTTAGTCATTGAAAGAATTTGGATGGTTCAATCATATTAGTAAAATTTGACACACATTGAATTACCAATTAAAAATTTGAAAGAGTATCTTGCTTGGTTTTCAAAATTCAAAATGAATTTTCAAAATTAGCCTCTTTTTTTCATTGCCCAATCATTTTTGCTTGACTGTTGCCTCATTTTGTTTTTCACTAAAAATTCTTATGACGATGAAAATCAGATTGTATGGGATGTCTCAAATTTGATTGCAGAGCAAAAAAAGCTAATTTTGGTTCCAAATTGTTTGGCATTTTTGGGAAAATGAAGGGAAAATGTGTTAATGCATGAAACAAATTATCTTAGGCGAGAAGGAATTTTGCTTCCTTTAGTCAATGTGCCTTAAGACATGAAACAAAGGCTACTTAAGAAAGAAAGTTCAAGCATTTTTCGTGTCTATAGTCATCGAAAGAATTTGGATGGTTCAATCATATTGGCAAAATTTGACACACATTAAATTACCAATTAAAAATTTGAAAAAGTATCTTGCTTGATTTCAAATTTTAAAATGAATTTCAAAATTAGCCTCTTTTGTTCATTGCCCAATAAAGGATTATCATCTCAATATATCAAATGATGACAAGGTTCATAAGTTGAAGTTCATGCCCTTTAAAAGATTATTACTAGTGAGTGAAGTTATTTAAAATGATTGAAACATACAAGCGGTCAAGGAAATATTTGAAGATATTAAATGAGTTTATTTTTTAATAGTAATCACCAATTACTTCGAGATTCTCGCCATTTTAAAAACATATATTTCCTTTTGAAAAGGCTTTTTTCTTTTCAAAAAAACATTTTTTGATGATCTTGAAAATCACTTGTATAGGACTTTATTTTCAAAAAATTATGAATCAATTTTTTTGAATTTATATCACATAAAAGTTAGAAAACAATATTTACAAATCAATAAAAATCCAAAAATTAAAAGCCATTCTTTTTTTAGGGCATTTATCTTTTTTTGATTTGTAGGTCTTTATTCAAATTCAACAAAATTTTTATTTTTTACTATTTTTTTGAAAAATCTTAAAATTTTAAAACTAAAAAGGAAGTAAAAATTTCCAATGTTAATAAATTTATGAGACAATATAATGTACCATATCGATTCATTCTATGCAAACATTTAGGCTCAATTCAAAATTCACATACTTAATAACGCTCTCAAGATGATCTACAAGCTTTAAAAAAAAAGTCCTATACTTGGGGTTTTAGCTTTTGAATATTGACCCTCAATTCCACCAATATCAATTATCAAAGCTGCCAACCAGTTCATTAAACTTTGGAAGATTTACATCGATCAAAGACTAAACCATATACTTGAAGGTAATGCAATTTTTTATGGAATGTCCTTTAACCCCATCATGGTTTTCACATTTAGTACTAGATCATACCTATTTGGGCAAAGAGGTTTTCTAGGCTTTGAAAGGATAGGGTAAATCATACGACTACTGACAAGCAATAGGAAAAGGTCCATGTAGGATATTAGAATCGAATGGTGTGTTTTGACTCTCTTTTCTTTTGTGATTTTGTGGATGGCCTGAGTTGATCTTTCATTTTATGAATACTTGTGGTTAAGGATTCTGAGAAAAGGACATTTGAACATAAGGATGAAATGGTTGAGGAAAATCATTAGCCTGAGGTGTCAAATTGTAAAAAGATTGGGGCAGGTGTGGTGACCAATAACCATTCACCAAATCTTTATGTATCATGCTAAGGTTTTCCTCATTTCATCCTTCAACGGTTATTTCTTAAGCATATTCACCAAAAATACCTCTATTCTTTTCATTATGAATTTTTACACTAGCATCCATAATTCTTCCCTTTTTTATCCTATCTTCGATTATACCCATAGTAAATAGTAAATCTATAAATTTTGAAAAGGCATTATCGATCAGCCTATCTTAGTAGGGAGAATGAAGAGTATCCACAAATAGGGAATTCAACTCCCTATTAGTGAGAGGTCATTATACTTGTGAGATTACCTTTCATCTAGCGGCATATTCCTTGTAGCATTCATTGAGGCTTATTTTCATGTTTTGAAGGATTAATTGGTCTAGGGTTATTTTTAATATGTGCTAGTATCACTTTAAAAATGATCGAGATAAGTCCCTCCAAGTGTGAATCTGACCTTTTTCCAAACTATAGTACTAATTGGTAGCTATTCTTATCAAACTTTCTTGAAAGATATGAATAAGTAATTGTTCATTATGGGCATACTCAACCATTTTGTTATAGTATTTAGTCAAATGTATCTTAGGGCATCCGTTTCCATCGTATTTCTCAAATGTCAAAACTTTTAACTTTGTAGGGATAACCAGGTCAGGAACTAGGCTAAGCTCATTGGCATCAATTTTCCTGAAGATATCATTTCCTTCTACCGCCCAAAGTCTTTCTTTCAACAAATTCTATTTGCTTTTAAACTTGGTATTTTCAACCAATTCCTGTACCCTTTCAACTTTTCATGTTCTTTAGGATCATCAAAGTTGGGTATTATGATGGGATCATAGAGGGTAGCCTCGTGATTGACATATATCTGATCGAGGATGGCCTAGTATAGGTATAATTACAAAGCTAGTAGTCTACTAGTTATGCTTGTTTAGTACAGAGATTCTGGGCATAGGGATGTGTAGATCGAGGTGGGTATAATGGTTTCTTAATAGCAACTTTTTCTCTTCCTATAGATGTTTCAGCATTTCTCTTTCTTTTTAAAAGCCCTAACTATATCTGTTTCAAATCCATTTATTATCTTTCAATATCTTGTCGTATTTTCATAACTTTTCCCCTTATCTCTTTTTAAGCCTGTTCGATCTTTTCTATTCCAATCCTTCAATCTTCCATGTTGTGAACAAAACTAGTTTCAAAAGATTTAGCAAGAAATTAGCATTGTTGGACCCTTATTCTTTGAAAGAAACAAGATTAACTCTACTTTTCATGATGATGAATGTGCTTGACATGATTATAGACGCATGAATGGAGCAAAAATTATTAAAATGCATAGATGCTTGGATGATGAACATTTGCATACATATGATTTTAAGTAACAAAAATCATACCACTTATGTAAATGTGTATGTAATGGGATTCAACATCATATTACAATGATAGTGGGATATATTCACATGAAATGCAATCTGTACAATGCACATTTAATAGAATCATATCATTCATGTATCTGTTTACATGAAACACGATGGCATACTACATGAGTAACGAGAGGCATGTATATGATTGATGAAATATACTTATATAAGATGCACTTAAATACTTTATGCATGGGATACAATGTATGTACAATGCAAATCCAATGAAATTGACACAACATTTGGGTATGAGATGAAGAGCATGTATTACTTTTTATTTTCAAATGCAAAACATTATGAAAATAACAACAAAAAGGATAAAATAAATAGCTAGGGATAAATTTCAAAATCACAACTCTCTTTATTTTTTTTTACAAATTCCTAGAAATGCAAATCTTGAAGAAACGCTAAACTAATAGAATAATATGCCCTAAACAAAATTTATTAGATATATCTTTTTATTTCTCTCTTTTTCTTTCTTTTCTTATTTTCATTCATTCTTTCTTCTTCTACCTACTACTTATTTTCAAACTATTCCTTGACTTCCCAAAATACTCACTAATAATAAGACCTATTTGCGATTCTCGAAATTTCATGAAAATCTTGCTGACAGACTATCCAAGATGAATGTCTCTCATGCTTTATAAAAAAAAATGTTGCATGCAACAAAACCAAGAAGACTTTTAAATGCAATACGAAAGGGTAAAATAATGTTCTCGAACGACTTTTCACTTTTTCCTTTTTCTCCTTTTTATCATTTTTTTTACAAGGTTCACCAGACAACTTGGTCAGTTTCAAAACTTTTTTTTTTCTAATCTAGGAACACAATAAATGCAGAACAACTTGATTCTAAATTCAAAAGAAAATAAAAAGGGTAAAATCTCTATTTTCTTTATACTTTTGCTTTTTATTTGCCTAACAAAAAGATTAAGAAAACCTCTTTTTGTTTGCTTCTTCTTTCTCATTTTGTTTTGTACAAAGAAATAATAATTCAAGAAAACATTTTTTACAAAAAAAAACAAACACATATGATTACCAATACTAAAAAAAAAAAGATTTTCCCTTTTTTTTTTATGCTTTTACTTTTTATTTAGTCAATAAAAAACCTTTTTTTTTTAAATTTCATTTGTGTTTGTTTGTTTGTCAGAAAATATTAAAAAATCTTTTTTTTTAGAAAACATTTTTTAAAAATGTAAATTTTGGACAAGTACTAGTCAAATTGAACTATATGTCAAAAAAAATTTATTAAAACAGTATTTTTCTTTTATTTCTCCTTTTTCTTTGTTTTCCTTTTTTTTACACTATTTTAGTCATATTTACACTATCCATACACCTAAATATAGATTGTATTGAAATGTTCCTTTCGTGCCTTAATCCGAATATTTCTATAAAATGGTTTGTATGATTTTACCTAGGGTTGGCCCTTATGGTTTACTATATACTTGGTTCAGATTTAATCATGTCTAAAAGGCTCCTAAATTGTTCCTTACTGACATCCACACAAGACTAGTAAGGCACCTCAATCCTCACTCATTTTAAGCTTCAAACGGAAAGGGTTCATGCATAATATAAATGTCTCATTATGTGTATAAGAGAAAATAAAATCGCAATCTTTATCCTTCATACCTTACAATTTATTTAAGAATACCATATACATAAAATAAATAATGAACAAATGGCATAGTTAAAATGAAATGCATGTAAATTTTTATTACTATTGTTATTTAAAAATAAAATCAAAATCAAGAAAATTAATGTTAAATTCCAATTAAGACCATTAAATCAAAACTAAAGATAACACCTAATTAATTTTTGGCTTAACTTTCTAAAACAAATGATGTCTCCAATAGAGTTGTCAAGTTGTCATAACAGTTTTAGGAACCGCTAGATGAATTTGAAAATAAGAAAGAGTCACCACCAATCTTTTTTGGCTTGGTGTGATTAGCTACCTATTAAAACTTATTTTTTTAATAAATTTTTAAAGTTAATTAAAACCTTATTAAAGGGATAATTCTTTTGGGTTTGGGAAAACAATTTGGGTTCGAAAGTCGATTATGTGTGGAGAAATATTAGCACCTCCACAGTACCCATTTAAAATGGTACCAATTAATTATGCATTATCCTTCAATTTTATCTAAAAGGGTCTTAATCTTGGTATTTAAAATTTAATTTTCTTAATTTTTTATTGTAGCAATTTTATTTTCCTTTTTTTATATTATTCTATTTTATTTGAGAAAAATACTAGAACTTTATTATTGAAAGAAATCTTAAAATGTTCAAATCTGTTGGTAATATTGAAAGAATTTTTCTCATATAGGAAATTCTTAGGAATCAACTCAGACTTCTCAAATATCCCACCCTCGGTGATTCATACTTATAATCAAAATTTATACTTACCATATAGATAATAAAATATGACGTCTATGATTTAATCCAAATAAATTTTATTTTTTATTTTATTTATTAAAAAAACAAGAAATGTTTGTTGAAAATTATTCTAAATACTCTAGTACATTGACGACATTTTAAATAAATTTTCTTACCTAAAAATTTTTAAAGAATTACTACTCGAATTTCTTTAGAATATTATCTTAGGAAATTACATTTTTTTTTATCATTTTTTAATAATTATTAAAATTTAAAAGTTATGCAATAATATAATTATTTATAAATAAGTTTATTTCCCAAAAAATACATACCCTTATAAATATTTTATATTTTTATAATTATTTATTTTTAAAAAAATCAAATTAAGGAAAAATAAAAATTTTTGCATTGAAAAGAATTTCTAAATATTCCAATATTTTACCAATTTTAGAAATCTTTTCTCACCTAAGAAACTCTCGAGAATCACTACTTTGACTTCTCAGAATTCCATCATCATCATTTTTTTTAATTATTATTTTATCCTAGAAATTATACCATGATTCCATTATCCATAAATAAATTTGTTTTCTGAAAATGTACATTTTTATAGATATTTGTATATTTTATTTATTTTTTTAACAAATTATTCAAATTAAATTTAAAAATGAGAATCTTCATATTGTAAAAAGCTTTTTTAATATTTTAATATTTTGATAATTTTTAAAAGTTCTTTTTCATTTAAAAAATTCTCGAAAATCATTACTCGAATTTCTTGAAGTCTCATTATCAGATATTTTTATTTTTAGTATTATTTATCATTATTTTGTAATAACAAATTCATTCACAAATATTTATTGTTGTAATCTTTATTTATCATAAAATATGTTACTTTTTTTTTACACAAAATATATTTGTAACATGGATAAACAATATTAGGCATATATGCAAATAAGAAACAAAGAAATATACCAAATCTTGGATAGAGATGACTTAAAGTGGATGGGCTACACACTAGGATGAAGCTTGGGCTAAACACTAGATTATGTTGCAAACTTGGCTGGTTTGAGGCTGAGCAAGCTGGGCTAGCTACTTTCAGGTGGACGGGTTAGAGCATAGGTCAAATCGGGTCATTGAGTCAGTAGGTACGGGTGAGATCAGGTTCTATAAAAGTCTAGATTTTTTTTTACTTCATTCCAACACCTCATAAAAAAAAACCTAAATTCTCTGAAAAAAAAAATCAACCATCTGCAACCCCAAACCTAGAACTCGTTGCTGGTCACCGCACTAGCCACCACTGGCTATCGTCAGCCATAGCTTGTCAGTGCCAAAAAAATCTAAAAGAATGCTAACAAATCCCTCTTGTTTTCTTCTTTCAATCCAACGGTTTAGATTTCCTTAAAAAGCTTTCCTTTTTTACGAAAAGTTGAAGAAAGCTAAATCCCAAAAATTTCGATCTACTGCCACCAACCTTTCCGATGATTGCCAAACTTTGATCGAGTCTTCCTCCAACTTTTCACTGACTGTCCACCGTTGGGATTTTTTGAAACTTCTCTGTAAAGTTGTAGATCTAGATTTTAAACTGAAGCTTCAAAGCTTAAAAAAAAAGGAAAAAAAAACTAGTTTACTGTCATCTTGCCTCTTTTTTGTGTTATATATATATATTTTACGCTGGTGCTAAGGTTCCTCCCCGAGGGGAGGATTGTGACTTCTTTTTTTTTTTATGTTGTGATTTTTGACTTTTTTATTTACAATAAGTAACTCTTTGTGGAGACCAAATTGGAAGGTGGTTTTTTCAGAGTTTTTTTATTGTTGTTTTTTTTTTAGGTAGAGAAAGGTGGTGTGCGGCAATTTGTAAAGGAGTGAAGGGGCGTTGGTAGGGTTGTTACCTCTCAGTTATGAGGAATGGTTTCAAGGAGAATGTAGTGGGGCCTCGGGGAAGTTTGTGTGGTTCAGCCAAAGGGATAAGAGACTGTCATGGGTGGTGGTGTGGCTTTAAAGGTGGAGGTTGGTGGCATAAGCAAGTTTGTGAGCAAGGGTTCTATGTTGAGGTTTTGGTTTGGATTATATAGGTGAAAGGAATGGGCTGTTGGGCATGTGCAGGGAGGCATCAAACTTTCAGGAAGGGACTATTGATAGGAAAATGGTAGACTTTGTTGGGGTAGTAGGGGTTATTGTGTGGGTGTTGGTGCCTAGGGTTCGTTCAGGTGATGGTGGGTGCTGCAGTGGGGCTCGGATTAGGCTCGTGTGAAGGTCGGTCAAGGAAGTGACTAGGGTGGAGCTATGACTTTGGTTTTGGGTAAGTGCCGAGGAAAGGTTTAAGTGTTGAAGAATGGCTGATAAAGGGGCTACAAGGACTAGGGCTGGGTTGGTGAGGAGCTTGGTGCTTGTGTCACGGACCTAAGGAAGAGTCCTGAATCCCACATCGAACATAATAGGAAGGTCACTAAGGTATAAAAGGGTTCATACCATTTTCGCCTTGTGAGGCACCGTTTGTAGGACAAAATCGTGAGGTCATGGGGGTCAAAACGGATAATACCTCTCAAGGGTGTGAACCGTGGCAGGAAGGTTGATCTGGGACGCCGGAAGGGTGAATGCCCAGGTCCCGGAGCTGCGCGGGTTCGGAGCTTGAGTCTCGATCCGTGACAAGTGGTATCAAAGTCAGTCCTAAACCGTTCGATCCACGCCAAGCACCTCGAGGGAGGTAAGCAGGGTGGTCAGCCTCCATAACGAGGACGTCACGAGGTTGGGTGCGGGAAAATGTCACGGACCTAAGAAAGAGTTCTAAATTCCACATCGAACATAATAGGAAGGTCACTGGGGTATAAAAAGGTTTACACCACCTCCGCCTTGTGAGGCACCTTTTGTAGGACAAAACCGTGAGGTCATAGGGGCCAGAGCGGACAATACCTCACAAGGGTGTGAACCGTGGCAGGAAGGCTGATCTGGGACGTCGGAAGGGTGAATGCCCGGGTCCCGGAGCCGCGCGAGTTTAGAGCTTAAGTCTCGACCCGTGACAAGTGGTATCAGAGCCAGCCCTAAACCGTTCAATCCACGCTAAGTACCTCGAGGGAGGTAGACAGGGTGGCCAGCCTCCGTGACGAGGGTGTCACGAGGTTGGGTGCGGGAGAATGTCACGGACCTAAAAAAGAGTCCTGAATCCCACATCGAACATAATAAGAGGGTCACTGGGGTATAAAAGGGTTCACACCACCTCCGTTTTGTGAGGCGTCTTTTATAGGACAAAATCGTGAGGCCATAGGGGCCAGAGTGGACAATACCTCACAAGGGTATGAACCGTGGCAGGAAGGCTGATCTGGGACGTCGGAAGGGTGAATGCCCGGGTCTCGAAGACGCACGAGTTCAAAGCTTGAGTTTCGACCCATGACACTTGCAGGAAAAGAATGGATGTTGGAACCTCCCCCCCTCTCCTTTAGTGTTTTCCCTTTAGTCTTTTTAATTTGTAAATCTCCATAATTGACAAAAATTCTAAGGTAGTTAAGCTCAAGCTCCTAATTGCAAGGTAGTGCCTGAAAATATTAGCCTTATATGGCCTGAATTGCCAGCATGATTTTTATTTTTTTTATTTTTTTAATTTAATTTTAATTAATTTGATTAATTGTAAATAAAAATATATAATAATAATAATAATTAAAAATAATTAATCCGAATTAAATTTGAACTAATTCAATTCGATTTAATGCTTAAATCAACTCAAATAAGATTATGTAAATTAAAGATAAAAATCAAATAAATTTAAATTAATTTAAATAAAATTAAGTATCTATAATTTTTATAACCGATATTAAAATAGCCTTAAGAAGAATTAGAGGCTGATTTGGGAAACACAACTCTGCAATTTGTGGTCTCTCTGGCTCGCGGGCAATGAAACGATGGACCAGAGAACTTTCACTTTACCGATTTTCCATTTTGATTGGCATTAAACTTGGATGTTGGTCAAAAGCCTAATATTCAAAATTGGAATTCTTAATTTGACAAATATTCAAAATGTCTATTCCCCACCTAAACCGTTCGATCCACGCTAAGTACCTCGAGGGAGGTAGACAGGGTGGCCAGCCTCCGTGACGAGGGCGTCACGAGGTTGGGTGCGGGAGAATGTCACGGACTTAAAAAAGAGTCCTGAATCCCACATCGAACATAATAAGAGGGTCACTGGGGTATAAAAGGGTTCACACCACCTCCGCTTTGTGAGGCGTCTTTTGTAGGACAAAATCGTGAGGCCATAGAGGCCAGAGTGGACAATACCTCACAAGGGTATGAACCGTGGCAGGAAGGCTGATCTGGGACGTCGGAAGGGTGAATGCTCGGGTCTCGAAGACGCACGAGTTCAAAACTTGAGTTTCGACCCATGACACTTGCAGGAAAAGAATGGATGTTGGAACCTCCCCCCCCCCCCTCTCCTTTAGTGTTTTCCCTTTAGTCTTTTTAATTTGTAAATCTCCATAATTGACAAAAATTCTAAGGTAGTTAAGCTCAAGCTCCTAATTGCAAGGTAGTGCCTGAAAATATTAGCCTTATATGGCCTGAATTGCCAGCATGATTTTTATTTTTTTTTATTTTTTTAATTTAATTTTAATTAATTTGATTAATTGTAAATAAAAAATATAATAATAATAATAATAAAAATAATTAATCCGAATTAAATTTGAACTAATTCAATTCGATTTAATGCTTAAATCAACTCAAATAAGATTATGTAAATTAAAGATAAAAATCAAATAAATTTAAATTAATTTAAATAAAATTAAGTATCTATAATTTTTATAACCGATATTAAAATAGCCTTAAGAAGAATTAGAGGCTGATTTGGGAAACACAACTCTGCAATTTGTGGTCTCTCTGGCTCGCGTGCAATGAAACGATGGACCAGAGAACTTTCACTTTACCGATTTTCCATTTTGATTGGCATTAAACTTGGATGTTGGTCAAAAGCCTAATATTCAAAATTGGAATTCTTAATTTGACAAATATTCAAAATGTTTATTCCCCACCTAAACCGTTCGATCCACGCTAAGTACCTCGAGGGAGGTAGACAGGGTGGCCAGCCTCCGTGACGAGGGCGTCACGAGGTTGGGTGCGGGAGAATGTCACGGACTTAAAAAAGAGTCCTGAATCCCACATCGAACATAATAAGAGGGTCACTGGGGTATAAAAGGGTTCACACCACCTCCGCTTTGTGAGGCGTCTTTTGTAGGACAAAATCGTGAGGCAATAGAGGCCAGAATGGACAATACCTCACAAGGGTATGAACCGTGGCAGGAAGGCTGATCTGGGACGTCGGAAGGGTGAATGCTCGGGTCTCGAAGACGCACGAGTTCAAAACTTGAGTTTCGACCCATGACACTTGCAGGAAAAGAATGGATGTTGGAACCTCCCCCCCCCTCTCCTTTAGTGTTTTCCCTTTAGTCTTTTTAATTTGTAAATCTCCATAATTGACAAAAATTCTAAGGTAGTTAAGCTCAAGCTCCTAATTGCAAGGTAGTGCCTGAAAATATTAGCCTTATATGGCCTGAATTGCCAGCATGATTTTTATTTTTTTTATTTTTTTAATTTAATTTTAATTAATTTGATTAATTGTAAATAAAAATATATAATAATAATAATAATTAAAAATAATTAATCCGAATTAAATTTGAACTAATTCAATTCGATTTAATGCTTAAATCAACTCAAATAAGATTATGTAAATTAAAGATAAAAATCAAATTAATTTAAATTAATTTAAATAAAATTAAGTATCTATAATTTTTATAACCGATATTAAAATAGCCTTAAGAAGAATTAGAGGCTGATTTGGGAAACACAACTCTGCAATTTGTGGTCTCTCTGGCTCGCGTGCAATGAAACGATGGACCAGAGAACTTTCACTTTACCGATTTTCCATTTTGATTGGCATTAAACTTGGATGTTGGTCAAAAGCCTAATATTCAAAATTGGAATTCTTAATTTGACAAATATTCAAAATGTTTATTCCCCACCTAAACCGTTCGATCCACGCTAAGTACCTCGAGGGAGGTAGACAGGGTGGCCAGCCTCCGTGACGAGGGCGTCACGAGGTTGGGTGCGGGAGAATGTCACGGACTTAAAAAAGAGTCCTGAATCCCACATCGAACATAATAAGAGGGTCACTGGGGTATAAAAGGGTTCACACCACCTCCGCTTTGTGAGGCGTCTTTTGTAGGACAAAATCGTGAGGCCATAGAGGCCAGAGTGGACAATACCTCACAAGGGTATGAACCGTGACAGGAAGGCTGATCTGGGACGTCGGAAGGGTGAATGCTCGGGTCTCGAAGACGCACGAGTTCAAAACTTGAGTTTCGACCCATGACACTTGCAGGAAAAGAATGGATGTTGGAACCTCCCCCCCCCCTCTCCTTTAGTGTTTTCCCTTTAGTCTTTTTAATTTGTAAATCTCCATAATTGACAAAAATTCTAAGGTAGTTAAGCTCAAGCTCCTAATTGCAAGGTAGTGCCTGAAAATATTAGCCTTATATGGCCTGAATTGCCAGCATGATTTTTATTTTTTTTATTTTTTTAGTTTAATTTTAATTAATTTGATTAATTGTAAATAAAAATATATAATAATAATAATAATTAAAAATAATTAATCCGAATTAAATTTGAACTAATTCAATTCGATTTAATGCTTAAATCAACTCAAATAAGATTATGTAAATTAAAGATAAAAATGAAATAAATTTAAATTAATTTAAATAAAATTAAGTATCTATAATTTTTATAACCGATATTAAAATAGCCTTAAGAAGAATTAGAGGCTGATTTGGGAAACACAACTCTGCAATTTGTGGTCTCTCTGGCTCGCGTGCAATGAAACGATGGACCAGAGAACTTTCACTTTACCGATTTTCCATTTTGATTGGCATTAAACTTGGATGTTGGTCAAAAGCCTAATATTCAAAATTGGAATTCTTAATTTGACAAATATTCAAAATGTCTATTCCCCACCTAAACCGTTCGATCCACGCTAAGTACCTCGAGGGAGGTAGATAGGGTGGCCAGCCTTCGTGACGAGGGCGTCACGAGGTTGGGTGCGGGAGAATGTCACGGACTTAAAAAAGAGTCCTGAATCCCACATCGAACATAATAAGAGGGTCACTGGGGTATAAAAGGGTTCACACCACCTCCGCTTTGTGAGGCGTCTTTTGTAGGACAAAATCGTGAGGCCATAGAGGCCAGAGTGGACAATACCTCACAAGGGTATGAACCGTGGCAGGAAGGCTGATCTGGGACGTCGGAAGGGTGAATGCTCGGTCTCGAAGACGCACGAGTTCAAAACTTGAGTTTCGACCCATGACACTTGCAGGAAAAGAATGGATGTTGGAACCTCCCCCCCCTCTCCTTTAGTGTTTTCCCTTTAGTCTTTTTAATTTGTAAATCTCCATAATTGACAAAAATTCTAAGGTAGTTAAGCTCAAGCTCCTAATTGCAAGGTAGTGCCTGAAAATATTAGCCTTATATGGCCTGAATTGCCAGCATGATTTTTATTTTTTTTATTTTTTTAATTTAATTTTAATTAATTTGATTAATTGTAAATAAAAATATATAATAATAATAATAATTAAAAATAATTAATCCGAATTAAATTTGAACTAATTCAATTCGATTTAATGCTTAAATCAACTCAAATAAGATTATGTAAATTAAAGATAAAAATCAAATAAATTTAAATTAATTTAAATAAAATTAAGTATCTATAATTTTTATAACCGATATTAAAATAGCCTTAAGAAGAATTAGAGGCTGATTTGGGAAACACAACTCTGCAATTTGTGGTCTCTCTGGCTCGCGTGCAATGAAACGATGGACCAGAGAACTTTCACTTTACCGATTTTCCATTTTGATTGGCATTAAACTTGGATGTTGGTCAAAAGCCTAATATTCAAAATTGGAATTCTTAATTTGACAAATATTCAAAATGTTTATTCCCCACCTAAACCGTTCGATCCACGCTAAGTACCTCGAGGGAGGTAGACAGGGTGGCCAGCCTCCGTGACGAGGGCGTCACGAGGTTGGGTGCGGGAGAATGTCACGGACTTAAAAAAGAGTCCTGAATCCCACATCGAACATAATAAGAGGGTCACTGTGGTATAAAAGGGTTCACACCACCTCCGCTTTGTGAGGCGTCTTTTGTAGGACAAAATCGTGAGGCCATAGAGGCCAGAATGGACAATACCTCACAAGGGTATGAACCGTGGCAGGAAGGCTGATCTGGGACGTCGGAAGGGTGAATGCTCGGGTCTCGAAGACGCACGAGTTCAAAACTTGAGTTTCGACCCATGACACTTGCAGGAAAAGAATGGATGTTGGAACCTCCCCCCCCCTCTCCTTTAGTGTTTTCCCTTTAGTCTTTTTAATTTGTAAATCTCCATAATTGACAAAAATTCTAAGGTAGTTAAGCTCAAGCTCCTAATTGCAAGGTAGTGCCTGAAAATATTAGCCTTATATGGCCTGAATTGCCAGCATGATTTTTATTTTTTTAATTTTTTTAATTTAATTTTAATTAATTTGATTAATTGTAAATAAAAATATATAATAATAATAATAATTAAAAATAATTAATCCGAATTAAATTTGAACTAATTCAATTCGATTTAATGCTTAAATCAACTCAAATAAGATTATGTAAATTAAAGATAAAAATCAAATAAATTTAAATTAATTTAAATAAAATTAAGTATCTATAATTTTTATAACCGATATTAAAATAGCCTTAAGAAGAATTAGAGGCCTGATTTGGGAAACACAACTCTGCAATTTGTGGTCTCTCTGGCTCGCGTGCAATGAAACGATGGACCAGAGAACTTTCACTTTACCGATTTTCCATTTTGATTGGCATTAAACTTGGATGTTGGTCAAAAGCCTAATATTCAAAATTGGAATTCTTAATTTGACAAATATTCAAAATGTCTATTCCCCACCTAAACCGTTCGATCCACGCTAAGTAGCTCGAGGGAGGTAGACAGGGTGGCCAGCCTCCGTGACGAGGGCGTCACGAGGTTGGGTGCGGGAGAATGTCACGGACTTAAAAAAGAGTCCTGAATCCCACATCGAACATAATAAGAGGGTCACTGGGGTATAAAAGGGTTCACACCACCTCCGCTTTGTGAGGCGTCTTTTGTAGGACAAAATCGTGAGGCCATAGAGGCCAGAGTGGACAATACCTCACAAGGGTATGAACCGTGGCAGGAAGGCTGATCTGGGACGTCGGAAGGGTGAATGCTCGGGTCTCGAAGACGCACGAGTTCAAAACTTGAGTTTCGACCCATGACACTTGCAGGAAAAGAATGGATGTTGGAACCTCCCCCCCCCCTCTCCTTTAGTGTTTTCCCTTTAGTCTTTTTAATTTGTAAATCTCCATAATTGACAAAAATTCTAAGGTAGTTAAGCTCAAGCTCCTAATTGCAAGGTAGTGCCTGAAAATATTAGCCTTATATGGCCTGAATTGCCAGCATGATTTTTATTTTTTTATTTTTTTAATTTAATTTTAATTAATTTGATTAATTGTAAATAAAAATATATAATAATAATAATAATTAAAATAATTAATCCGAATTAAATTTGAACTAATTCAATTCGATTTAATGCTTAAATCAACTCAAATAAGATTATGTAAATTAAAGATAAAAATCAAATAAATTTAAATTAATTTAAATAAAATTAAGTATCTATAATTTTTATAACCGATATTAAAATAGCCTTAAGAAGAATTAGAGGCTGATTTGGGAAACACAACTCTGCAATTTGTGGTCTCTCTGGCTCGCGTGCAATGAAACGATGGACCAGAGAACTTTCACTTTACCGATTTTCCATTTTGATTGGCATTAAACTTGGATGTTGGTCAAAAGCCTAATATTCAAAATTGGAATTCTTAATTTGACAAATATTCAAAATGTCTATTCCCCACCTAAACCGTTCGATCCACGCTAAGTAGCTCGAGGGAGGTAGACAGGGTGGCCAGCCTCCGTGACGAGGGCGTCACGAGGTTGGGTGCGGGAGAATGTCACGGACTTAAAAAAGAGTCCTGAATCCCACATCGAACATAATAAGAGGGTCACTGGGGTATAAAAGGGTTCACACCACCTCCGCTTTGTGAGGCGTCTTTTGTAGGACAAAATCGTGAGGCCATAGAGGCCAGAGTGGACAATACCTCACAAGGGTATGAACCGTGGTAGGAAGGCTGATCTGGGACGTCGGAAGGGTGAATGCTCGGGTCTCGAAGACGCACGAGTTCAAAACTTGAGTTTCGACCCATGACACTTGCAGGAAAAGAATGGATGTTGGAACCTCCCCCCCCCTCTCCTTTAGTGTTTTCCCTTTAGTCTTTTTAATTTGTAAATCTCCATAATTGACAAAAATTCTAAGGTAGTTAAGCTCAAGCTCCTAATTGCAAGGTAGTGCCTGAAAATATTAGCCTTATATGGCCTGAATTGCCAGCATGATTTTTATTTTTTTTATTTTTTTAATTTAATTTTAATTAATTTGATTAATTGTAAATAAAAATATATAATAATAATAATAATTAAAAATAATTAATCCGAATTAAATTTGAACTAATTCAATTCGATTTAATGCTTAAATCAACTCAAATAAGATTATGTAAATTAAAGATAAAAATCAAATAAATTTAAATTAATTTAAATAAAATTAAGTATCTATAATTTTTATAACCGATATTAAAATAGCCTTAAGAAGAATTAGAGGCTGATTTGGGAAACACAACTCTGCAATTTGTGGTCTCTCTGGCTCGCGTGCAATGAAACGATGGACCAGAGAACTTTCACTTTACCGATTTTCCATTTTGATTGGCATTAAACTTGGATGTTGGTCAAAAGCCTAATATTCAAAATTGGAATTCTTAATTTGACAAATATTCAAAATGTCTATTCCCCACCTAAACCGTTCGATCCACGCTAAGTACCTCGAGGGAGGTAGACAGGGTGGTCAGCCTCCGTGACGAGGGCGTCACGAGGTTGGGTGCGGGAGAATGTCACGGACTTAAAAAAGAGTCCTGAATCCCACATCGAACATAATAAGAGGGTCACTGGGGTATAAAAGGGTTCACACCACCTCCGCTTTGTGAGGCGTCTTTTGTAGGACAAAATCGTGAGGCCATAGAGGCCAGAGTGGACAATACCTCACAAGGGTATGAACCGTGGCAGGAAGGCTGATCTGGGACGTCGGAAGGGTGAATGCTCGGGTCTCGAAGACGCACGAGTTCAAAACTTGAGTTTCGACCCATGACACTTGCAGGAAAAGAATGGATGTTGGAACCTCCCCCCCCTCTCCTTTAGTGTTTTCCCTTTAGTCTTTTTAATTTGTAAATCTCCATAATTGACAAAAATTCTAAGGTAGTTAAGCTCAAGCTCCTAATTGCAAGGTAGTGCCTGAAAATATTAGCCTTATATGGCCTGAATTGCCAGCATGATTTTTATTTTTTTTATTTTTTTAATTTAATTTTAATTAATTTGATTAATTGTAAATAAAAATATATAATAATAATAATAATTAAAAATAATTAATCCGAATTAAATTTGAACTAATTCAATTCGATTTAATGCTTAAATCAACTCAAATAAGATTATGTAAATTAAAGATAAAAATCAAATAAATTTAAATTAATTTAAATAAAATTAAGTATCTATAATTTTTATAACCGATATTAAAATAGCCTTAAGAAGAATTAGAGGCTGATTTGGGAAACACAACTCTGCAATTTGTGGTCTCTCTGGCTCGCGTGCAATGAAACGATGGACCAGAGAACTTTCACTTTACCGATTTTCCATTTTGATTGGCATTAAACTTGGATGTTGGTCAAAAGCCTAATATTCAAAATTGGAATTCTTAATTTGACAAATATTCAAAATGTCTATTCCCCACCTAATCCTTCCCCACCCCCCCCCCCCACCTTCTAAAAAAACCAATAGGAAGAATATTTCTTGGCCTCTGAGCCTCTCCCTTCTCAAGGGATGTCCGAAAAACAATCCGGACGGTTCAACTATTGGAAAACATGCGCTGAACTCATAGCTGTTCTTGAAGCTCTTTCCATTATTGTGGAAGCAAATGTTAATTTGCTATCTGATTTCGTAATTAAAAGTGACTCCAATCGATAATCTTGTGGTTAAACAAAGTGCTTAAAAATCCATACAACGATATTCTTAGTAGTTTGTATAATTTATATGTGAGTGTGGGGATTTTTTTTTTTTTGTTTACTAGATTTTTGCCAACGCTTCACTTGTTGTATTTTTTAGGTAAAATATTAAAAATGCTCCTGAGTTATAGTTCAATAATTATTTAAGTTTTAAATATTTTATTGCAATCAATGAAACTTTTAATTTTTTATTTTGGTTCAATTGAACCTTTAAATAGGCGGAATACAATCAATTGATAAAATTTAATCAATCAATTTTAAATTATAGTCAATTAAACTCTTAGAGATATTTAAAAAAAGAAAGAATGTGAGAGAAAAAAAAAAGTTTTTGTTTTTAAGTTTTACATATATCAATTGCATAATACGATAAACTTTAATTCATTTTATTAATATCACATGAAATTTTATCTTAATTAATAAAAAATTTAACAGTGTTAATTTTTCATCCAAAAAAATGCTTAATTGGATGTAAATTGATGTTGAAAAGGTTTATTAATTGTAATAAAAAATTAAGAATTTAGGAATTTGAATAATCTTTTAATTATAGTTCAAGAGCTTTTCTTATTCTCTAGCCTATTTTTTATTTGTTAAAAGTTATTTTAAAATAGATATTTAATGAAAATATACAAAAATTTTATTATAAACAAATAGTATATATTCTCCAAAATAGTAATTTGTTACTTTTAATGAAAATTTTGTAAAAACAAAAATACAAAATAGTACATAATGTCGACAAAGTCATTTAGTTTGAACTTTTGATATATAAACTAGAAATAAATTTTTAATGATTCAAAATTAATAATTTATACTTTTACAAAGTACGTAAATATAAAAAAAAAAATTAAAACTAAAATTGAACTTTTAAATATATAGAAAGTATATTCATAATTTATATTTATGTATAAAAAATTTAAATAATTACACCAAAAAAGCATATATTGATGATAACAATTTATATTTGATTCATAAATATTTATACTGCTCAATATATATGAATCTAAACTAAAAATATTAAACTTAAAATGACATTAAACATTAATTACATTCATCCAATCCAACGATCACATAATTTGTTAATAAAATAATGGACTTTTAATTTCAATGATAAGGATTCAATACCTAATATTCTCAAATACAATATATATATATATATATATATACATTCATCTATAATTAATTAGATTCATGGATGCCATAGATTCAAGAATAATTAAATTTGTGAATAATTAGATTCATGTAACTTAAAATATAATATAATATAAAAATTATTAAATATTCATGAATGCCCTGTGGTAGTAAATGAAACCATGATTAGTATAATTTTAATATAATGTATAAAAAATAGTAATATTTAATGATAATTTTAAATTTAAAATTCAAACAATTTTATTGTTTATTCCCTGAAATATTTTAAACTTAACACGATTAATTGTAATTTAAAATCTCTTTAAAGTGTAATTAATCTATTTTATAATTTTATCCTATTGACGAATGACATCACCCCAATTAATTTTTTTAATTTTAAAAAATTTACTATTTATTAATATTTACAACATGTAATATGTAATATTATATTCGAATTAATTAAATTTAATTTAAGTCTCAAATATACAATTTACATTGCAATACATAAGCTAATTTTAGTGTTTCTATTATTATTATTACTACTTTTATTATATTATATATAAAGATAAATTTAAATCTGTAAATTAAAAATTAGATTGAAAGTAATAACTAATTTCATTATTATTATATGATATAATAATAAGTAACTAAAAATTTATTAAACCTATAACTAATATTGAACTTAATTTACTCGATCCATTTTTTCAACACAGATGAGTAAAGCCATATCATTTCTTTCAGCCCATTTTACTCGCTCCATTTTCTTGAACCCATATAACTATTTGGTTGGCCCATTTTATTGACGTTTACAGGGAAGCAAGTCATTTTGCGGACTCCCTAGGTTTCATCATAATTTTGATTTTGCGGCTTTGGTTGTAACTCGGTTCTTTATTAATTTTTTTTGTCAAACACTTTTCCATTACTCTGTTCTTCTCTATTAATAATATATTTATTTTTCAAAAAATAATATAAAACTTATCTTTTATTACGGTTTAATATATCATTCTTAAGTTTACATAACCTTTTTTTCTTTTTCACATTAAAACGTTACAATTGATTAAAAAAAAAAATGCATAAACTATAAAAGATATGCATTGCTTTGTTATGGATTCCACTTTTTCTCATATATATAATTGTGTTTAAGATCAAGTGAATCAAAATTTTTGTTAGATTTAATCAAAATTTTTGTTAGATTTAATCAAAATAGAAAATTGTATTGTTCTTTTTTTATTCACATCATACATTAGGAAGGGAAGAACTTGGTTTGAAACCAAATCATTTATATTACAATTAAGCATTTTAATCACTAAGCTAAGAGCTTGAGGATTCAGTAGTTGGAATTTATACCTTGTATTTCTTCAAAACTCCGATGAGTTTGAAAGTTGCTCCCACTGAAAATATTGGAAATCATATTTGTACTATAAGAAAGCTTGGTATTTCAATTGTTTTATGAATTTCTATCCGTTGTTAATTTGAAATTCTGCAAAGTATATTAAAATTCCATTTGGTCGATATTTTTTGTATTTTTTTTGTTTTTAATAAAAATAAATAAATAAATAAAATAATAGAGAGCAAATGGAAAAAAATAATGAACATGTTCAAGACGCTTTTAGATAGAGTAAGATTTTGATAAGAGTTTTAAATTCAAGATAGGATTCTCTTTATTAAAAAAGGTTTAAAAGAAAAAAAAAAAAAAGTTACAAGGGGAAGAAAACAATTCCAATCCTGGATTTGGAATTTGGAACCCCTTGACATTCACTTAAAATTGAGTAACAACATAATTAAAACATAATGCGAGACCAAAGCTTGGTTATAAAAAGATAATAACCGTGAGAGAATGATGATTTTGTATTCTTTTGGAATGGGGAAAATGAAATTTAAGAAACCCAGCTTGGCATGGCATCCACATCTTCAACAGCTTTTTCTGTCGGGAGATGTTGACAATTCACGTATTTCTCGTGAATAACATTACTGTCCATTAGAATTTCCCGCAAACAATGCCACCAAATTGATGATCATTTTTGCCCAAAACTTGTCCTTTCAAGACAAGGCAGCGCTGAGTCAGGCACATGGTAAGAAGGCCCACATTAAATACTTGCACAAATTTTGGACCCGCTATTCATGGAAAAGCCCATAATAATCACAGTTCTAACAATACGCAAACTACCAGAAAGAAGAAAGAATTTAACAATGTCAACAAGCCATGTTAATGCCTTTAATTAAACTTGTATGATAATACAAGCAGGTGGATGAGCAAAAAGTAAAGTGATAAAAGTTGGGATAGATTGAGGGTAACCGATGAGGACTGATCAGATATTTCAGAAGAATCAACAGCTAGTGGCATTCCATCGCTGTTTAGAGTGCAGGATGAAGGGTTGGAACCATCTTTGCTCGTCATAATCGCTCGTAAAACTGCAGAAACTGTTCGAACGTAAGCAGTTCGATTCTTTGCGAGAAGCCATGTGAGACCCATCAGCTGGCAATCTTTGTTGCGCATTTTGGTGGTCCTCTCCTCTGAGTTGCTTGAATTCCAAGTATTCTTCTTGTTGAGCTGCATCAAAATTATTGTCCGTTACAAGAGAAATACTGAAACAGTGCACTTTGTTGCCCTTTAAATTAAGACAAGTTTGGTGTAGGTTTTGAACAACTAATTAATTAGTTGGTACAACATCTAATTAAAAATCAATTTCTAAGCTTCCCCTTTGAGCCCTTGCTAGCCAGCAACTCTACAAACTGTTTAAAAGAATCAAACCAACTCAAATTTAACATCAAAAGGCTATTAATCTTGTGAAAAATATTGTTTCTACACAGTTTAAGAAACTGTATTAGTACTATCAATAATTTCTTCTGTTTTTTTTTTTTTTTTTTTTTTTAATTAAAAGAGGGAGCACTAGGATTCAAACCTAAGATCTTTACCACACCCTGCCCATCCATGCCACTTGGTCATAATTGCAATCAATACCGACAAAAATCTTTGGATGCATTTGGAATTTTGATATATTGCCAAACTCCAACAAATAATCTCAGATTATGATGGCTTCAATTAATAACAGTACATATAAAAAGAAAGTTGATTAATAAGCTAATCCAACAATATACATTGTTTTCATCTTTTGTACCCATTGGCTTAATTAGTATGAACTCTTAGAACTACATTAATGTTTGAACAATCCTAAAATAATGCGAAAAAATTGATCTGGTGTTCATTTCTGTAATCAATGCTGATGAACAGTATAATGCCTCGTCCATAAAGGTTAATCTCCACCCCGGGGCGTAGAATGATAGAATTCACTCTTAAGAAATGTAAAATAGGCATGGATTCTTCATTTGCTGAGATTAGATTTCACCCTTTTAGCTGCGTGTGTAGTGGCCATATAAAATAATCTAAAGAGAAGGAAAGGGAAAACTACTTTACCAATTAGCCAAAGTGAAACTAAAATCCCCAACTTACCAATCAAGGAAGAAGAGAAGAAAAACCTAATTAGATCAAGTTCAGTGGAAAATGAAAGCTAGAAAACTTACCAAATGCAGACTTTTCAAGCACTTGTTGCATCCTCCAAGACCAGGAAATCCATTAACATTAGTGCTGCTACTTAAGCAATTTCTTTCCAATCTCTCCACATTCTCATCCCCAACAAGGTTCCCCTCTTTGTTCACTGAGAATGCCTCAGGGCAACTCAATGGGTGTAGCCTGATGCCACAGTAGCAATATACCACATCACATGTCTCATTTGGTTTAGCCAACTCTATCCCATTCTGTCTCAAAGCTTTTCCTAAATCATCAACACATGTTTCCGAGTCATCTGGTAGCAGTGGCATGTCATAAGATGGGGTATGTCCTGCCACTGCTGGTGCTACTCTGCCAGCCCTGCCAAGGGCAGTGGCAGAGTAGGCGGCATAAAGCCATGCCGCAAGTACAGGGCAGCAGCGGCTGTGGTGGAGCTGCCCTCTGACCCCATTATTTTTCTTAGTGCCACATGCACTTTTTATGTCGTGAAACAGTTCTTCAGGTAGGTCTAGTGGACAACCAACAACATTTGATTGTTCTGGAAATGCAGGGATTGTTGCCGGAGGTGATGTTGTTATAGGAAGTGGTTGAACATTTTCTGGGTCTGGATTGGATACAGTGAAGGAAACAGATAAAAAAATGTTGAAAAAGAGGTAGATGAAGAAAAGAAAGAATGAGGAGTTTAGAGACATTGATGAAGGGGCAAAGGTTGTCCGGACGAGAAATGTGGTATCATTGGGGGGGGGGGGGGGGGGGGGTTGATAAGCTTTTCTTTCTTTCTTTTTTTTAATGATTAAATAAAGCTATGGTGCGACAGTGGTGGTAGGGCATGGTGGTTGGGACAAAAGAAAGGAAGAAAGAAGTGGGGTTCGGACAGCAGAGGCAGTGGGGTTGGGAAAAGTTTGGCAGTTTGCTACCTCGGGTAACTTTAAGTTTCAAGAATGGTTCCTAGGGGGGATTAGGAATAGTATCATGAAGAAATCATTCATGGAGGAAAAAAAAAGTTTGATTTCCAAGGTGTTTATACAATAGTAGTAATGATAGATGGATATGATCCTATTTTTTTGTACCGAACTCTACTATTAATTAAAACTTAAAAGATACTAAGTGAGAAATGTGAGGTACTGGTGGGATAAAAAGAAAACCAGTACAATTGTGTTCCAATTTGTATTTGATTAGCGAGTGAAGTTTGGTGGAAAAAGTACAGAGTTAATAAATGAATAAATAGCAAAAAGAAAAAGTAAAAATAAAAAAACAAAAGATAAATAGTTAATAAAATGTATTTGCTAGCGTGATTTTATCGATGATTTGAAAATTATATGCTACAATCAAATCTCGAGCAATTTATTTCCTGTTTTTGAAAAATGGAAGTATTCATTTGGTGTCAAAATTAACACTTTGATAACAAGGAGAATTAATGGAGAGGAGAATTTGGTACAACCACACAGCTTACAAATTAAACAAGCCATCGATATTTCTGTTAGATGGTTAACTATGATCATTTTGGAATGCAAATTAACAAGGGTCTCAAATTGAATTTTTAAGAAGAAGATTAATAATGACTACTATGTTTAGGAGGGAGGATAGAAAAGGAGGGAACGATAGAAAATGCTTAATTTAATAGTTGAAAGTGGAAATTCAGATCAAATGTGTTATTTTGTAATTCAATCATTAGATAAAATTTTTTTCTTCTTATCTATCAAGTGGAGTGTAAATAATTGATGGATTATAATAAATGAAAGAAATGGCAATTTCTTGTATTTTATGACTAAACCATTTTCTTTAATAAATAAAAAAAATTTATTTGATTTATTGTCAATAAATTTTTTTAATTTTATAAATGAAGCTAAGAAATTGATACATATTTTTTTAATTAATTTTTAATTTTTTGAATATATCTCATTTATACTAATTTTACTTGTAAAATCTAAAAACTCTATTATTAAATGTATTTGATAATTTCTCTTTAAAAACTATTTTTATTTGCCAAAAACTAAATTTGTCCACATTCCAGACAATTTAGTGGTTGCATAGCGTTATCTAAGTTAGCAAAATTAGCTGTTTCAATAAACAGTGGTAGCCTCTTGTACAAGTGGATGTTATCCATAGAATGAATATTTTTGTAAACTTAATAATGCATGATTTTTTTTCTTTTTTTTTTTTTTGGAGGCTTCAAGAAAGAACAATGTTGGGCAAGGTGGAGCCTTTCAAGGATAGTGATTGCTAAAACTTGAAATAATATCTGAAGATGAAAGCCATGAATTCCCAAGATGCATAAAATGTATTGCAGGACATGATCAGTTGACTGTTCACCGGGGAAAATCCCATATTACAAATATTATAGCTTATGCTGTTTTCTTGTTCTCGGTTTTGGCACTGTATCCATTTCAAACTAAGTAATTTAGGTGTAATTCTTGGGAAAAAAAAAATGGGACCCGGGTCACGTGGGGCGCGGCTAATAGAGGTACAGCGTCAGTTCGATTTTTCTTCTATTGGGTTGGCATTACTAGCCCTCTGCCAGAAGATAAATAAAGGTATTTTTCCATAGCTCCACTAACTAATTACAGCTAAATGGCCCAAACATTAGCTACGTTTGCCAAGCATTTTAGTTTAGTTGAGAAGGATGTGGTCGAGACGAAGGTTTTGTCTATAAATTGAAATTTTAAGTATTAAATTTTTAATATTAAATTTGCTATGTAATAAATTTGAATTATAAAAAATATTTGATATTTTATTAAAAATTAAATATTGAATATAAATATATGAGAATGATTTAAATTACGTAAGTATAAAAATTTTTAGTTTTATATTATTTTCTAATCATTAGGTTTAATAGATACAAAAAATGGGATTAAATCATTTTTTTTTATTTTCACTTACCTCTTTCATATTTAAATTTATTGATATCAATTATTACAAGAATATGTAAAATTAAAAAATTTTACACTGATATAAATTAATTCTTCTTCTATATATATATTATTTAATAACGGTAAAATGTTAAATTGTGAAAATATATTATTTTATTTTTTATCTTTATTTTCATTGCAAATAGTGAAATAGTATTTTTAGGAAACAATAATTTAAAAAATAAAAGATAAGTGGTCAGTAGATTTTACCTACTTATCTTATTCAATAATTTTTTTATTTAAAAAATTTTAAGTAAATTTTAAAATGTATTATCAAAAACATTAAAAAAATTACAAATTTTCATTTTAAATGCAATGAAAATTTTCAATAGTTTATCAAATAAGGATATGTCTGTAACTAATAAGAGCTATTATATTTTTTTAATCCTATATACATTGTCGATGTATTATTTATACTTTTCATAAATGAGTTTATATCATTGATATGTGATCATTTAGGTAATTATATCAAATTTTCGACCTTTTTCTTTATATTCAAATGGTAGAGAGATCTTTTAAAAAGGTTGTTCAAGTTCTGATTCAATTGCATTTGAATAAGACTGATATTATTAAAAAAATTAAAAATATATTTTTATATTTATATTTAAATAATTTTAAATATATTTTAAAATTAAAATTAAATAATATTTTGAATGATTCTTTCAAAACTCCGATTTGAAAATTCCTAAATAATCCAACTCAATTTGATTTATGAAATTGAAACTTATTAATTATATTAACTAGTTTATAAGTTTAAAATTTCAAAATGCTAATAAAAATATTCTGAGGATCGAATTGGGACTCATCAGATAATCCTTTCATAAAATTAAAATCTGAGTCGACTTCGCCAATCCATTTAAGTATTACTTTATTAATAACAAAATAAAATTTAATATATATACTTTATATTTTAAAATTAAATTTCAAATGTATTTTTTATTAATAAAATAATGTACTCAGGAAATATGTCTCCCCGAGAGGAGTCTGACTTAGGCCCAATTCCCCTTGGACAGTACACTTAAAGCTAGCTAATGTAGTTATTTTTTAAAAAGTTTATAATAAATTATATATTTTATTATATTACAACAATATAACATATAAAAATATTTGATAAGATTTATCACATGAATATTTATATGAATAATTTTTTATATGACATGTAGAATAGTTTTTTTTTTTTTTTTTTAAGTATAACTTCTTTTAATTATAAATTGAACAAATATCAAAATTATTCAAATTATAATTGTAAATCAAATTAATTTAAAAATATATTTTTTAAAATTAAAATTTTGAAATATGGATTTTATCAAAATAATTTTAATTTTTCACTAAATAACCTTATTTTATAAATTATTTAATTATGAAAATCTTTCAACATATTTTAAAACTATAAAAATTAAGTTTATCTCAATCTTTCAAAAAATCATTACATTTTTTTTTTATCTTAATTTATATCAAACAAAAATTATCTTTTAAAAATTTACATAAAATATTAAAAATTCAAATATTCTTTTTATATTAGATCTCTAAAAATTAGAGCTTATATCCATCTCAACTCTAATTATCAATTTTATATTTAAAAAATAGGCAAAATTTTTTATTTAATTTTTATCACTTATTATTTTTTTAAATATCAATTTGTAAATTATCTATTTAATTTCAAATGTCATCCAAGAGTTTTTCTACAAATTAAAGATTTTAAATGTAATGTGATATCATCTTTTTATTTTTGATTTGCAACTTTTTGGAATTCTATTGCTATTACAATTTAATTTTTTGATTTGTATATTTATTTTTTCAAGGTATATTCTATTATTATTGTAAGTTTGTTCTTATGAAAATTAATCTTTTCTTAATTTATTTTTCTTTTTTTTCTTTCACACATCTCCTAACGTTTTTTCATTTTTTGTATAGTAATTTGAATAAGATTACAAAAGTCAAAGTATGCTTATACTTTTTTTATTATTTAATTCCTCATTTGATAATGTATATGTATTTGTTCTTGTAAGGAAGACATGTAATTTATTTTTATTTAATATAAAACTTAGGTGTACATATATTATTGCAAATAAAGATATTATAAAGTGAAAATATGTCATTTTTTATTTACTTTTTTTAAAAAATTATTTTTTATGAAAAGTTAATCAGATATGAAATTTTTTATACATTATAAAATTTGAAATTTTAAACATACTTTTAAAAAGAATACTAATATATATGTATATACATATGAAATAAATAAATTTATTATGTGTATCACACACGTCACAATCTAATATTATTCTAATTAAGAATTACATCTTAATTAGAAACGATTTTTACTTCTTATTAGGAGGGATAAGGTTCAAAGATTTGATTTCCCTTCATCTCCCTCCTTGAACTTCCTTTTATATATATATATATATCCAAAACAAAACAAAAATTGTATATCTAATTACTCCTTTCTTATTATCTCTCTATATATATACTTAACTTTCTCTTTTTAATTATAGGCTATTATTGGTTTGGCTCTGACATTGAAAATGTTATATATATATATATATATAAGATTGTTTAAATTTAAATGAATTGTATTTTGTTTATTACAAGAAATAATTATTATACGTATAAGTAATCTCCAAAGGCATGTATATAGGAGACCGTGCTTCAGAGCTGCATTAATAGTGTATTTTATAATATAATCAAGATTTAAGCTGCCTATACAAGTCTAATGTAATCTAACATGCAATATTTTTGCATATATTTATGCTAGCTTTTGAGATTCTATTCTTAAATTCATCATCTAAGTCCCCACTAGGGATTGTAATCAGTTCATTTTAATCGCTTTTGTCCCTTTTCTTTTCATTTTTATTCCTTGTGGAAACTTTGGACAAATGAAAGTGTTCAACTTTTTGGGTACCACATTATGCAAATATAGTGGCTCTAAGCCTAACATAAAGTGACAAATTAAAACTGAGGATTTACAACTTAACATATTGCAACTTACAAGTAAGTCTTTATCTTAGATTATTTATTTATATATTTACTTTTGTGGTATAAGAAGACAAATATGGTCTTGAGCGGTATGATCATGTTCTTTCTATATATATATATATATATATATATATATATATATATATATATATATTAATTTCTAATATATTCATGATTTCATTCGACTCTACTAACTACAATTTACATTATACTTATAAAGCACATGAAGAATGAAGAATGAAAGAAAAGAAGCAGAATGAAGGCAGGCTGTCAACTTTTTAGGTTTTATTTCAAAATCAAAACAATGTCGTTTTGAACTAAGGAAGCAAACAACCAAGCGTGGATTCGGAATTCGTGCACCCAATCATCTGTTGATTGTTGACTAGTATTGAATTGAAGCTTAAAGCAACTTTGATTCAGGCCAAAAATCAACCCAAATCCAATATTTTCTTTGATTTTTTTCTTGGGTACACCATAATATGATGATAAATTTTTATTTATTTATTTTTGTATGAAAATATTTAAATTTTTAGAGTAGGTAGATATTTAATTATTCTAAACTGGAGATAATAAATGTAATTTAATAAGGTGTTAAATAGTTACTGTTATAGATTTTTTTTGTATAATTAATTTATTTTTATTTTCATTATATAAATTTACTAAAATTTTAGAATAAAAGGTGATCTTTCTAATGATGAAATTAATCTTAAGGGATCAAGATTTGATGATTTTTTAATATATTTTTAAGTGAGAAAATCTTTTTAAATTTTACCTATGAGGATTTAGGAAGAGATTTCAATATCAATGATTAACATTTATTTTTAAATAAATAAAAAAATAAAATAATAAAAAGTGAAAAATTAGTAAAAAATAAAAATTATATAATTAGATAATTATAAATAAATAACTTTATAATTTTTCACAAAATACAAAATATATCCAATAGTAAAATCTCTTTAAAAAAACAAATGAATTTTCTTGAATATCCCAGAGTTGAGAAATTAAATTTTTTAAAAAATTTGCCAAAATATTAGAGAAAACTTACAAAATTTTCTAATATTTAAATAGTGATATTTAATTTAATTTTAACTACTATTTTAGCAAAGATCATTTTAAGATAATATAAGATTAATTTCTATTGTTTTTTGGTTAGACACTGTAAGGTGTTAATACATTCTTATACGCAATTGACTCTCAAAATTTATTCTAAGATGTAAACCAAAACTTATTTAAAAAAAAAAAAAGTCCTAGTAAAGTTTAGAAGTTTTTTTTTGTGTAATAGATTTATTTAGGTGATCAATTACTCCTCTTTGCATCTAGCAGTTGAACTCTTAAACTTACATTTTGTAACAAAACTAACCCAATCAACCAACCAAAAGATCAATCATCAAGTAATGTGAAAAGAAAGCAATACCAAAATTTACATGAAAATGCATCTAGTATAGAGGAAAAAATCACAAAAAAAAAAAACCTAAAAGCAAATTCACTACTAAGAAAAAGCAATTATAATGTTTGATATCACAAGCTTTTTGTCCAACTATTAAAGTTCACTATAATCGAAATAAAACTATGTAGTTTACCTTTTTAGAATTACTAATAATCTACTCAAAGGGCACTCAATTAATTATATGCTAGTTTATTAGATTAAATTTATTTCATTAGCTTTTTATGTTATATGAAATGTACTAATAGTTAAGTATAACTATAATTGTACTCTTTACTTACATGTAATTTTAATTTTATTATAAGAAATCCAAATGCGACATCTCCATAAATTGTCTCAAGTTTTAATTTATTTGGTTCTAATTGAGATTATTTTTTTCAACCAAAAATACTTTATCAATCTAAGATTAAGATTAATTCAAAATATCGCAATCGCTTTGTAGTGTCTAAAAACAAAGAATAAAAACATGAAATGATATAACAAAAACTAAAACAAGGAAACCTACACAAATATGCAAATAACCTAGACTAAATTTTGTGATATTAGTATTTTATTAAGTATCAAATTATTAATTTTAGTGACCAAATTCAATATTAATAGCCTATAATATATATATATATATAGTTGTTTACAATTTTTTATATGAAAAACAAATCCATACTGGTATATTAACATTCTTTATATTTCCTCTTCTGTTTTTATGCCACAATTATTTTAAGCTATTTAATAATAAGATATATTCTAACAAATCAAATATTTGATTTAGAGAGATATTATTTAATTGTAATCGTAACAAATCAAATCTTTAATTTAGAGAGATATTATTTAATTTTATATATTATAATTTTTAGGTAGATTTTTGTCATCATTCTTAGTTTGTACATGTATAAACCATGTTCTACACTTAATAAAATTTGTTAAATCATTCATAAAATTACTTCTCTCTAGAATCTTTATGGTATCAAAGTTATAATCTAAAAAGAGCAAAACAACTTCTTTCTTTTTTCTAATGGTTTCTTTGTCTTCTTTCTTGATGGTTGTTACTCATCCTCAAACACCAAACTTAACAAACTCATCCTTCTCCATGTCCATTATCCTTAATCCTCATGATTCTCATTCTATTATATCTATTAACCCTACCTCTCAAACCCCATTGAATCTTGCATCCACCAATTATATTTCTTGGAAATTTCAATTTCATACACTTTTAGTTGGTTTTGACCTCTAGGGATTCATTGATGAAACCCATTATTGTCCTTCCTCCTATTGATCCTAATCACCACCTTTGGATTCGATAAGACAATTTATTCTTAATGTGATAGTTAGATCTATTTCCCCCACTTTAATACCATTTATTGACTCCACAAAAATCTCTCGTGAAGCTTGGACTAAATGAGCCTACACCTATGCAAAACCCTCAAATGGCCGAGTCACCTAATTAAAAGAAAAACTTCACCTACTTGTCAAACATTCCCAATCTAAACCAAATACATACAAACAGTGAAATTCATTATTGATGATTTTGCCATGATTAATGTTTCAGTTAATGATGAAGATTTAACTCTCAAAATCATTAGTGGACTTGATAATGACTACAAGACTCTATGTGATGCCATCCATGTTTGTGATAACCCCATCTCCTTTGATTAGTTGCATGAAAAACTCATCAACAATGAAGAGTTTCTCAAATATGAAAAACTTATCAACCATAATGCCTTTTGAACTTGAATGATAGAACAAAACATTGCTTCCAAAGATGGCTTTTCCTTTTAAGAGGGAGCTCGATAAAGAATATAACTTAAATGCATAGGCTCTAAAGAAGATGATGGCAACCTATGATTACTATTCCAAAGAGGATTTTGACGACTCTCCCAACTTGAATTGTAGAGAATATGACATCTTTCATTGGCATGGCTCTCTCCACATATTTCATAATAAATAAAGGGACTTTGAATGGCTTTTACTCCAAAAGTGTTAAATTTTTCATAATGCTATTGTCACTCATTAGAAGCCATTACCTATGGTAGTTCATAAGCTTTCTCAATAGACTTCCCCATTATAGCATCAACTAGTGTTTTGGGTTTAGATAATTAGGATTTTTTTTAGAGTTTTGTGTTGAGGAAAAGAGTTGAAAAGAAATACAATTACAAAAGCCCACATGCTTTGGAATCAATTATGACTTAATCTTTGGTATTTACTTGTCTTTTTCTTAAGTTCTAGTTATCTTTGTATTTTATCATAATTATCTATATATTTATTTATTTATTTGACTATTTATGTATAATTTTTAGGAAAAATTAGAAAGTATTTACAAAAAAAGAAACAAACTAAAACATTAATAAATTTTTTGATAATAAATAATAATTATCCAATGATGAGATTTTTTTAGAGATTGCAAAATGGTTAATTATTTAAGAAACCTCTAGGTGAAGATTTCTCTAAATTCAACCCAAATGGTGAAATAATTTGGATTAAATTTCTATAAATGTAACTGTTTTCTTTTCCAAACAAAAAAAAATATAAATTAAAATTTTGGGTGAAAATATTTGACAATTATCCAATGATGAAATTTTAAGAAAAATCACAAATGGTTGAATTTTCATAAGATTTCTAGGTGAAAAGTTTTTTTTTTTTCTAAATTTAACGCAAATGGTGGAAGAATTTAGAGGATATTTCAAAATAATTTTCTTATTATTTTTGGATTAAGAAACAAATGATGAATAATAAGAGGATATTTTTAAATTTAACTAAATGGTGAAAAATTTAGAAATGAAACTTATAAGGTATTTTTAAATTAGGCCCAAATGGTGAAAAATTAAGAAATAAAATTTGTAAAATAAAAAAATAAATTATAAGAATGAAATTCTTAGTAATTGCAAATAGATTATTATTTAAGAGATTTTTAGGTGATAAATTATTTCTAATTTAAGCCCAAATGGTGGAAGAATTAGATGTATTTCCAATAAAAAAATAAAATTGATTAAGCTTTTCGATGATAGAACCTCTTCAAGAAAATAAATGAGATTCTTGAATACTCTTGATATGATGAAGTATTTTTTTAAGAATTTTACCAGATTAATGAAGAGTCTTACAAGTTATTTCCAATATTTAAATGTTAATAGAAGACCATTATAATCAAGAGCTTAGGATAATTTAAAATAAAATGGTATCATCCATTGGATGGGCATATAAGAGTGCTATAACATTTTTCATATGTAACCAAACTCTTAAACCTTGCTGATTAGTATATCAAAATCTATTCTTTAGGGACCCTTAGTTAAGCTTAGGATCTCTTTGGAAGGGTAGATTCATTAGGTGGCCAATCATACCTTAAAAAATGATTGGTGGTGACTCCTTAGGTTATGTCTACCTGTAGGTCCACAGATCTATACGTTATGACATTAAAGCCACTACTATTCATCTTAGCATGACCCTTGCAATCACACATGTATAAACACTTTACCAACTTGATGTCAATAATACATTTTTTCATGGCACTCTTCATAAAGATGTCTTTATGTCTCAACCATGAGGCTTTCTTGATAAACAATTTCCTATTCATGTTTGCAAGTTAAAGAAAGCACTTTATTGTCTTAAGTAAGCACTTTGTGCATCATATCAAGAGTTAAAACAAATTTTCCTAGCTATTGGTTTTATCAATTATAAAGCTAACACTTATTTTTTTATTCTCAACCATTTGCATTTCACTATTTTTATGTTAGTCTATGTACATGATCTTATCATAATAAGTAATGATGTGGTTCACATTCAACAATTCATAACTAAGTTAACATCTTTGTTCTATGTTAAAGATCTTGGACCTTTGTCTTATTTTCTTGGTGTTTAGGTTATTCCCACTATTGAAGGTGCTTTTCTTTGCCAACAAAAATACATCAATGATCTTTTGGAAAAGGTAAAGATTGACAATGCTAAGCTGGTTATCTCATAAATGTTTTTGAGCTAAGTACCAGTTCTAAATGATGGCACTTCCCTTACAAATGCCACCATCTGTAGATCCATTATAGGCTTCTTGCAATACTTATCTCTTACGAGATCGGATGTTGCTTTTGTCATCAAGAAGCTCTCTCAATTCATGCACTAACCAACAAAGGGCATTGGTTAGCAGTCAATCGGCTTTTGCGATACTTGTATGGAACAATTCATTATGGTTTATTCCTTAAAAGAAACTCACTATTATCTTTACACGCATTTTTGGATGCTGATTAGGCTAGCTAAACTAGTGCATACATCATCTTTCTTAGTTTCAATGCTATATCATAGAGTTCAAAGAAATAAAAAATTATTGCTTACTCTTCCACTAAAGCTAAAAATAAAGCAGTTGCATCTATCACTTTTGAAATTGTTGGATACAATCTCTCCTGCATGAACTTGTTGTTGCCACTACAACAACGCCTATCATATATTACAACAATGTCGGTACTACCTATCTTTGTGCCAATCCAATATTTCACTCTCACGTGAAGCGCATTGCCATTAACTTCCATTTCTTGTGTGACAAGGTTCAAAGTGGTAGTTTATGTGTTTCTCATGTCTCATCTTATGATCAACTAGCCAACGTACTAACGAAGCCTTTCCCACAACTAGTCTTGATGATTTATGTAATAAGATTGGTGTTCATTCCATGCATTGTATCTTGAGGGCATAATAAGAAAATTTCTAACGAATCAAAATTTTGATTTAGGGAGATAATATTTAATTGTAATCATTAGGTATTAAGAAAGATTCTAAAAAATCAAATATTTGATTTGGGGAGATATTATTTAATTGTATATAAAGAATTTTTATATAGATTTCTGTTACCATTATTAGCATAGCTTATACATGTATAAATAGTGTTATACTTTTATCAATAAAATTTATCAAATCATTCATAAAATTCTTTTTGTTTAAATCTTTACTAAATTCGATTAGAGTGAAACAAAGGAAGAAATAACACACTCACTATAAGACAAAACACTTATAGGCATATATTTTAGTCTCAAAATATCACATTAGAAGAAATTATAGAATCGCTATGGAATTTTATCGATAGAATTATTCTGTTGATAGTCACCAACGAATTATCGATAAAATACAGATGGAACATAATTATAAAAAAATCCAAAATTGTTGATGGATTCATTCTTTTGGTATTCCATAGGTATATTATTGGCAGGAATTACTAACAAAATATTCCATCAATAAAAAATTTTGTAAAAAAAATTATAAATGGTGGTTTATTGATAGAATTTTCATTGGTAATCCATTAGAAAATCTTTTAAATTTCAAAACCTCGAACCCCTAATCATGAAATCCCCAAATTTGTAAATTTCAATTCCTAAACACACTCTCTCTTTCTCTCTCACACACTCTCTTTTTCCTTTTCTCCCCTTGGGTACAAACATCATACCTCGACCATTCTTCACCATAGGTACTACTCTCCAGTGTCGATAAGCAGTGCCAACCATCTATGATTGCTACTTTTTATAATGCTTGCAAATGCATAGATTATAATCAAGTAAGAAAGTGAAGAAAATAGAGTATCATTCTCATGAGGATTATAGAATTGAATTGTTGGGTGGATTTAAGTACCAAAGGTGATAAGCTACTAACTTATGGCTAAATGCTCAAATCGGGATCAAACGTTTGGTTGGTTGCTCGATTCAAGATCAAATGTTTTAATTCATACAAATAAAGATCAAACGTTATCAATTTGTAATAATGTAGGATTTATTTCATTGGTAAAAAGAATATGCATCTTATGCATTATTAAACTACCCAAGTGTAAAAGCCATGACAGATAAAATATGACATGGAATAAATTTATCCACGTGTAACGATAGCTTCAGCTTATTATGGTTATTTTTTAAGTTTATTCTATTTTTTTGGCTTTCTTCTTTATCGTTTCTATCTGTGAGACAACTCAAGCTTAGGATTTTCACATCATTTTTTCTTGTTTTCATCATAAATTGAGAAAAAAATTTTATTGAAATAATATCTAAACACAATGTTTTTTTTAAATATCAATTCATCTAGCAATTTAAATTCCAAGTTGGTATAAAATTTAGGTTTTTCTCATGCTCTGATTTTCTTTGAATTTGTTTTTCAAAATATTAAAATTACAGGATTTCTAGAAGAGAGTTTTATGATATAAACACGTATAAGTTAATTTCAGCTAGTTACCCTATAGAATGAGACTTTGAAGGAGAACCCATTTTCTATTACTGTAATATGAAGGTAGCTAGATAGACTGCATGGACGAATAACAATCTTGGTAGAAGATTTTATGGATGCCCACATTATCTAGTAAATTTACTAGTATTTCTTTGGTATTTTTGTTGATATTTCTTTGGTGTTTTTGTTGGTATTTGTTTTATGATATTTTCTTAGTGTGATTATAGGTCGATAAATTTACTAGTAGTTCTTAGGTGTTTTTTTAGAATTTATTTACTAATATTTCTTTAACGTGATTGTAAGGCATTGTTTGTGGATTTCATTTATGGCATGATCTTAAAATTTTTGAAAAAGCAAAAGAGATATATTTTAGAGTTGAAAAAAAGTGAAAAATATTTATATAGTCATATTCAAAGTTTGAAATATGAAGTTTCAAAGTAGAAGAAAAATGTTGGTGAAGCTGATGTTATCGCAGAGAATATGTAGTTGAGGAGAAAAGTTAATTTTTTGAAGTTAAAATTGAAAGAAAGCAATAAAATTGTTGGTGGTGGACATGATAGAGATGGCAATTGGAAAATAATTTGGCTTATCTCATTCTTTTTTATACTTGTGCTTTGTGTAATCTTTTTCAATCCCAAAAAAATTCTACAAACTTAACTTATATGCTTGATAGTGGGTTAGGATTGTTATGAAGGGTCTGTAAATATTTGTTAAAACTTTTTTTATATCAATGAGCATTTCGCCTTGCGAATTTTATTGCTTTATGTTATTAGTTATGAAAATATGGTTTAGGGAGCATTTGGTTTTTGGCCAGAAACACCTTTAATAACCCCATTAAATTTTTTTTTTTGAGATTCTTTAAGGTGTTTTTAGTGAAAAATGCCTTGAATAATCATGTCATAAAAATTTATGAGGAGATTATTGAAGACCTTTTTAGCAAAAAACGCTTTCAATAACCTCATTACAAAATTTGTTTTTGGATTATAAAGGTGTTTTTGACAAAAAAACACCTTAAGTAATCATGTTATAAAAATTTATGGGGAGATTATTGAAGGCATTTTTAGCCGAAAACCAAACACCTTCAATAACCCCATTAAAATTTTTTTTTAGGATTATTCAAGGCGTTTTTGGTAAAAAACGCCTTGAGTAATAACGTTATAAAAATTTATAAAGGGATTATTGAAGGCGTTTTGGTCAAAAACGCTTTCAATAACCCCATTAAAAAATTTTTTTAGGATTATTTAAGGTATTTTTAGCCTTGAGTAATCATGTTATACAAATTTATGAGGGGATTATTGAAGGCATTTTTGGCCAAAAATGCCTTCAATAACCTCATTAATTTTTTTTTAGGATTATTCAAGGTGTTTTTGGCAAAAAACACCTTAAGTAATCATGTCATAAAAATTTATGAGGGGATTATTAAATGCGTTTTTAGAAGAAAATGCCTTGAGTAATCACATCATAAAATTTTATGAGGGGATTATTGAATGTGTTTTTTACCAGAAATGCCTTTAATAACTCCATTAAAATTTTTTTCAGGATTATTCAAGGCATTTTTGGCCAAAAATGCTTTTAGTAATGCCCTTCATTTCCATACATGCTTTAGAAAATGGTAACGGCTATTTCAAACATTTTTATTCAGGTCAAATTTGAAAATAATGCTACTTCTCTCTTCGAAATCTTAGAATACCATAGAGAGAGGTGGGTTTTTTATTCCGAGACTTTGGGTACTATTGGGAATATGTCAACTTGCAATATGCAACTAGAAAGTAATTGAAGGCAATCTGATAATAGAGGCAATCTTATAATAAAGCAATATGATGAATATCAATAAAAAGTGTTCTTACACAACATTTGGTATAGAAAATGTTCAACTAATAGAAGGCTGAATAGAAAGTGTTCTTACAACATTAACAAGAAAAAAAATAGTTAACATCTGTAGCTGGCAGCAACAGTTAACAAAACAGAATATCAAGTTTTCAAATTTTTTGTTTCCCTTTATTTCTTTTAAAAACAAGAACTTGACTTTCTTGAGTACCAATTACATCTTCAATAACCTTCCTTTTACCTCTGCTTGTCTCAAATGCTATCAGTTTCTCACTTGTCAATCCAGGTTGTTGAATAACATTTATCAAGTTATAATGTGTAATATTTACGAAAATAAAATAAAAAATATATATGTTTGGTAAAGAATCACTCATATTTAAGATTTGTCTCATTGTTTCTAAGTTTGTATATAATTCATAACTTTACAAGACTTTTGTCTTGCTTTTGGTGGTAGGTCTTATAATGTACTTATCATTGTGACTTCTAATGCTATTTGCTGAAATTGTTTTCTTCCTAGTGGTTTTTGTAAAAGAGTTGAACTTTGATAAGGGACTTGTTTTTTCACTAGTCATCCCATAAAATCTCCTATCCTTATCTGCAAAACATCTTCTAATAAATCTTGTTGGCTTTTTGGACTTCATTTTTGCATTTTCAATGGCAACAGAAGCAACAACATTAACTGGATTTGAAACATTTGTTGAAACTTGAATGGAATGTGGATCTGAAATTGGAGTTGAAACTAGAATGGAAATTAGATTTGAAGCTGGATTTGTTAAAGCTAGATTTGAAATTGGATTTAAGGTTTGTGCAGATGCAATTGTAGATGCAGATGCAGTTGTAGTTACAGTTGTAGTTGCAGTTGCAGTTATAGATGCAAAACCATTGATATTAGTTGAAGTAGATGCAGATACATAACCAAATCTACATGTAGAAGCAGAAGCTGATGCGAAAGCACCGTAAACAATATTTAAAGCAATAACAGGGTTGCTTGAACTGTGTGCAGCTTCAATATGATTCAGTACTTGATGCATCTTGGTCCATATTCTAGTCTCTAGATCTAAGCACATGATAATCTTGCTATCATGGGCAAAATAATAAAGTTGAATTAATGGGTTAGTGTACTTTAACAAGAGAGAATCCACAATAGTACAATGCTTATAATAATAAAAAAAAGTAAAATAAAATGAAATTACCTGATTGCCTACCCTAGGACAACCTTTTTTGTTGTAGCTTGGTTGATGACATAGTTTACACGTCATTATCATGCCCTTCTTATATAGATGTGTTGAATTATTGGGCTTCTTTTTCTTAGACTAATCATGATCCTTTCTTCTACTAGTTTTGGGCATGCCTAGCATCTTCTTGAACTCTGGGGGTAAAATATTCTCTTTGATCCTTGGTTTGGTCCAATCTTTTCTCCTAGGCATAAGTTATAAAGAATTACCATAAGACTGCAAATACACCTCCTTCTGATAGCAACTAGACATAAAATTTTTAATATTTTCACCTAAATCTCTAATTGCACATATGGCATGTGCACATAGGATACCAGAAAATTGGTACATTCTACAATGACATGTTTTTTCATCAAGCTAGACAATGAATCTATCTACACCCACATCTATTTCATATCTAGCATCTCCATTAAATGCAACTACAAATTGTGATACTATAGCTGTATTTTTTTCTATCACTTTTACAATGTTAGGATAAATCACACCTCTACACTTAAAACATTCTTTTTTTTTCTTTCCAATTCTAACCATCAAAGACCTTATGTCTTCAAATAAAGAAATCACTAATTTTTTTTCTTACATTTAGCAATATCCCATTGAATGCTTCACATAAGTTGTTGTCAAGCAACTTACATCTAAAGTTTGTATTGAAAAAGGCTCTACACCATTGCTGAGGTAGGGCTTTTATTATGTCTACAGCTATAGTCTTATTTTTTTCATGCAATTTTCTCATGTTTTCTTCAAATGGTCTGACTGTTGAAGACTTAGCAATTGTCTAGAAAGCCCTTTTCATCTCCTCACCCTCATGTCCCATTTTAGCCTAATTAGCATATACATGCCTAGCATAGAATCTATGTTCAGCATCTAGAAGCAATTTTGCAATTGCATTATCAAGTCCCTACACCATTTAATTTGTTAAAGTATTTAGTACATAATTTAATTTGATTTCAACAATTCAGTATGTCTAAAAATAATTAATAAGGAGTTAAAATATGCAGTACATAATTTAATTTAAATTAAAGTATAAATATTTACCTTTTATTAATCTGTCATGATTGTCCATCCTATACCATTTCCCAAAGACACCAAGTTTGATTTCAACAAATCAAGAAACCATTTCCATGAAGTTGTGCATTCCACTTCCACTAATGCCCAAGCCATTAAAAAAATTTAATTATCTCTACCAACAGCACATAACAACTCACCTTTTGTCAAACTTTTAAGCCAACAATCATCTAGTCCCAAAAGGCCTACAACTACTCTCTAAACCTTTTTTAAGTGCCCTGAAACATATGTAATACCTTTCAAATATAGGTAGAAAACTTGGTAATGGCTTATGAACTTGCATTTTCTCTATG
The DNA here is from genome assembly GCF_002303985.1 of Durio zibethinus. Next base: position 12,242,898 of record NW_019168381.1, on the reverse strand, counting down.
TTGCCTTCATTAGTTTTTCTGATTACACCAACATAATCCCATAAAACTCCAAAGTCATCCTTATAATTAGTAATAACTTTATCAGCCATATCTTTTTTAACCTTTCTTATCATGCTAATATTTAACCCTGGACTAAACTCTTTCTTAACTAACTCCTGCACTTTTACATTTTAAAAAAAAGATCTTTCATAAATCTGTTAATGTACAACTCAGCCAAAATAGCTTGACTCATCTTTGGGTTTTTGAAAACCTTGTTGCATTCATGATTGTTATTGTAAATCTTTACTTGAAATGATTGCAACTTTTTATTATATATTGTATAAATTACCCAAAGACATTAATTTGCAGTACACTTACCTCTAACGAAATTCTTATGGTTCTTTGCCCAAATGAAACCTCTATTTGTCTTAATAGACAACATATTTAAATTGTTTTGAATTCTTAAACAACATACCTAACTCATTGTAAAGAGTTTTTGCATTAGGATCATACATTGGGAACTTAGTTTTCATCTTGGTAGCATCATCAACCATTTCATCCTCATCACTGACAGGCTCACCATACTTATTAGAGTCATAGTACTCATTCTGATATCCATTATCAACATCTTCATTAACTAATGACATTGAATCTAGTTCCATCCTAGGCTCATCCCTTTCACTACTATTTCTATCAGCTACATCTTCAATTTTTACCCCAGTCACATCTTCATTTTCTACCCTTATTGCCCTTTTCGCCCCATTCACATCTTCATTTCCTACCCCTACTGCGTCAACATCATTTTCATTTCCTGACCTTGCTGCCTCAAGGTCATCTTTAATTCCTACCCTTTCTTTCTTAGCTATATCTTCATTCTCTAGTGTTGCTTCCTTAACCACCTTTTCAATTTCTATCTTTTCATTCCCTATTGCCTCACCTGCATGTTGATTTTCATTCACTACTACCTTAGCTACATCTTCAACTTCAGGTCTCGTTAACAGCTCAGGAGCTAAAATAGTTTTATCTATACCGTGTACTATATACACATCAGCTACACCTAGATCTACCATATACCTAATTATATCAAGAGTGCTTCTATCATCATTTATTACTATCAAGCCATCAGCTAGCATTTTTTTAGGTTTTAAATACAATATCTCACTAATATTCATATACCCAGCCTCATTACAAATGTTTAACAACTTAACGTAAGATATCCTATCAGGATCAATTGTCAATTCCTCTGCTATTTCATTTATATACATCAGATTACGACCATTATCAGCAAAAGCCCCAGCATAATGAAATCGTAGAATACAATAATCAAAACTCATACTGCAAAACAAAAAAAATTAAATTATGTTACAATAAACCATAAATTCCAACAACAACAATTGATAAGTGTTATAAGAATCATTTTTAGCAAAAATTTCTGTTATAAATGTTATAAGAAACCCTAAATCTCTAATAATAAAAATTATAGTTAGTTGAAGTATGCATGTCCTTTACATTGTTATCTAATTTCTATTATAATCTTTTACTTTGTTATAAAATTTCTATTATAAGCTTTTACTTTGTTATAACCATGTTATAACCAAGGGTCTTTCTTTAAAATGCAATTTTCTTTTACAATAGGTTTTTTATGTGCACATTAGCTTGTTTTTCTTGTTTTATTTTGTGCTTAGAATTAGAATTCACATGATTGACTTGATGCTGTTATTTGGTAATATTTTTGGCAAGATAATTTATAAAGTGGACTTGAGGTTGTGATCATGCTCATACTTAAGGTTGGTTATCATTTTAGTGATTTTATGGCTAGTTTTATGGTTGGTTTTATGGCTATCGTTATGGTAATTTTGTTTTTGAACTATTATAGTTGACAATTATATTAGACTTGGCTAAAATTTTAAAAGATGTCTTGAAAGTCAGGTTTTTGGTGTATATTTTTGGAATCTTTTTGGTCAGGTAATGATGTGAAAATTTAATTCCAACCTTTTGATACAATAGCTTAATTACTAAATAAAATTTATGTTGTAAGTGTTTTCAATCCTAAATTTAACCTTATTTATAATCCTAGTTGCCATGAATTGTTGGTTTTTTTTTGTATGAAATAACATTTATTTTTTATATTGATTAATTGGCTTGCTTATGCTATAAATTAAGACAACAATGATGGGTGATCACTTATGCTAGCACTAGTGGAGGCCTAAATGATAGGCAAGAATAAAAATGCTGCATAAATAATTATGTCTAAACAGAATATGCCTAAACAGCAAAAGCCCTAACTATAATTTCGAGCAATTAAGAATAACAGCAGAAACCCTAACTATAATTTTTGACCAAGTAAGAACAGAAAACCCTAACTATTATTTTGACTAATTAAAAACAATAGTAAAAAATCTCAAATATAAATTTGAGCAATTAAGAACAATAGCAGAAAACCTTAACTATAAATTTGAGCAATTAAAATCAATAACAGAAAACCATAAATCAAAAAATGCCTAAGAATGAAGAAATACAGAACATCCTAAACCAGAATATGCCTAACTTTGAATAACAACAAAAAACCCTTAATCACAAAATGGCTAACTATGAAAAATGATAAAACCTAAAATATGCATACATTTTATTCGTCTTACACAAATTTAACCAAAAAATAACTAACCTTTCAAATTTTTGGAGCTCAAACAATTGAACCCTAAAAATAAAAATGTTGGTTAACCTAAAATAGGGTTTAAACAAATGCATATCTCACAAAAATTAACAAATGAAATTGAATTGGTGATTGAAATAACTTGTCTGGGTGATTAGGGTTAAGAATGATCTACTTTGGGTTTGGGAATTTTTAGTTTTTTCTAATTTGGGTTAAACACAAATTTTTTTTAATCCCGAAAAAAATTTTAATGGGTTATTGAAGGCGTTTCTAGCCAAAAACATCTTCAATAATCTCCTCATAAATTTTTATGATGTGATTACTCAAGTTGTTTTTCGTCAAAAATACCTTGAATAATCCCAAAAATTTTTTTTTAATGGGGTTATTAAAGGTGTTTCTAGCAAAAAATGTCTTCAATAATCCCCTCATAAATTTTTATAACATGATTATTCAAAGCATTTTTCGTCAAAAACGCCTTGAATAATCCTAAAAAAAATTTTAATAGGATTATTAAAGGTGTTTCTAGCAAAAAATGTCTTAATAATCCTCTAATAAATTTTTATGACGTGATTACTTAAGGTACTTTTTGCCAAAAAAAACCTTAAATAATCTAAAAAAAAATTTAATGAGGTTATTGAAGGCATTTTTGGCAAAAAACGTCTTTAATAATCTTTTTACAAATTTTTATGATGTGATTACTCAAGATGTTTTTTGTTAAAAAAATCCAAATCAGAATGATTTTGCCTCATCAATCATTTTCTATTCTTTTTACGCGTTATAATGGTGCGTAAGATTCACATTTCTTTTACCGTTGAAATAAATCCTATATTGTTACAAATTGATAATGTTCGATCCTTATTTATACAAATTAAAATGTTTGATCTTGAATTGAGCAACCACCCAAAATTTTGATGCTGATTTGAGCATTTAGACCTAACTTATATATAAACCGATAAAAGATTAGATTGGTTGCAAGAATGCTAAATCAAGAAAATATAAAGAACATTAATATAAGCTAAGATCTCAATATCCAACTATCACTAAAAATCATGGATTAAGGCTGAATAAACTAGATCTAAAGAATCAAAGATTGAAAATTGAAAGAAAAAAAGATTTGTGATTGCCGAAACTTGTAAAAACATAAAAAAAAAATAATGATTGAATGAATCTTGCATAAATTGAAAACTTGTACAAAAAAATGGAGATTGTTGAACACTATATTAAAAGAAAGATTGCTTGATACTTTAATAATCAAAACTTAGAATAAGGTTGTGAAAACTGAAAGTAAGAAAGCATTAGAAAACTTGTAAATAGAAAATAAGAAAACTTTAAAATAAAGAATGCGTGTATTGAAATAAAGAAAGAATTTAGAAAACAGAAGCTTTTGTAATGGCTAATCTATCATCTTAGCCTAATATAAAGAAAACTAGAAAAAAAAAAACTAAGAAACTAAAGAAAAGAGAGAAGAAGAATGGTATGAAGTAGGATGTTTAATACAAGAGAGAGCCTTCTTATTTATAATAGTGGGTTCGACTGTGGGGTAAGGATAAAGAATACTAGTTGCATTTTATCTAAACTTTAAAAGATAGAAGTTATCTTTACTTAAAAGAGGTTGGCTGAAAATGAGAGACTTGCTTTTTGAAATGCCTTGACCGAATATGCTTCTTAGATTCAATCTTGGACATTCATTTGTGTAGCATGATTAATCTTCCATTCTTTCAAAAAGTTTCAGCTAAACACGATTTATCAAGACCATGTGTTTGCTTCACATTTAAATTTTTAAGAACAAAAGATAAAAAAAGCCCTTTTTTTAATATAACTCTTCAATGATGATCAAAGAGTCATTGCACAATCAAAACTTTATTGGCCTAATGCATATAGGAGTCCTTCATTAAATAAAAGTTTTCAAATATCGAATGCATGTAAAAATCTTCTTGGATGTGGGAAAATAAAACACATGTAGGAGTTAAATGCCATTAGGATTCCTACTTTAAGTTGAATTTATGAAACCATATACCAAATAGATTTGGCTAAATGGGTTCTTGCATGGCTAAATATTATCTTACATGGACTTTGGCATAGTTTTGCATGTAGATCACATTCCAAGTAAGAAAACCTAAAGATCAAGAAAACACATATAAAAGGTAACAAATTTAACCAAATTAAACTTGTAAATCTTTATATATTTTTAGTGCTATCAATCTGTGCCTTGCTCTTTATTGTTAACCCTCGATCTTACTAGTCTCCACGCTTTCCATCAGTTCTGTTGACCCTTTCTTCCTTCTTGAAAATATAGCATTAAAAGATTGGTAGATTGTGGAACTAGAAGAAGTAATAGGTTATCTATAAAGATTCAAAATCTGGGTTGAATTAGGCTTTGAAACATTATGAGACTATTGGGTTATGTGTTGAAAAAAGACATGAATCTATTGTTGTATGCGTATATGCCTAACAAGAGCTTAAGGGAAATGTTGCATGGGTAAAACAATGCAAATTTACAATGGGAGAGGAATGGAGGTTGACAAGGGATTGTGTTATCTTCACTATGATTGCTCACCTCTATTTATGCATAGGGATGTGAAGTCGAATAATATATTGCTTGATAAAGAGTATAAAGCTCACATTATTGATTTTGGGCTGGCTAAGTTCTTGCAAGAAGTTGTTCATTTGAGTGCATATCCTCTATTATTGGTTCCTTTGGCTACATTGCCCCAGGTTCGTGATCCATTTCCTTTTCTTATTTAAGTGTCAATGTCATGATAATAAATTTCATATTCTTCCATAATTACACATTCAATTTCAGTAACTACATGACTTTGAAGTTTAAGTTCACATAAGATACGCATTATGCTATCCAATTTCTTGGTTGAAATTTAGGGACTTAAAAATTGGAATCCTAGACCTCAATCTCGATTAATTGAAAAGAAAATTTAAGAGTACTAAAAATTGAATTCTTTAATCTTTCAATCTATTACCTGGTTGATTCAAAGCTTTGTTCCTCTGATCTAATCATGCCAGTGGTTCAGTAACTGTATGACACTTACAAAGAATCATTCTTGACCAATGGTGCTATATCAGAATAAGCTCTGGTTAGTGTTCGTGTTTTTTTACATGAGAAAGCAACTATTATGTTACTTTAATTGAAAGTTTCCTTATAAAGGCTATAAACTTCTATTTCTTTAAAATAATTTAAAGTCATCTAGCAAGTATATGCCTATTCTTTTAACACTTTCACTATGCCATTCCAAATGAATTGAAGCCTTCTAATGTAGGTCTCAAATATGAGGTAAAACTATCTTGCGGATGGAATGTTTTGATAAATGAAAGCAATGGGAAAAAAGGGTGAAATAACAATCATCAATGTCCACTTATAGTAAAATATTTGCACTTGCATGAGTGTAATAGATTTTTAATAAGCAATCTAATACTTGTACTAAAATATTTGCACTTGCATGAGTGTTTCTATAAGCAATCTAATAGATGCACGCTATAACTACTATTGTATTTATGCATTTGAACTTTTTAAAAAGATCTTCATTCGAAAGGTGATTTTCTTTTTTCTATTTTGGGGGTGAATAAAATTTGATTTCCTTCATCAATTACTTATGCTTTGTGAATTTTGGTGCTTTACTACAAATAGGGATCTTTTATATGTCACCTCCTCTATCATACCACTTCATAATCATCCCGGAATGATTGTTCAGAGCAAGCTTTTTTATAGTTCGCTTCATGTGAAATCATATGATTGGCTTGATTTACTTGGTCAAGCTAATTTATCTTAAGGTGCCCTTTCTATCTCTCAAGTTTCTACATAGTTTTATTTGGTAAAAATAGTGGCAATTGCATGGTGTTTTAGGTAGGATTTTCTTTCCTTCAACCTAATGTGTGATCATTTGTTGTTGTTGAATTCTAATAATTTTTAGAAGGTTGAGATTGTTATTGCTTTTTTCGCTAGCAAATAGCAGAGATCAAAATACAATTAAAGTGCTTTCCCCAAGTTTATGAAATAGTAATGTGTGGATATTGGTATCTAAGAGTTGATATATTAGAAGAGAAATATTCTTGAAGTTAAAAAGTAAGCTTAGACTTAAAAACTTGAAACCTCATGGTTGCAAGAAAATAAATAAGTAATTGGTATAAACCATTTTTCTTTATGTTTAAATGCAATATATTGATATTCATTTTGTACTGATTACATTAAAAAAAATTCATACTTTGTTATAGCCCATAACATCTTCCTTAATCCATGTTGCAATTAAAAGAAGTGTTAGATATGTGAAGTGCTGAAGATTCCTGCATTGAATGGCTTAACAAGCAGTCGCCTTCGTTAGTCATTTACATTTCGTTTGGCAGCATCATTGTGACATTAGAGCGACAAATTGAAAGCATTGCCATGGCATTGAAGAATATCAATAGGTCATTTCTTTAATTTCTGTATATTAATTTGTTTATTACTAAATGTTTGTTAAGGATTTGGAACATACAAGTATTTTTGTATTTTCATGTAATTAGAATTTATAAATAATTTTGTAAAATATTATTATATTTTTTATAAATGAAATGGAATATTTTATTTATTTCTTTCTTTAGTCTATTTATATATATATATATATATATCATTACTTTAAAAACAGATTTACCGATGAAAAGCAATTTTTATTGACTGATTATTAACTAATTATTGACAAAAAACCAATGGATTTTATTGAAGAATTTTTGAAACAATTATTGATGAAAGTTTTACTAACAAAATTTTAAATTTATTGACAGATTAGTATACCGACTTGCTTACTATCAATAGAATTTTTCATTGATAAATTTTGTTAGTAAATATATTACCAATAAAATTTAAACTATTACTAATAAAAAATTTCGTCAGTAAAACTCTTTTTTTTGGTAATGTCATTAAGCTGCCTTTATATCATTTAGAAGCAAAATAATTTTTTATTCTTAATATTTTTGTTGCTAAATATATATAGTAACATATTAGGGACAAATAAATAAATGCCTTTAATGTTAGATATTAATCAACATATTAGGTTATTAGATTGCAAACACAATTAGTAAATTTCAAGGTTCAATTATTAGCAATCTCAAACAGTAATAATAATAATAATAATAATAATAATAATTGAAGTTGGATTGTTCTAAAAAAAATAATTTGATATACTAATAATAGAATTTTTTAACTCTATAAGCAAGATTAAGATGGTGACATACATTTAATTTTTTTTTAATTAATTTTTTATTTTTTAAATATACACTAAAGAATATGCGTACCATATTAACCACACTTGTGAAATTAAAAATCTTTACCATTAGTATATTTGATTTTTTTTTTTGTTGTAATCAATATTACAATGTTACATTAGAAGAATTGAAGTTGATTTGGAAAGCCTTCTTTATTTTTATGGTTAAATTAATGCTTATTTAACATCTAATATTATTTTATATATATTTTTTAATATTCAACTTATTTTTTTCAAATTATAATGAAATATTTTTTATTTTATTTTTTAAAAATTTTGAGTTCTTAAACATCTTTTTTTTACTTAAATTGAATTTTTAAATATTTATTTTTAATTCAATTGAACTTTTAATTAAACAAAAATTAATATTAATGGTTAATCAATTTTTATCTAATAAAAGTTTAATTTATGAAAATAAAAAATAAAAGTTTGAATAATTATAAATTTTTTTTCAAGGTTGAAACCTTTAGCTTTTTTTACAAAAAGCTAGAAATTAATTTGAAAAAAATACTAAGTTAAAACTTGAAATTAATTTTGACGTTCAAACTCTAACCTTTTAAAATGCCACCGGTAATTGCATTTTCTATAATTTTATTAGAGTTCGCTAGAAAAAATTTCTGCAAAAGATTTTACATAAAAAAAAAAAAATTTGTCTAGGAGAATGGGAAGAAGGATACTGCACGCGTCCCAGTTCCCTGTCTAAAGCAGGTGGTTGTTCAACGGAAAAGACTGCTAAAAAGAAAAGCCTGCCTGTGGTCTCTCCCTCTTTCAGTTCCTGTCTCTTGATATAGAGCTTCATAAATGTTGATTGTGCCAACCACGTGATGATTTTTGTTTGTAGGAAATTGTGTTAAATACTTCATTCGAAATAAATTCAGTTCTTTCAGCATTGGTGGTGATTCTGCTGGCCACCGCTCTTTCTCCACGAGTTTTGTGAAAAATACATTTATTATAAGCCACTAGCGGATTTTCTCCTGTTTTGTTACGAGAGTTTTAATTTTTAAAATATAAATTATTTGATTAAATTATTATATTTATTAAATTTTAAAATATTATTTTATAAAAATGTTTAGAAAAAGAAAGAAAAAAGCAAAAATAAAAATAAAATCCTGAGAAAAAATCAAAATAATGGAAATAAAATTACATTCTTGTTTTCTTTCTCCCTTATGTCTCTCTTGCTTTCACCTAAAAACGAACAACTTATTTACTAAATGTTTAAAATACACGTTGACTAACCATGTATGTAATGAAAACATTCATAAAATAATGATGTGATTTTTGAATTATTAATTTAAAGTGTTAACTTCCTTTATTACATTATTTCATGTTTTATCTTATAATATCATAATTTTTATTTTCATTTATTTTATATTTTTATTATTAAAATTAATTCATGTATCTATAACTATATATAAAGATAGTCTCCAAATCTTGATTTGAGATACAGCTATGCAATGTAATAAAAATAAATTTGAATATAAATTTAAAAAGTAAAAAAGCTAAAGCTTCTCCAAAAGCTTCTTCACCTTCAATGTCTCATCGATTACTTTTATCTTCCACACTTCATCTTCACTTTAGTTTTCTTCGAAGTTGTTGCATTTTCAAATGCGTTTTTTTTTTTAAAATACCCTCTTCTCCTAGAATTCCCAATATTTTTTCAATTTCCTACATTTTTTGTCTATTTTAACATACCTATTTCTTTAATAATCTATTTTTTTATTTGGTTGTAAGTAGAGATTTAAATAGTGGTCACGGTCACGTTTTCGATCGCATCGCGTTTGTCGAATTTTCAGATATAATGGAGATCATTACGGTCACTGCAATCATCACGACGTGAATTTTTTTTTACACAATTTATTATAAAATGTAATAATTATAATTATAATTATAAAACCTCTTATTCAATGATTTTAAAAATAATTTATGACACTCTATATTTTTTATTTTCTAAAAAAATTATTCACAATTTTATTAGATTATAAAAAACATTCATATTTGGTTTATCCACAAAATTTTTCTTGGCCAAGTTCATATTCAATATTAATTCTAGACAAATCAAATATTAACAAAACATAATATGTTAAATACCACGCATTTTATATTTAATAAAATTACAAACTTAAAATATAATAATTTCAAATTCCATCAACTACAATTATTGATATATATTTCAAATTTTACCACATGGTAGAATGACAAGGAGGATCAAATTTTTTATCATCACTTTGAGAGCCAAGTTGACTCCATCTCCATCCCTGAGGCCTTTGTTCTTGATACATTTGAGGTGGATAATATATTTGAGGATGATACATTTGTGGTGGGGGACACATTTGTTGTAAATGATACATTTAAGGTAGAGGATATATTTGAGGAGGTGGAGGAACATTTAGGGTGGATAATAACCATATGAAAGTGGATAACCATAAGGAGGTCGAAAATCGAGTTGTTCCGATGGATAGTAATGTCCTTGAGTACTAGCAGATGATTCATTATACTCAAAGTTACTAGAATTTGGTCTCCCACCTGAAGATGAAAAACCTCTAAAAATATCATAGTGGTGCTTCTTGGCTTTTCCTTTTGATCGAGTTGTACGTGCACTTTGACCATCACTAGATTCAGCAAATGGATTTACTTCATATTCTGCTATATTAATGAAAAGTCCACCAGTAACAGTAAGCCCAAATTCGCCTCCAAGTGGGCTGTAATGTCGATTTGCATCCATATTATCACCAAAATTTGCACCATCACCATCACCATCTCCATCACCATCTCCATCACCATTACCATCACCATCACCATCATCATCATCATCTGGACTTAAACCACCACCATCATCACTCTGATTTGGTGTTGGACTTGAACTTGAATGAGATACATTCCTTTCTTGAGATTGGCATGATTGTTCAACATTCATTTCATTATCAAAATTATATGCAGGCAACCAATCAGAGTTTTGACTATCTAACAGAGGATTTTCTTTCTTTTGCAGCCATTCTGTTAGTGGATCATAAAAATATGGTCAAGGTTAATCAGATTAAAACTATTATTTATCTCATCAATGCTTATTCTTTTCTAATATCTCATCATCAGCCTCATGTTATAATAGGTATATACAAGTTTTTAAAGTCTTTCAAATTTCAATCTGTTTCTTACTTTGGTGTGAATATAGCTAAATGTGCTCCAATTACGTTCACAATTTGATGTAGATATTGTTTGACTAAGCACTTTGATTACTAGTTTTTGTAATTCAGGAACACAAGTGCCATATATCATCCACCATTTAGCTGTATAAAATTATTTAAATTAACTTTCAATGTGCTATACAATTAAATAATATAAATAAATTATAATTATTTAATTTACTATTTACCTGGATTCATTTGCTTCCAAGCTCTTTGTGCTTGTGGAGTACCAAATGTTTCATGCTTGTCTCAAAATAATAACAACTACATCAATTGAAAATACAATAATAAATGAATAAATAAAAAATAATTTAATTTTTAATACATAAAATAAATGTTAAAGTTATAAAATAGTATTAAATACTAACCTGATTAATCATTCTGATTTGAGTATCTATCGAAGGTTTTAATATTTCAATAACTGCTTTTATACCTTCTTTGTTTAAATACATTTGCAGAATGTCCCACTCCAAATTGAAATTATGGATTTAGATAGTAACCTAAACATAATTCATAATAATATTATATTCAAGTAATAAAAAATAAACATATTTTTTAAATACCATCTATATTCTTGGTTTACTTACCAGCTGAATGTAAGTCAGAGTGCATGAAACTTCATTTATTGTCAATAATCTTTTCATATTCAGTAGAATAACGATAATTTTGCTAAATTGCTTGTTTAGCTCTATCCATAGCCTTGTAAATAAAGCCCATTGTTGGTTTTTCATCACCATCCACAAGGCGCAACACTTTTACCAAAGGCTCATAAACTTTTATTATATCGCCTGCTTTTTTCCAAAAATCTTTTCCTAAAATGATTTTTTTAGCTTCATAAGTAGGTCCTGATTTTTGTTATCCACATTTTGAATTTTTAAATTCCTATATATTCATCAATAAATTTTTAGAGTAATATATTTTAAATTAATATTTTGAATAATAATATCATAAAAAGATGCTAGATTTAAATAGTTGTACTAATTACTAAGTACTAATCTTTGAATTGAACATCTCTCTCAAACCTTGTTTTTGCTTCATTATTTCTTCTAACTGTTTGAAATGAGTGGCAAATCGAGTAAGAGCAGGATGAAGTATTTGCTTCCCTTATGTATATTTCTTCATTAAATTAACAGTCCAAATGTGATTGTATATAAAACAAGTCACTTTCTTTGCATCATCCAAAACCTTTGCCATATTTTTTTTCTTCCTAATGTATTCAAGGCACAAGTCCAAATAATGAGCTGAACATGCTGTCCAATACAAATGTTTTCTCTTTTTCATTAGTCTTTTTCCTGCGACTTTAAGTGCTGCCTCGTTATCATGGCATTTGAATAATGTATTTTTCTCTAATTTCTTCCACAACTTAATCTAATAATCTGTAGTAAAAGTTTGTATCTCTACTACGAACACTTAAGACATCTACAGATTTTCAAAAAATGGTCCTTTTACTACAGTAAACAAAGAAATTAATGATATGTATTTGATTCAAACTATTAGTCCAACCATCACACGTCAAAGTGACACCCAATTCATTCCAATGAGCTTTTAATCCATTAACCCATTCATGAACTTGTTGATACTTAGACTCTAAATACTCATCTGAGACCTCATAAGGTGTTGAAAGTTTTACATGTTAGCCAACTCCTGCTGCCACAGAAATCAAATTATGCAACCATGAAGAATTTGCTAACTGAAAAGAAAGTCGATCATATATAAAAAATTTTGATACTGATTCACCTGTCTTTCTTCTTAATGTTTTTAAAAATGAATCACTTACTTTTGGTTGCCTTGAACTCTTACTTCTAACCAATTTAGGTATAGCTCCCCTTAATGAAAATTCAGACTCATTTGGAGTTGATTTTCTTGTTCTTTCTTCAAAATATTCAGCAACTGAGCCATGAGAGCTTCGTCCCTCTTCATATATGTTACTCCAACCACTAGTTCTTTGTTTGAATTCTTGTCTTCTATGCCACTCATGTTGTGATTGGATGCTATCTCGCACGGCTTGTCTAGTAGCGATGTCTTTATCAATAAATCCTTCATAATTATCTTTCCCTCTTAACTGTGATAAAAATTCAATTTTTCTCCTTTTGTTGTCAGCTTTTTTTGATTTACTTTCTTGAAGGAATTTCATCATACTTTCTCTTACTATACCTATTAATAATATAGTTAAAAAAAAGAGAAAATTAGTTACACATACTTATGTAATTTTATAATTTTTATTAAGAAATTAACAATAATATTTTCAAAGGAATTAAAAAAACATAACATACCAGTAATGTTAGGGCATGGTGCAACATTGCCAGTTTTATAAGCAATGTATTCTTTGAAACGTGTTATTCCTCCTTTTACAACTTTACCACAAAGTTTACATGAAACATTTCCTCTTATATTTGGCACAGGTGTTCCAAAATGCCAACCTATATCATCACTTGGTGCGTCTTCTAGTCCTTTACTCAGGAACTCTTCATGTGGTGGCATACTTGCTATTTTGTATAAAAACAAAATAAACTTATATTTAGAAATATTAATATTACTTATTTCATCATTAAAAATTGATTTTACACTAAAATTTTTAATTTTTAGTTTTTAATCTTAAGAATATTATTAAATAACTTAATCTTTTTGATACACTAATTGATATAAATTTTTTTATCACAAATAACTTTCAATAATTATATAATAAATACAATCTTCAATAATTACACAAAAATAACAAGAATTAATCTAATATCAAAAGAATTGACAACAATAGAAAAATGAAAACAACAAAAAAAATTATTAAATTTTAGATACAAAATTATAAATTAATATCTAACAAAATCAAAATATAATATTTAATTTTAATTAATTTTCATCTAACTTATACAAAAAAATTTATCAAAAATTTTTATCTAAAATCTCTATATATATCATATTAAATTATTAATTTCTTAATTTTTTTAATTATAAATCTTTAGTCCCTATAATTAGATTTTATCTAAAAAAAAATTCAAAAATTAAAAATTTTCAAACTTATATTTTAATAAAATTTTCAAACCTATATTTTTTATTTTTTAGTTTTTAATCTTAATAAGAGTAATAGATCATAAAATGCTAAATTTATTAAGTAACTTAATCTTTTTGATACACTAATTGATATAAATTTTTTTATCACAAATAACTTTCAAAAATTATATAATAAACACAATTTTCAATAATTACACAAAAATAATAAAAATTAATCTAATATCAAAAGAATTGACAATAATATAAATATCAAAACAACAAAAAAATATTAAAATTTAGATACAAAATTATAAATTAATATATAACACAATTAAAATATAATATTTAATTTTAATTATTTTTCATCTAATTTATACAAAAAAATTTATCAAAATTTTTCATCTAAAATCTCTATATATATTATATTAAATTATTAATCTCTTTTTTTAATTATAAAATTTCAAAACCACTAATTAAATTTTATGTAAAAAAATTTCAAAAATTAATTACAAAATTAAATAAAAAATTCAATCCCATCCTCCTAACACCCACCACACCAAATCCCTCCCCACATTTACCCCCAACGGCCCACCACACCCAATCTCTCCCTACATTTTCCCCAAATACCTCACCACACCCAATCCCTCACCAACCCATCCAATCTCTACCCACGTGCCGAATATCCCCAAATTGTTTAATTCTTTCTAGCAAACCCTTCTAGAAACATACTTGCTCTCTTCTGTTCATCTTCTTCTTCTTGGTGCCTTCAGAGCTTGGCTTTTCAAAATTTTCTTCTTCTCTTTTTTTTTTCATCTCTCATTTTCTTTCGCATCCTTTTATCATTTTTACTTGCCTAGTACCTACGAAATACCTCATTCGTCTCTCAAACTCTTACAACAGACCTTATTTTACAAAAATTTTGTGAAAAAAAAGGGTAATTTAACTTTCTTTTTTTACCTTATTTGATCTTGAATGTTGATTGAAAACTTGAAGTTGATTTGAATTTGGGTGTTGAAGTGCTGATTGAATGGTTAAAACTTGAAATAATGGGTCTATTTTCTAGCTCATTTTTAGATTTATTTTGATGCTAAAGATCAGAGATTCTGAGTTTTATTTTTTGCTTTTGTTTTTACTTTTACCTTTATAGGTTATTGCTTTATTCTGCAGACTTAAAATTTTATTTTTTTGTTGAACTATTAGATCCGTGAGTAAAAAAATAGAATAGCGATAATAATGATCCATTATTACCGCTATTCATTGTAACACCATTATTTTATGGCTGTTACTCTCCGATTTTACTGTGAATAAAATTTTCAACTGTGTTTTGTCCAATAATGGTGATTGGTGGCAGCTATTTGAATCCTTGGTTGTAGGGATATATATTCTTTGTTTAACAATGATATGAAAGTGGATACAGACCTTAAGGTGACGGAGCTCTTTGATAAGTTTTAGGTACATTTTTTATTTATTTATGCCATTATCAAACAAAAACTGTTATATTTTCTTTAAGGGTTTGCTTGCAATTCCTTTACTTTCTTTCTCGAAGGTTGTGTTGTATTAATTAATTTGTTTGACCCTCTCATAAATTATTATTTTATAATTTTCATGCAAGTTGAAGTTTAGCCAAATTATAAGATTAATCAAGCAAGTGATAGAAACTGGTAATTTACTATGTTAAATGTTTTTAGATGCTTGAAAACAGTTTTTGTTGTCATTTGATTAGGTCCTAATTAGATAAAGAGTCATAAAATGATTGGGCATTTCACATTCCCTGATATAAAATGTCACTATTATGGTTAAAGTTCATGAATTTTTCAATATTTATACAATTATTATTTTTTTTTTGGTTCTTCAATTTTAAGATGAATTTTCATACACTCACTTATACATGCTATCGTTTTAATGATAAACTTCTATTTTGAATTAGTGACCAACTTACCAATTGAACAAATTTAACCTCTATTTTCTTAATGTTATTTGCAAAAAAGAGGAACAGAATCATAAAACATTCTATTTTTGCATGTTGCTGTGTCCAAGGCAACTAATTCTTCAAGGATTTGGATCAAATGTTGGCTAACACGTTGTGTTTATTTTTGAAGAAATTGATTGATATTTTGTTCAAATTTTGTTTCTTTAGTCAGGGTTTTCCACCACCGCTACATCGATATCTGACTTGAAAAGCAGTTTTAAGACATGGCTAAAGATTTGGGGAAGCCTCCTAAGCTTCTTAAGTGGCCCACCAGCCAACAAGGTGTCAGCTTGGGACCTTATGGTTCTTGGATTCATTTCATATTTGATGGTGATGTTTCTTTCCCTGGGCATTGGATGGATTCTCATGATGTTTTTTGAAGGTAATTGGGATTTGGGTTTTCTGTTTTTATTACAAATATTTGATGTTTTTTAGGTGAATTGTGAGCAAGTGGAAATAAAGGAGAATGCTTCGAACAAGATTAATTAATAAAAAGAAAGATGTTTTGTTGAAGAAAACTAAACAAATTTGGAAACGAATCAAAATCTTGATAAGGTTGTGAAGTGGAAAAGATGAAATCATAAAACAATGGTGTCAATTTTTTTTAAAAAAAATTCCTTTTTTAGAATATTTTGATAAAGAAACCATAAAACTGGAGTGAAAGTAAGGAATTTCTTCATTGAGTGTTGAAAAAGGTAATTAGATTTTATCATTTCCAACTTTTGTTTAAAAATTAGAATATTTGCTTGAAGTGGTAAAAAAAATAAAAGCTATGAATGAAAATTTTGAAATCTGCCTAGATAAATATGTAGCCAAAAAAATTTTAGTAGTTTAATTGGGTTGATGTAAGACTATTTAGATATTTAAATTCCATTATATCCAGAATATGAATTGCAAATGTTTTTTGAATTTTCATTACATGTTAAAACTTTATTGATGGGGACAAATAAAAATTCTATTTAGATTACATTTTTTAAATATTTTTTCTTTCGTAAGCATTTTCGATAAAATTTATTTTTCTGATCATGTTATTAACTAGTCACAAATATTTTTTGATCAATTTTACTAATGATATTGATTTCCTTCGCATCTCACTTGTAGCATTGCACAAGTGTAGAGCATATACCCAATTGATGAATGAAGAGGATAAGGAGAACATGAAATGGCTTAAAGTATTGCTAGAGTATTGAAATATTTTAGGAATTTTTCAATATAAGGTTCTTATCTATTTTTCAAGTTTGTAAAAAAATAAAAATATGTTTTTAAAGAAAATTAAGAAAATTAAAATTTAAATACCAAAATTTAAGACCATTTTTTTCAATATTAAAAGATAACACATAATTAATTAGTACCATTTTAAATGGGAATTATGAGGGTGCTAACCCTTCCCTATACGTAATCGACTCTCAAACCCAAACTACTTTCGTAGACCTAAAAATTATCTTTTTAATAAATTTTAATTATTTTTAAAATTTTATTAAAAAGATAAGTTTTAATAAGTGGCCAATCATACCTAGCCAAAAAAGATTAGTGGTGACTCCATTCATTTTGTTTTTTAAATTCGTCTAACAGTCCCCAAAACCGTTACAACAAAAATAATGCAAATACCTTCTAAATGATGCAAATGCAACAATTTAGATTCCCACTAAATGATGCAAATGCATGTTTTAAAAGATAATGCAGATGCAATACTCTACCATGATTCAAATATTCATTAAATGATGCAAATGCAATTATCAAAACAAAGATTCAAATATTCATCAAATAATGCAAATGCATGGTCTAAACCTTAATGCAAATGCAACATTCAAAACAATGATCTATATACTCACCAAATAATCAAACTGCATGGTCCAAACATCGATACAAATGCAACATCCAAAAAAATGATTCTACTTGCCCCAAAAAAGTCATTATTCTTATATTGGTTTGAAAATCACCTATCTTTCATTCATCATAACGCAATAATTCAAATTTAAGTATTTTTTTATAATTCATAAAAAAAATGCAACATTAATTGCCAAAAAGGTTATTAGAACTTCATTTCTACAAAATTTCATATTTTCATCTTATACTTATCAAATGACAACAGAAAATTACCCCATATAACTTATTTTCCATGATCAAGATGAAAATGAATAAATTCTTCACTTTTGTTTTAAAACATGTGATTAAATCTCTTAGGAAATAATAATTATTACCAATAAAGAATAGAGTGAATCGCAGATGGCTCTTTGCAAAAAGTTGAAACAGTACATCAAGATCTTGGCTATCAGAGTTGACTATGCCATAAGATAAGAAAGGGAAATCAATGTTTCGTTATCAAGGCTTAAAAATGACATTTTTCTTTAAAAGCACAATTCATTTTTGCACTATTTGAAGTTCTTAACATGTGGCAGTTTAGCAAATATCAAAGCTAGCTATGATAAGCTCAAGATTTTTAGAAAAGAAAGAAAAGGTTCAAATTCATAACAATTCTTCAAAGTGAGGCTGATCCAAGATTTTTTAAAAGTTTTCAATGTTCATTTAGTCATTCAAGTTTTATTTTACTAAGGCACTATGCCTTGGTGTTATGCATGAATTACTATTAATCTTTCTTTAAACTGCCCATTTCAAGACCCTAAAGCTTTATTCTTTCTTTTCCTTTTTTTTTTCTTTTGGATTGTTTCGCTATGCATTAATTAAGCTCAAAATTCATCCAAAATCAAATGGTAATAATTTTCTAAAGAACAAATTCTCCAACTTAGGTATCCACGCATAATCAAAATTGGCTATTTGAAGGACATAACGTAGGCCAAGGTTTAGAATTCAAAAAAATGGATAATAGGCCAAAAAAATGTGTTTAAAGGTGATCAAACCAAGGATCATTTTTTTATGAGAATTTTGTCCTTTCCACTTTCCAAGCATGTTTTTCATTTTTCATTTCTTTCTTTCTTTTTTGTTCTCATTGCTTTTTCTCTTTCTTTTTCCCTTACATGATTTTTTTTTTTGACAAGATGAATTCAAATTTTTGGGAACTTAGCATACTTCAAACTTGCCCTTTAACATAAGGCATTTTTCTTAGCACTTAACATAGGATCCAACGCCATCCTGATTTGATCCTTTTTTGAACTTGCCCCTTAATATGGAAAGTGATCATTGGCATTCAAAAAGAAAAAAAGTCAATAGGCTCAAAAAGGATAAGCAAATGGACAATTTTTTATTTTATTAAAGGAATTTAAAAGATGATCATTTTTTATTTCAAGCATGGTTACTTCAATTGAAAAGTAATTCCAGAGAGACAATTTCCTTTTCTTCTTGATCTTAGATTCATTTGAATGTTTCACATGCATGATGTTACAATAAATTATTTTCTTTTCATCTTTTCTCTCTTTTTCATTTTTCATTTTTTTACTTATGCTTAAAATGCACTATATCAATTTTGTAACCAAGAGAAGGCCCAATGTAACAATCTTCATTTCATGCCCACTCAAGTTCGTGTAATCTTTGTTCACTAACAATAAATATCACAAATCAAAGTATTAAAACGAAGGATCTTATGGACATTAGATAATTTTGTTTTTTGGCAAATTTGTCCCAAGATGTGGACAAAGAACAAATTTGTAAAAATAACTATAAAAGAAACATATCTTGAATAGGTCAAAATGTTGGTTAAGGATATCAAGAAAATATAGACTTTTAGTAATTTGCCCCAATGAAAAGATTGAAGAGTTAGAACTTTTTAAAGGAACTTGGGTATTGATGTCTTTGGAATAGCCTTAACACTTACCAAATTGCCATAAACACAAAATATTTCAAAAAATGCCTCATGTATTGGCTTTCAAAGAAACTTCAAAAAGATTTTAAAAATTAATAAGTTTTTTCATTCATCGTAGCTTTAATAAAAGTCATTGACTTTGAGATCTTCATGATCAAAGTGGAGGTGAAGTCTTTGAAACTCAAACTAATGCTGGTTAAAGATTCAAGGCTTTGAATGATCTAAATTTTGACTAAATTTGAGGAGGACAGGATTAGTGAAACGAATAGGTGTATTCATTCTTGATAGTAATCACTAATTCTCCTAATATTGATATCAAAAAAGTTCTTTTTTCTCTTAAAAAGTCATTTTCTCCAATCAAGGGAAAGAAATCATGTGGATTTCCATTGCCAAAGAATCATAAACTCAAAAGATGAAAGAAAATAATTTTCAATATTAACAAATTTCTTCCAATTCATGGCAACATGTTGTTATGCTCAAACACTAAAAGCCATTCATTATGTACAGGACTGAAGTTAGCCAAGATTGCCCTTTGAAAAATTAGGCATTTACATCTTTTTATGCATGAAAAATTAAAATTAAGTAATGTTGACATGAATCGTTTACATGAAAAACAAAAATAAATGTACAAATTCATACATGTAAGGCATAAAGAAATAAACCCAAATTATGTAGCAAGAAGATAATACATTCCAATTCAAAATCTCATCCATTTTTATGTAAACAAAATTTTTTAACAAGAATATAACTATAAACAAATCAAAATAAAAACGAAACATGTTTTTTCTTGTGTCTTAATCTTGGGTTATATAGGATATGACTCTAACTAAGGGCTAGCTTCTTATGGTTCATTATATATAGGGTTTGGATGTATTGACAATCTAAAGGTTCTCAAATTGCTCTCCACATCATTGTCTATTATAGACTAATAAGCTAGCCCAATCCTCACCCATGATAGGCTTTAAGCAAAAAGGATTCAAATTGAGTGGGAAAGTTTCGCTAGCTCATGCAGAAGTTATCACCTCACAAGAGTGTAGGTGCTTACTCTCTCTTAAAAAAAAAAACAAATATCACAAAAAAATGAAAAACTAAATGCAACTTTTTAGTGACGTTTTACTTATAAGCACCACAAAATCCTATGTTTCATAAGGATGCAGTGTTTTTTATCAAAACGCCATGAATTTTTGAATAGTAGCATTTGTATGACAAACACCACTAAAAACAAGAATTAGTGGTATTTATACATAAAACGTCACTATATCAAATAGTTTAAAGGCGTTTTTCTTTCATAAATGCCATTATATTACAAAATTTAATGGCATTTTCTAAAACAAATGCCATAAAATTTTCTCCATTCCCCGTCCCTTTCTCTTTCATGCAAACTTTTCCCCTTTCTCAAATCTCTCTCTCTTCTCTTCTCGCTTTCTCAAATCCCATTCTCCTTTCCTTTTCCCTTTCCCTTTTTCCCTTTCTCATATCTTATTTCCCTTTCCGTGTCTTTCTTTTCAAACCAGCACCTAGTCTTCACCGCATCTAGTTCCTTGTTGCAACTTTTGAGAAATGTGGTTCTGCTACTAATAACTTGAAGTGGACGGTGAGGCTTGGTCATGTTGACTGCAATTCTGAGAAGTACTATTTAAATATAATTTTACTTGGAAGAGCTATCGTTCTAATCGACTTATTCACAACTTTGGGATTACAAATTTGTGTAGTTGGTTTTTTCTTTAATTTCTTTGTGGTTTGAACTAGATATTGCACAGTTATGACCATCTAGTGTTTCAACAAAAAAAAAAAAAAAAACCTTAATTTCTTTGGTCATCTAGGTTATGACCAAAAAACCCTAATTTTAGAATCCTTGAATCACTCCAAATTCCTAGTCATTTTACTAATCGATCATTGTTGACGATCATGGAACTAAATAGGCCCTTCGGTTTTTCTCATTGTTATTTTTCTTTAATTCTTCATTTATATAAATAATAAATATCTCTTACTACCTTTTTTCCTTTGATATGACTGTGCTTGAAGATTGTCGGGAATAATCTTTGAAGGGATAGTGTGCTTTTGCTGTTCTATGTTTGGATAATAATCTCATTTTTTTTTTATTTTGTTTTTTAGATCATGCGGCTTTGGACTTTCTGTGAAGTGTTTCAGACATTGGTCCTGACTCGATGAGTCATGACTCGTGAATAAGGACCCAATCATTGAAGTCTACGGCCTTTATGTGAGCTAAGAAATCCAATCTTAATGGATTTGATTGAACCCATTTAGATCTCCTATTTTCTTTTTTGCACTTGATACTGTAAGGCTTTTTATGCATCTGCGTTTGGAATTCTCTCAGGCATAAACTCAAGTTCATTTGTCTATGTGACCTTAGCGGCTCATTTCCTCCCCACTAGTTCCACATTTCAGGTTTTTCTTTAAGCCTTCTCTAGAACCTCTGGACTATACCTTTATTGATTGTTACATCTCAAAATTTTTGCTACAAGTTTTTTTTACCTTTTCAGGTTGCTACATTTGTATCAATGCTTGCAGTAGTGTACATGAGAATAATTTGACGTAATTGTGTTATAATTAATGTTTGAAATGACTTATAAAGTTTTAATTTTAGTATATCTTTTTCCTAAGCAGCATTTGTTGCTCTCTTCAATAATCTTGCAAAGGGTGGAATGATATCTTCATAAATGATATGACTTCCCTTTTAATTGTGAAATTATGACCTCTACCAAATAGAAACTTGAGATAAGTTTTTTGGTCTCATGATCCAAATATACGTAGCTGACAATGACAAAATCAATAATTCAGAAGCAAACTCAAAGAAATGAACAAGCAAACTAAAACTGAAAATTAATAGGCTAGTAAAGCATTAGCATGAAAATAAATTAAACAATAATTTAAAACACCTGATTTAAGTAACAAAGTGCCTCCTAGGTGAATGCTCAACCTAGAAGCAACCATGTACCATCCTTATCAACCCCCAAACAACCATGAAAAATCAAAGAAACAACAACCTAAAGCAAACATCAAAATATGGAAACAGGTTTTCAACAACATCTAATTAAAATTCGGTTTCCACTCTTACTTGATAGAATTTGATCTCCAAATTTTTTATGGAACTAATATGTGAACATGCACATAAATTTTCAAGAGCATTGGACATCATTTAGTACTTGAAATTTAACCAAACTGTAGCTAAACAAAATCTGGAATTTTAGCTTGGAATTAAATGTTCATCAAATAATGCAAATGGTCTAAACATCAATGCAAATGCAAGATTCATAACAATGATCTATATACTCACCAAATAATGCAAATGCATGGTCCAAACATCGATGCAAATACAACACCCAAAACAATAATTCTACTTGCCCCAAGAAAAATCAGTCATCTTACATTGATTTGAAAATCACATGTCTTCCGCTCATCAAAATGCAACAATTCAAATTTAAGTTTCTTTTTAACTCATAAAAGAATGCTACAACAATTGCCCTAAAAAGGTCATTAGAACTTCATTTCTACATACTATTCATATTCTAATCTTAAACTTATAGAAAGACAATAGAAAATTACCCTATATAACTTATTTTCTATGATCAAGATGAAAATGAATCAAATTTTCATTTTTGTTTTAAAATTTGTGATTAAATCTCTTGGGAACTAATGATTTCTACTAGGAAAGAATAGGGTGAACCACATATGGGCCTTTGCAAAGGCTAAAATAGTACATCAAGATCTTACTTATCAAAGTTGACTATGCAATAGGATAAGAAAAGGAAATCAATGCTTCCTCATCAAGGCTTACAAATGATAGTTTTCTTCAAAAGCAAAATTCATTTTGGCACTCTTTAAAGTTCTTAATATGTGGCATTTTAGCAAATGTCAAAACTAGTTATGATAGGCTCAAAATTTCTAGAAAAAAAAAAAAAGAAAAGGTTCAAATTTGTAACAATTTTTCAAAGTGAGGTTGATCTTAGATTTTTGAAAGGTTTTCAATGTTCATTTATTCATTCGAGATCTTCTCCTTCTAAGGCTTCTTGCTTTACCTTGGTATTATATATGGATTGCTTTTAATCTTACTTTAAACTACCCATTTCAAGTATTCACCCTAAAGCTTCATTCTTTTTTTTCCTTTTTTTTGTTTTTTTTTTTTTTTGGGATTGTTTCATTATGCATTTGAAAACTCAAAATTCATCCAAACTCAAACAGTAATGATTTCCTAAGGAACAAGCTCTTCAACTTAGGTATCAACATATAATCAAAATGGACTTTTCGAAAGACATAATGTAGGCTAGGGTTTAGGATAAGAAAAAAGGATAACATGCACAAAAAATATGTTTAAAGGAGATCAAACCAATGATCATTTCCATTTCATAAACACATTTGTCCTTTCCATTTTCCAAGCATGTTTTTCATTTTTCATTTCTTTCTTTCTTTTTTGTTCTCATTTATTTTTCTCTTTCTTTTTTCCTTGCAAGCTTCTATTTTTGACAAGATGAGTTCAAATTTTTTTGAACTTAGCTTACTTCAAACTTGCCCCTTAACATAAGGCATCTTTCTTAGAACTTAACATAGGATCCAATGCCATCTTGATGAGATCCTTTTTTTAACTTGCCCCCAATGTGGAGGATGATCATTAATTGGGCTTCATTCAAAAAGAAAAAAAAAATCAATAGGCTTAAAAGGGGTAAGCAAATGGATAATTTCTTATTTTGTGAAAACAACTTAAAAGATGACCATTTTTCATTTCAAGCATGGATACTTCAATTGAAAAGTAATTCCTCAGAGACAATTTTTTTTTCTTTTTGATCTTAGATTCATTTGAATGTTTCACAAGTTTGATGTTACACTAAATTATTTTTTTTCATCTTTTTTTTTTATTTTTCATTTTTCATTTTTTTGCTCACGCTCAAAATGCACCATCTCAATTTTCTATCCAAGCAAAGTCATAATCTAACAATCTTCATTTCATGCCCACTCAAGTTCATGTAATTTTTGTTCAGTAACAATGAATGTCACATACCAAAATATTAAAACAAAGGATATTTTAGACATTAGATAAATTTGCTTTTTGGTAAATTTTTCCCAACATATGGGCAAAGAATAAATTTTAAAAAATAACTGTAAAAGAAATATAATGTTGAATAAGTCAAAATGTTGGTTAAGGATATCAAGAAAATATGATCTTTCTGTAATTTGCCCAAGGAAAATATTGAAGATTTGAACTTTCTAAAAGAACTTGGGTAATGATGTGCTTGGAATAGTCTTAACACTTGCCAAATTGCCACAACTCAGAATTTTTCAAAAAGTGCCTTATATATTGGTTTTCAAAGAAATTTCAAAAAGATTTTGCAAATTAATAAGTTTTTTTGTTGCTCATAGCTTTAATGAAAGTCATTAACTTTGAGATCTTCATGGTCAAAGTGGAGGGGAAGTCTTTGAAACTCAAACTAATGTTGTTTAAAGATTCGAGGCTTTGAATGATATGAATTTTGACTAAATTTGAGGAACATAGGATTAGTGAAAGAAATGGGTATATTCATTTTTTCTAGTAATAACCAATTCTCCTAAAATTGATATTACAAAAGTTTTTTTCTTTTTTTGGTCTTAAAAAGTTTTTTTCTCCAATCAAGGGAAAAAAAATCATGTGGATTTCTAATGCCAAACAATCCTAAACTCAAAAGATGAAAGAAAAGAATTTTCAATATTTACTAAAAGCCATTGACTATGTACAAGACCAAAGTTAGCCAAAATTGCCCTTCAAAAAATTAACCATTTACATCTTCTTATGCATGAAAAATTGAGATGAAGTAACTTGAATGAGTCATTTACATGAATAACATAAATAAATGTACAAATTCATACATGTAATGCATGAAGAAATAAACCTAAATTATGTAACAAGAAGATAATACATTCTAATTCAAAATTTCACCTATTTTTACCTAAACAAAATTCTTTAACAAGAAAATAAATATAAACAAATCAAAATCAAAATGAAACATGTTCTTTCTTGTGTCTTAATATTATGTTATATACTAATAATGGGTGGATATGACTCTAACTTAGGGTCGACTTCTTATGGTTCATTATATATAGGGGTTTAGATGTGTTGACAATCTAAAGGTTCCCAAATTACTCTTCACATCATTGTCCATTATAGATTAGTAAGGCACCCTAATCCTTACCCATGACATGCTTTAAGTGACAAAAATTCAATTTGAATGGGAGTGTTCCACTAGCTCATCAAAGGTTATCACCTTACGAGAGTGCAAGTACTTGCTCCCTTATAGGATAAGACAAAGCTCGAGTAGAGAACTTATGTATAAACATACATGTCTGATGTGTGAGAAGGAACATATAGACCCTTTATGAATTTTACACATAAATTTTATATTTATGCCTTGTCAAATAATTCACTGAAGAATAGTACAAAAAACAAACATGTTACAAAACAAAAATAAATACACAAATAATCAAAGTAAAACCAATAAATAAGGCATAAGACAACCTAAGATTAATAACTAGCTTGACTCTCTAATGTCCCTCGTCTAGGTGACATATTGTCATAATGTATAAGTTTTAGAACTAACCCAATATTAGACATAACACATAGAGTTGCCACCAATCTTTTTTATCTATATGTAATTAGCTACCTAAATAAATCTACCATTTCTGAGGAGATCTTAAGCTTGACAAAAGGTTTTTAAAAAGAATAAGTTTTGGTTTTCTAAATAAAACTAGGTTCAAAGGTTTAGTTACATGTAGAAAAGGTTATAGCACCTTTAAAATGCCCACAAATTGGTACCAATTAATCCTAAATTATCTTTTTTAGCCTTAATTAACATGGTTTTGACTTATTCTTATTATTCATAAACAAAGCTGTGATGGCAAAAAGGATTTCGATGGAAAGTAGGGTTGATGGTGAAGATGGTAGTCAAATTTTTTTTTTTTTGGTGAACAAGGCTCATGGTGGTGGCTGTGGGATTGGTCGAACAGTTGCTTAGGATTTTTAGATTAGTGATTCTCACTATGGAAGGGGATTAGGTTATGAAAGGGCTGGGATTTTGGCTGGTGTCATTTGTGGGATTAGGAAGGCTAGTTCTAGTGGGTAAGTCTGAAAATGGTAGTCTAAAAAAGTAGGGAATATGGGTTGTTGGTTGAATAGGTGTTGTCAAATGATGGGTGTTAAGGATTGGTGGTAGTGGTGGGTGATGGGGCGGGTTTTCAGTTTTGGTCGATCTATGAGGCAGAGTCAAAATTTTTGTTGTTTTGCTCCTCTTATGTCCATTCCCTCTTAGCTGCGTCTCCAATTCCCCTTGAATTTTATATTCTCTAATTTTTTCTCTCAAATCCCCTTTTTTAACTAAAAATTAAACTCTTTTATTTTGTATATAGCTAGACTAGTTACTACATTTTGGGTAAAGAAAAAATGAAAACTTCAAAATTGTTGTATTTTGGGACTATAAAGCCTTTGATGAATTTATGTTATGGGTCAAGGGTAAAACAAGAGGTGAAAAAGGAAAAGCTAGAAATAGGCATTCATCTGGGATAAGGGTTTTGGAAAGTAGGGAAAGCTAGTTGCCATGTAGTCTAAGTTTCAAGCTTTTTTCCTTTTTTTTATAAAAAAATAAAAAATTAATCCTAATAAAAGGGAATTGGGCCTTAAAAATAAATTTGGGCTTGGAAATCTTAAAATTCTCAACATTTCTTTTTCAAAAAATTGCTTCTAACTAATGCCACATATGTTTTCCATCTTCTTTGACAATTTTCTTGGGATTGAACTAGGAGGTCTTATAAATCTCAATAGATTTTGTTCGAAAGACTTACAAACCTTGCCTAAAGAACTTAGAGACTATGCCTAGAAGCTTTATAAATCTCGACACTAACAGATTCAACTCTAAAAACTTATGAATCTTATTTAGAGGACTTAGAGATAATGCCCTAAAGTCTTATAAATCTCGACATCTATGAATGCTTCTAAAAAATGAGGCTCTGTAACTTTAAAAATTTAAAATATTCTATCTAAAGGACTTGTGAATCTTTCCTAAAGGACTTAGGACTATGCTTGGAGGCTTTATAAATATCGACATGAAAATAGGTTCAACTCGGAAGACTTATGAATGTTGTTTAAAAGACTTATGAATTATGCTTGGAGGTTTTATAAATATTAACACTAAAACAGATTCAACTTGAAAGGCTTATGAATCTTGCTTGGAGGAGTTAGATTATGTTTGGAGATCTTATAAACCTCAACATTAAAATATATTCAACTCGAAAGACTTAAGAATCTTACTCAAAGAATTTAGAGATTACGCCCAGAGGTCTTTCAAATCTTAATATCTATAAATGCTTTTCTAAATAAATGCTCCATAACCTTAAAATCTCATATGAAGAAGTTCCTTCCAAATAAAAGCTAAACAACTTTAAAATCTCATCTGACAAAGCTTCTCCTAAACAAAGGCAAAACAACTTAAAAAAAAAAAAAGATCTCATATGAAAAGCTCTTATAAAACAAAGGCTAAACAACTTAAAAATCTCATTTGAAAAATATCATCTTAATAGAGGCTAAACAACTTTGAAAAAATCTTATGTAAAATAGCTCTTCCTAACAAAGACTAAACAACTTTAAAAAATTCTCATTTAAAAAGCTCCTCTTAAACAAAGTCTAAATAACATTAAAAATGTAACACATTCTACCTGAAAGACTTATGAATCATTCTTATATTTGTTTAGAGGTCTTAGAAATCATTTGCTAAAAATTTGCTTCTCCAAAGAAATGAAATGTTCAATTTTTAAGATTTCTTGAAGTTCAAATATTACCACCAAGGAATTTTGAAAAGGTTAAGGGTATCATTACAGAAGGGAAATGCAAGTGTCCTCGGTTACTACCACTAAAGAGAATTCAAAGGTCACCACCAAGAAAATTTTAATAAAATTCATACTTGGACACTCGAATATCATGATCAAGTTACTTTGAGAAAGCTTTGATATCACCATAAAAAAACTCAATCACAACCTTTTTCTAACTAGCCTTAATATCATTAGGCCTAAATCTTTAATACCAACTAGATTGGGCTTAAATCTCATTAGTACTAGCTAAATTGAGTTTAAATTTTATTGATGCTAATGAAATTAGACTTAAATCTCATTGGTGCCAGCTAAATTAGGCTTAAAATCTATGTGCTAGTTAAACTAGGCTTAAATCTCATCGGTGCCAGCTAAATTAAGCTTAAAATCTAGGTACTAGCTAAACTAGGCTTAAATCTCGTCAGTGCTAGCTAAACTGAGCATATATCTCAATTTGTTATCATATCTCATCCTTTTCATTTGTATCTTCAACAACCTCTCCCCTTTTATGTAAATCCTTTTTTACTTTTCAAACTCTTTTGACATTTTGGCCTTTTGTCAAACTAATTTCTTTTTTCTTATATTTTTTCCTCTTTTCATAATAGACTTTCTCTTCTCTTTTTGATTTCGTCTCTTTTTTTAAAAACATTCTCTCAAAAACTTTCTTCTTTTCTTTTTCACAACTTAAAATGTTCCTCTTTTTTTTTTTTTCAATATTTACAAAGTTGACAAATGCAATCATTATTCAAACACTTATTCTCAACAAAGGATGTGAATGCAAATGCCTTTTCCATTATGAAACAAAAATGTTTAATAAAGATGCGAATGCAAAACTTATCCCAAAGATACAGATGCCAATGTTTTTTTCATGTAGATGGTCTTACAATGATACAAATGCAAATTTCTTTTTATGACACAAATGTACCTAAGAAAGCTGCAATTAAAATTTTTAGCAAATTTCATTTTCACAAATATCCTTACAAAACTAACTTCAGGCAGGTCAAAGTATAAAAATATCCTAAAAGGTATTTTAGTAATTTCATACCTTTCGAGGTACTATTAAAGTTTTCAATGCACAAAAAATCATCGAATAATATGAAAACATGATTTGGAGAATTTTTTGAAAAATCGACCTTATGAAAGTCAAATTACAAAAATACCCCTTAAGTTAATTTTAGTAATTTCATACCTTCTAAGGTGCAATCAAGGTTTTTAATTCACTAAAAATCATGAAATAATATAAAACCATGATCTGGAGCATTTTAAAAAATTCAACCTCCAGAAAGTCAAATTACAAAAATACCTAGGGTATTTTTGTAATTTCACTCCTCTCAGGGTGCAATCAGATATTTTGATGCATCAAAAATCATAGAATAATATTTAAATGTAATTTGGAAGTTTACATGAAAATCTAACTTGGAAAAGGTCAAATTATAAAAATACCCTTAAAGGGTATTTCGATAATTTTACCCTTCCCAAAGTGCAATTAAAATTTTTAGTGCATTAAAATCACAAATTTCAATTCCAATCCTTATTAATCCCATTTTTTTCATGAATTTTGAAAATTTGACGTGAGTTCAATCTGGTTTAACTATTTTTGATTAATTTTGATCAAGTTTGACCTTGAGGCATTTGGATCAAATTTGTCCCAAATTTGATTTAAAAAACTTGTCAAAATTAAAGAAATATTGGATTTGAACTGGGTAAGATTTCAAAAGCCTTACAACTAGATAGATTCTGCTTGAACAAAATTAGGTGTTAATAAGGCTCAAAGAGGTAGTTAGCAGATAATTTTCATGTTTGTGAAACAATGATGAAAGATAACCACTTTTCATCTTAAACACAATCTCATAAATTGAAGAGTAATTCTTTTTAAGAAAATGAGTTTAAAGAAAGGCTTTTTTTAAAGTTTTCTTTTTTTTTTTGGATTTTTTGGGTTTTTAATCTTTTTCTCTTGGTTTTTTCATTTTGGGTTTCCTGGTTTCCTTTACAAAATTTTTTGCTTTTTTTTTTTTTAATTTTCAAGTATTTACTTGGATTTATTCAAATTTCTTAAATGCATGATGTCACAATCATATTTTTTTGTTTTTTTTATTTTTCTTTTTTCTTACATGCCCTTCATAACTCATATATTGATTTGCTTGCCAAAAACAAAATGAGTGAAAGATGTCCCATTTTAACATGTCACTTTAAATGAAAACCCATACAATAATTATGATCATGTTGGTGAACTTACTTGGGATCTCAAATTGTTCATGTCATTCAATCAAAAGAAAGGGTTATGGCACAAATTAATCAAGTAAGGGCTATAAGTTAACTCACTCTTTGGGTCAATGTACCCTAAGACATGGAACAAGGTAGGGTGAGAATTGGGCCTTATGTGTTTGAGATCTTTTGATGAAATTTGGGTGATTTTGGTTTTGACACATTTGAAATTGTAGTATGGTCTTGATATATCAAATTACCAATATCCAGATTCTTTAAAGAATTGTCATGTTTACATTATCTTCTAAAATTTTTCTTCTTTTTTTTTAAATCAACTGTCTCATTGTTCATTGCCTAGGAAAAGATTATCACATTTTTTTTACCACAGTATGATCAAGTGAAGACAAAGTTCATGAATTCAAGTTCAATGCCTCTTAAGGGGTTATAACTTATAAGTGAAATTATGTAAGTGGTTTGGGACATGAAGGTATTTGAAAAAAGGTGTAAAGGTATTTGATAAGTTTATTTCTAATAGAAATCACAAACTCCTTCAAGATTCTTGTGACTTTATATATAAAAACATATATTTCTACTCTTCTCTTTTGGAAAGGTCCACTTTTTCAAATTTTTTTATTTGGCTTCATTTTTTATCCTAGTTTTCCTTTTTGATCTTAAAAATTGCTTAAATGGGGTTTTATTCTCAAACAATTGCAAATAATTTTTTGAATTAATTTTAAACAAGAGTTAGAAAATGTATTAAAAAACAATATTTACAAATCCAATCTAACTAGTTAATATGTTATCATTTACAAAGTCCCAAAATTAAAAGCCATTCATTTCTCAAGAAACAACAATTTACTTTCAATAATTTCCAAAACAAAATTATGTACAATGCTAGAAAGGCTAAGATCGTCTGTAATCAATAAACCATGCCTTTGTGTCAATAATATTTGTTTTTTTCCTTTCCTTTTTTGGACTTGTTTTTCTTTAGGATGCTCAATCCTCTCTCATAGTCAACTTTTCAAAACTCCTACCAAATTCAAATGAAAAGGAAGTAAATTGGAAGTTGACTTG
Organism: Durio zibethinus; assembly: GCF_002303985.1. The sequence goes on along the minus strand of NW_019168381.1, from coordinate 12,210,998 downwards.
GGCTCTATAAAATTTGCATAATTGTGATCATTCTTAGCAAGAACTTTAGGATTTTTTTACATATGAGAGCACTTTTTATTCACCAAATGATAGGATGTCATGAAAAGACAATAAAATAAATGCGTGAATGACATGATATTTCCATGATGAATTTGTGAATGTGTGTGTAATAAAGATGATGCATGCTACACTAAAATGTAATGCATGTACCATTTAAGTTCAATGAGAATCATATTATTTATCCGGTGTATACATGAAATAACAAGACATATTTACATGAAATGAAGTATATCTTTAATATAAGTGTGATGGAAATCATGTTATTTCTGAATTTATGCACATGAAATGTACCATCCTAGTATATGAGTGATGAGATATATTTATATTAAATGTAGTATATGTACGATAAAAGCCATGTGAATGTTTATGTAATGCAAAATCCTGTTGCGTGGATGGTGATATTTGTTCATATGAATTGCAGTTTATACAATGCAAGGTCTATTAAAATCATATCATTTATGAGTCCACATACATGAAATATGATTATATATTACATGGGTAATGAGACGTAGGTACATAATCACATTTATAAAAAACTGCATTAACATATTATATGCATGATAAGATATGTTTGCATAGAATGCAATGCACGTACTATGCAAATCTAATGAAATTGACACTACCATTCAAATATCTATGCATAAAATGAAATGTATGTCCAATCTTATTATTTTATATGAAAAATGATGAAAATAAACGTAAAAAGGATCAAATGAAATATGAAAGGTATAATAACAGTGAAAATCAAAATTTTTTCTTTCATTTTTTTCCTTTTTTTGTAGAAATAAATAAGAATTTAAGAAAACATTTCCTATGGAAGAAAAAAGCACATAAAATGACCAAAATTCAAAAGAAATTTTTTTTCCAATTTTGCTTTTATTATTTGGCCAATAACAAAAAAAATTTTTTTTAAATTCCTTTTTTAGAAAAAATTTATTTTAAAATTTTTTTCTTTATTGTTTTGAAAATACAAAAATTCCTTCTAAATGTTTTTTTAAGATACGAATCTAGGACAAACGGTAGACAAACCAAATGATATCTTAAAAGAAAATTTTATTAGAGGAATATATTTTTTCATATTTTCTTTTCTTATTCAAAACTTTAGTTTTTTTTTTTACACTATTCTTTCCCCCAAAATATAGATTGTATTAGAGTGTTCCTTGTCCTTATTCAAGTCATTTCTTCAAAAGGTATCAACATGGCTCTACCTAGGGTCAACCCTTATGGCTTACTATATGATTGGTTCAGATTTATACACTTCTAAAAGGCTCCTAAATTGTTCCTCACTGACATTCATGAAGGACTAGTAAAGTGCCATGGTTCTCACTCATTATAGCTACAAACGAAAAAGGGTTTATCATCTCACGAGAGTATCGGTACTTTACTCTTTTTTAAAAGGGTTGAAGCCTAGGTGTAAAGCTCATACATGATATAAATGTGTCATTGTGTGAATGAGGGAACATAACATTATAACCCCAATCTTAAATGCCTTACAATTTATCAAGAATAATATATACAAAACATAAAATAGTAAATGAATAAATGACATAATTAAAATGAAATGTATGTGATTTTTTCTTTTTATTATTATTGTTATTTTTTAAAGAATCAAAATCAAAATCAAGAAAATTAAAGTTAACTCAAAATTAAGGATAACACAAAATTAATTTTGGCCTGACTCTAAAAACATTTGTGTCCCCAATAGAGTCGCCAAACTATTGTAACGATTTTAGAGATCGCTAGATGAATTTTAAAAAAAATCAAAACAAGGAGAGTCACCACCAATATTTTATTGGCTAGGTGTGATTAGCCACCTAAAAAATTATCATTTAATAAAATTTTATAATTAATTAAAACTTATAAAAAAATAATTTTTAGCATATGAAAAATGAATTTGGATTCAAAAGTATGATTAAGCATGAAAAAGGATTAGCACCCCATAGCCTTTATTTTAAAAATGATACTAATTAACTATGTGTTATCTCTTAACATTAATAAAAGAAATCTCACTTTTGATATTTAAAATATATAATTCCTTTATTTTTTTTCATTTTGTAACAAAAATTATTTTTTTTTTTAATGCTTTACTTCAAAAATAAAGAAGAATTTTGTGTTTTGAAAAATTCTCAAAAAATATTTCAATACTTTGGTAATATTTTGGAGGAATTTTTTCACCTAAAGTTCTCTTACGAATCACTACTCGAATTTATCAAGAATTCTATCATCAATAGTTCATATTTATCTTTAAAATAAATATTTATAACATAAATAATAAAATGATACTCAAATTTAACCTAAATAATATTTTTTTTATAAAAAAAATTATTTCTAGTAGAAAAAACTAAACCTGGATATACTGATAGACATTCAAACCAAAGCTGGGTAGCTGACCAGCAGGAAAAAAAACTAGGAGAATAGGCATCCCAAAAAAAAAAAACTGAAGCAAAAAGAGAATTTTTTGGCATAAAAAAAAGCATAAAATGCACCAAGGTGTGAAAAAGGGGGAAAAAGAGCTAAAAAAATGAGGGGAAAATAGAGTAGATGAAGAAAAAAAGGAAGGGAAACCAATAGCAGTGGGAAGGGGAAGACAAAAATAGCAAACCAAAAAAAAAAAAAATGAACTAGCAGCAAAGATAGGGTAAGTAGAAAAAGGGCATTCGTGAAAAAGTTAGGAAACATTCATAAAAACCAAAAAAAGCTGTTTAAGGAGCCAAAGAAAAAAAAATAGAAGGCAGAAGAATTTTCGATCAATAAAAAATAGCATTGAAAAAAGAAAGCATAAAAAAAAAGGTTTCAAATTCTTTTTCTTGGCTTTTATAACATAGAGAGTGATAAATGGTCAATAAAAAAGGGTTTAAAGTTTATATTTCTTTCCCTTGCTTGTGGTTTTTATGTGAGATTTGCTTACATAGGTCTAGAGCTTTATCATCTCCATGTCTTTGTTTAGTTTTTCTGCATATGGTTTGTTAAAGCCCAAAGCTTCAACCTTTCATGGTTTTTAGTTTTTGTCCTTATATAAAGTATATATGCAAGAAAGCTTCATCATCTTTGGAGTCCTTTGTTTGTTCTAGCCTGAATATATCTATATGGCTTCTTTACATGAAGATTACACATGGATGGGGAAAGGTTTTACACATTTATTGTTGTTTACATGGAGATTGCACATGCATGGGGAAAGGTTTTACATGCTTATTGTTGTTTACATGAAAACCAATTATAAGGAATAGTCGAGTTTTTTTTTTTTTTTACATGCTTATTATTGCTTATTGCAGGGGTTTGCTTAGGATTTTTTAAAAATAAAATAATAATAATAATAATAATAATAATATATACATATAAAATAATAAAAAATAATGGTAAATAGTGATAATAATAATAATAATGTAGATAATTAATAATAAAAATATAAAAGTTTTAAATGTAATAAAATGTTTTTTAAATATAATAAAAAGGCTTAGATATTGGAGGAAATTAAAAATTATGTTTTAAAAATTTTTTAATTCAATTATTAAACAATAGAAAATGAAAATAATAAAAAATATATAAATAATAAAATTGTAATGAAAAACAGAAAAAGAAAAATATAAAAATTCACTTTTAATTTTTTAAATTATGAAAAACGAGTTTACTTTGAAAGTTTGCTTATGATGTTGGAGATTTTTAAAGAGGTTTATAAATTCCTAAAAACTCTAAATTATAATCGAAACCCAAGACCCTAAGTAAGACCCTAAAACCCTAGGTAGAAACCTAAATTCTTGGTTAAACCCTATATCCAAGGTGAATCATTAAACCCTAAGCAAAATCCTAAAATTTTAGTTCAAACCCAAAATAAAAACCTAAGCCTTAACGTTCTAAAACTCCAAATCATTCTTAAAGATTCAAGGATTTATGTGAAAATTTTTTGTGAAGTAATTCGTTCTCAAATGCCACCTAGATGATGTAGTGTTTATTAAATTTATTTCATTAAGAAATTTCATATAATTTCATATTTTAAAGTAATAAAATAAAAATTAAATAAAAAATACAAACGAAATTTTAAAATCCTAAATTCACATGCTCATATTTTTTTAATTGTTATTATTGTTCTTTGTTTAATTGTCGCATCATTCTTTTTCTACATAAATATCTTTTAAGGGAAATATTATTTAACAATGGATTTAAAATAAAGTTAAAATAATATTCTGAAAACATAATTTTTGCTACTCTGCCTAAGTGTTGGAAAATCACTAATAATTATAATTTTCAAAGAATATTATTTTTTATTTTTTCAAGGAAATGTTATGGTAAATCTTAGACGGAAATGATTATTCTCGAATTCTTCTTTTATATCAAAGAATTTTAAGGTATTTGTTTAATTTGGAGATTTTCACGACATTTCTAAGTAACGATTTTTAAATAATTTTATTTCTTAAAATATGAAGGGAATTATAATTAAATTTCATATAAAAACCAGTTTGATCCAAAGTTATAAATAGCGCATGATTAATTGGTACTAATTTTATAGACACTGTGGAGGTGCTAATCTTTCCCTACGCATAACCAACACTTAAACCAAATCTTGTTTTTATAGACCCAAATTATCTTTTTAATAAACTTTAAACCTATTATATTATTTTATTAAAAAGATAAAATTTTTGGGTGACCAATCACACCCTAAAAAGATTGATGACAACTCTCTGTTTTTCATGATTTTTTATTTATGTCTAGAAGTCAAATCTCCAGACCAATACGTTATGACAACTTAGTGACTCAATTGAAGACTTTGAGAGCCAAGCCAAAAAATTTTATCATGCATTATTGAGAGTTTTGGATTTAATTGATTTTATTTCATATTTAATTTAATTTCTTTTATTTTAGTTTTCAACAAAATAAATAATAAATAAATTGTACATTAGTTATTATTCTGACTTTGTTATTTATAATGTGTTTATATTGTTTTGATTAATATACTATTTTATACACTTTTGCATATTCACTTACATGCATGAACTCTAGACCTGGACTTTATCTTTATTAGGAGAAAGTAAAGTAGTTACGCCCTCGTGAGGTGATAACCTCTACATTTGCTAGCGAAATACTTTCACTTAGATCGAACCATTTCCGTTTGTAACCTTTAGTGGGTGAGGATTGGTATGCCCTTTTAGTTTGTAATGAACGATGACGTAAGGTTTGATTTTGGAACCTTTAGATAAATAAATCTCGACCCAGTATATCATGAGCCATAAGAAGCTTACTTAAGGTAAAGCCATGCCACCTTTTTAAAAAATAACCAAAAGTTAAGACACTGTATATATTTTGTTGTAATATATAGCTGTTATGTTATTTTTATTTTATTTGTTTTTTATTATTAATTCATTTTTATTTGTATAATCTTTAATTTTGTGTCAGAGAATTTTAATGTATTTCTTTAATTTGGAGATTTTCACCATATTTCTCAAGAAAGATTTTTAAATAATTTTATTTCTTAAAAAATGAAAGGAATTATAATTAAATTTCATATAAAAACCATTTTGGTCTAAAGTTATAAAATAACGCCTGATTAATTGGTACAAATTTTATAGGCGCTATGGGAGAGCTAATCCTTACCCATGCATAATCAACTTCCAAACCCAATCCTATTTTTGTAAACCAAAATTATCTTTTTAATAAAGTTTAAACCTATTTTATTGTTTTAAGAAAAAAATAAAACTTTTAGATAGCCAATCACACCCTAAAAAAATTAATGACGATTCCCTGTTTTTCATTATTTTAAAATTTTATGTATAGGGATTTAATTTTTGGATCGATACGTTATGACAAATATTATACTACCATTGGTGCAAGAGTTCTTCACAAGTAACCAAGTCTTGAATAATTCTCATACAACAATCTATAAGTTTATTTTCCCCTTTTGATTAAACCCAAGATGGAGAAGTTCAACTCTTTAATAAAGATAGCAACCACTTTTCAAAAGTTGAAAAAGTTTGATGAAGATATCTTCTTAAGGTGGCAATAAAAAATGCACATTCTTCTCACAAACATTACCTATGTTCTTACAATTCACAAACCGAGAAAAAAAACACATTGCCTATGTTATCATAACTCAAAAACTAGAAAAAAGAAAAAAGAAGAAAAATCAAGTAAATAAGTCTGTGAAAGACTAAAATAGGAAAAATGATGATAACACATATATATGATGTATTTTAAATGGTATGTCTAATTCACTCTTTAATATATACATTTCTAGTACATCGATAAAGGAGTTATGGAATAAATTTAATGCAAAATACATGAAAAAGGGTGCAACTAGCAAAAAGTTTTTAGTGACAAGGTGGAATATATATAAAATGGTTGATACAAAACCTATCATAGAACAATTTGCAAATATTGAAATCATCCTTAATAAATTCAAGCAATGTAAGATTGAAATGGATGGATCTTTCATACTATCCTATTGATAAACTCCTATAAACATGAGAAACTTCAAAAGAGAACCTTGCAACATAAAAAGGAGGATTATCTCTCTTGAGAAACCTACAAGTCATTTTCGAATAAAATATCAATATCGTAAGGAAAAAGAAAAAGAGACTCATGTCTCTAATGTCCATATGGTGGAAAAGGATAAGCCCTTCAAATTTACAAAAAAAAAAAGAAGCATTCTACCAATGCTCAAAAATTCAAAAAGAATGGTAAATAATAAATAATATATTTTCTTATTTTTATTTTTAAAGTTATTTAAAATTATTTTTTAGTATTTTAATAATAAATATAAAATAAAAAAGTAATGACAATGGGAAGGGTAAGATAGTTTTTTGCTTGCCTTGAACCTTACCCAAATTTATCTTTCTTTTAACCAGAACATGTCTCGTCTTAGCATTTGATTATCAAATTTAATGTCTAACTTTGACCTGAGAAAAAATATTTATAAATTGCATTAGATTCATCTTGCCTCAAAATTTATTTTTATAATATTATTTAGTCTAATTTTCATAAAAAAAATTTAAGCAAAAAGGTAAAATAAAAACCTCGAAAAAATTCAATAATCATTTAAGCCGCTAATATTTTATTACAATCAATTAAACTTTGAATTTTTTATTCACATTAGTTGAACCTTTAAATATTTATCACCTAGTTGAACCCTTAAACACATATTTTCATCCCAACTAAGCCCTTGATTAGATGGTAGATATTAATAGGTAACCAATTTTCACCTCATAAGCACTTAATTGGTGAAAATAAATGTTTGAGAGTTTAATTACTTACAATAAAATAATAAAGGCTTGGATGATTATTCAATTCATTTATTGTCCAAAGGATTTTTTTACCCTTTAGCCAAAATTTTTTTTTTAATGTAAATTACATTTTAATTGCTTGAGTATGTAATTATTTAGTATCTCTTCATTAAAAAATTTATAAATATAAAACTAAATAAAAATAAAATATACTAATTTTATGTATAAGGCGAAGTGAAACTCCCTAAATCAAAATTAAAACTAATTACTTTTTCATGTTCAAAAACAATCCACTCCACCTAATCCTTCATTTTCAAACAAAAAAAATTGTTGTTATTAGGTTAGAATGGGATCGAATCCATCAAAATTGTGGGATATATTGTTATTCCTACCTAATTTGGCCTCTGGCCATCTTTAATGGTGATTTTTTCTAAAATTACTTATGTAAAATGTAGTTTTCATTTTTTTATTACATGGTAAGAGATTTTGGACTTTATTTCATATATATATTTTTATATTAATCCAAGTATATTTATCGATGTCAAATCTAATGAATTCATAAAATATTACCTTTCATAATCTCTCATCCAATAAAAACTCAAATAAAAAAATAAAAAAAAAAAACACATGCACACTCTTCATCACCGTTTGCACCAAGCATTACCATTTTGATTAGCCAAGCAAACCGTAAACCAACCCAATTTCAATCAAAATTATTAAGACTTAAAACTTTTGCGGACCGAAAAATGTGATGCTGAAAATGAAAGCAATGCGCGGGAGTCACCGTTTGACACAATTACGGTCCATCAACGAACTCCAAACGAACCCAAGTTCATATCCATCGAAGAAAATATTAACTCAGAAAAACACAGGTCCAACAACTACAACAAACCCCGACCAGCTGGTGACTCCGACATAAAGCAATGGAACATGGCCATCTCGAGCCACATGCGCAAGGCCCAGTTGGAATCTGCTCTCCATGTCTTCAACTCAATGCCACGTCGAAGCTCTGTTTCTTACAATGCCATGATATCCGGGTACTTGATGAATGATAAGTTTGAGCTTGCAAGAAACTTGTTTGATGAAATGCCTGAAAGAGACTTGGTTTCTTGGAATGTTATGATTAGTGGATGTGTAAGGAACAATAATCTTGCTGCTGCAAAAGAGTTGTTTGATCAAATGCCTGAAAGGGATGTTGTTTCGTGGAATGCTATGCTGTCCGGGTATGCTCAGAATGGTTGCATCGATGAGGCAAGAAAGATTTTTGATAGAATGCCTTACAAGAATTCAATATCATGGAATGCTTTGCTTGCAACTTATGTGCAGAATGGGAGGATGGAAGAGGCTTCTAGGCTTTTTGAATCAAAGCCGGATTGGGATTTGGTTTCTTGGAATTGTTTGATGGGTGGGTTTGTGAAGAAGAAGAGGTTGGTTGATTCTAGAAGGATTTTTGATAGAATCCCTTTTAGAGATAAAATCTCTTGGAATACTATCATTACAGGTTATGCACAGAATGGTGAGATTGAAAAGGCAAGGAGATTGTTTGATGAGTCCCCTGTTCAAGATGTATTTACGTGGACAGCAATGGTGTCTGGCTATGTGCAGAATGGAATGGTTGATGCAGCAAGGGAATTTTTTGAAGAAATGCCGGAAAAGAATGCTGTTTCATGGAATGCAATGATTGCAGGGTATGTGCAATGTAAGAGAATGGACATGGCCAGGAAATTATTCGAGGAGATGCCATGTCGAGACATCACTTCTTGGAATACAATGATCACCGGATATGCTCAGAATGGTGAGATAACGCATGCTAGGGATTTGTTTTATCAGATGCCTCTGCGTGATACTGTCTCTTGGGCAGCCATGATTGCTGGCTATGCTCAAAGTGGTTATAGTGAAGAGGCTTTATGCCTTTTTGTAGAGATGAAAAGAAATGGAGAAAGGTTGAATAGGTCTTCATTTGCTTGTGCCTTGAGCACATGTGCCCATATTGCTTCTTTAGAATTGGGGAAGCAGTTGCATGGGCGGCTGGTTAAGGCAGGATTTGAAAGTGGTTCCTTCGTGGGAAATGCTCTTCTTTTAATGTACTGCAAGTGTGGTAGCATAGAAGAAGCTTGCAGTGCATTTGAAGAAATAATGGAGAAGGACATTGTCTCATGGAATACCATGATTGCTGGTTATGCAAGACATGGATTTGGCAAAGAGGCCTTAAAGATTTTTGAGTCAATGAAGGCAGCTGGTGTCAAACCAGATGATACCACTATGGTAATTATTATAACTATTATATTTTACCTGTGTTTAGAAATAGTCAGGCCACATGTTTTGAGCATTAAATCCATTTTCTTTTAATACATCATTCCGTGCACGCAAGATATGATGTCAAAAATAACATAATACAAAAAAAAAAAAGAAGAAAAAAATTTATACTATACTCTAGTGGTTGGAGTTGATGTTTAGCAGGGATGAGAGTTAATTCGGCTTTCAAATAATTGTTATATAAAATCTCTAGACTTCCATAAATGCAACTTATAGTCTTCCTCTGAACTGGAAGGGAAAGTTTTAATCTGTTGCAACAACTGTTTTAATTTTCAATAGTAGCCTTCTTAGATACAATAGTGTAGTAGAGGCACTTCAACTTGATATCTTCAAATCCAGAAAACTCTTTAAATGTGGAGTCCTTTCCTTCTAGATTATATAGTTCCTACTTTTTTACTTGTATAGTGTATCATTTCAGGTTGGTGTACTGTCTGCTTGTAGTCATGCTGGCTTAGCGGATAGAGGCACAGAATATTTCTACTCGATGAACCAAGAATATGGTATAAAAGCTAATTCACAACACTATACTTGCATGGTTGATCTTCTTGGCCGAGCTGGCCGATTGGATGAGGCCCAGAAGTTGATCAAAAACATGCCCTTTGAACCAGATGCAGCAACATGGGGTGCTTTACTTGGTGCAAGCAGAATTCATGGCAATACCAAATTAGCTGAAATGGCTTCTGAGTTGATTTTTGAAATGGAACCTGAAAATGGAGGAATGTATGTTCTTCTCTCAAATTTATATGCAGCTTCTGGTAGATGGGCTGATGTTAGTAAGATGAGATTGAAAATGAAGGATACTGGTGTGAAGAAAGTACCTGGGTGTAGTTGGCTTGAGGTACAGAACAAGATCCATACATTTTCAGTTGGAGGCTCATGCCACCCAGATACAGATAAAATCTATGCCTGTTTGGAAGAGTTAGATTTTTTATTTGAAACAGAAGAATATTTCTATTAATATTAAGTCAAACTCATACAATCTCTTTCAATGGTTTCTTGAAGGAGGTCTGGACACTCCTCTACTCATATTACATCTTCCTCTTGTTCTAATTGTCCCCCATACTTAGCTAAAATGTGTGCAGCCAAGTTCCCTTCTCTTCTGGTTTGTTTCAACTGGCATTGTTGCATCCTCCTCTTCAGCATTCTAGCTTCATCCAAGATCATTCCACATGGGGAGAAGTCATATTCTGTAGTTCCAGTTTTTTGATAATTCCCAATGCATCTCCCTCTAGTTAAATTCGTGTAAATCCCATCTCATTGGCAAGCTTCAAAGCTTTCACAGCAGCCCAGCTCTCCATCTTCCATATATCAGTTGTATCTCGTATCTTGCATGCTAAAGCAGCTATGGTTTCTCCTTTATGGTTCGTTATTATTACCCTAACTCCCCCACAACCAAGGTTTCTTTTGATGGATCCATCAAAATTTACCTTCCCCTTCTGTTATTGCTTTCGAGATCGTCCTTATTTTGGCATCTTGTAAAACCAGTCGACAAGAGTTGAATTTTAAAATGAAGCGAGAGGGCTATGTTTCCTCTTCAAAATTGATTTTACATGACGTAGACGAGGAAGAAAAGGAGCACATGCTCAAGTATCACAGTATCACTGGAGACAACTAATTTTGTTCGTATTGATCGAAATACCTACTTGATATTTTGATCATGTTTATTTGGATTTATTATTATTATTATTATTAGTAATCATTTAAAAAAGGGTAAAAAAGAAAAGTTAATTTTTTTTAAACTCTCACGACTGAAACCAAGCTGTCAGAAATTTTGTTTTCAAGCTGCCAGAAATTTGTTTTTCTTCTTTCCCCAAAATCGGTGGGTTAATTGCATCGAATTCCAGCCACTTTACCTGACTTTGCAGGATGAGATTTCGGTAACAGAAGTCCATGTCCAAGTTTTCTTCCACAAAACTGGGATTTGGCGAATTGGCTCTCTATAAATGGAGAGCCAAATTCACAGAACAAAAAGACAGAGGAAATTGACAGAGAACCCAAAAATTAAAAAAAAAAAAGACCAAAAATCTGCCAAAAACAAAGAAAAAAATCAAGCTGCCAAAAATATTGTCCACACCCCTTTTAAGTTTCAGTTTCCTCACCACTCAAAAACAAAAAAAAAAAAAAAACACAACATATCACAACCCTAAAGGGAACCAACAACAAAATCACAAACACCAAAGAATCGAAAAAGAAAATTTTCGGCTGAAACCTCAAGGCCTGATCTAGGCCATTTGAAGCTATTTTTCGTGAAACTGAGGCTAGATTCGTGTTCTGGGGGTCAAAAAGAGCAAGTGGTGAATTTTTGAGAATTTTCCTACCATCCGCAATGGCAAAACAGGTTGCAGAGGCAGTGGCCAACAGCAGAAGGTTGCCGGCGTGTGGAGATTAGAGAGAGAGGTAACTAGAGAGAGAAAGTAAAGCAGACTATGAGCTATAGAAATTGATTTTTATAGTTCAAAAAAAAAAAAATGGAAAGCACGAAACGATGTCGATTTGGGCTTAGGATCTGCGCAGCAGCTCGCGCCTCTCTGCAAAGGATCCGCGCAACCGAACCGAAACCCGTCTCCTTTGAGCCGAACCGGGTTGGACTAGCTTAAACTGATTTAAACCGCATCATATCGCTTTGAACAGCTTCAAACCGCGATGAACTGATTGAATTGCTTCAGACTGTTTTGAATCGGTAGAACAGCTGTTGGACCATTGACAGCGTTGAGCAGGGGTGGTTTGAGTATTTTCTTCATAATTTTTTTTGCAATTTTTTAGGTCAATTTTTATATATATTTTTTATTTTATTTTTTGTGCACTTTTTTAGGAAAAATAAAATAAATTGTGGAAATTTTATGAAAATTTGTGTAAAAAAATATTTTTTTAAAGAATTAATAAAAATTAATTATTAAGGAAAATAGAAAGAGTAATATTTTCCTTAATTTTACAAGTAAAAATATTTCATGAATTTCGTTAAAATGTTAGGATAATTTAAGAATTTATTTTTATTAAAAAATAAAAATGATAAAAAATAATAAATAAAATTAAAAATAGATTATTTGAATAAATCTTTTAAAAATATAATTTTTAAAAAAAATTTAAAGAGTTCAATTTTCTTTAATTATTACAAAGAGAAAAATATTTTTGGGTATCACCAATGAGTTAGGATGTTCTAAAAATTATTTTTATTACATAAGATTTTAATAAAAAGCAAAAAACAAAATGAACAAATAAATAATGTAAATAATGCAAATAAAATGCTTATTTTAAAAAATATTTTGAGTGAAAATTGTTAAGGAAAATTGGAAGAGTCTGATTTTTCTTAATTATTACTCAAAAAAATAATTTTTTAGGATCTTACCAAAAAGTTAGGATACTCCTAGAATCAATTTTACAAATGAAAGTTTTATTTAAACAATTACAAAATAATGAACAAATAACAATATAATAAAAAAGTCATAGTTAATTTATAATACTTAAAATTATACATGTCATTCTCGGATAAAGAATATCTCATAACGTAATCTTGGAAATTTTATGAATAGTTAATCTTCTCAAAAAATTTTTAAGCGAAGATATTTTCTATAAATTTCATCAAAGCGTTAAAAATTTTATAGAATGTGTCATAACGTCTAGATCTAGGGATCTATCGCTAGACATTAACTTAAGGGAGTCACCACCAATCTTTTTTATCTATGTGTAATTGGCCACCTAAGGAATCTGTCCTTTCAGGGAACACCTAAGTTTAAGAATCCTTAAAAGAATAGGTTCAGGTCTACTAACTAGAACTGGATTCGGGAGTTTGGTTACGTATGAGGAAGGTTATAGCACCCTCATAATGCCCATCAAAAGATGGTACCAGCTTAAATTTGTATTATCCAATAAGCCTTAAAAATTTACCAAGTAATTAACTATTGAAAATTATTCTCAATTGACTCTAATACTTTTAGCAGAAAATTGAAAAAATCCCCTCACCTCAAGAATATGCAAGAAAACTACTGTTTCAATTGCAGAGACTCTATTGTCGGATTATTTAACATTAAAAAATAAAAAATAAGGGAAAAAAAAGAATGATTGCTTTTGTGCAGGAAAAATTGATACTTTCAACTTTTCCCCAAAATATTTTTTAGAAATTTTAATCTCGAGGAAAATTGATACTTTTAACTTTTCTTCAAAAATATTTTTTTTGAAAACTTTAATTTCGAGGAAAATTGATACTTTCAACTTTTTCTAAAAAAAAAACCTTTTTTTTTTAAATTTATTTTTAAGGAAAATTGATACTTTCAACTTTTTTCTGAAAATATTTTTTGGAAACTTTTAATTTCGAGGAAAATTAATACTTTCAACTTTTCCTAAAAAAAAACCTTTTTTTTTGAAAATTTATTTTTAAGAAAAATTGATACTTTCAACTTTTCCTCAAAAACTTTTTTTTGAAAATTTATTTTTAAGGAAAATTGATACTTTCAACTTTTCCTCAAAAACTTTTTTTTATTTTATTTAAAGAAAATAAAATAATAAAACAAAATAAAAGTGAAAATAAAAAAATAAAAAAATAAAGAAAAGTAAAACAAAAATAAAAATAAAATAAAGATAAAAGAATATTAAATAAACATAATCTAATAATTAAAATAAATAAATAAATAACCTGGAGCGGCTTGGAGAACAGCTCGGCTTAAGGAAAAAAAAATGGCTCAGAGAAGCGGCTCAGGACGTCGGCTCGACTCGGCTCGGCTAATGGCTCGGGGAGGCAGAACATGCGCGGGTCAAAAAGTGGGTCGACGCTTGGGTCGGGTTAGATCTTGGCAAAACGCGCTGATCCTCTGGGTTATTTAATGCAAAAATGGCGTCGTTTTGGGAGGGTATATAATGCTAGTTCCTTCGTTTTTCAGCAGATCGAACCTCTTTCCTCTTTCTCTTCCTTTTTTTTCTCTCCCTTCTCTCTAAAACGCCCAAAGAACTCAGGTTGAATATTCATCGAATTCTAGAATTTTTCATCGGAATCTGAGTTTTTCATCGGAAGTTCACTGAAAAACTGATCAGTTTCTAGAAATGTCATCGAAAACTGAGAAGTTGGTTGGAAACTTCAAACTTGGTCGGAATCTTCATCGAAAAATTCAATGTCCGTCGAAAAATTCACTGGAATCTAAAAATTTTCCAAAAATTTCCAGAAAAAAATTTCGTCAAAAATCTCCAAAAAAACTTTTTTCGATTCCTAAATATGTTCTAACACTTCTAAACCTTTCTTAGCCTTCAAATCTCTTCTATATGCCTTTTTCTCTTAACCAGTAGCTGTTTTTCTCACTGTTTTCTGTGTTCTGTTCCTGAAGATCCCTTTTATAGGGATTGATCAGAAGAGTTTTTGATCAATCTCAATTCTTCTTTGGATCGAGATTCAATCATTGAATCCAACAAGGACTCTTCTGATTGAATCCCAATCCAATTTCCAGCCGGATAAATAAAAAAAATAAAAAAAATTAAATGAAAATAAATCAGATAAATAAAAAAATTACCAGATAAATTAAAATTAAATAACAGATAAATTATAACATATAATCTGATATACCTATAAATATTAACAAAAAAAAAGAAAAAGAAAAAGATAATAATAAAGATATATATATTAATAAATAATAATGATAAATAAATAAATAATAAATACCTAAGATAAAAGAAAAATATATATATATAAAAATAAAATAATAAATAGAAATAAAATAAAAATGTAAAATACAAAAAAAATAAAAAAAAGAAAATAGACTCACTTATTTGGACCAAGCACAATTGATCCGGGCTTAGACCAAATTGGGTGTCTATAGCTGCCCTTCTTTGCACATTTTCTGTGAAATAGAAATTGCACAAAGATGTAGACACCCAATCAAGACTCAACTCGACATTTCTATTTTTTGTTTTTCTGCTTTTTTTTTTTGTTTTTGACCGAAGCTCCTCTAAGCAGAGGCTCAACGACTTTGAGAAACATAAATGGCTCCTCTAATCCGAGGCTCAACGATTTTGAAAAATAAATTGCTCCTGTAAACAGAGGCACCACGACTTTGAAAAAGTAAATTGCACGACTTTAGAAAATAAATTGCTCCTCTAAACAGAGGCACCACGACTTTGGAAAGTAAATTGTTCCTCTAAACAGAGGCACCACGACTTTGAAAAGTAAATTGCTCCTTGACAATCATGTCCAAAGGAGTTGAAAGTTGTGTTTGAAGGAATTTCAGGAGATTATGTCCAAAGGTCTTATAAATCAACCCTGATATCAAAAGACATCCTATTTCAAAGATTAGGAACTTACCTGACAAGCTTTTTTTTCAATTTTGAAAATATCTTCACATCTATCTTCTCCATGTGGGATCTTGGAACACCTCTGCTTCTTGAATTTATACACTATACTTTTCTGAAAGTAGTGTATGCTATGCAATGCATATGAATTTCAATGCATGCTATGCAAATGTTGGCCAATTAATTCCTATTCAATGTATGGTACTCAAGTTTCTCAAGCTTTTTTCTTGGGCATCAAGCCTTTTGATTCTTCAATGATCCAATTACACCGCTCTTCTAAGATCGAACCAGTGTAGCTTTTAATTGTCTTTTCCACTCACATTTTTCCTGTAAGAAATCTCTTCCCAAATTCAATGTCTTAATCAAGAATTGAACATCTCGATTCTGTTTTTATCACTCTTGACTTATTCAATGTAATGTAAAAATCTTTCATGTTGTTATTCATTCATCAATCATTATTCCAAACTCAAAAAGTAAGAATGCATTTGCAAGTTTCTTCCATGGTGGCGTATTAGGAAGAAAGGAATATGAATGGTTGAGAAACAATCACCAGAAAAAGACACAAAGAATGAAATAGAATGTCTCTTATTAGCAAAATGTTGGCTAATTTTGGCCAAGAGAAAATTACAAGGATGAGTATGGGGACAAAGCTCAAAATGAACAATCAAATAATCATGATAACACATCTCAAAGTTTTTTCTGAAAACCCAACCCTCTGATGTACTTAACAACTTGAAACTCTTTCAAATTTGCTAGCTTTCATGTCAGCGGACTTTCAAATTTGATGCTGTATTCTCCTTATCTAGGCTGCCTTTTTAGGTTTTCAACTTAGACAAACCTCTTATGACTCAAACTGTCCTTTTAGGGTTTTCGCCTTGAGTCTTCCTTTTTCATTCATTTTTTTCTTTTTTTTCATTTTTTATTTTTTTATTTTTTTCATTTTTTTCAAGCATAGTATTTCTTCACAGCATCAGAATTTATAGGATGGGATAAATCATTTCCATCCATCTCAGTCAGTATCAACGTTCCACCCGAAAAAGCTCATTTCACCACATACGGCCCTTCCCAATTCAGAGTTCATTTTCCTCTACTATCATGCTGGATTGAGAGAATTTTTTTCAAGATCAACTCTTCTTTTTGAAAGTAACGAGGCTGAATCTTCTTATCATGAGCCCTCATCATTCTTTTTTGATATAGCTGATCATGGCACAGTGTAGTCAATCTCTTTTCTTCTATGAAATTTAACTGCTCATAACATTCTCGAATCTATTCAGCTTCTTCCAACTCAACTTCTTTTAAAACCTTCAAAGAGGGGATCTCTACTTCTACTGGTAGTACAGCTTTCATCCCATAAACCAAAAAAAATAAGGTTGTCCCAGTAAAGGTGTGAACTGATGTTCGATATGCATGTAATGCAAATGGTAACTTCTCATGCCAATCTTTGTAAGTCTTGATCATTTTCTCTAAAATCCTCTTTATGTTCTTATTGGCTGTTTCAATTGCCTCATTCATTTTCAGACGGTATGGTGTCGAGTTATGATGCTTGATCTTGTATTGAGCATATATTTCTTGCATCATCTTACTATTTAGATTCTTAGTATTATCTGAAATAATTCTCTCTGAAAGTTCATATCTACAGATGATCTTTTTTTTTTTATAAACTTACAAACCACAGAGCATGTTACACTTGCATATGATGCTACCTCTACCCATTTTGTGAAGTAATTTATCATCACAAAAATGAATCTATGCCCATTAGAAGCCTTTGGGGTGATTGGACCAATGACATCCATGCCCCACATTGAGAATAGCCATAGTGGTGCCATAACATGTAAAGAAGATGACGGAGCATGGATCTTATCAGCATATATCTGGTATTTATGGCATTTACGAGCATAATCAATGCAATCATTCTTCATTGTCAACCAGTAATATCCTGCTCTCATGATTTGTCTCGCCATCATGTGTCCACTGGTATATGCCTCACATATTCCATCATGTATCTCTTCAATGATTCTCCTTGCTTCAATCTTACTTACGCACCTCAATAATACTTGATCCCTACTTCTTTTATATAGGACATCTTCATCCAGGAAAAAGCTCATAGCCAATCTTCGGATGACCCTTTTATCATTTTTTATTGCTTGAACTGGGTACTGCTGATCCTTAATATACTGTAAGATGTCATAATACCAGGGCCTTCCATCCTCTTCTTCTTCTACATTAGAGCAATAAGCTGGTATATCTTTAACATCTAGCTTGATGGGTTGAATGTCAGTATTGTCATTAATTCGAATCATTACAGCTAGAGTAGCCAATGCATCATCAATCAAATTCTCTTCTCGAGATAAGTGGTCAAACTGGATATCTTCAAATTATTTCATCAACTCTAGAATATACTTATGATATGGAACGAGTTTTGAATCTCTCATCTTTCACTTTTCTTTCAACTGATATATAACTAGAGCTGAGTCTCCAAACACTTTTTGTACTTTCACTTTTCTATCTATAGCAGCTTGTAAGCCCATGACACATGCCTCATATTCAACGATGTTATTTATGTAATTAAAATTTAACCTTACTGTTACAAGACAATATTGTTCTTTTGGAGAAATAAAAAATGCCCCAATTCTATGCCCCAAGGCATTAGCAGCTTCATCAAAGTACATTCTCTAACATTTTTCTCCATGCTCCCCTTCTTCCAGTTGGAAAATAGTCATTAGGTCTTCATCAGGGAATTACAGCTTCATTGGTGCATACTCTTCGGTAGCACGACCTATAAAAAATTCTGCTATAGTGCCCTCTTTTATTGCTTTTTGGCTCACATATATAATATCATATTTCGAAAGCATTACTTGCCATCTAGCGATTCTCTCAGACAAAGAAGGCTTCTCGAAGATATACTTAATTTGATTTAGTTTTACTATGAGCCACGTAGTATGATAGAGCATATACTATCTGAGTCTTTTAGCAGTCCACATTAATGCACAACACATTTTCTCCAATGAAGAATACTTGCATATTCCGTGAACTTTTTACTCAGATAGTAAATAGCTCTCTTCTTTCGACTAGCCTCGTCTTACTGCCCCAGCACACATGCCATTGAATTTTTACATACAGTTAAGTATAAAATTAAAAGTTTCCTTGGAACATGTGGCATCAATACTGGAAGGTTCGATAAGTATTACTTAATTTTATCAAACGCATCTTGACATTCTTCATTCTATTTCTCAGGATTATTCTTACGAAGAAGCTTAAATATGGGATCACATTTGTAAGTAAGCTTAGAGATAAACCGAGAAATGTAGTTCAATCTCCTCAAAAAACCTCGAACTTCATTTGGTGTGCTAGGAGGTGACAAATTCTGAATGGCCTGGATCTTATCAGGATTGACTTCAATTCCTCTTTCACTAACCACAAAGCCTAGCAACTTCCCTAACTTTACCCTAAAGGTACACTTGGCTGGGTTTAATTTGAGTTGGAATCTTCTCAACCTCTCAAATAACTTTCTGAGGCTGGTGACATGATCTTTATCCTCACACGACTTTGCAATCATATCATCTACATACAACTCGATCTCTTTATGCATCATGTCATGGAAGAGTGTTACCATGGCCTTTTAATATGTTGCCCCAGCATTCTTTAACCCAAAAGGCATGACTTTGTAGCAAAAGGTTCCCCACATAGTCACAAAAGTAGTTTTTTCCATATCATCTGCAGCCATTTTTATCTGATTATACCTTGAGAAACCATCCATAAAAGAAACAATTGAATGCTTAGCCGTGTTATCTACCAGTGTGTCGATATGAGGCAAAGAAAAGTTATCATTTGGGCTAGCCTTATTCAAGTCCCGATAGTCTACACACATTCGTACCTTTCCATCTTTCTTAAAAATTGGGACTATATTGGCTACCCATTCTGGATACTTAGCCACTTGTAGAAAACCTGCATCAAATTATTTCTTCACCTCTTCTTTAATCTTTAGTAGTATTTCAGGCTTCATCCGTCTCAGTTTCTGCTGAATTGGCTTACATTCTGGCTTTAGGGGCAATCCATGCTCCACTATCTCTGTGCTCAGCCTTAGCATATCCTGGTAAGACCAAGCAAATATATCTACAAATTTTTGAAGTAGGTCTGCCAATCGTTGCCTATCTTCTAATGAAAGTGAAGTGCCCATTCTAACCTCTTTCTTATTCTCTTCATCTCTCAAATTCACTAAGTCCACTACTTTCTGATGAGGCTTAACTGGCTTATTTTCTTGTTTAATCAACCTCATTAGGTCCGGAGGCATAACATATTCTTCAGAATTCTTTTCACCGTTAAGTTCATCAGTGTTAATTGAATTCTTAAAGCTAACCTCTTGATTGTTATCATGATTATCTTCATGTTCATTTAAAAACCTAAAATTGAATAAAATGGGATATGTTGGCAAGATGTGCTTGGAAAGATGAAAATAATGAAGATACAAAAAAAAATGAATGAAAATGCATCCTTCTTATTTTTTATTAAAAATAATAAAAGATAAATGGCCCAAACAAAAAAAAATCACCCCAATGCCTTGGGCAATAGCTATTGAGATGTTACAATTATATTGTATTAGAATCAAAAGTCACAGGTATCTTGATGGCACTCCAATTATTCAACTCATAATCTGATGGACAAAGGCGAACCCACTCCTCTTGATTAAACCCCATTCCATTTTCAACAGCATTAATGTCTAGCTGGACAAAAGTGTTTTCCACACTTTTTCTCGTCTCTGGGTACATGAATCCTCCAGGTCTGAAAGTCTCACACAAGTATAGGATAAACATCAGTCTTGCTGTCTTTCTTGATGGCCTTCTTTTGACCTCCCATTCTGTTATCTCATAGCCTAGGCCTACCCTGTCGCTATTGTCTATTATTGTCGGAGGTTCTTTTATTCCCTGTAAGTTTTTACCTAGCCCTAGTCCTGGATACCAGCTCTTGTTGATGACTTGGCTTATCACTATCCTTGAAAAAAGTTGATTTTAAAATCTTTTACCTACAGAATTAACCAATTCAAAAGATCGATAGGAGCATTCCAATGCTTCTTTGGCAGCTTCTACATATGAAGTGTTCAATGGTTGGGTCACTAGCATATCTTCCTCCCCAACTATCACTACTAATTGATCTTTTATATTAAACTTAATCTTCTGGTGCAAAGTAGAGGGCACAGCTCCTGCCATGTGAATCCATGGTCTTCCTAACAGACAGCTGTAGGATGGAGAGATATCCATCACTTGAAACTTTACATTGAAAGTGCATGGCCCAATTTGTAAAGGCATATTGATATCTTCCATGACTTCTCTTTTGGTCCCGTCAAAAGCTCTCACAATCATCTGACTGTCTTTCACGTGAGAGTAGCCAATGGGTAGTCTTACCAAAGTTGACATAAGCATGACATTGATAGCAGAGCCATTATTGATAAGGGCCTTGGCTATGATATGGCTCTTACACTTGACTGTGATATGTAGAGCCTTGGCATTTTTTTCCCTCCAAAGGAATCTCATCATTGTTGAATGAAATGTGATTTGGCATAACTAGATTTCCAACCAAGTGGTTCACATATTCAACAGATACGTTATGTGCCACGTATGACTGATTCAACACTTTCAACAGGGTGTTTCGGTGTGGCTATGAGTTCAACAGTAGTTATAATAATGAGATTTGAGCTGGCATTTTATTCAACTGTTTCACAACTAAATACTCACTATGTTTTACCAACTTCAAGAATTCACAAATCTCTCTTTCTGATACTGGCTTCGAATGATCTTTTTCAGGTTCTATTTCAGGATTATTCCGTCTTTCTCTTTCTTTAGCCTTTTCCCTTCTAGCCTTCTCTAACATTTCTAGAGTGTAACACCTCCTACTTTGAGTAATGCCTCCTACACCGTTATATTGAAAGCGTCGACTTTGGAGACATCTTCTTTTTGCCCTTGAACTACAGTGTTACAGCCATATCTTTAAGGTATAACTTTATCATCCTTGTACAGGAAAAGAGTCAGGACTTTAAAAGTTACCGACCTGGGGATGAGTTTGTCTATGATTGACTTCGATTTGTTCCCACACTGAAATGTCACTAGTTTTGGAAACAGCTTCACAGGCCTATCAGTCATGGACACCTCAACATTCTTTAAGTCTTCTCTTTCTTCATAGACCTCCATCTGATGTGAATCCAAGAATTTTTGTACCTCTTGGTGAAATTGCTCACAGGTCTCAATGGAATGGCCTATTGCCCCATTATGATACTTACAACTAGTACCAACTATATATGCTCCATGATAGCTATGTGGACTTACTAATTGTATCATGTCAGCTCTTCGTAAAACATCGAATAGTTGACTGAAAGGTGTTTTAATATCTGCCACTTTTTTCTTCACATGGCGCTCATATTCTTCACCTATAGCATTTACATTATGATTCAGTAAAGGATTGCCACTAACATTCGGTGCAATCACCCCTCCGGTATCAAAGCAAATCATCCCATCCTTGATCAACCACTGCACTTTGTGTTTCAGGGTGGTGCAATTTTTAGTAGAGTGACCAGCAATCCCATAATGGTAGTCACAGTGGGCTGTGGGATCGTACCACTTGGGGTAAGGTGGCTTGAGGGGTTCCAATTTACTTGGAGCAATTAAATGACTGTTGTAAAGCTCCTTATATAATTCTATATAAGTCATTAGAATTGGGTCAAACACAGGTTTCTCACGGGTAGTTTGTTGCTCTCGTGAACCACCAATAGGATTAGTTGGACGATTTTAGGGTATTGTGGTAGGCTGAGTGTTAGGACTGTACATAGTATTTTGAGGCCTATGAGGGGTTTGATATGTTTGGGGGTATGGTGATTGTACAAATGGTTGGTATGGGTGAAGGAAAGTGTTATTTACAGTAGGGTAATATGGCAGATATTCTGGTAGTGAGTAGGACTGATAGCCTCTAAATTACTGTTTATCAAAGCTCACAGCCTGAGCTTTTATTTTTTTCCTCTTCGAAACTCTCTTGCTAGATGCTTCATTTTCTTCTAGCTTACCATTCTTAATGGCACTCTCAATAATTTCTCTCGAAATTACCATATCAGTAAAGTTTTTCGTTACATTCCCTATCATCTTTTCATAATAGAAAGGTTTTAAAGTGCTAACAAATAACACCGTAGTCTCTTTCTCAGTCAAAAAAGGTTGTACTTGAGAAATAATATCCCTCTATCTTTGGGTATACTCTTTAAAAGACTCGTTTACCTTTTTCTCCAAATTCTGTAAAGACAAACAATCAGGGGCCAAATCGATAATATGTCGATATTGATCGATGAAGTCATGTGTCATATCGCTCCAAGAGCGAATGCGGGTTCTGTCCAACTGACCATACCATCTGGACGTAGAGCTTGTAAGGCTATCCTGAAAGACATGCATTAATAGCTTTTCATCATGAGCATAAGCTACCATTTTTCGATAATACATTGTGATGTGAGTTCTGGGGCACTTTGTACCGTTATATTTTTCAAATTTTAGTACTTTGAACTTATGAGGAATGACCACATTGGGGACTAGGCAGAGCCCAGCAGCATCAACTGACCTATAAAAACTAAATCCTTTCATAGCCCGTAGCCTTTGCTTTAGCATACTAATCTTAGAGCTTTCCTGAGTTTCTACTCTTATATTTTCTTTCTCCTTCTCTTTTAAATCATCTAGATCAGGAATTGGTTTTGTTACCTTTTCAGTAAAGACAGGATTTACATAGCTATTATAATGCCCTGGGTTGAAGCTGACGATATTTCATGATATGTTGGATATGTGAAGTGTTGCGACGGAACCTCTTGAGCAGACTGGGCTTGAGGTGAGCCAAAACCTGAAGATATAAAGGGTCAGCCACTTCTTGCAATGGGGGAACTTGTTGGTTTGCATTCTCTTCAACTCTCTTTCTTTTATTCAGGTTATTAAGAGCATCTAGAATCTTGCTCAACTCACTTTCAATCTTCTCTTGTGCTTTTTCTATCTTCTCAAATCTGTGAGAATTTTTCTACTCCATTTGCCTTGCTCTGGATCTTGTGTTATATCGATGGGCAGGGTTCTCGCTAAATGGAGCTATCCTTGAACCTTGAGTACTATATCTTAGAATTAGTAAATTTGCATGACTATCACATGGTTACTTTATTGAGTGTGATGAATGAGAATGCAATGAATGAAAAATACATGTATGCAAAGAACATTTGTCTTAAAAACGGTATTCAACTAAAAGATTTCTTTTATTCCAAAAAAACTTTAATCTACATTGAGTTTATCATCTTAGAATTATAGCCATAAAATTGTTTGATTTGTTCATACTAGGCCTTGGCTTCTTCGATGAAGTTCAACAGACGCTGTCCATGTTCTCCTACTGGGGTCACCATTTGTCTCAATGCCTCTGCCTCTTCCACCATCTCTCTTGCTTTGTATACCCCTTTACAGATTTGGTTGTTCGGTGCTCAATGTATTTCTACCTTCCTAAATTCTCTCTTTTACCACACCAGACTTGGTATGATAATTCTATATGCTCCCTAACCAATGCAGTGATATGGTCTCCTTGTTCATTCAACTTTTGACTTAGCCTGCTCAAATAACTATTTAGCATGTTAATTTTTGTATGTGCTTCGGTACTTTCTTCTTCCAATTCAGCATACTCTTGCTTCAATCTTGTATTTTCCTCAGTCAGCTCGACAATGGTTATCTCTTTGGCATTTTCTTCACACATAACCTTTTATGCTCTTGGTGTAGCTTTGTTAGATTTTCAATAGCTGTATCACGTTCTCTAGCAATCTTGTGAACTTTAACTTCATGACTTTCGATTCTATCTTTCTACTAGGCTTTTTCTTCTTAAAGCTTCTGGATTTCTTGCTTTAGCTTGCCATTTTTAGACTCAAATTCTTTTGTTGCCAACTCTAATTTTGATGGTGTCTCTTCGAGTTTTTCTTCTGTTGGTGGTTGAGAGATTTCATAAGTGAATACCATTTCTTGTCTTCTTTTTGTTCTCCAAACCAAGTACCCTAGGGTGACTTTATCAGTAAATGTCCATGACTCACTCTTTGGGGATTTTTTCATGCTTTATTCATCTCATTCATCCTTTGAAATGCTTTAGGCTCATTGTAAGAAAAATCTAACTGATGAAGCCTATAAGTCATAAGAATGAACTGTTCTCCCCCAAATTGCCTTTTCACTAAGAGTGGTGCATAATTTTTCACTCCTCATAAACTCAAAAGTGGGACCACTGTACTATCCCCACATTGATACAACATAGGCTCACGATTCATCCATGGGGCCAACCATCTCACCTTGGTGCTTTTCAACTTTTGTAGGAAAGTTATCCATTCTTGTTTAGACTTTCGTTTTGACCACTCACTTTCATAGAATTCCTTAATCGAAGCTCGATTATGGATATAAAGCTTTGAGAAAATGTCGTTTCCCTGTTCAAAATAGCTTTTCATCCATAAATACAATAACTGTATGCAACCTATGAAGCGTCCTTCATTTCGACGATAATAACTCAAAGATCTTATAGTCTCTGCTAATATTACCATTGAAGGATTATAGCCATTAATCACACTCTCGAAGAAGTCAATCACCGCTATTTCAATATATCCTAAAACCTTTGGAAAGATCATCAGTCCGTATATGGCCAAGGTAAATACATCTAACCCCCGTTCTTCATTGACGTGTTGCATCAGAAACTCATGAAAGAACTTCCAAGGTAGGCAAACCTGTTCTTGTTTCTTCTTTATATGAGAATCCACAATTTCCTTGTCTATCCCCATGAGTTGAGCCAGACCTTTACGAAATCCTGACTTGTGTTTTTTGACATATATCTTGTCAAGAGCCTTGAGATGCAAACCCAACAAGATCGAATATTCTTCGATGGTGAGAGTCATATCAGCTTTATTAAAGATGAAACACTTGTATGCAAGATCCCAGAATTGTGCTGCAGCTCTGATTAGTTGATCATCAACAACTACTGCTAGAAGGTGTGCTATATACCCGTGTCTCTGGCAAAATTGCTCTTATCTTGACAGACTCATCTTCTTTCAGATATCAATCAAATCCTTTAGATTATTCTGTTTGAGGAGGATAGATGTTTCTTGAGACAGAGTAGAATCATACCTGATTGGCAAGCAATCTCCCATCTTCAGTTGAATCTTTTCTGACTGGGCCCTTACTTCATTGGGTGTCCCACACGGTGCTAATATGGATGAAGAACAAACTAAGCGTTCATTGGCGTCCATGAAAAAAATTTGTTGAAGACCGTTTTTCAAGCAAATGTTCTTTATGCAACTTTATGATATGCATATGAACCAATGCAAAAGAATAAGAAAAAGGTTAGTATACCCAGAAAAAGAATAAATAACTAAGTAAATTTAAACATCACACAAGTAAAAGGGATGAATCATATGCTTTTGGTTAATTCTAAAAAGGAAAAGTGATGGCTCTATCTATAGGTTAGGTGCTCTTAAGGTTCACTATATGCAGTTTTAAAGTCAAAGTCTAAAGGTCCTCAAATTGCTCCTTACATCTTTATCCATCATAGACTAGTAAGGCACCCTAATCCTCACCCATTACAGGCTACAAGCGGAAAAGATTCAATTTGAATGGGAGTATTTCGCTAGCCACTGCGGAGGCATTAGATCTCACGAAAGCAATAGGTACTTTACTCCCTCCTAAAGGGATAGAGCTCGGGTGTAGAGCTCATGTTATGCACATGCATATGAACGACATAATTAACAAGGTAAATAAACATGAATGAATAATAACACATATATACAAAAAGGTTCAATTTTTTTAGGCTTTTGGATAACACAAATTATTTGCTGGCCTGACTCTCAAAGTCCCTAGCGGAGTCACCAAGCTGTCATAACGTCTAGATCCATGGATCTATCGCTAGACATTAACTTAAGAGAGTCGCCACCAATCTTTTTTATCTAGGTGCGATTGGCCACCTAAGGAATTTGTCCTTTCAGGGAACACCTAAGTTTAAAGGTCCCTAAAAGAATAGGTTCAGGTCTACTAACCAGAATTGGATTCGAGAGTTCGATTACGTGTGAGGAAGATTATAGCACCATCACAACACCATCAAAAGATGGTACCAGCTTAAATTTGTGTTATCCAATGAGCCTTAAAATTTTATCAAGTAATTAACTATTAGAAATTATTCTCAATTGACTCTAATACTTTTAGCAGAAAATTGAGAAAATCCCTTCACCTCAAGAGTATGCAAGAAAACTACTGTTTCAATTGCAGAGGCTCCATCGTCGGATTATTTAACATTAAAAAATAAAAAAAAGGGAAAAAAAAAGAATGATTGCTTTTGGGCAGGGAAAATTGATACTTTCAACTTTTCCCCAAAATATTTTTTTAGAAATTTTAATCTCGAGAAAAATTGATACTTTCAACTTTTCCTCAAAAATCCCTTTGAAAATTTATCTTTAAGGAAAATTGATACTTTCAACTTTTCCTCAAAAATATTTTTTTTGAAAACTTTAATTTCGAGGAAATTTGATACTTTCAACTTTTTCTCAAAATCTTTTTTTTTAGAAAATTTATTTTTAAGGAAAATTGATACTTTCAACTTTTTCCCGAAAATATTTTTTGGAAACTTTTAATTTCGAGGAAAATTAATATTTTCAACTTTTCCTAAAAAAAAAAACCTTTTTTTTTAAAATTTATTTTTAAGAAAAATTGATACTTTCAACTTTTCCTCAAAAACCTTTTTTTGAAAATTTATTTTTAAGGAAAATTGATACTTTCAACTTTTCCTAAAAAATCTTCTTTTGAAAATTTATTTTTAAGAAAATTTGATAATTTCAACTTTTCCTCAAAAACCTTTTTTTTATTTTATTTAAAGAAAATAAAATAATAAAACAAAATAAAAGTGAAAATAAAAAAATAAAAAAAATAAAGAAAAGTAAAACAAAAATAAAAATAAAATAAAGATAAAAGAATATTAAATAAACATAATCTAATAATTAAAAATAAATAAATAAATAAAAAACCTAGAGCGGCTCGGAGAACGACTCAGCTCGGCTCGGCTTAAAGAAGAAAAACGATTTGGAGAAATGGCTCAGGACGTCGGCTCGACTCGGCTAACGGCTCAGGAAGGTAGAACACGTGCGGGTCGAAAAACGGGTTGACGCTCGGGTCGGGTCGGATCTTAGCAAAACGCGCGGATTTTTTAGGTTATTTACGCAAAAACGACGTTATTTTGAGAGGGTATATAATGCTAGTTGCTTCATTTTTCAGCAGACCAAACTTCTTCCCTCTCTCTCTTCCTTCTTTTTCTCTCCCTTCTCTCTAAAATGCCTGAAGAACTCCGATTAAATATTCACCGGATTCTGAAATTTTTCACCGAAATCTGGGTTTTTCGTCGAAAGTTCATCGAAAAACTGATCAGTTTCTGAAAATTTTATTACAAACTGGGAAGTTGGCCAGAAACTTCAAACTTGGCTGAAATCTTCGCCGAAAAATTTAATGTCCGTCGAAAAATTCATCGGAATCTGGAAATTTTCCAAAAATTTCCAAAAAAAAGATTTCACCAAAAATCTCCAAAAAAAATTTTCCCGATTCTTAAAGCTGTTCTGGCACTTCTAAACCTTTCTTAGCCCTCAAATCTCTTCTATATGCCTTTTTCTCTCAACCAGTAGCTATTTTTCTCACTGTTTTCTGTGTTTTGTGTTATGTTCCTGAGGATCCCTTTTATAGGGATTGATCAAAAGAGTTTTTGATCAGATTTTTTTTAAAAGATAATCTTTTGAGCGGCCAATCACACTCATACAAAAATGATTGGTTGTTATTACATAAATTTTCATCAAGTATAATGATCGGGTTTCCTTAGATGAAAAATCATTATTACAACTTGACGACTTCACTAAGGACATTTTAGAGTCAAGCCAAAATTAAGTATGTGTCATTCAAACTTTGATTTAATAGCCTTTTCAATATTTAATTTTAATTTTTTATTTTATTAAAATTCTAAAAAATTATGATAGTTTTATCTAGTTCTTTTTTTTATGATTAATTACGTCATTTTATTTATTTGTTTTATATTGTTATTAATTATGAAATATTAATATTGTTGATTTTAATAATTATTATGCTCCCTTATATACATACACATTTACATTCATGCATAAGTTCTATACCCGAACCCTCAAATCTGTCCCTTTAGGAAGGAGTTATGTACCTACGCTTTCGTGGGGTTATAATGCTTCTACTTAGACTAGCGGAATACTTCCACTCAAGTTGAATCATTTTTGTTGGCAGCCCATTATGGATAAGGATCAAGAACTTTACTAGTCCAAAGTGGATGACAGTAAGGATCAATTTGGTAACTTTTTAGCTTTTGTCATATTTCAAATCTTGCATATAATGAACCTTAAAAAGCCAACCTTAGATAGAGATATATCATTTTTGTAGAATGTCCCCTATATAGAGACATATGAGGGAACTTTGGCTATGTCATAACATAAAAATTGTCAATAAAAGTAATAAAATAAAAAAAATTGTCTGCATTTCCTTATTTGTACTATAGAATTAATTGTAAATTTCTTAGTGGTTGTGTAAAGTTTATTTAAAAAACCAAAATATTGTATTACATTATCATTTTTTTTTGTTTTTCATATTGCATTTTCAAAATTAAATTCCTTGATTTGCATGGGAAATAAAAAATAAATAAAATTTTCTTCTCTCATAAAAAAGTTATTTCTTTTTCATTCGATTTTCTAAAAAGGAATAGATATTTTTTCCTTTGATTCCTTTGTTGAAAAATACAAAAAAAAAAGGATTTTTGAAAATAAGGAAAATTAAAATTAAAAAAACTTTGTTCTTATGTGCAAAACTCTTTCCTATAATCTTTTTAAGATTTAATCTAGGTTATCTTTGCTTTTTAAATTTTCAAGGTTAGTTTCAAAATAATATTGTATTGTAAAAATAAAACCTTAGTAACTTCAAAGAAAAAAGAATTATTTTATTTCATTTCTAAAAAAAATTTGAAGTCTAATAAAATAAAAAGAATGATGGGTGTTAAAAAAAAACAGAAACATATATGTTATTAGTTATTTTTGAGTCTAAGATCCTTGGTTTTCATAATTTACTACTTTTCAAGTAACCTTTACATTTGTAAATAAGGTGACTTGGTATAAAAAAAAACAACAACAACAAAAAAAGGATGTCATTATGCCTACATCATAGATATGTTACATTTTGTATAAATATGTCTCAATTTTATTACAAACACATGATTCATCAATGTAAATATTACTGCATTTTATATATACCATCATTCATACATATTTACGATTTATCATTGTAAAAGTTATTACATTTCTTGTGCATCATCCATCAAGGTGTACATACATGTCTCATCTTTATGAATATTGTTGCATTTGATCCCAATTAAAAATGGTACATCTATCAATGTATGCTTTAGAAGGTAAAATTCTTTTGAACTTTTTATTTTTAAATTCAAAAAGAAAAATTTGAAAGACTAACATTTTACTTTTCTTATACATCTCAGGGTTTTTTTTTTAAGGACATTTTCATTTTTTACGCATTAAATTTGAATTTTTGATGCCAATAAAAAAAGCTTTTGCATTGTTTAGTTTGGATTCTATATATGTTTGACATTATACTTTGACATTATATAAATAAATTTTTGAGAAAAAAGTCCAATGATTCTCTATTTGTAAAAAGATTGTTTGGAATAAAAGCCCTGTTTAGTTTAATTTTTGGATCACAGGAATAAGGCAAATGACATCAAAACAAAAACTTTTTCTTACAAGTCTCAAATAATTGGTGACCATTTATTGGGAATGAATTTAACTTAGAAATCATTCCTTTCACAAAATGCCTTTTGATTCAAATCCTAAATAAGACTAATACTTTGAGGGGGGCATGAGTTTGAGCTTCATGAACCTAATTTTCATGATAGCCAAAAGCCAAGCTTCTATTTGGGCAATGAATAAAAAAGACTAATGTTGAAAATTTATTTTGAGTCTTGAAAATTAGGCATCATAATCTTTCAAAATTTTAATTGAAAATTTAATGTGTGTCAAAATTTTGCTAAAATAATTGAACTATCCAAATCTTTTTTATGAGCGTAGATATAGAAAATGTTTGAACTTTCTCCTTTAAGCCATTCTTATTTTATGTCCTAAGGCATATTGACCAAAGAAAGTAAAATTTCATATGGCCTAAAAGAATTTGTTTCATGCTATAATACCTTTTCCCCCTTATTTTACGAAAATGTGCCAAACAATTTGGAACCAAAGTGAGCCTTTTTGTAAATTATGCGATGAAATTTAGGACACTTTAAACAATATGATTTTCATCATCATAAGAACCTTGAGTGGCTAACTAGATGGGGCATCATTCACAAAGAAATGATTGATGGTTACATCATGCATTTGAGATATTTAAATGATTCAAGTAAAAAAAAACTAAAAATAAAAAAAAATGACAACAAAATGAAAAAACAAAAGAGCCTTCTCTACTCACTTTTTCAAGAACTTGCTTTTCAATTTAGGTGGTCATGTTTGAAATAATGAATGGCCATCATTCTTTATCCTTCACAGATAGAAATTTATTCACTTGCTATCTATTTGAGCCTATTAAATTTCTCTTTTCAAAATGAATCACAGCCAAAGATCATCTTCTACACTATGGGTCAAAACAGGGACATCTTTAAGGATCATGGGCAATAAAGCCTTACTTCAAAGAAAAAATGTCTTATATTGAGATCTTTTGACATGTACCTTGGAGATCGAACTTAGGGCAAAAAGTGAATGAATTATGTTTCAAGTTTGAATCTCAAGTGGAAAAAGAGATGAAATTTAAGAAAGTAGAATATTGAAGTCGAAGTTGAATGTTTTCAAAAAGAGAAAGTAAAGAAAGAAAAACACACATGTCTTTTCATCAAGAAGAAATGCAAGAAATAATACGATCCTGGGTCTAATTACCCTCAAGAACATATTTTGGGCTTATTTATCCATTCTTTCATAACACTAAACCATGGCCTACATTATAGACCTTGAAAAGTCCATTTTAATTAAATGTGGACACTTGAATTGAACAATTATGTCTTCAAAAATTTGTTTATGCCCATTATTGATCGGAAAGATTTTACCAAATCCTTCTTTGTTAGGAATTTATGTTTGGTGTGAATCTATTGAATATTAAAGTACATGATGGAACCATTGCCAAAAGAAATGTAGCTTTAAGGTGCAAACCTTAAAAAGGTAGTCTAAAGCTAGAACAATCATTCTTGATGCCTTAACAGAATTACAAAGTTTCTAATGCTCTATCCAAAAAAGAAATATTCATGATGAAAGACCTTTTAAAAGATCAATTCCCATTAAAGACTTTGCATATCTTAAAAAAGTGAAAATCAAAGCCTAATCCATTTCTCTTCCAAATCTTTGCAAAAAAATAATGGCTAGTTTTGACACACATTGAATATCATGTTAAAGAACTAAAAGAATGCCAACCATGCTTGATTTTCAAGGAAAGAAAAGCGTTTTAGAAAAGTTATTTCTTTTGTGAGACCAATCAAAAGTGAAAAGGAGTAATCCCATTTTTATTACACCTTTGTCAAGCCCTTCTCGAGATATGCCCACTAGTGAAAAACAGTTGAATTATTAATCACCCTATCCATGAGCATTCCAAATAATATTCACCCATTTTTAAGGGACTCGAAAGTCATACATTTTGGACATTTTGTTGATCTTGAAAAACTGTGGGGCAATTTTATGATAACTTTGGCATTTTTTTGAGAAATAAAGTTTTGAATGATGAGAATCTGAATAGAGAATTTTTTCTTGAAAAATAAAAAGGAAAACAAAAAAAAAATCTTTACATTGGTTTTATAGTAACTGATTATTCACATTTGCATCATTGCATCTGTATCATAACAAAGACATTCGTATTTACATCATCGCATTTGCATCATAATAAAGATATTCACATTTGTATCATTGCATCTACATCATAACAAAAACATTCGTATTTGCATCATTGCATTTGTAGCAAAATAAAGACATTCGTATTTCCATCACTTGTATTTACATAATGAGAAAGACAATCGCATTTGCATTATTGTATATGAGAAAGACATTCCCATTTCCATTATTGCATTTGCATCATAAGAAAGACATTTGCATTTGCACCATTTGCATCTACATCATGAGAATGACATTCGCATTTACATCATTGCATCTGTATCATTGAAAAGGTATTTGCAATGGCATCTACATAAAAAGAACATTGACATCTACATCATTACATTCACATCTTTGTTAAGCATTTTTGTTTAGTTCATTCTTTAAAAGAATTTTACATCAATGATCATTTGCATTGGTATAAAGATATTCACATTTTCACCATTTATCTTGAGATTAAATATTTGCATTTTCAATTTTGCAAACATTGAGAGAAAAAAAAAAGAAATATCGATATTATTTTAAGTTTTGAAAAAAAAAAGATTCAGGCTTAAAGCTTTGATTGAAAAGCCTTTTCCAAGATAAGATTTTGTTAGAGATCAAATGAGGTTTTATCTCAAGGTATTTTTGTTAAAGCTTTTGAGTACCAGTTTTCAAAACCTTCAATGTCATTTTCTAAAACTTTTGGGTGAATTTTATTAGAACCTTGAGGTAATCTTCTTTAAAACTTTTGAGTGTTATCTTTAAAACTATCACTTTCAGGTACATCTTTAAAACTTTTGAGCTAATTTCAAAGTCCTCCAAGCATAATTTTAAAATCTTTCAGGAATAATTACAAAGACCTCCAAGCGTAGTTTTAAAGTCTTTTGGACATAATTTCAAAGTTTTTTTTAGCATAATTTAAAAGTCCTCTGACATAATTATAAAGTCCTCCAGGCCTGATTTATAAAACCTCCTAACATTATCTTGAAAACCTCCAGGTACATTTTTTAGAATTTTTTAAGGTACCATAACCTTTGATTAGACGAGTTTTTAAAGAGTTTTGTAGCATTTTGTTATAGGAGTTTTTAAAAAGTTTTTTAGCTTCTAGTTAAATGCGATTTTAAAGTACACTTTTGGTTAGAAGAGTTTATAAAGCACCATCACATCTAGTTAGAGGAGTTTTCTAAAATACCATAGCCTTGATGGTGATATCTGAGTATTCAAAATTAATTTCATTAAAACTTTTTCGATAGTGATATTGAAGAATCCTTCGGTGGTGATATCTCAAGACCCTTACATTTTCTCAATGATGATATCTGAGAATCCTTTAGTGGAGATATCTAAAGACTTTTCATTTCCTTGATAATGATATCCAAGAATCATTTGGTGGCAATATCCAAAAACTTGTTCATTCTCTTCAGCGATGATTCTAAAACCCTTCGATGGTAACATCCAAAGACATTTGCATTTTCTTGGTGGTGATATCCGGGAACCCTTTGGTGAAGATATCCATGACTTTTCATATTCCTTATCGATGATATCTGAGAATCCTTTAGTGGCAATATACGAAGTCATTTTGCATTTTCTTTGTTGGCGATATCCGAGTCTTTAGGGGAATCTTTCAAAACTTAATACCCCTGGTTAGATGAATCTTTCAAAAATCATCACCTTTGATTAGATGAATCATTCAAAAACCATCACCTCTAGTTAGAGAAATTTTTAAAATCTCATTGCTTCTGGTTAGAGAAGTTTTTCAAGTATCATAGCCTCTAGTTAAAGGAGGTCATAAGTATCATAGCCTTTGGTTAAAATAGTTTTTAAAATTTAAGAGCCTTTGAATATAAGACTCTTTCAAAACTAGGCATGATTTATAAAACCAATAGGCATAATCTATAAGACCTTTGAATCTTTAAAAGTTTCATAACCTTTGGTTAGAAGGGTTTATTCAAGTATCATAGGCTTTGGTTAGAGGAATTTTTTAAAGTATCACAACCTCTGGTTAGAGACGTTTTTAAAATGTCATAGCCCGTGATTAGAGGAGTTTTCAAGTATGAATACCTCTTATTAGAGGAGCTTTTAAAATTTGAGAGCTTTTAGTAGATGACTCTTTCAAATTAGGCATGATTTGTAAGACCAAAAGGCATAATCTACAAGACCTTCTAGAATTTTAATTTCAAGTATCATTTCCTTTAGTTAAAGGAGTTTTTCAAGTATTATAGCCTCTTGTTAGAAAGTTTTTAAAGTGTTATAGCCTTTAGTTAGAAGAGTTTTTAAAGTATATTGGTCTCTAGTTATATGAGTTTTCAAAGTGTCAAAACCTCTGGCTAAAGGAACATTTTAAAGTTTAGTTGTCTCTAGTTAGATTTAGTAAAATTTAATAAAAGAAATAAAACCCTAAAAATAATTAAGGACAATTGAAAGAGTTCTATTTTTTCTTAATTTTTATAAGTAAAAAATATTTCTTGAATTTCACCTGAGTGTAAGGATAATTCAAGAAATTATTTTTGCTAAAAATATTTAAAAAGGGGGGGGATGTACGTGTTTGTGTTATCATTTTGATTTTTTACTATTTTAATCCAAACAAAATTATTGTTTTTTAGTCTTTGCCCTATTATTGATTTTTAGTAATGTGCAAAGAGAGGCAACTGTAAACACTTATTTTTGTCTAAATTGATCGAAATATATCTAAATTACATTCGTGATTTTAATGTGTTTAATTAAAGTTATTCGGGTATTTTGATCATGTTTATTAGGAATAATTGTTATTATTATTATTATTATTATTATTATTATTATTATTATTTTTATTACTATTATTATTATTATTATTATTATTATTATTATTATTATTATTATTGATCATTTAAAAAGGTAAACAAAAAAGAAAAGTCAAAATTTTTTTTTAAAATTCTGGTAGCTAAAATCAAGTTGCCAAAAATTTTTTTTTCTTCTTACCCCAGAATCATTGCATTACTTGCATTGAATTCCAACCCATTTGCTTGACTTTGTAAGATAAGATTTCAGTAACAAAAGTCCATGCCCAATTTTTCTTCCATAATCACTTCAAACTTGGGATTTAAGGAATTTGATATTTATAAATGAAAAGCCAAATTCAGATAACAAAAAGACAGAGGAAATTAGTAGAAAACCTAAACAAAAAAAAAAACCAAGGTTTTGTCGAAAACAAAAAAAAAAATTAGCACACCAAAAAAATTTTCCAAACCCATTTTAAGTTTCAATTTCCTTGCCACTAAAAACAATTACAACACAACACATCCCTGAAGGGAATTAGCAACAAAAAACACAAACATTAAAGAATTAAAAAAAAATTTCAACCACAACTTCAAGGCCTAAATCAGGCCATTTAAAGTTATTTTCAGGAAATTTAGGGTATATCTGTGTTCTGAGGGTCAAAAAGAATGAATTTTTGAAAAAATTTCAACCACTGATGATGGTGGTAGATGGTGGAACAGATTACGGAAGTAGCGGCTAGCTGCAGCAAAGGCTTTTGGCATCTGGGGATTAAAGAGAGAGAATGAATGAGAGAACGAGCTAAAAAAATTGACTTTTATAGTTAAAAAAAAATAGAAAACACAAAAAATGACATTTTGGACCTAAGATTTGCACACTGACCCATAACCCAACTCGAGCGTAATCGACCTAAAACTTGTCCTTTTTGAGCAAAATCAGGTTAGATAGATTTAAACTAGCCCAAACCACTCTAGGCTGCTCTAAACTGCTTTAAACTGCAATGACCCAGCTAAACTACTCTAGATCATTTTGAACCGGCCATTAGATCGTTGATCGCATTGACTAGGGGCAGTTTTGGTTTTTTTTCATAATTTTTTTCAATTTTTTACTCAAAATTTTATATATTTTTATTAATTTTTTGTGATTTTTTTGCTTTTTTTAGGAAAAATAAAATAAATGGTGGAAATTTTATAAACATTTGTGTAAAAAATAATTTTTAAAAAATATTAATAAAAAAATTATTAAGAAAAATAGAAAGAGTTATATTTTCCTTAATTTTATAAGTAAAAATATTTCTCAAATTTTGCTAAAATGTTAGGATAATTCTAGAAATTATTTTTGCTAAAAAATAAAAATAATAAAAATAATAAATAAAATAAAAATTGATTATTTGGATAAATCTTTTAAAAATATAAATTTTAAAGAAAATTTAAAGAGTTTAATTTTCTTTAATTATTACAAGGAGAAAAATATTTTTTGGTTTCACCAATGAGTTGGGATGTTCTAAACATTATTTTTACTACAATAAAGATTTGTTTAAAAAAAAAACAAAACAAAAAATGAAAAAATAAATAATGAAAAAAAGGTAAATAAAATGCTTCTTTAAAAAAATACTTTAAGTGAAAATTTTTAAGGAAAATCAAAAAAGTCTTATATTTCTTAATTATTACTAAGAAAGAATAATTTTTTTGGATTTCACCAATAAGTTGAGATAATCCTAAAATCAATTTTATAAATATAAGTTTTATTTAAACAATCACAAAATAATGAACAGATAATAATATAATATAAAAGTTGTAATGCTTGAAATTATATATATCATTCTAGAATAAAGATTATATCATGATGTAATCTTGGAAATTTTATGCACAGTCAATTTTCTCAAAAATTTTATGAATGAAGATATTTTCTGTAAGTTCCACCAAAGCATTGAAAAATTTATAAAATGTGAAAATAATAATTTTTTTACAAAAAATAATAAAATATTTTTTCATAAATAAATTTTAGGAATTAATTTCAAATATTTAAAAATATCATATTATCAAAGTAAATTGATAAAAACATGTTTAATTGTTACCATTATTTAAACGGACGATGTGAGAGTATTAAAACCTTATTCACTCGTAATCTTATTTTCGAACCCAATCCTGATTTTATAGATTAAAATGGCTTTTAGTAAATTTTAATTAATTTTGAAAATTTTATTAAAAGATAATTTTTTAGATAGCTAACCTCACCCACACAAAAAAAAAAAAAAAAAAAATTTGGTGACGACACCATAAATTTTCATCAAGTCTAATGGTTGAGTTTTCAAACCAAAAAATTGTTATGACAATCTCAACGAAAAATTAGCTGTGGCATTTGGTATTGCGTCTATACCTGCTAGGAGACCAATACGTGTGATAACAAACTTGCGTGTTTGTGAAGACAGCCACATTGCCATCAAATTAATATCCAAGATTGTGCGCCGGTTGATTATTTTAAGGGATTCCAACCGCTTTCACCATTTCAGGGAGGGTTCATGTTCTTGTGGGGATTATTGGTGAGAGTTCATCAGAAGCTGTTTTAAGCGGAATAGGTGAGGATTGATGCCACTGATTTACTTGTCTTTAATCATCATTTTTTTTAAATATACATTTTTGGAATCTTGTTAGATGCTTCTAAGTTAGCAAAGCATAAGGTGGAAAGTTCTGCTGCATGTGGAAAGAGCCTACTTCCTTTAAGGCTGAATCCTACAAGTAGAAGTGTAGTAACTTTAAGATTATCATGATATTTTTGTTGAATTATAGTTGATTATTTGGAAATAACGCTGGTCCATGATCAAATAATGAGAATCAATTAAACTTCTAGCATTT
Source organism: Durio zibethinus (assembly GCF_002303985.1). The sequence goes on along the minus strand of NW_019168381.1, from coordinate 12,172,587 downwards.
TGGTTGCTAGGATACTATAAAGAAATGCATTGATCGGTGCATCAATTTTGGACATGCCTGTTTGGTGTACTTGGCATGTGGGACCAGATGGAATATGCTCTGGCTTCTAGCTTGCTTTAAATCTGATTTAGCTTGAGGTTCAACATAGGATACAATGGAGAGAAAATGTTGGCCAATTATTTAGTTGAAATGGATGAATGCTTATCTTTTAAAAAGCCTTTTGAATTATGCTGCGCAAAGAAAATTTTCACAGGTATATTGATTTTTTAAAAAATTTTGTAATATGAGCCATGACTCCTTTGTTAGCATCTAATCATTGAACTGTCATTTCTTCTCACTGGCCTGGGCCATGCAGGTTGAGGTGGGATATTATTACTTAACGTTAAGAACAGATTTTAAGTTTCAGATCATTCATGTATAGATTATCCATTCGCCTTTCTCAATCTTATATTTTGGAGTTGTGGGAAGAAGCAAGGGCAAGTCCAGCGAAATTTCTTTGCAATCCTTTCCAAAAGAGTTTGAGCTGCCACACCACATGCCTTTCGGGCAGAAAAGATAAAAAAAATAGCTGCAAACTGATCAGATCAGTTAATAGGAATGGATTATAGAGGAACCAAAGTTATTCATGATAGATTAAACAGATTTCATAGTAAGTGCTTGTGAATGTCATTGGTAACTTATTCCATCTCATCCATATTATATTTTACCTATTATTTCTCTATATTCTTTTGCTTTTCAGTAGTTTTTTCAAATTGTTATGTTAATGCTTCATTAGTTATAGCAATCTAGTCTACAATTATCTATGCAGCTGTTACTTCTTTGCATGACGAAAGCTAGAAACCATAGTTCAAATTCAGGGGAAAAGGCTTTCACTGTCTCTAATCTATTGCACAACTCCCTGAAAATAAATAAAGTTTGACTCACTTAACAGTAGTTCTTGATGTCCCACACAAGGTGGGCTACTGTTCGAATATTTATTTATTTTATTTGCTGTGTTTATGGAAATCAACCCCTAGTTTTCCTATTTGCTGCAGATTGCACAACATATTTCTTCAAAAACTTACATAAAGGTCCACCAATTAGTGAATTAAAATCTTCGATTTTGAAACCACCTTGGAGACTAGAGAAGACAATATCTTATAGAAACCTACAACCAAGCACCAAAAAATAGTAAAAACAATAGTGAGAAATCTAGGATTTTATAGTAAAATACTCAATCAAAATGGAATGTCCATGGCTGTTCATCATATGGAGTCTACATGTCTTAAATCAAGTTCATATCACCATTGTAATTTTATGCCCTTCCACTTACGATAAGTATTAGGACATAATCAAAATGGAGAAAGACAAACCTATTTGTCTCTGTTTACATTTCTCATCCTGTAGTTTCCGCTTGTTCTTCTGATTAGCATTACCACTTGGATCTAGAGAATGTAAGTTGGCGAAAGAAGACTACTCACATAGAAAATGAAGTTAATAGCATTAGGTTTCACTGCACATGACATTAACACCAATATAGATTTTAGGAGAAGATGCATTTTTATTCTGAAAGCTTATTTCGTAGGGTTTGGTTCTTTTACCCTAGTTTCTAACATTTGTAATAGATGGTTGACTTACCAAAACATTAACTGCATGTTGTGAAGGTCCTGCGGAACTACAACCAGCGGCAAATTATTAATTCTCCATATTTATTACTCAACATTTTAGAACTTCACCAACATAGCTAAAAACAATATTACCTGGCACTTGAGCGTTGCTCTCATTAATGCTGTTGTCATTAATATTATTCCTTCCATCATGAGATTTGTTTTTGGAATTGATTATTTGAAGAAGAATTCCAGAATCAGATCCTGCACCACATTTTATTTTTCAAATTTAGTTAATCTGAACCTTTTTCTTTTCCCCGTTTTTGTTTAGAATGAAATCAAATCTACTTTCACTGAACGCATTATACAAGCACAAAGCTAAGAGCTACATGTAAAATCTAGCTTTGGGAAAGCGTTAAGAAGAGACTCAATGGCGATCTGTGTACTAACCATTCTGCTTCTTTCTTGCTTCCGCCAACTTCACCAGAGTAAGTTTTACCATCAAAAACCAATGAAGATACATAAAATGGGTGCAACTCTTCCTGTTGGATAGTTGTATATTTAGGACTTGTTTGATTTGCCCTAAAGGCAAACTCATTAAGGATTGATTTGCAACATTTTGGATTTGTGTATCATAAACAGTGAAATATCCAAGATTTCAAGTTAGAGGAGACCATAGAAAAATAAAATCTGTAACTTGAAAAATTTTGTTTAGCCTGTAATATAATATTATTTTATCAAAATGTTATAAAAACATATGTGAAATATGACAGTTTATATTATAATCGTAAATAACATACATAAAAAATTCAAATATTAAAATTAAAATAAATCTATTAAAAATGAAGGAAACTCATATTTAAAATAGAACAATGATATATAATTTGTTAAAATTTTCAAAATTTTAATGTAGATAATACATCAACAAGCTCTTAATTAAATTATAGTATTAGTTTTTATTTTTACTCGTAGTTCTCATGATGTATAAACTGTTTTTACTTGCAAACTTTACAAATTTTATTTAAAAAATTATATACATTGTCATTTATTTAGTATTAAAGTATTTATACTATTTAATTAATAACACTATAAATAAATTATTTTATAGAAATTGTTTTTCATATTTTACAAATATTTTTAGTTATACTAAATTTTTTGTTTTAGTTAAGACAGTTTAAATTTTTATTAAACTTGAAAAATAAATAATGCTCTCAAGACTTTAAAAATTTTTAATAAGTTAGAAATTTACAAAGAAAAATTAAAATAATTATAGGATTTTTTCCCCCATAGAAGCACTCTCTATTCACCAAATGATAGGATGTCATGCAAAGATAGTTAAATAAATGCGTGAATAACATGATATTTCCATGGTAAATTTGTGAATGTATGTGTAATAAAGATGATGCATGCTTCCCTGAAATATAATGCATGTACCATTCAAGTTTGATGAGAATCATATTATTTATCCACATATACACATGAAATAACAAAACATATTTACATGAAATGAAGTATATCTTCAATATAAGTGTAATGGAATATGCTCATGAAATGTAGCATCCTAGTATATGAGTAATGAGGCACATTTATATGAAATGCAGTATATGTATGATAAAAACCATATGAATGTATATGCATAAAATGCAAAATCCTGTTGGATGGATGGAAACATGTGTTCATATGAAATGTGATTTATACAATGCAAGATTTATCAAAATCATATCATTTGTGAGTTAACATGCATGAAATATGATTATATACTACATGGGCAATGAGATATAGGTACATAATCACGTTTATATGAAATGCACTAACATATTATATGCATGATAAGATATGTTTACATGAAATGCAATGCACGTACTATGCAAATCCAATGAAATTGACACTACCATATATATATATTTATGCATGAAATAAAGTATATATACAACCTTATTATTTCCTAATATGAAAAATGATGAAAGTGAATGTAAAAGGGATTAAATGAAATATGAAAGGTGCAAGAACATTGAAAATCAAAATTTCTTCCCTTTTTTTTCCTTTTTTTTTTTTGTAGAAAGAAATAAGAATTTAAGAAAGCATTTCCTATAGAAGAAAAAAGCACATAAAATGATCAAAATTTTTTTTTACAATTTTGCTTTTATTATTTGGCCAATAACAAAGAAATTAAAAAAATTTTCCCTTTTTGTGAAATTTTCTTGTTTTTAATTTTTTTAAATTTTTTTAAAAATACAAAAATTCTTTCTAACTTTTTTTAAGATGCAAATCTAAGGCAAACGGTAGACAAACCAAACGATATCTTAAAAGAAAATTTTATTAGAGGAATATTTTTCACATTTTCTTTTTTTATTCAAAACTTTATTTTTTTACACTATTATTGCCCCCTAAATATAAATTGTATTAGAGTGTTTGTTATGTGTCCTTATTCAAGTCATTTCTACAAGAAGTATCGGCATGGCTCTACCTAGGGTTGGCCTTTATAGCTTACTATATGTTTAGTTCAAATTTATACGCTTTTAAAAGGTTTCTAAATTGTTCCTCACTGGAGTCTATATAAGACTAGTAAGGTACCCCGATCCTCACTTATGATAGGCTACAAACAAAAAGGGTTCAATTTAAGTGAGAGTATTTTACTTCCCATTATGGAGGTTTTCACCTCACGAGAGAATAGGCATTCTACTCTGGCGTCCACACAAGACTAGTAAGATACATCGATCCTCACCTATTATAGGCCACAATTGGAAAAGGATTCAATTTAAGTGAGAGTATTTTACTTCCCATTGCGGAGGTTTTCACCTTACAAGAGTATAGGTATTCTACTCCTCTTAAAAAGGTTGGAACCTAGGTATAAAATTCATGCATAATATGAATGTGGTGAATGAAGGAACATAACATTAGAACCCCAACCTTAAATGCCTTACAATTTATCAAGAATAATATATACAAAACATAAAATAATAAATGAATAAATGACATAATTAAAATGAAATGCATGTGATTTTCTCTTTTTATTACATTGTTATTTTTAAAAAAATCAAAATTAAAATCAAGAAAATTAAAGTTAAATATCAATTAAGGTCATTAAATCAAAATTAAGGATAACATCAAATTAATTTTAGCTTGACTCTCAAAAAATTTGTGTCTTCAGTGGAGTCATCAAATTGTCCTAATGATTTTGAAGACCGTTAGACAAACTTTTAGAAAAATCAAACCAGGGGGAGTTGCCACTTATGATTTATTGGGTAGGTGTGATTGGCCATCTAAAAACTTATCATTTTAATAAAATTTTTAAATTAATTAAAACTTATTAAAAAGATAAAATTTGGCCTATGAAAAATGAAGTTGAAATCAAAGTATGGTTACATACAGAAAATGATTAGCACCCCCATAACACTCATTTTAAAAATGATACTAATTAACTATGTATTATCCCTTAACATTGATGAAAATGGTCTCACTTTTGATATTTTTAAAAAAATAATTCCCTTTTATTTTTCATTTTGCAATAAAAATATTTTTTCTTTTTTTTTAAATGCTTTACATGAAAAATAAATAAGAATCTTGTGTTTTGAAAATTTTCAAAAATATTTCAATCCTTTGGTAATATTTGGAGGAACTTTCTCACCTAGAGATCTCTTAAGAATCATTACTTGGACTTCTTAATAATCTTATCATTGACGGTTCGTATTTATTTTTAAAATCAATATTTAGAACATAAATAATAAAATAATACTCATAATTTAACCCTAATAATATTTTTTTATAAAAAAATTTATTTTTTATCCTATTATTAGATCAAAGATAAATGAAAATCTTTCTTGAAAATTATTTTAAATGCCCCAAAATTTGGTAGCATTTTAGAAAATTTCTTTTACCTAGAGATTCCTAATAAATCACTACTCGAATTTTTTAAGATCTTATCCTAATTTTCGTTTATTTTTGAAATTGGTATTTTGTGTAAAGCATAATGTTCATGAATCAATTTGTAACATTATTATATTATGCAAAAATTCATTTTTAGTTAAAAAAGTAAATGAGAATTTTTTATATTGAAATTTATTCTAAATAGTCCAAAACTTTGGCAATATTTTAAAAAAATTTTCTCACTTATAGATCTCTTGAGAATTACTACTCATACTTTTTTAAAATCTCATCCTTGAAAAAAAATCTCCATTTATTTTCAATTATCAATATTTTATGGTAACAATTTTACAATAACATAATATTCACAAATAATCGTTTCTTATAAACACATTTTTAAATAATAACATCACAATTGCAAGTATTAAAACAATTAAATACAAAATGTAACAAAATAAATAGCCATAAAACAAATAAATATACCCAAATGAAACTTTTGGATATAGATCCAAAGTAAAACCAAGGGCCAAGGAGGAACCAAATGGGAATGGGTTGTAGATTAGGCTTTGAAATTGTCAGGCTAGTACAAAAGCAAACCCAGTTGAGACAGTCAATTGCTATGGTTTCTAGCAAAGACAAAATGTTTCTGTTAAGAAAATATACTAAAGTATGTGAATGGTATTGTATGGCATTCGATTGCCTTAGCTTAAAAGTTATGTTTTTCTACTATGAAAAATGATTCTCTTTGAATGAGATATAATCATTCACTATGTGATTTTTCATTTGTTAAAGGTAAATAATTACAATTATAATTATTCAAAAAATATTTGTTCCTAATGAAATAATAAAATTATTAATTGAATTAACATAATTAAAAAGTCATAACCCTTAGATTAAATATGTATAAATAGAGATGTAAAAACATATTTTTGACATAATTAAAAACAATAAAAAATCTTCTCTCGCTTACCCTCAAACTAGAAACAAGTTTCTTAGACAATGTTGTTGCACAAAATTATGCTTAAGACAAGTTATTTCTATTCTTCTTCAAAGGTGTTTAATGGTTTGATATCGTAAGTGTAAGGCGATTTCAAACAATGTTTCATTGTATCCTTAGGCTATTTGATCAATCTATTGCATACTATAAATGGTGAGGGACAAAATAAGCATAAAGAAAAGTGATATCTGCAGCACACTTTAAAGCCATTTCCTTTGTATCATTTGGTTCTTCATTTTGGTGCTGATATTATACTACCACAAGTGCAAAAATTCTTCACGAGTAACTAAGTCTTGAATAATTCTCATACAATAATCTATAGGTCTATTTTCCCTTTTTGATTAAACACAAGATGGAGAAGTTCAACTCCCTAATAAAGATAGCAACCACTTTTCAAAAGTTGAAAAAGTTTGATGAAGATAACTTCTTAAGATGGAAATAAAAATGCACATTCTCTTCACTTCATTAAACATTGCCTATGTTTTTACAACTCACAAACCAAGAAAAAAAGACATTGCCTATGTTCTCACAACTCACAAACTAGAATAAAAAAAAGGAAGAATAATCAAGTGATGAAGTCCGTGAAGGACAAAAATAGAAAAAATGATGACAACAAATATATAGGATGCATTTAAAATGGTATGACTGATTCACTCTTTGATATACACAATTCTAGTATACTGGTAAATGAATTATGGAATAAATTAAATGCAAAATACATGAAAGAAAGCTCAACTAGCAAAAAGTTTTTAGTGACAAAGTGGAATATGTATAAAATGGTTGATAGAAAACTTATTATGGAACAATTTGCAAATTAAAATCATCCTTAATAAATTCAAGCAACATAAAATCGAAATGGATGGATCTTTCATAATATTGTCAATTATTAATAAACTCCCATAAACATGAAAAACTTCAAGAGAGAACCTTGAAACACAAAAAGGAGGATTATCTCTCTTGAAGAGCTTACAAGTAATTTTCAAATAAAATATCAATATTGAAAGGAAAATGAAAAGGAAGAAAAGGCTCATGTCTCTAATGTCCATGTGGTGGAAAATGATAAGCCATTCAAATTCACAAAAAAGAAAGAACATTGTACGAATGCTTAAAAATTCAAAAATAAGGGTAAATAATAAATAACAAATTTTATTATTTTTAGTTTTAAATATATTTAAACTTATTTTTTAAATTAAAATAAAAAAGTAATGACAATGGATAAGGCAGGATAGTTTTTTTACTTGTCTTGAACCTTATCCAACTTTATCTTTCTTTTAACTAGAACATGTCCTATCTTGGTTTAATTATCAAATTTAATGTCTAATTTTGACTTGAGAAAAAATTTATAAATTGCATCAGATTATCTTGCCTCAAAATTTATTTTTATAATATTATTTAGTATAATTTTCATAAAAAAATTTGAAGCAAAATGGTAAAAAAAATCTCAAAAAAATTTAATGTCATTTAAGCTATTAATATTTTATTACAATCAATCAAACTCTAAATTTTTTATTCACATAAATTGTACCCTTAAACATTTTTTTTCACCCAATTGAACCCTTAAACACATATTTTCATCCCAATTAAGCCCTAATTAGACAAAAATGGATATTGATAGTTAACCAAAATTTGTCTAATTAGCACTTAATTGGTGAAAATAGCTATTTGAGAGTTTAATTACTTATAATAAAATAATAGAGGCTTGGATGATTATTAACTTATTGTCCAAAGGATTGTTAATCCTTTAGCCAAAATTTTGTTTTAATGTAAATTACATTTTAATTGCTTAAGTATGATAATTATTTAGTATCTCCTCATTCAAAAATTTAGAAATATAAAACTAATAACAATATACTAATTTTATGTATACCTTGAGGGCAAAATGAAGCTCCCTAGATTAGACCCAAAACCAATTACTTTTTCATGTTCAAAATCGATCCACTCCACCTAATCCTTCATTTTCAAACAAAAAAATTATTCTTATTGGGTTGGGAAGGGATAAAATCGATCAAAATTATGGGATATATTGTTATTCTTACCTAATTTTGCCTACGAACATCTCTAATGTTGATTTTTTAAAAAGTTATTTATGTAAAATGTATTTTTTATTTTTTTATGACATGGTAAGAGATTTCGGACTTTACAATATATATATTTTGGTTAACTTTAAAAATATATCATATGGTTAAGGCTGAAATGAAAGTGTTTCATAAGGTTTAAAATGTGATACTTAACCATCTTGTACCACTATTTCATTATCACATATTGAATGATGTTAGAAAAATAGTTAGAGGTAGTCTCCATTTCTTGTTCTTTCCATGATTATTGTTCATTTCTTTCATTTTCTTTTCTTTTCCCATCTTCTTTTTCTTCTATGATAGTCAAAGTATCTTTATTTCTTGTTCATTTTTTTTCTCTTCCTACCACATTATTTTGAGAAAGAGAAAGCTCACCCATGCATGGATTTTTTTCAGTGGGTTTATGAGATACCATGTGAAAGTTGTAGGAAACAGATACTAAGATTAAAAGAAATAATGAAAAAATGACAAATGAGCTTTAAAGATCAAATACAAAGAAACAAAAATTAGTTGAAACATTGACAATATGTTCAGCAAAAGAGTTGCATTTGAAACAACTATTCTTATTAAAAAACATGAAATTGGAATTGAATGAAGAACTTGTTCAAGCTCGAAATAAGGGGTAAGAAATTTGGAATAAACTACTAAATCTCATGCAAAAAAGTTACAATTAAAGCATCAGCTAGTTCAAATTCGACACAAGAAAAAGGTAATTGCTTTAGTTTGTGGCAATGTTATGGTGTTATTGATTTTGATTTTGTTTGATCGTTTACGTAGAATAAGCTTAAGACTTAGTTTTATTGGGTTGATGAATTGATGTCTATGGGTTATTCTTAATTTGTTATGGGTAAGATGCAGGGTATGACTTAGTTGTATGCAAGATGTAATGTTTATAAGGTGTAGTGTGTAGCAATATCAAGTGTTTGATGAAATGCCAATGTAAACTTGTTATTTACCAATGGAGTGAAAGTTTTCCTTTTGTTAAACATGCTGTGTAAGGGCTGTTGTTACTAAATTTCTTACCTTGCAAATTGGCATTATACTACTTTCAACCAAATAAGTAAGTTCTTAAAGTGTTTCAAGAAAATAAGGCTTGCAAAAAGCTAGCATTCTTGTTGTAAAAAATAGCCTTGTAAACAAAGGTCACATTCCTATTACAAAAAACAACCTTAAAAACAACCTTTACACAATGTCAGAATTGTAAAAATGATCACATCTATTTATACAGTTATAATCCAAAATATAGCTTATAGAAAACTAGCATTCCTATTGAAAAAAACAGCTTTATAAACAAAAGCCATATTTTTATTGCAAAAAACAACCTTGAAAATAGCCTTTACATAATGTTAGAATTGTAAGAATGACCACATCCATTTATACAATTATAATCCAAAATATAGCCTACAAAAAGCTAGCATTCCTGTTGCAGAAAACAAAGGCCATTATATTGAAAAAAATAAGGCCATATGCTAGTACCACATTCCTATTAAATAAAAAACATGCCATTATCATTCCTATTGAACAAAAACAAGCCATCAGTTTATAAGACCATCACAAAATGCATAATAAAAGGCCCATACATCATATCAGTTTATAACACAAACAAGTTAAATAGCATACATTCAATGCATCCTTCTAGAATAGCATATACGAGCCTTTTTCAGATTTCACCCAAACACATTGGCTACTGGTTCCTTGGTTGTTAGCTACTAAGTTATTGGTTATTTGACTACTAACATTTGCTAGATGCTTGAGAATTATCAACTTTACCACTAGCATAACTTGAGGTACTACTTTTACCCCTCTTTTTAATTAGAGCAACTTTGGCCCTAACAAAACCACTTCCTTTGCCAACATTTTCAACATCTCTTTGTCTAACATTTTCAATAGATTGAAAACTAATACTAGATGCTCTTTCTCTTGAACTTCTGTCATCAACCATTCCTTTAACAATACTTAACTCAATTCTGGTAGCAACATTAGTGATAGGTTTTCCTCTGGATTGCCTCTAATTATAAGTGTATTTGTTATTGAGAAAGATACAACATTTGTCCTTTGATCAACCTATAAATACACTTTATTCATGTTAAATTTAATATTTGAATATCATTTTAAATTAAAAAAACAAATTATCTAAGGATTGGTAGATTGAGGAGCAACTTTGTTTAATCCTTTCAACCGAATCCTTTTTTGCCATAAGGTCTCTCCAACCACTGATGTCTTGTAACATCTAATATTATATCCACCCTGATCATAATTACCACATCTACTTGGCTTGTTCTTTTGTGACATTTTGTAATGATTTTGTGGGTCATCAGATGCTTTCTTTCTTAACTTTTTTGGTCTGCTTACTGGTTTATATATAATTGGAAGGGTAAGAATAAGGTTACTACCTATAATCCATTCATGTTGCCTTAGAGTAAAATTAATAATGACATCATATGTAGCCATGTATCTCTTATTGGAATAGCAAGAATAGGCATAGGATTCTACTGTAAATAGTAAAAACAATAAGTTTATAAGAGATTCTAGTCAAATCCCAAACTCTACAAATACAATTCTATTCAGCCAAGTTCACAACATGAGATGTTGTACCACATTCAACTTCATATATAGACCTACTAGCAGGAACAGAAAAGCAAGTAAAAAAGTCTTTCTTAAGATATTCAAGATTATCTTGAATATCTTGACATAAATTACCATTGTAAGACTCCATACCAACTATCTTAGAATGGAACCTTTTCATCAATATTTTCCTTATTCATTCTAACATGGTAAGGATTGGCAAATCCCCAGCTTTCAATACTACAACAAATTTGGCAATTTGTGACACTTTCTAAGTGATGCAATATATTTTGTCACGTAAAGTATGTAAAAAGTAATGAAAAATATATTTCATCACCTTTTTATATTGTTTTGATATTTTCTATGACAACATATAAAATCGTCACATGATAATGTCACCAAAATCTTGCCGCCAAATTTTACCATCAAATTTATTTGGTGGGAAATATTTTTGTGATGTTTTTTACTTTATGTGACGTTATAATTTTATCACCAATTTAAAATTTGATTTGTGACAAATTTTTTCTGATAGATTTTAGGTGATATTATTAATTTTTGTCACAAATTGAACACTTTAGTTAACTATTAATGACATTACAATTTTGTCACATCAATGTATGGTGTTATATGATTATAATATAAATGACACAAACTTTTACCACCAAATTTATTCGGTGAAAAATTTTTTGTGACGTTTTTTATTTTAAGTGACATTTAAATTTTGTCACTAATTTAAAATTTTATCTATGACAAATTTTTCTAATAGATTTAGGTGATGTTATCAATTTTTATCATAAATGTAACATTTTAGTTAACTATTAATGACATTGCAATTTCATCACATTTATTTTATGGTATTATATGACGATAACATAAATGTCACAAACTTTTACTATCAATTTTAGTTTGTGAAAAAAATTTTTATGACATTTTTTTATTTTAAGTGATGTTATAAATGTGTCACTAATTTAAAATTTTATCTGTGATGAATTTTTTTTTATAGATTTTAGGTGACATTATTAATTTTTGTCACAAATTGAATACTTTAGTTAACTATTAATGACATTGCAATTTTGTCACATCCATTTATGGTGTTATATGACGATAAAATAAATGTCATAAACTTTTACCGTCAAATTTATTTGATAGAAAATTTTTTATGACATTTTTTTATCTTATGTGACATTATAATTTTGTCCCCAATTTAAATTTTTATGTGTGACAAATTTTTTTTTATAGATTTTAGGTAATGTTATTAATTTTTGTCACAAATTAAATATTTTAGTTAACAATTAATGACATTGCAATTTTGTCACGTCAATTTATAGTGTTATATGACGATAACAAAAATGTAATAAACTTTTACCACCAAATTTATTTGATGGAAAATTTTTATGACATTTTTTATCTTATGTGACATTATAATTTTGTCCCCAATTTAAATTTTTATTTGTAACAAAAAAGTTTTTGATAGATTTTAGGTAACGTTATTAATTTTTGTCACAAATTGAACACTTTAGTTAATTATTAATAACATTATAATTTTGTCATATCAATGTTTGATGTTATATGATGATAACATAAATGTCACAGACTTTTTACCACCAATTTTATTTGGTGAAAAATTTTTTATGACATTTTTTATTTTAGGTGACGTTACAATTTTATCACCAATTTAAAATTTTATCTGTGATGAATTTTTTTTGATAAATTTTTGTCATAAATTGAACACTTTAGTTAACTATTAATGACATCAAAATTTCATCACATCAATGTTTGGTGTTATATGATGATAACATAAATGTGACAAATTTTTACCGCCAAATTAATATAATAAAAAAAATTTTGTAACATTTTGGATTCTTTGTGATGTTATTTATCTGTCACTAATAAGTTCAAATTAATGTATAATTTATAAGTGACGATTTAACTTAGCTTATATATACCTATTATTATACCTATTTAAGAATATAATTTTTTTATTAAGCATAGTTTATTTATGTATTCATATATGAAAATTTTATAATTAAAGAAAATGAATTAAATATTACATATAATAAAAATTTTAAAATACAAATATTGTTTATAATTTTAAAAGAAATTTTAAAAATTTAAAAATTTTTAATTTAAATTTTTTGTTAAAGGAAAATTTTTAAAGTAAAAAATTATTTTTAAATATATATGTATTAAAATTTTTTCAAAATATTTTTGGAGGCACTGCCTTTAAGAATGGATGATACTCTACTCATCCATATCTTACCCAGCAATATCCCTGCTTAAACATCGATGCTATTGAGATTAAATTTTGTCAATAAACAAGTTTGATAATTTTATAATATATAAATCTATTTAGGTAACATTAACATAAAAAATTTATCATAACTGAAATTTTTAAACCTCAACACACTAGTGTATATAAGATGATAATAGAATATTTTATTAGAATTCTTATTGCTATTATCAAGGTTGTAATAATGGGATCATAGGTTGAATCAATGTAGATTTAATCGGTAGATTAATTACTAAGCTAATGTCTTTTTGTTATCTTTTGCTTTGAAAATGGTTAATTTTATATGGTCAAATGTGGTCATAATTTGATTGTCCTAACTTTTTGTTTGACTAGAAGGAAATCAAATACTTCCTTGACATATAAAACTTTAAGAAATGAAAGAAAATCAAATACTTCATCCAAATCAAATATGACAAATTGTAATTTTTAGATAAAAAATTTTAAGAAATGAGATATTTCCTTGGCATATGACTTTTGAACCACAAATTGTAACTTTTATATAAAATTAATTTTAATTCAAGTTTCCCATTAATTTTAATTCAAGTTTCCCCTCAACTTTTAAACTACACTATTGTAGATTTTTTATTAGGTTTTTCACACTCCATCTAAAATCATTCTAACAATCTCGTGGATTGTCTTTTTACCAAACACGTCCCTCCTTCAAACTCTCTTCTACTTTCCTTGTCATTGACAAGCCACTCTCATCTGTTTTCCTCAAGCCATTATCGACTGGTAGCAAATTTAGCCGTCACTGATCAACTAGAAGCGCCCAGGCTTGTCTTTATCTCTTTTACACGTTGAATAAAGCAAAATTTAATTAATATTTTGTTTTAGGCTTTTTTTTAATGTTGTTTCTAATTGGGTTAAAAGTAGTATAAATTTAATGAGGTATCCTTCAAGCATTTGTTTAGAAATTTTGAAATAATTAGGAATAGTTCTAGTGTTTTTAGAGTGGTGAAAATGATGATGACAAGGGTTTTGGTTTTAAGATGACCCTTTTCATTGAAGTTTGATTTCTATTCCATTTGGTTTTTATTCTGTTCTATTTTGTTTGGTTTTTAAAAATGGTAAAGAAGTTCTTTTCAAATGTGTGCATCTATTTGGTCTCTAAAGTAAGCTCATTATTAAATAACTTGGAAAAGACTAAAATTTCATCATTAGATACACCTGCATTATTTATGATCGGTTCAAATGCTAGAATGAACCATACATTAATATCTTTCTTTTAGAAGAAAACCCCAAATAAATTGCCAACAACATCAAAATAGATGAATTAGCTTTCTGTTATACCAAGAAGAAAAAAAGTAAAAAAAGAAAAGATACCTTGTTTATAAACTTATCAAGATCTTCTGCTATTTTTTTAACATCTCCACCCTATGAGTTTTGGATTTTTCTTGCCATTTCTATTTCTTAAAGAAACTTCGCATATTCTATCCTTGCATTTAGCCTTCTTTTCAATGTTTTCTATAGGTTAAACATATCAACTGAGACTAGATTAATGCAAAATGGAAACCTGATAAAGTCTATAAGAGAAAGAGCTTGGACAACAATAAAAATATCATAATAAGCAAGATTCTAAAACTAAACTTGCTTAGCTAGTTGGTATTCACATGCTACCATCTAAGTAAAAAGTAAATCATTTAGGGGAACATTAGCTACTTAGCTAGTTGGTATTCATATGTTACCACCTCAGTAAAAACCAAACCATTAAGGGGAATATTAGCTATTTTTCAACAGTTAAAAATACCAAGTTTAGCATAAGTAATTGGTGATGGCTGATGAGGATGCAAAGATTGTAGCAGCCTCCAAAAAACATATATTTAATCCAAAATAATGAACATGTCTTTCACATTTTTAGCAAAGTCACTTAATTTTAAAAGCTTATAGCATTAGCATAGACATACACACACACATATATAATTATTAGCATAATCAAGGATATCAGCAAAGATTATTCATTTGATCCATTAGAGATATGATATCTAGCCAATCATATATTTTTATCAAAGTCATTACCAATTAATGATGAGAATTTAGGCTTTGAATTTTCAAAGTAAGATTATTACTTTATTGCTACTAATAAAGTTGTATGCATGCCAAGGGAATGTCATATCATCACATCAAGGGATATGAACCTTGTGCTATCAACAAATGCTTTTCTTATATTGTAAATAAGAAAGGTTATATCAAATTGTGACTTAACTTTCTTTTTGGAAAAACAATGAATAAATAATATTTTCCAAGTGGAATGGGAAGTGGAATGGGAAGTGGAATGATTATTTGATGTAGAGATATCCTTTTCGCTCTTTCTATGTAATTGCAAATATGGATGATGTGATCAAATTAAAAAGGAAGAGGAAATTGACTCTTGTTACTTGGAAACTAATCATAGTCCACCAAAAAAATTGCATATTTGAATGAAAGGGAATTTATGTTAGAAATCGATAGCTAAACAAGAATTAGGCTATACTATAATCTCACTTATAAACAAACTGTCTAATCAAGAATAACAATGGAGAAGCTTTCGTAGCAATTTCTACGCAAAGAAAAGGCTTGCATAAATAACAGAGTGAGAGTAAGATCATCATATTCATCATTCACCAAAAAAGAAGCTTTAAAAGAGGAAGCCATTGCCCCATCATTTTAAGGTCATTGATCATTGATTATATTGCTTTTACTATTTGATTTATCTCTATCAAATTATGCTTTTAGATACCAATTTTTTCCATTTACTTTTGTGTAATTTTTATTGATTAGCTACAAGTTTCAATTCATTAACCTCTAATAATTATTTATCAGTTTAGAGATGAGTCTAATTAGTAAGCTTGGATTTCATCTTTAACAAAGCATTATGCATTATATATTTTAAAATTAATTGAAGAAAAGAGTTCCTTTTCACTGGATATATAAGCCAAGTGCATAAAAATGTTGCATCATTATTCAGCTTTATGTATATTATTATATATTTATATATAGTGAAGCATGTATTATACTAGAATGGAAAGTACCTATATCCCTAATTGAAATCCTTTCCCAAACTTGAAAATTGGAAGCCTAAAAGAAGATTATTACTTTGTCAAAAATTTTCTCTTTTGACACTTTCATCACTGCATGGAGATTGATTTTTTGAGTCAGCTACTAGAAGTGGATAATGTTAGTTAGGTAGCTTGATAAATTGAAAGGAAGCTTACACATTGTTTTGCTCACTTCACATTTTGCTATGATTTTATGGGGTGTTGGGGTAGAAAAAGGAGAAAAAAAAAGAGGAAACCAAAAAATGAAAGAGTAGAAAAAGTTGACTCTAAATTCATGTGTCCAATCGTATGATTTATATGACCCTTTTTTATGAGAATCGAGAAGCACAAGTTTGATAGTGAAGTCACCCAAGTTCCTGTTGGCTTGAAAACAACTCCCACATTTCCATCCATTTCTCTTTTTAGTAGAACTATGACCAAATAGATGGTCCCTCAAAATCTTTCTTTTTTCCTTCTTATCAGTTTGCATACATTAAACTTTCTTGTATTCTTGATTCTATAAATAGCTACCTTAGTCTTTAGGAAAAGACATAGACTTGTGGTTATACAATTCTACTTTCCAATTTTTTGCATGCTATTATATAGTTTAATTTAATTATGTTCTCAATTTAATTTCCAATTTTGCATTATTCTCTACTACTTTTCAAATTTTCTTAATATTGTTTTGCCTTTGGTTTCTCTATTAGTCCAGTTTTCTGTTTCAATTTTATTTTGCTTTCCAGTTTTTCAGTTTTTTGTTTTTCCAATTTTATGCATAATGTTCTATTTTAAATTTTCTAGTTTTCATCACTACATAGTCTAATTTACTTTTTGCATTAGTTTTGGTTAGGATTTTTTATTTTGCATTGGCTTTAGTTTTTGTTTTAATTTACAATTTTAGTTTTAGCTGCTGTATTAGGTAATTAAATTAATTCTGCATTATAATTTTGATTCTGCATAACGGTTTTCAAATATGCTTTTAGTTTAGTTACTATATTAGTAATTTAATTAAATTCTGCAAGCACAATTTTCATTTTTGCATATATAGATGTAATTTTATTTTATTTTATGTTCTACCTTAGGTTTTACACAAATTTTATTTTCTTGCATTGTTGTAGGTTTTGTTTTTAGTTTCTACATTAGTTTTAATTCACTGTTTTTAATTTACATTTATAAATTACATTTATTTGAAATTAAATGTAACTTTTAGTAATCTAAGGAGCCAAAACATGAACTAAGTCTTACTAAGTCGAGGACAATTTAGTAAGGATTTGGTGAGTTTTCCTGAATCATGACTACTTAAAATTAAATTTTAAGAAAGAAAAATAAAGCACAAAATAACTTAAAATTAAGTCAATGGTCCTTTTCTTTATTTGGTAATCAAACAATAGTATTGAAATGCCACCAACCTAGTCTCAAGTTTACTTGGAATATATATAGAGGCCAAAATGATGGTTTCTTTTGGATTCATTAGCTTCATTTGATCACATATTCCTAAAATTCTCCAATACCACCAATAATCTTCAATATTATCTTTTAGGATATTTTCATAGTATCGAGTCATTGGCTTTCATCTACACATATAATTCAACCATATATATAATTAAAAACATGATCATAAACTCAATTTTTTTTTATGTTTCTATCATCTATTAATATGTAAATTTATTATATTTAAATTCGTCCTTCCAATGACGAAACTTCTTTGCCTAGTCTTCTTTGGAATAAGGTATAAAATAATAAGTATCATAGCAATTACAACAATTACATCATTTTGACAATAAACATACTAGAGAAGTTTAAACCTGCTTATAGAAGCAACAGCTCTCAATGCAGGTCCAATACCCAGAATCGTATCCTATACTTTCTTGATTATAGATTGAGCACTTTTGGGGGATCTTGTACCTGCTTAACTTTTGCTTTGGCTTTCATTGTACTCAGCCCTTCAACTGCTTGATCACATTCTTCATACGAAGCCTCCTTCACCTTTTAAGGAGCTTGTTGTTCATTTCCATCATTACCACTGCCTAGTGTGCCTTTATAACTATATATCTAATGTGCTTTTATATTCTGTTTATTGGTTTGATAGAAAAAAAGTCCAAATGTTGTGGTCACACATCATGTAAGTTATAGATGCTAGTTATTATTTTTTAAATTGTAATACTATGTAATTGCTAAGATAATGCACTGATAATCTTACTAAGACAATCTACTGGCAATGCATGAACCATTTGCATGCTTAAGCATAGAGTTCTTTAGTTAACACTTCTTTATTTTGTTTTGTTTTGGATTGTCTGGGCAAGCCAATTTTAGTAGGAATGTTCTCTGCTCCTTACTTATTCTGTCCATGCTACTTATGCTGCCTTTGTTTCTTAGTTCTACTTCTACTTGTACTTGTTATTTGTAATATTTGATGTTTTGCAACATGTTTCTTTGTTGCAGAGATTGTCAAAAAAAGTTCTCTCTTTAGCTTGGACCATTTGAAGATTGTCAAAAACAAAAACAAGTAGGAATTTTAATATAGTTTTAATATAATTTTTTTCTAACATTAATAGTTGTTTTATATATTGGTTGTTATTTTATCTAGATAACTACTTTTTAAATCATATTTGCCAACTTTGTTTAAATCTTTGGCCCATGACTATTATTGTTCCAACTAATTTAAGGTAATTGGCATATTAATTATTGTTTTATATGTCTTTTTAATTTTGTTATACTATAGATATATGATTGTTTACACTCTTTTTGTATATACTTTAAGATGGTACCTTGAAAGGAGGTAAGAAAAGGACTATTAGACATCGAGTTTAGTCAACTAATGCAATAGCTATGCAACGTCCTTCATTGGAACCATTACATCAAATTTGATTAGTTAATGACTCACTAGAATCACTAGAGTAAGTTAATCAGCTCATAAGTTAATGGAATCACCACAAAAAGCTAATATAGATTCACCCATTGAAAATTTTGGTATAAAATCATTTCTTTCAATGTATATGCTTTTTAGGTTTGCTATATGCAACAAGGGATTTTGCTAAATAAAATGATTTTTAATGAACGTATTGTGTACTGTTTCTTGAAACAACATAGTGTTAGTTGTAAATTTAATTACCTTGCAGACATGAAAGCCATTCTAAAGAAAATAGCCTTAACAGCTTGCTCATAATTTATGACAAGTAGTTAAATGTATGTTATAGGTTCTTGTAATTTTTTTAAGGTTCTACATTATTTCATGATGGTTGTTTTAAGCTTTAGGTTAGGTTCATAACTTATGAAGCTACATTATTTCATGATGGGATTGTGGATTATATTGGTTCTTAAAAGTTAAAAGCTTCAATTCATCATGTTAGTTTAATGTATTAATTTTGTAGATGTAGCTTCTATACCATCTAAAAAGGTACGAGGTCCAACTTAAGGGATAGGACTAGAAAAACTCATCAAAGGGAAAAACAAGCTAGTAATAAACATAACAACAACTATAGGTAGACCTATTTGTGAAGTTCAATCGGCTAAATTATCTTTTGAAATTAGAATTATTACTCGACAATTCATCCCGATCCAACAAAATGGAAAGCTATAAGGGATACAAACAAGTTGCATGCCTTTGAGAGACTTAATATAAGTGCAAAATATTATTACAAAGTTTATTATTGGTTAGTTTTGAATTTATGTTCTTTGAATATATCAATTAATTCGTTTTCTATTTTAGAACAAGTTTCAGATTAAATTGGATGATGACTAGGTTAAAACATCTGTCTTGTCAATTTTATTGAAATTATTAAGAAATCAACAATCCAAGCTCTACTTGCACATTAAAAAGTTTTCAAATGCTTATGGCATGTCAAAACAACCCACCAAAGTATAACTTGACTTAAAAAAATTAGAAAGAGCTTTGTGATTTGTTTAGTGATCATGAATACCAGGTTATTTTCTTATTCAACTTTATGTTTAATTGACATATGGTAATATGTTTTTTTTTAATTATTTTCTTAAGTTTTCATGTTTAACATCAATATATAACAATTATTCAAATGAAGCAACAACCAAATGAAAGCTTGCATTTTCTTATTATTTTCTTAAGTTTTCATGCTTTGATATTAGATTAGTAATTATGTTTAACTATTTAAGGCAATTATATAGCAATTATTAATTTTGATCATACATTAAACACCAATATATTGATATTATTTCTTTTTTTTTTTTGAAATGAAGACAAGGTGTGAGACAAATGCAAAAGTTAGAAAAAATGTCAAGTTAACTCATAACCAAGGATTGAAGACCTTTGTGGCTAGTCGTTATTTTATGGTAAATTTTGAAGTTATAAAAATTATTCAACACCATTGTTTTCTATTTAAATACTTTTTTGGTCACAAACATTTTTATTGTATGTACAATTTTGTAGCACAAGGATGACGAAGAACCTAATAGGATAAAATTTTTTAAGGCGACTCACTACTTAGAAAATAAGGGATGGTAAACACCTGAAGCTCAAATCGCTTATGTAAGAAATTTCAAAGTATGAGTTATAATTTTATTATTGTAGTATAGTTCTTTGAGTTAATCAAGATTTTAATTAAATGCTAGGAAAAAATGATGCAGTTACAATCAATTCCTACTGAAAAAGGAATAGAACCTAAAATTATTGATGCTATCGTGGATAAAATGCTTGGTACTAGGTCGGGATACATTAAAAGACTTAGATATGGGCCTACACCTAAAGTTAAAACCTCATCTGCAAGTGTTTCAAACTTAGAAGAAAGTCTTAAAAAGACACAAGAAGAACTTCAACAATATAAGTCAACTTTTGGGTTTTTCAAGCCCAAATTGAAGTTATGACAAATGCTTTAGCAGCTACTGGAATTCAAGTGCCCATCTATCAATTTTCAGGTATATACTTGATTTTGTTATGGTTGTGATGTTGCAAGCATTATATATCCAGCTGGTGGTGCCTTTTGGTACATTGATTTTTTGTGGTTCTGATGTTGCAAGCATTATATATCTAGGCTTTCTTTGAAACCTAATTCAAAATTGAGAATTGGTACTTTTTTTATCACTCGAATTTTAAAACTCATTTAATTTTTCTTTATTTGCTAAGTCTTTATGAAGTTTACTTGTCAATTTCAAAGTTACAAAAATTCTCATAGTCCCACTACAAATTTCACCTTCTTACAAGTTACAACTATATCTATAAAAGGAAAGCTTCATCTCTAAATCCTTTATCAAATGGCCCTTATCCGATGATTGTGATTCTTGATTTGACGTGGCTGCCTGTGCTATATTTGTATGTTTATACTTTATTTGTTTGTATATTTATATCTTAGTTTAAGTTATTATTACAATTTTTGCCTTTCTATCTTGATTTAGATGATAAAATGTCATTCCTGTGATGCAAGATATATCAAAGTATGATAATGACATAGGCTTATTGAAAATAGGTGCAATTGTAATTTTCCCATAATTTATCTAAATTGATTTGAAAATAGGCTTGAGGTAATGGTGATTACTTGTTTAAATATGAATCACCCATCTTTTGTCTATTTCCTATGATTAGTATCAACATTGCATATTGAAAAGTTTACTTGTCAATTTCTTGACAAGACTTATTTTTTAATATAGGGTAGGGCCTCATTTAAAAATTTCATATGCATAAAATGTATTAATTTGTTTTCTATATTAGTTTTGATCTTATTGTGTGTATTTTGGTTTGTTTTGATATTTGTTATTATTTATTTATTGCAGCTTTAAGTAACACAAAATCACCATCAACATAATCACTCTCGACATAATATTTGAATTAAGAGCTTGAAGACAAGATTTCGATGGCTACGTATTTCATAGTTATGACTTTTTATTTTTTAAACAATATTATTTTCATATGATTTTAGGGTAGTCTTTAAAGAATATAATACATTTTAAAAACCAATCTAAATATTTGGTGGATTTGTGAGAACATTACATTAGATTATTCATCAAAAATATTTATATATATAGGATTTAATAATGTTAATTATGTCACCAATACTGTAATGATTTATCTTTCATCACTAATATATCATATTTAATTATTTATTTTGTAACAATAATAGCTTTTAATGACATTTTTTCATAAATAGCTAATGAAAATGAACATCATAAAAAAATAAACCATAATGTAACATTTGATTTTATTGTCACGTTTGACATCATCTTATAATCATTTGTGATGATAATTATGTTACCAATACTATGACAATTTACCTTTTGTCATTAATATATCAAATTTTATCATTTATTTTGTGATGATTATAACCTTCAATGACATTCTTCTTTATAAATAACTGACAAAAATTAATGTCATATAAAAAAAAGTATAAGGTGACGTTTGATTTTATTGTCACATTTGATATTATCTTATAATCATTTATGACGATAATTGCGTCACTAATATTGTGACGATTTACCTTTTGCCATTAATATATAAGATTTTATCATTTATTTTGTGACGATTATAACCTTTAATGACGTTGTTGTTTATAAATAGCTAACAAAAATTAACATCACAAAAATTAATGCATAAGGTGACATTTGATTTTATTGTCATAGTAGATATTATCTTACAATAATTGGTGACGATAATTTTGTCACTAATACTACAAAGATTTACCTTTCGTCACTAATATATCATATTTTCTCATTTTTTGTGATGAATACTTCAATGATTTTTTTTTCATAAATAGCTGACGAAAACTAATGTCACAAAAAAATAGGGTGATGTTTTATTTTATTGGCACAGTAGATTCACAATAAGTGATGATATTTTGCTATCATCATATTAGACCTTTAGTGACAGTGCAAACGTGATGAACGTCGTGATGTTTAATTTTTTGTCATGGAATATATAGGGTGATGAAAAAAAAATATTTAATGACATTATTCTATATGCCATTAACGACCAAATTTGTTGTAGTAAGCATTGAAAGATTCACTAAAATTATTTATCACTAAATTAGTTTTCGTTCTAGAGCTAAAATGAGACCATGTCCATGTTTTTGGATTTAATCTACTCACCAAAGCATGTGTTGCCCCCTATTTTGTCAAGCTTTTTCAGCACCAACATAGCTTTCTATCATTCTTTCACTGACCCTACACTTGTTGCCTTTCAAAAAGCATTTTTATGCGTTTTTCCCTTAAAGCGAAGTTTGAAATTTGTATACAAATGCCTTAAACAGAACCTATATCAATCGAGTGTACACTTCTTCAAAATTTTGGTCTAAACCCTAAAAAAAAAACAAATTAATACCTTTTGTTGGTCAATTATAAACATTATATAAAGAAACTAAATACAATGACAATCAATACCTTTTATTGGTCAGATATAAACTCTAATCCTAGTTCAGTGAAACTCCCAAGTTCTTGATGTAGTAAATTTAGGAACCAAGACCAAGTTTCTTTATTTTCTTGTTCAACAACTACATAACAAAGAGGGAAAATGTTGTTTTTCTCATATCTAGCAACAACACTTAGTAATTGTCGTCCAAAATGACCTTTTAAGTGACAACCATCCAATCCTATAAACCTTCTACATCCAGCCATGAATATTTTTTTTTATGCATTGAACATGATGAATATCCTTTCAAACCTAGGAATAAAAGATCTAGGAACACCAGTGGCTGCATCAAAATACTGACTTTTCATTTTTAAAAATGCAAAGTTGCCAAGATTGGTCTCTCGAATCATGTTACAATAATCAAACAACTTCGAATACTGTAACTTGTAATTCATTTCCATAATTTCTCTATTTTTTTCTCTTAGCTCTATATACTTGAGGGAAATTGACTTTAACCTTTAATTTTCTAGAAATCTTTCTTATAATCTTTATAGTTTCCTAATTCAGGTTATCATTCAAATCATCAAAAAACTTCTTAGCCAAATAAAGTACAATGACTTGGTGAATTTTAAACTCTCTTAAGCAATTATGCTTTGGTTGAAAAGTCTTTATTTGAAAGGCACAATCCTTTCTCAACCTAGATGCATATATTCTCCATCTGCAGTCCTTGACACAAATAGCATGAATTTTATCTCCATCATTCCTTCTAAACTTATACTCATAACATCTACGAACACAATACTCCTTCAATGCCCTTTTATAAATAGTGCCATTAATAAACTTCAATCCAACCTATGGATTCTTTATATCAACATCTTCATTGAACATTGTGTAATGGTTTATTTCTTGATTAGATCCATGAACACTATGTAGATCACCATCATCCATCACTAAATCTTTTCGTAAAACAATGTTTTCAGTTGACCTCTTTGGAGTACATTGTATAATACTAGGCCTTTCTGTTTTCTTAAAACCATTAATTTTAGTATCATCAAATATATCATTAGCCTCTATTTTTTTATCATAGTCGCTAGGATCACTACTAGAATATCCATCATTGTCATATTCATTGCTTGCATGATAGTCACTATCATCTTCATCATTCTCTTCACCATATTTCTTTTCATTATTTTTAACATCTTCACCAATATTTCAAGCATCATTTTTAGCCTCATTTACACCATTATCTTCTACCCAATTAGCAATACCGTCATCAACTTCATTTGCATCATTATTTTCTACCTCATCATAAATACTATCATCAATCTCATTAGCACCAATGTTTTTTTTACCAAATTAGCAGTATCATTTTCACCATTGCTTTTTGCAATATTATCTTCAACTACAAATTTTTGAGTAGACCTCCTTGTTTGTACCTCATTTTTATTCCTAAATGGTGTACATGGATAAATAACAGAAAGAGGAGGCTTACCTACTACAACATATATTGGAATGGTTCTTTTCTTTTGATGACACGAACCATATGTTCAACATATATATCTGAATGAATACCTTTCAACCCTTCATCAAGTGATAGCCCAAGAATAAAATAAAACATGTCATTGGTACTTTTGTACCCCCATTTAATAATCAATCTCGTAACTAAAAAAATGACAACCTATCTAAAGGATAATTATCCACCTATGCTACATCACCCCCTACCTAGACTTTGTTAAGAATATGCATAAATGACCCAACATGATAAAACTCAATAGTTTTTCTTACATTTCACATCTGTAGCAAAATAAAATTTTGAGTTTTTAGTGAAATTACTATTGATTTTGATATGAAGTTAAGTATAACAAACTGATTCAAACATGAAGTTAATAATATTTCAAATTTTCAAAAGCTCTCAATTGATTCTGATATGAAGTTTAGTATAAAAAATCCCTAAATGTTTTGAATAAAACTTGCTAACCCTAACATTAAGCTAAAACCAATTGCATCAAAATTAAAGAGAGAATTGTTCATACCTTATTTGATTATGTGAATCTAACGAAACACCCCCAAACCATGCCCAAATTCCACTTCCTCCAAACCTAAAACCAATTTCACCTCCAAACCTAAATCTTAATCTCAATCACCAGCTCAAACACCTTTATTTGCCAATAATTGATTGATTTTAAGGATTGATTGTTGAATGAAAAGTTTTTTCTATGAAGATCAAATTGATTGAAGGAAGTTTTGTTTAATTTTTTTATTAACTATTCGACTGCTTCTATTTCTTGTTAATGGCTTGTGTTATATGCATGATAATTTGATCATTTTTCTTCTAACGGTGTTAAATAGGTGATAACTGAATAGTTGCACAAAGTGGTTAAGTGTTATGTTTTAAACCTTGAAGAGCACTTTCATTTTGGCCTTAACCACATAGTATATTTTTTAAGTTTACCCTTTTTTTCATATTAATCTAAGTAAATTTATGGATATCAGATCTAATGAATTCATAAAAAATTACCTTCATAATCTCTCAACCAATATCTCAAATAAATAAAAAAAAAACACACACACACACACACTCTCTCTCTTCACCGTACGAACCAAGCATTCCCATTTTGATTAGCCAAGCAAACTATCAACCTTACAACCCAATTTCAATCAAAATTATTAAGACTTAAAACTTTTATGGATTGAAAAATGTGAGGCTGATAATGAAAGCAATGTGCGAAAGTCATCATTTGACACAATTACACTCCATCAACAATTTCCAAACAAACCCAAGTTCATATCCATTTAAGAAAATATTGAATAAAAAAACACAAGTCTAACAACTACAACAAACCCCGACTTGACTCTGACATAAAACAATGGAATGTGACCATCTTGAACCACATGCGCAAAGCCTAGTTGGACTTAGCTGTCCATGTCTTCAACTTAATGTCACGTTGAAGCTTTGCTTCTTACAATGCCATGATATCTAGGTACTAATGAATGATAAGTTTGAGCTTGCAAGAAACTTGTTTGATGAAATGCCTGATAGAAACTTGGTTTCTTGAAATGTTATGATTAGTGGTTGTGTAAGGAACAATAATCTTACCGTTACAAAAGAGTTGTTTGAACAAATGTTAGAAAGAGATGTTGTTTCATGGAATGCTATGCTGTTTGGGTATGCGCAGAATGGTTGCATTGATGAGGCAAGAAAGATTTTTGATAGAATGCCTTACAAGAATTCAATATCATGAAATGCTTTGGTTACCACTTATGTGCAAAATGAGAGGATGGGAGAGGCTTTTAAGCTTTTTGAATCAAAGCCAAATTGGGATTTGGTTTCTTGAAATTGTTTGATGGGTGGGTTTGTGAAGAAGAAAAGGTTGGTTGATGCTAGAAGGATTTTTTATAAAATCCCTTTTAGAGATTAAATCTCTTGAAATACTATCATTACATGTTATATATAGAATGGGGAGATTGAAAAGGCAAAGAGATTGTTTGATAAGTCCCTTGTTCAAGATGTATTTACGTTGACTGCAATGGTGTCTAGCCATGTGCAAAATGGAATGGTTGATGTAGCAAGGGAATTTTTTGAAGATATGCTGAAAAAAAATGTTATTTCATGAAATGCAATAATTACAAAGTATGTGCAATCTAAGAGATGAACATGGCCAGGAAATTGTTTGAAGGGATGCCATATCGAGACATCACTTCTTAGAATACAATGATCACCGAATATGCTTAGAATGGTGAGATAATGCATTCTAGGGATTTGTTTTATCAGATGCCTTAGCATGATACTATTTTGGCAACCATGATTGCTTACTATGCTTAAAATGGTTATAGTAAATGATACCGAGAATTGATGGTTGAGATGTTGAAGATTAATTACAAACAGAAAAACTCATAAAGAAGATAGTTCACAAGAATTTGAATAATGACAAATTATTGTTATTAGGTTAAAAAGATAGAAGTTCACTACCAAGACTAAACACTATAGGATACAAAAACATCACCCTAAGAATTTTAATTAAGGATATAAAATTATAGAAGTTCACCATCTGGGAAATCCACCTAAGAGATACAAAACGTGAAAATAATCTAAAAGATTGCTTAAGGATAAAATAACCTCTACTATCATACAAACAATATCAGAAAACAAGTAGGCTTAGAATAGCCCTCCAAGCATTGGAGATTTAAAGACTACTTTTTTTTAGATTATTGAATTAATAAGATTGGCTTCAATCTTGTCTTACTAAGATGGTGCTTAAAATCATGGGATTGACATGTGAACCCAATGATCTACAAGGTAAACATAATTAGTTGCTGTCACTTACATGTGAACATAATAATTAATTGATACCTAAAATCATAGGGTTTGTATGTAAATACAATAATCATAATTAGCTGCCTATTTACTTATACAAATTATAGCCTTGCACATTGACAATCGTGAATCTAACCATAATTCCATCCATCTTCATTCTTATTTTTCCCAACCAACTTAAACACAATCTCTCTATTTCAGCCCACCTTATTTTTGCATTTGCTTAGTGAATTTGGACCAAAGATAGGCCCATAGTCACTTGGATTAAACTTCTCTTATTTTCAATCCAAATTGTAGAATCTGTAAATATTTATGTGTCAATCTTCCCTAGTTGGAAAAAACTTATGCTCAAGTCTGAACTAGTGTCATCTCTATTATAAGATGATAAACCAGAAACTTTGAATGTGAGAAATACTTTATAAGTGTCGAGAAGCTCTATCATGTAGGCATTCTCTCAAATTCCGTATGAAACTTTAAAAGGGTCATCTGCCTTAGATTGTCGCTTACCAATTTTTTTTTGTGAAAACCTTTCCTTACGTAAGTAATCCTACACCAAATCATGTTCTTTGAAGTTCACATGTTTTTTATACATGATTATTACCATTTTATATTTTTCATTTTTTTTTAAATCATATTCTAAACTTATTTATGAAATATTTTAGTACTCTTAGCTCTTACTTCTACATCTCTATCAAATTGCTAATTAGTAGAAAGTTGAATTAAATCTAAAAGATAAATTGCAGTCTTACCAATAACAATTTCAAAAAAGTTGCAACTAATGATTTGGCTTGGTGAATGATTATAGGCAAACTCCACTTGTAGCAGAACAAGTTCACATTGTTTTACTTTCTTTCCCACATAACTTTTTAAGAAAATTTCCAAGCTATAATGATAACTTTAGTTTGTTCATCAGTTTAAGAATAATGACAAGGGCCATAATTAAGACTAGTAATAAGTTTCCTCCAAATGGTGCACCAAAAACGACTTAAGAACTTGGAATCTTGATTGTACACCATTGACTTTGGAATATCATGTAACTTCATGCTCTCTCTTAAATACTAATCAAAAGCATGAAAAGTATATAAAAAAGATCTACAACCATCATGATGGAATCCTTATTTTGTTGAATACTTGGCAATCCCATTACAAAGTCCAAACTGATATTATCCCTTCTAAAATGTTCTCCTGATGCACTATCATGAGTTTCGATGAAAATGGCTTGTCTTTGAGGACTGTAAATGCAATTAGCTTTGAAGAAAAAGCCATCATGTAATAAAAATTGGTTATGTGACCTAAGCTTGCATTCCTTGCAAATTCTATCAAAATAAAAAACTTCTTCATAAAGTTCTTTGAGCACATCAAGGTCAATAACTTGATCAGCCATAGTTCTTAATATATGGGGTGCATTAGGCTTAAAGATTCTGCCATCATCTTAGGAATTCTATATTTGTGTTTGACGTTTAAGTAATAAGATTGAAAAACTCCATCCAAGTTATATGCCTTTGATTGAGCTTGTGTTGGCTATTAATGATCTTCATGAACTCATGATCAGAGTATAGAACAAAAAACTTTGCAATGGGATACTGACTCCAAAGAAACAAAGCTCTATAAGTTGTATAGAACTTTTTGTCATAGATTTAGTATTTTTGTAGGGAATCATTGAGCTTCTCACTAAAAAAAATAATTAACTTATCTTTTTTACTAAAAACATCATCAATTCCAAAATTAAAAGCATTACATTTTACCTCAATCGCCTTTCTCCATTTGAATTGAGTGAATAAATTACTTCCCTCTTTTTTAGTAGGTTTAGGAGTATTCACTTGTTAAGTTGGACCCAATATGAACTTGCAACCATCCGTAAGAAAAATGTATGCATTTTTTAGCCCATCATGCAAAATCATTTAATCATAGCATAATGGTCTCCCAAACAGTAACTGGCATGCATCCATGAAGACTACATCACACCATAATTCATTCTTATAATGCTTTCTTATAGAGAAACACTAAACATTATTTGTTGACCTTAATCTCATTTCCTCATTGCAATTATGACAACTTGTAGGGATAAGAAAGTTCCATGATTTTTTTATCCAGTCGCTACACCAAGAGAGTGAAACCTCATTCTCAAAGCTATCACAATTAATAATCATTTCACATACCTTATCATGAATAATGCACTTAGTGTGAAATTTATTCTTATGCAACCAGTCTTTTTTCTCTACATGCACATCACTCAAGTTGTATTTGTATATCAAGTGAGGATTCAATATCAACATAGGTCTCCTTAACATTTTCTTTAAGATCTTGAGGTACTTCAATAGGTTTTCCTTTAGCATATTCAAAATCTTCATCTTCAACCAATATAACTATCTTGAGATTTGGACACTTAGAATCTATATGCCCATGTCCTTTGCACTTAAAGCATTTTTAGGTTTGAGTGTTGACAACACTAGATGTGGTTTGTAGGGAATAGCTTCTTTTTTCTTTAAGGGTAGCTTTAAAGGGGGTTTGGTAAAAACATTGATCTTGGATGTGCTTCCTTTGTTAATGTATTCTTTCATCGAAAGATCTCTTTGTTTTAGATTATGGAGTTTGAAAGGCATTTCTTCTTCAACTCTCGTTTTATCTTATCCTAAGTTGTAATTTTGCTCTTACCCTTTCTTTCTCATTGTTTTTTCAAGTTCTCTAACCAAAGTGAGGCATGCTTTTGAAGCTTGATAGCCACCAACTTAACTTTACAATGTTTTGAAGCATCATGATATTCAAATGTACATTCCATCGTGTGTAACCAATCAAAAAATTCTTTTAGCTACATCTTGCCTTCAAACTTTAGAATCTCCATCTTCGAGTTGAACATGTTATGTTAAGGTTGGTTTATACATAGGTATTCTCTTACATTTCTGGAAGGTGGTGGA
This sequence comes from Durio zibethinus, assembly GCF_002303985.1. Next base: position 12,141,660 of record NW_019168381.1, on the reverse strand, counting down.
GTGTTATTTTTTGAATCATGGCTATTTGTATTATGGAAAAGGTTGAATTTATCATCTTCACCACCATTTCTCTTTTCATGTTGTTTTGCCTCATATTTTTTGTGGTTATGAAGCTATTGTTGTAGTTATAGAATTTGTTGTCGCATTTCTTAAGGACAACATCGTTTGGGTTTGTTTTAGCGACTACTTCAACATCAATTGTCAGGCTTGATGATGATGAATTGCCATAGCTCTTAGACCAATTTGATATCAAGAAGTGATGGTTGAGATGTTGAAGATTAATTACAAATAAAAAACTCACAAAGAAGACAACTCACAAGAATGTGAATAATAACAAAATATTGTTATTGGAATAAAGGGATAAAAGTTCACCACCAAGACAAAACATTAAGGGATACAGAAACATCACCTTAAGAATTCTAATCAAGGATGTAAAACTATAAAAGTTCACCACTCTAGGAAATCCACCTAAGAGATATAAAACTTGAAAATAATCTAACAGATTACTTAAAGATAAAACAAACTCTACTCTCATACAAAAAATAATAGAAAATAAATAGGCTTAGAACATCTTTCCAAGCATGAGAGCTTTAAAAATTGCCTTTTTTGGATTGCTGAATTGATGAGATTGCCTTCAATCTTATTTTACTAAGATGGTGCCTAAAATCATAGGATTGACATGTGAACACAATAATCTGCAATGTAAACATAATTAGCTGCTAACATTTACAAGTGAACACAATAATTAGCTAATGCCTAAAATTATAAGGTTTGCATGTGAATACAATAATCATAATTAGCTGTCTATTTACTCATGCAAATTACAACCTTGCATATAAATAAATCATGAATTTGACCATAATCCCATCCATCTTCATTCTTTCCTTTTCTAGCCAATGTAAACACAATCTCTTCATTCCTGCCCACCTTATTTCTACATATGCTTAATGAATTTGGACCAAAGATAGGCCCATCTTCACTTGGATTAAACTTCCCTTAGTTTCAACCCAAATTGTAGAATCTGTAAACACTCCTGTGTCAGTGAAGAGGCTTAATGCCTTTTTGTAGAGATGAAAAGAGATGGAGAAAAGTTGAATAGGTCTTCATTTGCTTGTGTCTTGAGCACTTGTGCCCATTTTGCTTCTTTAGAATTGGGGAAACAGTTACATGGGCTGCTGGTTAAGCTAGGATATGAAAGTGGTTCCTTCGTGGGAAATGCCCTTCTTTTAATGCACTGTAAGTGTGGTAGCATAGAAGAAGCTTGCAGTGCATTTGAAGAAAAAATGGAGAAGGTCATTGCCTCGTGGAATACCATGATTGCTGGTTGTGTAAGACATGGATTTGACTCACTTAGCAGTAGTTCTGGAAATCCATGTCTAACAGAAAATCCAACTCTTCTAAATAGGCATAGATTTTTTGAGTCAATGAAGGCAGCAGGTGTCCAAGCAGATGATACGACTATGGTAATTATTATTAACTATTATATTTGAGCTATGTTTGGAAATAGTCAGGACACATGTTTTGAGCATTAAATCCATTTTCTTTTAATACAGCATTCCGTGCATGCAAGATATGATGTCAACCTAGCAACTAACATAAAAATAGCATAATACCAAAAATAAAAAATACATACTCTACCCTAGTGGTTGGACTTGATGTTTAGCAGGGATGAGAGTTAATATGGCTTTCAAATAATTGTTGTATAAAATCTCTAGACTTCCATAAATGCAACTTATAGTCTTTCTCAGAACTGGAAGGTAAAGTTTTAATCTGACGCAACAACTATTTTCAATTTTCAATAATGGCCTTCTTAGATGCAATTGTCTAGGAGAGGCACTACAACTTGATATCTTCATATCCAGAAAACTCTTTAGATGTGAAATCCTTTCCTTCTGGATTATATAGTTCCTACTTTTTTAATTTTATAGTGTATCATTTCAGGTTGTGTATTGTCTGCTTGTAGTCATGCTGGCTTAGTGGATGGGGCATAGAATATTTCTACTCGATGAACCAAGATTATGGTATAAAAGCTAAATCACGACACTATACTTGCACGGTTGATCTTCTTGGCTGAGCTGGCTGATTGGATAAGGCCCAGAAGTTGATCAAAAACAAGCCCTTTGAACCAGATGCAGCAACATGGGGTGCATTACTTGGTGCAAGCAGAATTCATGCCAATACCAAATTAGCTGAAATGGTTGCTATGTTGACTTTTGAAATGGAACCTGAAAATGGAGGAATGTATGTTCTTCTCTCAAAGTTATATGCAGCTTCTGGTAGATGGGCTGATGTTAGTAAGATGAGAATGAAAATGAGGGATACTGGTGTGAAGAAAGTACCTGGGTGAAGTTAGCTTGAGGTACAGAACAAGATCCATACATTTTCAGTTGGAGGCTCATGCCACCCAGATAGAGATAAAATCTATGCCTATTTAGAAGAGTTGGATTTTAAAATGAAGCAAGAGGGCTATGTTTCCTCTACAAATTTGATTTTACATGATGTAGATGAGAAAGATAATGAGCACATGCTCAAGTATCACAGTGAAAAATTTGCTGTGGCATTTGGTATTCCGTCTATGCCTGCTGGGAGACCAATACGTGTGGTTAAAAACCTACTTGTTTGTGAAGACTGCCACCATGCCATCAAATACATATCAAGATTGTGGGCCGGTTGATTATCTTAAGGGATTCCAACCGCTTTCACCATTTTAGGGAGGGCTCATGTTCTTGTGGGGATTATTGGTGAGAGTTGATTAGAAGCTGTTTTAAGCGGAATAACTGATGATTGATGTCACTGATTTACATGTCTTTAATCATTATTTCTTTTTTAAATATACATTTTTGGAATCTTGTTAGATGCTTCCAAGTTAGCAAAGCATAAGGTGGAAAGTTCTGCTGCATGTGGAAAGAGCCGACTTCCTTCAAGGCTTCATCCTAGAAGTGTAGTAACTTCAAGATTATCATGATATTTTTGTTGAATTATAGTTGATTATTTGGAGCCAATGCTGGCCCATATCAAAAAATAAGAATCAATAAAATTTATTGCATTTTGGTCGTGCCTTTGGTATGATACTATAAAGAAATGCATTGATCTGTGCATTAATTGTGGAAACGCCTGTTTGGTGTACTTGGCATGTGGGACAAGATGGAGTATGCTCCGGCTTCTAGCTTGCTTTAAATCTGCATTAGCTTGGGGATCAACATAGGATAGAATGGAGAGAAACTGTTGGCCAGTTCTCTAGTTTAAATGGATGAATGCTTATCCTTTAAAAAGCCTTTTGCATTATGCTGCGCAAAGAAAACTTTTCTCAGGTATATTGATTTTTTTTTTTTAATATGAGCCATGACTCCTTTGTTAGCATCTAATCATTGAACTGTCATTTCTTCTCACTAGCGCCATGTGTCACGGACCTAAAAGAGACTCCTGAATCCCACATCGAACATAATAAGAAGATTACTAGAGTATAAAAGGGTTCACATCATCTCCGTCTTGTGAGACACCTTTTGTAGGACAAAATCGTGAGATCAGGGGGACCAGAGCGGATAATACCTCACAAGGGTGTGAACCGTGAGGGTCAGACTGATTCTGGACGTCGGAAGGGTGAATGCCCGGGTCCCGAAGCCTCGCGGGTTCGGAGCTTAAGTCTCGATCCGTGACAAGTGGTATCAGAACCAACCCTAAACCATTCGATCTACGCCAAGCGCCTCGAGAGAGGTAGGCAGGGTGACCAGCCTCATGATGCCCGACAGGGTTACCAACCTCCGTGACGAGGGCATCACAAGAGAATGTCACGGACCTAAGAGAAAGTCCTGAATCCCACATCGAACATAATAGGAAGGTCACTGGGGTATAAAAGAGTTCACACCATCTCCGCCTTGTGAGGCGTCTTTTGTCCTTTTGTAGGACAAAACCGTGAGGCCAGAAAGTCCAGAGCGAACAATACCTCACAATGTTATGAACCGTGACGGTCAAGCTGATTCGGGACGCCGGAAGGGTGAATGCTCGGGTCCTCGAGCCGCGTGGAGTTCGAAGCTTAAGTCTCGACCCGTGACACATGCAGGTTGAGGTGGGATATTATTACTTGACGTTAAGAACAGGTTTTAAGTTTCAGATCCTTCACGTATAAATTATCCATTCGCCTTTCTCAATCTTATATTTTGGAGTTGTGGACAGATGCAAGGGCAAGTCCAGCGAAATTTCTTTGCAATCCTTTCCAAAAGAGTTTGAGCTGCCACACCACATGCCTTTGGGACAGAAAAGATTAAAAAAAAAAAAAATGCAAAATGATCGGATCAGTTAACAAGCATGGATTATAGAGGGACCAAAGGTATTCATGATAGATTAAGCAGATTCCATAGTAAGTGCTTGTGAATGCCATTGTAACTTATTCTATCTCATCCATAATATATTTTACCTATTATTTCTCTATATTCTTTTATTCTCCAGTAGTTTTTTTCAAATTGTTCTGTTAATGCTTATTTATGGCAACCTAATCTACAATCATCTATGCAGCTGTCACTTCTTTGCATGATGAAAACTAGAAACCATAGTTCCAATTCAGGGAATCTATTGCACAGCTCTCTTCAAAAGAAATAAAGTTTTGACTCACTTAGCAGTAGTTCTTGATGTCCCACACAAGGGGGGCACTGTTCAAACATTTTTGCTTTCTAACTTCTTTGTTTTTCCAATTCATATTCTTAAATTCCATGATTGCAAAGTTGTTTTCTAGAAAATTAGCACCATTGATTAATATAGCCAAACACCAGGTTGGTCAAACTAAGAGAAAACTTTAATCAATATGATTTACCATCATAAGCCTCAGTAGTTTCCATGCTTGCATCGTAAATTTACCATTTCATTGTTAATTTACATAGGAAAATTTTATAGATGCACAGCCCCCGGCAAAAGGTAAGTATAAAATAGCTTAAGTTTCTATTTGCTGTGTTTATGCAAATCAACCCTAGTTTTCCTACTTGCTGCAAATTGCACAACATATTTCTTCAAAAACTTACATAAAGGTCCACCAATTAGTGAATTAAAATCTTTGATTTTGAAACCACTTGGAGACTAGAGAAGACAGCATCTTATAGAAACCTACAACCAAGCATTAGAAAATAGTAAAAATATTAGTGAGAAACCTAGGATTTTATGGTAAAATACTCAATCAAAATGGAATATTCATGGCTGGTCATCATATGGAGTCTAGATGTCTTAAATCAAGTTCATATAACATTGGAATTTATGCCCTTGCACTCAAGATAAGTACTAGGACATAATCAAAATGGAGAAAGACAAACCTACTGCTGATGAATTCGCATTTGTTTCTGTTTACATTTCTCATCCTGCAGTTTCCGCTTGTTCTTCCGATTAGCATTAGCACTTGGACCCAGAGAATGTAAGTTGGCAAAAAAAGACTATTCACATAGAAAATGAAGTTAATAGCTTTAGGTTTCATTGCACATGACATTAGCATCAATATAGATTTTAGGAGAAGATGTATTTTTATTCTGAAAGGTTATTTCCTAGGGTTTGGTTCAGGTCATTATAATATTTATAGCCTTGCCTTCTTCTACCCTAGTTTTTAACATTTGTAAAGAGATGGTTGTCTTACCGAAACATTAACCGGATGTTGTGAAGGTCCTACCGGAACTACAACCAGTAGCAAATTATTAGTTCACCATATATATTACTCAACATTTTAGAACTTCACCAACATAGCTAAAACCAATATTACCTAGACCTTGAGCGTTGCTCTCATTGATGCTGTTGTCATTAATGTAATTCCTTCCATCACGAGCTTTGCTTTTGGAATTGATTATTTGAAGAAGAATTCCTGAATCAGATCCTGCACCACAATTTTTTTTTTTTTTTTTTAATTTAGTATAATCTGAAGCTTTTTCTTTTCCCCATTTTTGTTTAGAATGGAATCAAATCTACTTTCACTGTATGCATTACACAAGCACAAAGCTAAGAGCTATATGTAAAATCTGGCTTTGGGAAAGTACCAAGAAGAGACTCAATGGCGATTCGTGTGACTAACTGTTCTGCTTCTTTCTTGCTTCTGGCAACCTCACCAGTGTAAGTTTTACCATCAAAAACCAATGAAGATGCATAAACTGGGTGCAACTTATCCTGTTGGATAGTTGTATATTTAGGACTTGTTCGATTTGTCCTAAAAGCAAACTCTTTAAGGATTGATTTGCAACATTTTGGATCCTAAACAGTGGTGGATCCAAAATTTCAAGTTAGAAAAGATCATACAAAAATAAAATCTATAACTTTGAGAAATTTTGTTTAGCATATAATATGATATTATTTTATCAAATATTATGAAAACATATGTGAAATATAACATTTCATATTGTAATTATAAACAACGTGCATAAAAAAATTCAAATATTAAAATAAAAAATAAATCTATTAAAAATGAAGAAAACTCAAATATTTTTATTTAAAATAGATCAATGATATATAATTTGTTAAAATTTTCAAAACTTACATGTAAATAATACATTCAACAAGCTCTTATTAAATTATAGTTTTAGTTTGGATTTTTAGTCGTAGTTCTCATGATGTATAAACTGTTTTTACTTGCAAATTTTACAAATTTTAGTTAAAAATTTATATACATTTATCATTTATTTAGTATTAAAGTATTTATACTATTTAATTAATGACACTGTAAATAAATTATTTTATAGAAGAAATTTTCATTATTTACAAATATATTCAATTATATTAAATTTTGTATTTTAGTGAAGACAGTTTAAATTTTTATTAAACTTAAAAAATAAATAATGTTTTTAAGACTTAAAAAAATTTTAATAAGTTAAAAGTTTACAAATACAAAATTAAAATAATTATATTATCTTTAAGGGGACCATTCATTTATTTTGAAAAATATATTTAAAAAATTAATAGTTAGCATTAGATAAACTTAAAAGAACTTTTAAAAAATTCTCAGGACCATGGTCTCCTCATTCCCTTATGTGGATCATAAAGTTAGAGAAAAATTCTCATATTTGAGTTCGACAGCTTTAGATTAACAAGAATAAAATAGTTGCTGATACTACAGTACAGACCTCATAAATGGTGGAAAAGCTTGGTTTATCCTTGGTTGAACTTGTTTGTTTGATAGTTTGAAGAGCAATTTTGGCAACATTCTGCTCAGCTTCTTTCCTGTGCGCGAAAGTTAGCTTGGAAGTGTAAGTGGTTTGGCCGACTCGCACGGTGGCCCTGAACTTTGGGGCATGTGGAAATCCTTCACTGCTGCTTTCATAAACTGGGAGTTGTAACCCTGATTTCTGAGCATATTCTTGCAAACGATTTTTTTGCAAGAGATGCTCTGGTAATCCTGACATATCTTCAAAATTAATACTTTTTCTGAACATCAAATATTAATAAGCATGCTTAGAAGAAGACTGAAACAATTAACAAACCTTTGATCATTTTGGCCTTTCTGTTGGGTATGTTTTTCTTTTGCTTCAACTCTTAAAAACTATACCAACACAGAAGGCATTAGGTTTTGGAATTGGGACCCAACCCATCCATCATTTCTTTGATGGCTTATGCAAATTAGTACACAGAAGGGACGGTCCATATTAACCCATCTGGTTCCTTTAAGCTTTTTTATTTTATGTCAGTCTCAAGCATCCAAGTGGACTGTGGACATCCAATTCTCATGTGATTACTTTTTTAACTTCAATTCACGTCCTTTCCATAAATTTTTACTTATTTGAGCGTCTCAAGATATCTTCTAATATTTTTTTATATTTAATAAAAATTTTTTAAACACCTAATAATTTTTTATTTTCTTTATTTTATTTTTTAATTCTTAATTTTCTTTTTTAAATTTAATATTTTTTATTTTTAAATATTTTTTATCCATTTAATTTTTTATTAATTTTTTTATTTTTAGTATTTTATTTTTTAAAAAAATAATACCAATAAAAGTATTACTTTAGTATCCAGATTTTTTTTCTTTATTTTTCTAGTTTTAACTTTTTTTTCTTAATTTATAGATTAAATTTTATAAATTAAAACAAATCAATAACAGTATCCACTTGACACCCCGTTTGCCTTTCTTTTCTTCACAAATCGGGCCGCTGAGTATGAATGCAACCATTTTCACTAGACCTCAGCAACATAGCACGACTATCATTTGAATCGCAAACAGTATACAATATTTTCTCTTTCTTTAAACTCAAAACTCTTACTCCCTAGTCCCTACCATGGCCTTCTAAAGTTCACAATAGAAAAAATCCACCTCTTGCTTCTTCAAATGCAAACAGAGTTACATGACAGGCGAAGACGTCTCTGTACTGTGTTAACACAGCGATACCCCCTATAACAGTATTGTTAGCTTCTGTCCAAAAAAAAAAACAAAACCGTTGTGCAAATCACTATGAAACGCCATCTTCCCAATAATCAGGGGAAAAAATGGGTAAGGCACCAACCCAACTAAATCCTTCAAAAGCCAAGCCAATCGGAAGCTTCAATCAAGCATTAAGAGCTGCAACCTTCTGGGACAAGGCATCGACGGTCTCATCGTTGGCTTCAGCAATTGTGTTCTCCTGCAGCAGGAAAAATAAATATGGTTTAAATAAGATAGGGACATAACATTCATTCGGTTCCAAAACTAGAAAGTGCTGTCAGTTGCAAATACAAACAGTTGAAGCTTTTATGATAATGGTTTTAAGTTTGTTTCTATTTCAGATTATGTTTTCTGTTCATGCTAAGTTGAGGTTAGTTTGTAAAGAGAGAATGGTCTACTACCTCTGAATCTTTTCTTTCTTTCACAATAACACACTTGGAGGCACTTATGCTAGCACTCTTCAATAGGCTACGAGCACTATAGTTTGGTTTGCTATGGCCATTTTGTCCTTCTTGGTTTGTGTTTTCTGAACCATCTGAGAGCCGAGAAGCTGAAACAGAAGCTGCAGTCCTCTCACTTTGGGCAATATTCTCATCCTTGGGAGCAGGAACTCGCTCTCTGAAAAGAAGATAGCACGGTTGATCAGGCAAATTGAAATATGACACCAGAACTAGACAAACCAGAGTAATGTTCAACATTTAAAGTGAGACAACAGATCCCCTGGCTTTATGGTTTTGAAAAAAAAGGCACAAAACTAATATGATTCCCAAAATTTTACGAGGCATACCTAGGCAAAGAAGCATGCTGTCTTTGAAGTGGAGTACTTCTTTCACCTTTACCATAATGTTCCTCCAAATGTGCAAATTGTCGCTTGAATCGATCAACACCACTATTGAATAAAAAAGAAACGAAAACGTTAATTGTGATGCTAGCAGCAAACATTTGCAACTAGAATTTCCAGATTGTCCCTCTCCCCTCATATTTCACTTTGTTACAGCATGACTTCAATTGAAATTTCATCTACAAAGCTATTCAAAAGGCGTTACTTTGCTAAAATGTATTTAAAGTGTATATGGATTATCTTAAACACCATTTTGAGCAATAAAAGTTAAGAAAGAGTTCCACAAAGTTGTAAGATTTACAATATTGGGACTGTAAACACCTCATGAGGCTAAGCGAGAGTACTCATGGATGTGAATATTTTGCATTTGGTTAGGGTTTGGTGCGACCAAGTGAGAGTGATTATATGTATTCAGGTTTGGGATATACTTTATCACAACTTAAATAAGAAGAAACCCAAACTGTCAAAATCACATTGATGTAGAACTTCTCCCATCTAAGAAAGGAAACAGAACCCGACCAACAACAAAAATGAAGACTATGTACGGCACTGAGAACATGACTTGATATATCAAAGTTAGTTATGAGACTTGTATATTGCTTGGAATGAAGCTCGTATCGATCCTAATATATTTCAGGAAGTGACACCACACTTTCAGAAAACAAACATGACATACTTTTAGGAAAAGAAAAATAGACATATATACATAATGTATGCGTAATACCAGTTTTTTCAGAACCAGACAGGACTGGCAAGTTGAACCGATTGGACAAGGAACTAATGGCCTCTCCGGCCCAGATATGTATGTTGAATTGAGTACAGACGAACTGATCAAAAACCAATAAAATAGGCAGAAAAAAGAAGAGGGTGAACCATTGAACCTAATTAAGGTTGAACTGGTTTTTATTAATTTTTATATTTTCTATTCATTCTTTTATTTTTTTTACATTTAACTAAATATTATCTTACAACCTTTGGAACTGGCTAGTTGAACAGATTAAACCAAAAACTGCCCCTCCACCAGTTCATATACCAGTTAGGTTTTCAAACTATTAGGTAGTACTAACTTTTTTTCTTAGATATTATTGTATCACTATAAAATTCCTTCATAAATGATTTGTCTTTATCTTTGTATCACTATAAAATTCCTTTAGAGGTCAAGTTGATGATAAAACTAAACCAAAACAAAACATGTTCTCATGCTTACAGATCCTAAGAAAAAAAAAATCACACATTTGAAATAGCTAACCATTTCAAATTAAACAAACGAGAAAAGAAAAGTAAATTCAATTATTCAAGAAACTGAAAGATTTTTAAACCTGAAATTCCATATTTTAATGCACATTTAAAAAGAAATGACCATAATAGCTTCCATTCATATGTGTAAAGCAAATATATTCTAGGTGTTTTCTAACCTTGGGTACATGAAGCTGGCCTGATCCCCACCACGGAGATATTCCTGCAGCATCTGCGGATGATACTCTAATATCTGTTCACTCCAAGCCAGAAGTTCGTTAAGCTATATGATAAATAAAAGCCACATAATATCAAAGCAACAAATGTGGAGTACCTCTCGATAAATCAGCTCTCTCACATCGTCTTTTGTCAGCTTTCTTCTCTCAAACTCAAATTCCAGTTTTGAAATAGGTTGAGTGGATGGTTCACGATCCACATTTGCCAAACCATAAAAATATGGATCAGCTAATGCCTGCAAGCATAGTGCATAATCAGTGGCGCTATCAGAAGCTTGTAAGTCAGGATCTAACTTGCTAAATTATACTCGATTTGATGTCAATAGTGAGAGGAATTATCATATCTTTGATGAAGTGAAGCTGGTATGACTTCAAATCAAAGCAGTTGCATTCAAGACCATCCCTTCATTAAAATAGGATTTATATCCCTTTATGTTTTCTGAATATATAAATATGCTATCGAGAAAAAAAAAAATTTTCTCAATTTTAGGGTTATCTCTTGTATGCGTACTTCCTTTAGTTTTTAGTGCTTTTGAAACTTTTTTTTTTTTTAAATCACTCAGATAGCTCAATCTTACTTCTTCAGCTGTGGGGCGATCTTTTGGATCAAATGCAAGTAAGCGCTCAAGTAGGCGAAGAGCCAGGGGATCCACATTAGGGAACTTTTGTGAGAAAGGAACTGGTATCTTTTTACGCATGCTACTAAGGTACCTCCTTGCCTTTTCATTCCGAATCTGCCGTTCATGATAAATAAAGTATTGATGAGTTCATCAGTATTTAATCTCCATTAGAACCTCAAAGACTACAGTGAAGATTGAAAACAGTGTCAGGTTGAAGCAAATGAATATTACTGTTGAATATAAGAAAATAAGATAACTAAGACTAACCCTTGATATGTTTTCAACAGGAGGAGTTCCTAGTGTATCAGTCATGAGATCCAACTGGTGCACCACATTTTTTCCAGGAAATAGTGGTTTTCCTGTAAGCATCTCAGCAAATATGCATCCTATGCTCCATATATCAATTGCAGGAGTGTACTACAAAAGGATAAAAGACTCAGAAAATACATTCATAGCCTATAAAACATATTTAATACAGATACTATACATCAAGAGGCAAATGAAATTTCTGATACTGCACTTCTCATGTTCAAAACATATAGAAATAAACAAATGATTCACCCCTTTCCCACCAACACTCACACAAAAAAAAGGGGCCGACGGAGACAATTTATAGGTGCACCAATAACAACAAAGTGGCTAAATATTCAGTAGAACAGAGCATGGCATGAAACTGTTCATAACATCAATGGTTTCTGTATCCATGACTACAGGTGGGAGTGGAAGAAAATAGCAAAACAATAGGCCTTCAGCTCCTAGACTAGGTGCTAATATGCTCAATTGCATTGCCTATTTAGCAAAGATTTGAGCATACAGAGAATAAACCTATTGATCACATAGCCTTTCTAAGGTCACATTAAATCAAGTTTCTTAATAAAAAGAAAATTTTCAATCTACAAAAAAATTAAATAAATAAACAAAGTGTTTAGAAAGGCAGTTACCATAATCAATCATTGTTAAAAAAGAATTTTAACAACTTTCAGGGAACATGTTAACTTTGTTAAACCAAATTACAAACAGTAAACATTCTTAATACTGCAAGATTCAGCTTCAAGAGTTATCCATGGAAGTGTTGTAATAAAAAAGAAACAATAAACGAGGATTTACAGAAATGGCAACCTCTTGACAGCTAAAATCAAAGAGAATGCCGCAAACTGAAGTTCTGCATAAGTAAGAAAAGTATAAATGGAGAAGTGCGAAACAATCTGCCACCAACCAATTCAAAGACAAAACTTAGAATTAAACTAATTTCCAAGAACTTTACTCAAACATACTGCTGATAACATCAAATTGCACAGTGCATGATTATGCATAAGCATAAAAGATGTTAAAGAAAATGCCCTAATGCGGTTTTTACTATTAAAGAAATTGAATTCAAAGTTCAAACAATCAAAGTCAAGACAACAGTTTCAAGCAAGTTTTACTTGGGACAAATATTAACAATAACTGATCCACAGAAATTAGAAGGGGAAAGGCCAAGAGTATGAAAACATTTCAAGAAATTAAAGCAAAGAAATGCCCATATTTAATGACTAGGTAATCAAAACAGAAAAATATCACTTTGTTCACTTTGAACCATCTCAACAACTGGAAACAGAATATAAAAATGAAAGGCCTAATACATAGAAGATCATAAGCAACTTACTTTAGAGAAAAAAGATCCACAGAGTTCAGGAGCACGATACCAACGGGTCGCTACATAGTCCTTAATGGATTAAATAAGTTTAGTTAGCATAAGCATTTTTGAGGTTACCTTCTGAAACATGGAAAATAAAATAAAATTAAAAGCAAAAATTAAGCCTTTTTGGATATGCTAAGGAAAATCGAATGCAGAAGCTTCAAGATTTCATGATAGAACAACTTACAGTCCAAAAAATTGCTGATGGGGCATCATTAAATGAAACTCGTGCAAGCCCAAAATCGCATATCTTCAACTTACAATCAGCATTAGCAAGGATGTTCTTTGGTTTTAAATCTCGATGGAAAACATTTGCTGCAAGAAATTAAAAGAATTAAAATCAATAATAAAACTAAAGAGTTGGGTAAGCATACTGAAAAGCACTGACCGGTGTGTATATACTTCAGACCACGAAGAAGCTGGTACAAAAAAAACTGATAATGGTCAGGAGTTAAGTCATCATTGGCCTTAATTACTTGGTGAAGATCAGATTCCATCAACTCAAAAACGACATAAATATCTCTGAATTCTCGCCGTGATGGAGGGAGCATAATATGCTTTATTTCTACGATAACCGGATGCCGAAGCAACCGCAGCAGCTTGATTTCTCTCAAAATCCGTGTCGCATCAGAGACATGCTCAAAGACGTCATTAATCTTTTTTATTGCAACCTTTTCACCAGTGTGGGTGTCAATTGCAGAACCAACAACCCCATAACTTCCTTTTCCAATAACCTCCTGAATTTGATATCGACTTGCCTCTCCATACTCGGTGAAAAATTCTGTTTCAAGAGCACCCTGTATGGCATCATTGTTTAGAAACGTCAAAAGTCCTATTCAGAAACAAAGAACAAAAACGGAGACTCACAGGAGATTTATGTATGGAAAAGATAGATTACTGACACTTTTATTTTATTATATCACCGGTGCCATAATAAAACACAAAGAGATGAAGATTAAAGTACACTCTAGATAAGATGAATATGAAATTTCTACCTAAAAACAGTCATTAGAAACTTCAGGGTCATAGATGCGGCCTTCAATAACAATTCCTATTAGCCTTGCAAAAATGACAAGAACAGGCTTCTCTTCATACCTCTCGACAGCTGCTAAAAATAAATTTAAAAATGTACATTAAAAGGGCCTTTGCCCCATACTTTTCCATGTTATGGAATGCTGGATGTTTCAATGTATTAAAATTCAGTTATGAGAAGCCGATTAACAGCCTAGACACGACAATGAGAAGCAGATTCAGAATAATCAAATTCAACAATTTAATTTTCTTTAAAAAAAAAAAAAAGAGAAGGCAAATGGAAGTTGCAATGTTTTATTGAATTAGCAAGCAGGATAATTTTGTGAAATTTGAGTCCATGCTTCTCAAATATGAATCATTATAATACAATAATAAAAAAAAAAAAAAGAGAGATAGAAGAAGATCAACAGAGAAATTTCACTGGACATCACTCAAATGTCATAAATCACACTTAACAAATTTATGTTAATCTATGAATTAATCAACTATTATTAAAAAAAAAAAAAAAAAGAAGTGAATCTGTTTTTATGTTAATCTATGAATTAAAAACATTCAAAGCTATCATCTTAAATGAAGAATGTGTCCCCAATTCAATTTTAGAAGAAGAAGAAGAAGAAGGCAAGAGATGAGATCTGGGAAAAGAAAGAAAATACCTTTTTGTGAGAATCCATGGAAGTAATAAGGAAGTAATTACGCTTAGGAACTTTGATGAGCTTCAGGGAAGAAAAGTTGAAATCCTGAACAATGAGATCGTTTTTATCTTCTTGTTGAGTCGGAGTTAGATTAGAAGTGGAATGATCATGGCGATCGAGAATAATATGATTATTATTTTGGTTATCACTAGTACAAGTAATAAAATGGCGACGATGAGACCAGCGACGAAATCCGTCCACGAGAGTACCACCTCCCCCCATATACTCTCTCTCACTCGGATTCACAGCCAACCAATTCCAGCATTGCCCGCTCCCGATTCCGCTTTCGATGCTGCGGATTGCTTCCTCCCTTTCTATTTTCTCTTTCTCTTCTCTTATCTGCCTTTTCGTATACAACAAAAATAAAATATTCCCATTTTTCTCTTTCTATTTCCCGAGGAGAAGCAAAGGGTGACTTTTTTTTATTTTTTGTTTTGCTGAACAAAAAATAACAGCATGGGTGAAAATATTACTAGTTGTATTTTGAATGTTATAAGGGTCAAATATTCCTGAATTTGAAGGTCGCTTTCACTTGATTGTTTTTTTCTTCTTTGTCAAATTGTGTTTAATGTTTAGGGAAAAATACTAATTTCATCCGTTATCCGCGTTCATTATTTTATTAGGATTTTTGTCTTTGTTTCGCTTAATTAAGATTTTATCTTTAAAATAATTAAATAATATATATGTACATAAATATATATGTATATATACACAAAAATTAAATAATAATTATATTGAAAAAAATTATTATGAAAGGCAAAAGAAATAATGAAATTTTAAAAAGAAATAAAAATGAAATATCAATAAATTTTGTTTAATTTTTAATCATCAATTTATAGAATATAAAAGATTGAAATTAATATAATAATGATTTATAATTTTTCATCTTTCTACTGTTAATTAAATTTAAGTGATTAGTAGAAGATAAATTTTTTGCAAATATGGTTGATTTATATTTTTTCGAAGATTTATATTTAAATTATTAAATAATGAAATATGAAAATCTAAAACTAAAAGGTATCTACTTGGACTTGTACATATGTAAAATTAAATTAGTTTCACACCTTTTCACATCTTTTTATACGATTTATATTTTGCTAAGTCAATCGTTGAAATCACGTTTCATTCCTGCAGATCATACATGTCAAATTTCAAGTAAACTTAAAATGTGTATAATAATAAAATTTCAATAGTTAAAATATTCATATTTTTATGTATAACGTTAAAGCTTTAATAAATATTCAAGTTTATATGTCTTTAATGTAAATATTTTTTTTTATTTTTATACCTTTTTATTTTAAAAATAAAAATCTTCAAAAGAGATATACAATTAATATGACATTAGACTTTTAATAAATAATCAAGTCTCGATATCTTTAGTATAAATATTTTTATTTTTATATTTGTATCTTTCTATTTTAGAAATAAAAATCTTTAAAAGGGACATTGAGTAGAAATTATCATATTGAGATTAGCTCTTACTTGAATGACATAACATTTTTTTTAAAGACTAAGACCTAAAGAAAGAGATTGGAAAAAGAACAAGGTCGATGGTTCAAAAACAAGAATAACTTACAGAATTTTCAAAACTAATGCCTATATAAAAAAAATAGCACTTCACTTAATACAATCAAAATAAAAATAATACTCTAACCATCATTTTAGATCAATTTAAATTCAAAATTAAAAAAAAAAAAAAAAGCTTAAAGTCACATAATAAAACCTTTTTTCATTGATCTTTTAAAGTATATATTGCAAAGTATGGATGACAACAAAAAATTTATGACTAAAATTATTAATAGCTAAATATTGTTATGCCTTATGTCTTATACATGTTATACCTTAATGGCCATGTCAACAACATTATAATTGTTATTGCATTAGTGCATACACGCGACTATCCACATCATCATCCATAAGATATGAAAGGAGAATCAAATCAAGCATGCATCATTTTCAACTCTACACTTTCTCTGCTATCTCTATCTTTACCACCTTCTATCTTTTACTTTTCTTTCATTTCGGGTACATACTGATTTGAGCATTGGAATATGTGCCAAAATCCTAAGTTTGACATCCCTTAACCTTCTTTTTCTCCTTTACTAGTCTAACACACTCTCCAATTTACTCCAACAAACTCCTTCATCACTAAAATTTTTTATCAACAATATCTTTATTTAAATTCCAAGGGTTGGATTTATTTTATTTTTTTTGCATTCATGAAAGTTATATTATGTGTTAGACTACAAAACAGAGTGTCAACTTTCTCTCTTCTTATTAATCCAATCCTTTTTATCTTATCTCAAACTTTTAAATTTTCTAAATGTTAAGGTGAACATTCCCTTGAAACATGAGTTAATTATTTTATGTTATATAACAATTGTTGATTATTGATACATAAAAATTTGTTGATTATTATAATGATTATAAGGAATATAATAAAGTAGTGTCCACATCAAATACTTTTTTTTTAGATTACTAATACTTTAATTTCTAATTATGAAATTTACAAAGAATATATGATCGATGATAATATAAATAGTGTAAATATTTAGATAATCATAATTGTAAAATCATAAAAAAGCTTCATATTTTTCCTTTTTAGATGCTAAAATTAACCAATACAAAGCAATCAAATGAAATTACATAATGGTTTCATGAAATTTTTAAAAAATATGATTTGAGAATAATTTATTTTAAAATTTTCAAATATTATCCTTTAATAATTTTATAATCCATTATAATTTTAAAATAATGATTAAAGCTTTAATTTGACAAACAAATCAAACATGAATAAATAATTTTAGATAAATGGAACACATCATATATAATAAGATGTAAGATTTATTACGTATGCAGTTCATTATATTTTCTAATTTCTATTTGATGAATAAAAACTTGAAAAGAGTAATGAGGGTTTTAACTCAATCTCATCATTTCCTAAATTTAAATAAACTAATTTTATTTACAATCAACAATGAAAAACTCATTATTTGAATTAAAAAAAAAAAGATATTTTAATAAATTAATCATATTTAAATTAAAAATTGTAAACAAAAAATCTCATTATTCAAAATTGCCTAATTATCACTAAACAATCATATATGTGTGAAATGAAACAGTTCCAAATAAAAACTTTTAGAAGTATTTACTAAAATGTAATTTCAACTACAATATTTATGTATATCCTTTAATGTTTTAATATTAATGTATAAAGAAATTAGAAGTTTAGTGAAACTAATAAAATGATTAGCAAATATTCAAAAAAATAAAATATTATTATTAATTCAACTTTCACAAATATTTATTTTTTAATAATGACTACATACACATATAAAAAACATAATGTATTTTAATTATAACTCATTATTTACATACAACCTATATATTTTGTAGAGTCTTTAAAAGTAATAATATTTTTTAATGTTATGTTATTTGCTACCAATTTGAAAATACTCGTGCTCATATTTTTCCCTTTTTTTGTAATTAAAATAAGCAAAAATCAACTGTAAAAAATCATGAATTATTTATATAAGTAACACTTATTATTTAAGCTTTTATTTTTGAATATCTTTATTTAAATCAATCTCAACTATTTATTTTAATTTTTTAAAATATAAATAATATTAATTATAAATTATTATGATAATGAAACCTTTTTTTTTAGCATTATAAAAGTTTACACCATGAAATTGAAAGATCATTACATCTTTTTAAAAATAAATTATTTTTTTGTGTCAAATAAATGATTAAACTAAAAACTTTGTTAAAAATTATAATAAGTGAATTCTTTTTCTCATTTTTATATCTATGTAGACATTTAATTTCGTTTGGATCTTTCAATTGAATTGTTGAGATAATTTTAATTTTGTTGAATTCAAAGGTTAATTCAATTATTTTGTTTGATTTTGGCTTCATACTAATTCTAATTTAGTTTCATTTTGGACTTTTAGACGCTTGAATTATTTATTGGATCTTCATCAATTGGGCTTTAAATTGGCCAATTTTGGGCTATTAAATTAGTGATTGGGCTTTGAGCCCAATAGGTGCAGTAGATAGTTTTTTTATTATTCATTTTATTTTATATTTAAAAAAAAGGAAAAAGTAAAATCAAAAATCAAAAAAGACATTTTAGAAAACATGTTCTTGCCCCAGAAAAAATCGTAAAAATATCCTGATATTCTTGGATCAACTCTTGATAAAAAGAAAACTAAATCATAAATAAAAGGTAATACTGACACGAATCAAATATTTTTTTAAAAGAATAAAAAATCAAACCATAAACTTAATAGAATCGAATCTGTCATAGACAGATTTCATCTTTGTCATTCAATATAAATTGCTAAAATTCTTAACAAAAAGCTCTAATAAACTCCAATCAACCAAGTACAATGGACAAAAAAAATGCACACACAAAGAAACACATTGATAAGAGAACAGAGAGTAAAAATAAAGGGCTGGAAATGGTGCTATTTTTTGCAACGAAGCAGTAAAGGAGGTAGTTGTACTCTTATAGAACCCAAACAAAAAACCAGTGGTAGTAGCGAGATTGACAATTTACTGCGTCTAGGTTGCTGGCTTTCATTGAGTTCTTAAAATTGGGAGAATTTAATGAGGAGGAGGTAGGGGAACGTGCTTGCCAAGTGCCATTGATAAAAAATTTGAAAGAAAGTAAAAAGGGGGGACTTGAGCCAATTGATCAAGAGATTCGGCCATAGCAATTCAAGTCCAAATACTAAGCCCATTGGGAATTGATAAGCCTAATATTTGCTTCGGGTTTCTTCTTAGGTTTTATCCAATTCTCGGTAAGTTTTAGTTTATGTGTTCTATTTATTTGCTTTATTCATTTTCTTTTACATGAATTTAAATTTTTTAAAATTAAGAACATGTTTAAGTTGGTAGTACCAAAATGAAAGCACAAAATATGATTTAATAAATTTGTAAATTTAATTTTTCTTGTATAATTCTATTATCATTTATATCACATAAATTTGATTAGTAAGTAAAATTTTTCTAATAATGGAATTAAAAGAAAATCACAAGTAATGAATTTCTAGTGAATTTCTTGGCAATTTCTAAGTGAGGAATTTTTCTTAAATCTTGCCAAAAGGATAAGGGGAATTAATAAATTAATAAATGAAATTCTCCAATGATGGAATTAAAAGAAAATCACAAGTGGTGAATTTCTTGATAATTTCTAAGTGAAGAATTTTTCTTAAATCTTACCAAAAGTGTTGGAAAAGATTTTATAAATGTTTAAATAAAAAGAATTTTTATTTATTTTCTCAAAAAATTTAATAACTGTAAAAATTCTCTAATGATATAATTAAGAGAAAATCACAATTGGTGAATTTCTTTATATTTTTCTAGATGAAAGATTTTTCTCAAATTTTGCCAAAAATGGTGGGAGGATTTTCGAAAATCTTCAATAAAAGAAATTCTTATTTATTCTCTCATAAAATTTTATAATCAATAAGTTAATAAGTAAAAAATTTCCCAATAATGGAATTAAGAGAGAAACATTAGTGGTGATTTTCTTGAGAATTCTTAGGTAAGAAATTTTCTTAAGTCTTGCCAAAAGTGTTGGAAAGATTTTACAAATCTTTCAATGAAAAGAATTTTTATTTATTGCCTTAATAAAATGCTTAATAAATGATTCAAGAATTTTTTAGGTAAAAAAATGATAAAGGCCATTTAATTAAGACAACATATAAAACAATATAAAATTAATTGGTATCAATTTTTGTGCGTTGTGGAGGTGTTAAAACCTTCCCTACATATAATCGACTTTCGAACCTAGTTCTATTTTGTATACTAGAACCTATTATTTGTAAATTCACTTAGATGATCAATCACACTTAGATAAAAGAGATTAGTGGCAACTCTATACTTTTGTGTTTAGTGGTTAAGCTCTCAGACCTAGACGTTATGACAGTTTAGCGATTTCGCTAGGGATCTATTAAAGAGTCAAGCCAATAATTAATTTTATATTGACCCTCTTCTACACAAGAAGATTCATCTTGACCTTAAACAGAATGATCTTATTGATTTGATACAAATTTGGAAGTAATGGAGTATTCCTATACAAGAAAATTTCTAACAAAAGTATGAAGACTTAGCACTACTCCTCTTAATAGATGTGGGTGATCAGTTCATCGCATAATGTTTCTATGCGAGATGAATTCTAACAAAAGTATTGGGACTTAGCATTACTCCTCCCGGTAGATGTGGATGATCAGTTTATTAAAGCTATGATGTGATTTTGGGATCTTTTACACATATGTTTTGTGCTGGGCGAAATGGATATGACGCCTATGATTGAAGAATATTATGTCTTGTTTCATCTTCGACCTTCAAGTCTTGACAAGGTCTATTTAAAGATAGGGTTATCGTAAAAAGTTTGCCAAGATGATGTGAACTAGTTTAGAAAACATCAACAAACATGCTAAAGGAAAAAAAATGAAAGCACTTATTTTCCTTGGAGCTTCTTACATAATTATATTATCGAAAACACAGATGTTGAGTAGTGTATAAGGATATTTGCCCTAGTAGTCTTAAGATTAGAGGTTTTTTTGAAAGTTTTAAGGTATAACGATGCAACTATTATGGTTTCTTAGTAGGCCTTACAATTTCAAACACGACACATTGATACGCCATAAAAATGATACGAATAAGTAACATAAAGACAACATGGTTTAAAATTTTAACAAAAACCATAAATAGGTTTAACAAAACAAAAAAAATGTATTTAATATTTTTGTATCAACACGAACTATGACATGTAATTTTTGTGTAAAATATGACACGAATACATAAATTTTTAGTATTTTACATAACAAAAATACACGAATTGCTAAGTCTACTTCATAAAGCAAGTTAAGAATCATGTTAATCTAACACCAATTGTTTTAGTAGAAACCATCAGATCTTTGAATTTTTTGATAAAAGGGGAAAAAAAGGTTTCAGTGGGTGCAAATAGCTTTTATATGTTGAGATGAAAAGTCATTTTGAGATGAAAGAGGAAAGATTTCATAAACTATATTTTGCTACTAGTATCCTTGTAAAAGAATTTTGTGAAAAGAAATGACCTAGGCCAAAGTTTGATGAATAATGGATAAAGCATTTGTGTAGTTTGGCAAGTTAGAAGTGGTGTGGAAAGCGTCTTGAATGCCATATAGTCCAATATTGGATAGATGTAGAGATAAACCTTGGGTTACACTTATTTGTTTTTGAGGTATGGTCAATTATGTTCCACTTATGGTACAAAGACAGTTTGGGTATGAATAATTTGTTCCAATGACACATGGTCTAAACCAATTTGAAATTACATATGGCGAGCCTCATAGCATAAAGAAAATGAAAGAAGTTACTAGGGCATGGAAAGAGATGAGAAGAATGGAATGAAAAAGTGAGGGAAGTGCTCGAATAACATCAGTCTTGAATATTTTGTATGGTAAACAAGATGAGCTAAAGATGTTGTGATTCCCTAAAAAGATGACTTTAATTGCCTAAAGAAACCAAAACCACATGATCCTATGCTAAAAATAAAGTTGGCTAAAAGAAAACTCTAAGATGAAAATGATGAATTGGAATACAAAAATAAATAGCTTAAGAAAAAAAATAAGGATAGTTTAAAGCTGCAAGAAAGAAAGATCCAAAAGCTAGGTAAAAAAAAAGGGATGAATGGAATAAATTATTTGCTTATTTGAACAAGACACACTCATCAACCATTTTAGAACTTGCTTGACTTCTGAAAGAAAATGAACAACTGTAAATGAAGGTATAAGAAAAAAAAAAGGCATTTACTGAGTTTCAAAGTCATAATGAAGTGCTTCAAGAATATGTTGATAAACTTGGAACACAAGTTGAGGTATTGGCAGAATAATGTGAAGGGTATGTTGAAAGATACGAACAATTTAAAAGTACATACTTGACAAAACAAGAACATTCGAAGCCTATGAATGGGCAAATTACCATGGTTGTTGACAAAGCAATAGAAATAGAGGTAAAAAAATCAAGGAATTGAAAGTGGGAGTGCAACTTACTAGAGCATATAGACAACCTTCTTAATTTTTTGAATAAAGCATAGGACCAATACTAGTATATTAGAAAGTTCATTTAAAGGCTGCACATTCTAAGATTTTATGGATGTAGTCTTAGATTTTGTTTATGATAAATTTCAATTGAGAATTTTCTTTTGTTAATAACTATATGTGGCAAATATTCCTCAATACATGCATTAATTCATGCATACATAAATTATTCAAAGATTTGGAATTTTTTTATATGAACTCATATCATCCTAATTTTAGAAAAATTATGGTAATAAAGGTTCAAGGATAACTCAATTATCCAAAATTTCAAAGTAGTACGATACTCATGCTCAAACTAAGATCATGGAACAAGAACAAGCTAGTTGATTTGACAAGACTAAAAAAGTGCAATATGAGTTAAGGGAAAAACTTGCCAAAATGATGAACACGATGAAAAACATGAATAAAGAGAAAAAATGGATGAAACTCCCATCTTGTAAGAGCAACAATCTTAGGATGTCATAAATTCCTTATACCCTTCAGGTTTTGGGCCATATCAAGCCTAAACTTCTAAAGGGTCACAACCACAACTTCCATTCTTTAGGGGATATCTTTATATTTACTCTGGGATGCCTTCAACAATTATTTTGGCCCAAGGTTCCAATGCTCTTAGTCTTAAAAAGAATGCTAATGAATTAACCTATCCCTGATCTAGATAAGCCCAAAGAAAATGAAAAATTGAAGGCAAAGACATAAGAAACAATAAAAGATTCAAGCTCATAATAAAAAATGAATCTCATGGAAGAAAGACTCTGGGCCATTAAGGGAATGGATTTTTACAGTTCAATAGATACAGTTGAGCTCTGCTTAGTGCCAAATGTTACTATCTTACTAAAGTTTAAAATGTTTGAGGTTGAAAAATATGATGGTACTAAATATTCAGCGACTTATGTCACTATGTACTACCTTAAGATAGTTGTTTATATCCATGATGACAAGATTTTAATCTATGTATTCAAGGATAGTTTTTTAGGTTCCGTTGTAAGATGGTATGTCCAATTGGATCGAACCCATATCCACTCATAGAATGAGTTAGCAAAGGCATTTATTACCTTGTACAAACATATCATAGATCTTGTTTCAAATCAATTATCATTACAGAGCATGGAAAAAAATAATAGAAAACTTCAAAGAGTATGCATAGAGGTGGAAAGACGTTGTTATCCAAGTCCAACCACCTTTTACTGAAAAAGAGATGACTGTCTTATTTGTTAATACCTTAAAATCTCTTTATTATGAGAAAATGATTGGGAATGCTACAAGAACTTTACCGATATGGTCATCTCCAATGAGATTATAGAAAGTGACATCAAGAATGATAAGTTAGATGGAGAAGAAATGTCTAATATAAAGAAAAGTGGAGTACCCAAAAAGAAAAAAAGTAAAGTTCAAATAGTAAGCTACGAATGAGCTTAGTTTAGATTTTTTTTTCCATATCATCCACCAATTTATCCAAAATCATGTTGTAAATAATGTAACATCCACTCTATACCCATATCAACCTATTCCCCAACCAATTTACCAACCCACTTTTCAACCCCAACCATCCACCCATATGTATGGCCCTATTACCACACCTGCTACAAGACCAATTCCAAGAACCATTAACCAAACAAGCGATCTGAAAAGACCAAGAAATAGCTAAGAAAAACTTCATTTGATTCCATCCCTATGTCATACACTGAATTATTTTCACAACTTGTGAAGACTAACCTACTAACTCATGTTCATCTAAAGCTATTGAAACCTTTTTACCCCAAGTGGTATGACCTCATTGCACATTGTGATTATCATTATGATAACGCTGGTCATTCCATGAAAAAATTACATTATTTTGAAGCATAAGGTACAAAGCTTGATTAAAGCTGGCTTGATAAGCTTTAAAACTAACAAAAAGGAAGTTCCAAATGTTAGTGAGAATCCTTTACCAAACCATACTTAGGTAGTAATAAATGCTTTGAATGATAGCAAACCTTGCTATGTTAAAAAGAAGGTGGGAGAGATCAAACTCCATTAAACAAGGTGTTTGACACTTTGGCCAAGGGTAACATGCTCCATCTAGTAGATTTATGTACTTATCATGGAAAGCATTAACCAATCTAAACATGTAAGTATCATAAATGAGCTAATGAACATTTAATTGATAGTTATGATTAGTTTCAATAAGAAGAAAAAAAGTTGATAGACTCATACCAGATTGAGTTCCATGAAGATCAAAAGGAAGATTAAAGGAATGTCAAGGTATTTACAATTGACACGATGTCAAAATTTATACCTAAACCTGTAATTATTAATTATGATGAAAAATCAAGTCTAGTGATGGAAAAACCTACTCCTAGACCAGTTGTGACGTTTAATATTCTTAGTCTTTTTCTATACCAGAATAACATGTTATGCTTTGGAAATATGACTATGATATTATAATTAAAAAATAGAAAGAAGAAAGGCAATTACTAATTTAGATACCTCAAACATAATTATATAGGTGATATGACTCAGTTTGGAAGATGTTATACTCTAGAGTTGTTAGAGAAGGCTAGGAAGGAGAAAAGTAAAGTGAGACAAAAAGAAAAAGAAAGAAGATGAGGTTAACATAATCCTATGGTAGTTCCTAATAAGGAATACCAAAAGCTGGTATCAAAGAAAGAGGCCTATGAGTTTTTGAAGTTGATTAAACGTAGTGAATATAATGTAGTGGAATAGCTAAATAAGACGCCAGCTAGGATTTCATTTTATCATTACTGACAAATTCTGAGCCCTACCAAATGCCTTGTTAAAAGTGTTAAATCAGGAATATATGTTACAAATTGTATCTATTGAAGATGTTAACATACTCATTTGTAACTTAGTGATGACAAATTATATAGCATTTAGTGATGATAAAATCCTTCTACAGGGTCGAGAAAGCACTAAGGCTTTTCACATCACTGTCAGATGTAAGAGAAATATTGTTATAAAAGTCCTCATCGATAATGGCTCTTCAATAAATTTTATGCCATGTTTACACAGCTAGATTACCTATTGACATATCTTATATGAAGACTAGTTATATAATTGTTCGAGCCTTCGGTGAAACCCGATGATAAGTCATAGGATATATTGAGGTGCTTTTATAAATTGGTCCATGCATTTTTAACATAAAATTTCAAGTTATGGATATTTCACTAGCATATACTTGTTTGCTTAGAAGACCTTAGATCCATATGGTTGGTGTTGTTCCTTCTTCACTACATTAAAAGATTAAATTTATCATCAATGGGAAGCTTTTGTGTATATCGGAAGAATAAGACTTATTGGTGTCCCAACCTATGACCACTTCATATATGGAAGCCGTAGAAGAGGCATTAGAATGCTTTTATAGATATTTTGAGATTATTAATGCTACTTATGTTGGTGAAGGATCTAAGTTATATTTTTCGCACTTGTCCACAACTACTAGGATGCTTGTTAAATAGATGACTGGAAAAGGATGGCATCTTGGGATATGACTAGGAAAAAATCTATAAAAGATTAAGAAGCCACTTTCAATAGTCAATCATAAGAATAGTTTTGACTTGGGATATAAGCCAAAAAAAAAAAAGAATAAAGAGTTTTGATAAAAAGAAGGAAAAAAATGATAGCAAGTTTTAGGGGATATAAGGTAGAGTTTAAACAGATGGTTTTCCTTTATGGCTCCATTTATTTTACAAAAAATGACTTTCAAAAAATGAGTTTTGCATCTTCAGATGTTTGTTTACGAAAAACTGGTTGGTTAATGGAAAATGACTCCTTATCAATGGAAAATGAGGTCATTTTTCTAAAAATTATCTTACGGATTTGAAAAGGGGAAGACATTTTTCGAAAAAAAGCTATCTATAAGTAGAACTATTTATTAATACTTTAGAGTATAATTTTACTTATAAATAATATTATATTAATAAATAGTATATTAATAAGTATTATTATAAATAAATAATATTATATTAATAAATCATATATTAATAAAATAAATATTATTAATAAATAATATACTATTAATATAATATATTAATAAATATTATTAATAAAATAATATATTAATATATTAATAAATAATATAAAGGATAATAAATAGTTTTATTTTAAGTATTTTTTACATTAACATAATATTTTAATATTAAATATTATTATTAAAATATAATTATTTTTTAATTTTAATAATAAATAATTTTAATAATAAATAATTTTTAATATTTTAATAGTTATATTAATATTATTTGAAAAAAAAATAGATTTTCTAGAAAACAACCAAACAACGGAAAATATTTTTTATTAACTCATCCAAAAAACATAAAATCTCTTTCAATTCAGAAAATGTAAACATTTTTTAGAAATCATTTTTCGAAAGTCATTTTCTATGAAACAAACAAAGCCTGAGGTTTCCAATGGGAAACTTATGCCGAACATGGGGGAAGCTTTTCTAAACTTTTGATTTAGATGATAGATGGAGTGATAAAGAGCCATGGTGAAGATTTGCTTGTGTATCCCTATTTGCCAAGCGTAGAACTAAAAAATTGAAAGGTTATGGAGCTACCAACTATAATTGAATCAAAAAACATGTAATGTAGTGAGCTAATTCCCTAATTGCTTGTACCTAAAAGAGTTAGGATGATCTTTTATATATGGGCTATTTATTTTCATTTCAAATAAAAGAAAAGTAGAATGCATTCTCATTTTATTTCTTCTATCATTTTCATTTTTTTTCAATGTTGTAGACACCTAATTTTGTACAAGAAAATTTTTGATCATTTTGTGAAATGTTTAAAATCCAACCCATTTCAAATCCAATATTTATTCACTTTTGATAAATTTCTAAAATTGAAATTTGGACCAATTTGATTAGGAGGAATTAAAGTAGCTATGCCCTCGTAAAGTGTCAACCTCCATAATGGCTAGTGAAACATTCCCATTTAGATTAAACCTTTTTCGTTCGTAGCTAGTAATGGGTAAAGATTAGGGTGCCACACTAGTTTGTAATGGACAATGATGTGAGGAGCAATTTGGGAACCCTAGATGTGTCAATTTTTGACCTAGCATATGGTTAACTTTAGAGAGCTAGCCTTTGGTAAAGCTATGTTGCACCTTTTCCATAGTAATTACCCTTGAATAAGTCACACAAAGGAACACCCCTCACTTTTCTTGTTTGATTTTTTGTTAATTTGGTAATTTGTTTTATTGATTTCAATAAAAGGAAAATAATCATTAAGGAAAACAATCCTTTGTGTTTAAAAAAAAAAAAAGAAAAAATATTTCTAGTAAAATTTCTTCTTTCATGTAGTTTGATTCATTTGATTTGTAACCAAAATTGCCAAAAAAAAAAAACAAAAACAAAAAAAAAAGGAATGAAGGGTTTTTCTTAAGTTATTTGTTTATTGGCACAATAATAAAAGTCAGAAATGAAAAAGAAAAACTTTGAATCTTACTCAATTTTGTATTATTCTTTCTTTGTTCTTAAATTTTTCCTTGTTATAAACAAAAAAAAAACCAACAAAAAAAACCAAAAGAAACAAAAACAACAACAATGGAAAAAGAAAAAAAATCATTGAATCTTAGTCATTTTATGTGATTGCATTTCATGTGTTATTGTTTTTGAATTTTTCCTTCTTCTAAAAACAAAAAAGCTTTGAGTTTGAATGTTGTTTCATGCTTTGCATTTCATTATTTCATACATTTTTATCATGATTGGAAATAATAAATAATACATGTAACCAATCTCATGCACATCATTATAAGATAATACATGCATTCCATTTTGTCCACATGAATAGATAGTGCATGAATTTCATTTCATGCACATGTTAATAGATGGTACATACATTTTATCCCATCCACATCAATAGAGAGCACATGCATTCCACCTCATTGCATACGTTAAGTAGTGTCAACATTATTAGGTCAACATAATAAAAGTATAGTATTTCATGTATATATATCTCATGCACATGATAAATCAATGCTTTTCATACAAGTATGTTGCATTAGTCAAAGGTATACATCCTATCACTCATGTAAGTATGTCATTGCATTCCATACATAGGGGTTCATGAATAGTAAAGTTTCATAAAATATGCATTACATTTCATATCCCACCACCCCTAAAATAGGACATTACATTTCTTGCATACACTTTCATCGATGATGAAATTTTTATCATTTGGGGCCTTATACATGTGAAAATCCATTATTTTAGGCATTTTGGTATTTCATGACATTCTTTAAGCATCATTGTCATATTCATAAACATGTTTGTGAGTTATAGTAAGTTAGAAATTGTTTTGTGGCATTCATTCAATAAGGGTAATAACAAATGCTTTCACTAACCAATCATAACCTTTCAAAAGACATGTACCTGAATTTCTAAACCATGCTTCACATAATAATATTATGATATAAAAAGATGATATTCTTTTTTAGACAAGAAACAATAAGACAACCAATTTTTTTTTTTTTAAAAAAAAAAAATTGGATTACAAGAAAATCAGGCAAACACAACATTTTTCTTAAAAATTTTGGATGTAGTAGTTTGATAAATGTCAAAGCTATGCTATTCCTAAAATCAAAGCCACCAAAATCTTTTAAAATAACCCTAAACATACCAGTTTTTCACTCATCTATGCCAAAAATTGTCTTTATCTACTATTTTGGGGGCATATTGGCAAAAAAAAATGTCTTTATTGTGATACAAAAAAAAGACACAAATGATTTAGCTCAAAAGTTTGATTTCAAGACAAAGTCACCAGCTTTCAAACAACCTTTACCAACTATCCCAAATCCATACCTGCACTCAAAATCCCTTTATGACTACTTTTGACATCTTTTTCAAGCACCCAAGATTAAAACTCCTAAACTTTATGAAGCCTTCGAGAATTTTACACCCAAATTCATGTTTTTCACCTCACATTCCATAACCACTTGTTTAGCCTATTATTCTACCACCACATTTTCAATCAATATATCAACCAAGTTTCCAACCTAAAGTTTCCCAATTCACTTCAACATCAACCATAAAACCATTTTCCTAACCAAGCAATCCAACTATGGAGCAAAAAACTATTGCAACAACAATACTCTAAAAAAACCCCAATTGTTCCAATACCCATGTCCTACACAGATTTATATCTATAGCTTTTAAAAAAACACATCATCACTCTTATCCTCGTTGAACCCCTCAAACCATCATATCCCAAATGGTACAACCTCAATGCCCAATGTGAATACCATTTTGGTGCTTTAGGCCATTCTTTGAAAAACTCCACATCATCAAGGAAGGTTGGATGTCAAATTCAAATCAGATTGTATAAGGGTGTAAGTTTTGAAATGATGAGATAAGCTAGAGTCACTTGGAAATGACTTTCTTGAATTTCTTTTAAGAGTTACTTGGATTTCCTTTTATATGTGATGCATTTTCATGATGTCTCCACTTTTATCCAAATGAATCGATATTTTTTTCAATATTGTCTTTGTATTCATTCTCAAAAGATTAAAGGCTTTGAAGATCTTTTATGAGATTTTGATTTGAAAATAATTATTTGAGAATAAAGTCTCACATAATTAATTTTCAAAATCATAAAAAAAAAAGGTGCCTTGAAAATGAAAATAAAAAAAAGAAAAAGCAGTGTCTGAAAAAAAAAAAAAAAGAGAAGAAAGTTTTCTTTTGTAATAAGAAATAAAATGAGTTTCGAAAGAGTTTACAATCTCTATTAGAAATAAACTTACCAAATGCTTTCATTCACCAATCATGACCTCTCAAAAGACATGAACCTGAATTCTGAATCATGCCTTTGCCTAATAATATTATGATATAAAAGGGTGATATTCTTTTCTTAGATGAGACAGCCAATTTCAAAAGAAAAAAAAATTGGATTTTAAAATGATCAGGCAAACATGACATTTTTTAAAAAATTTTTGGATGTGATAATTTGGTAAATGTTAAGGCTATGCTATTCCCAAAACCAAAGTCATCCCCTCTTTTAAAATGACCCCAAACATATCAATCTTTCATTCATCCCATAAATTATCCTTGTCTAGTATCTTGGGGGCTCATTAACCAAAAAAAAGTCCTCATTGGCCTCAAGACAACTTGAAGTGTGATCAACCCATCCTTTGTTATGGAATGACATGAACTTCTTAACACCTTAAACGTGTTCATTCCACATGACCCTTTTTCTCACATTTACCTTCATTAGGGTGGCTTTTTAAAGCATGATATCTTTCTTGAATAGTGGGAAGCATATAAAGAAAAAAAAGACAAAAAAATAAAAAAAAATAAAAAAAAAAAGAAAGATAAATTTTGATTTTGACATCATGCACTCAAGACATTTGAATGAATCCAAAAAATAAAGAAATCTAAAATAAATTCACAAAGAAATTAATGACAGAAAACTAAAGAGTTAAAAATAAAGAAAAAAGACCTTCCATTAAACTTTTTTCTGAAAATAATTGTTCTTCAAATTGGAATAACTTATGCTTGAGATGATAAATTGCCATATTTCATCATCCCTTTACAAATATCAAAATTTATGACTTATTACCCTTTTGAGCCTGATGAAAATTCTTTCAAAATGAACTCTAACTTAAGATCATCATTCACACTAAGGAGTAAAAAGGGATGCATTTAGGATTTAAGTATGGTAATGTCCAATAAGAAACCCTATATGTTTAAGGCAAATGTCCGATAAAAGGTTTTCAAAGTTTTGAATCCATTCAAAGGAAAAGAAAAAGAAAGTGAAAGAAAGAAAGTAAGAAAAGGGAAAGAAATGAAGGAAATAAAAAAAATATGGAAAGAAAAAAAAAAAAGGGGAAAATAGGAAAAAAAATCATGATGAATGATTGACTAGAAAGCATGGGAAAATGAAAAGACAAATGCCCTAAAGTGTATCTTTTAAATAAAAAAAAATGATCCATAGATTAATCACCCTTAAACATTTATTTTGGGCCTATTTATCATTTTCTTTGACAACCCATAACCTTGGCCTATGTTATGTCCAAAAAAAAGTTTATATTGAATCAAGCATAGGTAATTAAAATTAAAGGGCTTTTCTTTGAGGAATGAACACTAAGCCCATAAACCCTTTTTGTCTCTTTTTTATCACCTAATTACCTATTTGATCATTACTTCATTTTAGATAAGTTTGAATCTTGAGTGCGTGATGTAATAATAATAAAAAAAAGGAAAATAAAAATAGGAGAAAGAAAAAAGAGAAAACAAAAAAAAAGGAAAAAGAAAGATAATGTGGTTTCAGAGTGAAAATCCTACAAAAAGGCAGTCTGGAGCGAACTTGGAAAGCCTCAAAGCCATTCTTGATACCAACCAAAGGCAGGTTAAAGCCCTTTTGAAAGTCCAAAGATATAAAGGTCCCAAAAGTTTAATATGCAAAAAAAAAATTGATTTTGAAAAATTGTAACCTCATTTCCTCATCTTTAAATGACATTTCAAAACTTTGAATTCACTATAGCTGACCTTGACATCTATCAAAATGCCACATATGAATGCTAAAGAAAGTGTCAAACATGTTTGATTTTTAAGGGATCCATTTTTTAAGAAAAACTTATATTTCATCTGTGAGCTTGCATTGAAAAGTATACATCTCTTTTCTCCCCTTAAGTGATGAAGTTCCTTTGAATGAACCAAAACCTTCACGTCCAATACAATTGAAAAGAAAATTTTCAGCTCTTTTATTTCTAATAGAAACTGCCAATTCCCAAAGGACTCTGATTGGGTAAACTTTACAAGTGCACAAGCCATACAAGTAATAATAGTGACCAAAAGGTCAAGATGTCAATTCCACGAGTATTAACTAAAGAAACTCCTAAGCTAAGTACCTATTATCCCTATACTTTTCTAAAGTTGGCTTAATCATGAAAGGATAAGTATATAAAAGATAAAATCAAACAAAGCCATGCATATGTAAACTAAGTAAAATAACAAAATGTGCAAAAATAACAGCACGAAGGTAACAAACAAAATTGCATGAAATTGATCTATACAAAGCAAAAACAATGAATGGACTAAGGTAAAAACAAATATGCATTACAATTAAATAAAGAAAATTTCAAGAGCTAAGATGAAAAATTGAACATAGTACTGCACTTAGGAATGAAAGTTTCAATCTAAAAATCTAAAATTAATTTGGAGAAAAATCAATTAAACTTGAGCTAAAAGTTAAGAGAATAATGAAGTAACAATGAAAGTAACTGAATTGAAGACAAAAACTACAAAAAACATGAAAGGATTAACTAGAAGACTTAAAAACAAAAACTGACTTTAGCTTAATAACTACCAAATCAATGGAGAAAAATTTAGATCTAAAATTTTCTAGAAAGAATAACTTAAATTGAGCTAACATATCATTCATCAAAAAGTTTACAATAGAATTCAACAAAATATTCACAAAAATTAACAAAGAAACAAGCTCAGTGAACTCAAATTCAAACAAAGTACAGAATCTAAAAAAACAAAACATCATTAACAAAAATAAATCAAATAGCAATGAAAAATATGAAATAAATTGCACAAAATTAAACTATGCAAGGTAAGAAGTAGAAACAAAGATCTATGAAAGAAAAGAATGCAAACAAATCAGCAAAGTGAAGTGAAGTCCATGCCAAACTTGTTGGATCAAAATTGGAACTGCACTATCACTATATCTAGTTGAATCTTCCAAGCTTGATCTGAAATGCTGTGGTACTAGTTTGAATCCAAATTTTTAATATGTTGTAGCTAATTGAATTAGAAAACTATGAAAATATTTTGAGCAAAAAAAAGCAAGATTTCAATGAGTTATGTTCTAAAAATAGTAGGTAGGTCAAAATTGGCAGGTTCAAAAACATATTTGAGTATCAACAAAAAATCAATAGATTTGAGCTAGAAAATGAATTCAAATGCAAATTTTATTGAAAGATTATGAAAGAAAAGTTAAAAAACACTTAAGAAATAGTAAGATTGCAATGAAATTCAAACAGAAAATGTTGAAAATAAATCCATTTGGCTACTAAGAAAATTTAAAATGCAGAAAAAAGTGTAGGAAAGTAAAGAACTAAAAATCTAAATCCTAATCGATCTCTTCCCTAATGGCTGGCTCTCACCCTCTATTTATAGGTCGAAGTGAGGAGCCTAAAGACTAAAAACAATCTAGAAAAGTCTTCTAGCAGAGGGGCTTCTAGAGCCTTCTTTTTCTCTTGGTGCTCACACTTGTAGCACGATGCTTATCATTTTTCTTCAACAGGTTTGCACTTAATGTTCACGTGTAAAAGCTACTTCAAGAAGGCAACGTAATAGCCAATAAAACCCTTTAAAAATATCAACTTAGTCTCTAGCTTTGGTGCCTTTAGTCCTAGCTTGAATTGCCTTACATTTGGTTGATCCTCCATCCATGCATCATGCACGTCCAAACAATATTTTTTGTGCAACTTTCAATTTCTTTTTTTTTTATGCAAACAATTCCAAACATTTGATGAATTAATTTATCCTACATTTTACTAAAAAAACTATGAAAATAATACTAAAAGAATTATTCAAGAAAAGCAAGAAAACTTCATAAGTGTCATTTTGCCTATTAACACTAGTTTAGGCCACTTAAACAAATTGCGCAAAACAAATCCTCAAAAAATGTATTAAAATTGTAAAAAATTCCTTGATTTCATAATTCACACCTACACATGAGACAAATGTGCATTTAGGAGTAATTTTATCAAAATTCTTAATAAACAAGCCAAAATATATGAAAAATTACACTAAAATGAGCATGAAAAAGCTAAAATTTTAGTGCAATCAAATCTTCAAACTTAAGTTTTTGCTTATCCTCAAGCAAAAAAAGATTGAGCAAGAATAATACTATACTCTTAATGTTTTATTCAACATGAATGCCTGATGGATTGAATAATGAATGTACCTAAAGTAAAATAATCAACAAGTGCTAATATATAAGAATCTAGCTAGGTTAAGATCATTCCTAACTATAGTTCCACAAGCAAGCAACACCTTTCACATGTCTTTGCATGAAATCTAGTAATGTTATGCAAAACATGAAACTTAAATAATAAGGATCAATAAAGGATGCCTATGTTCCATAAGTTTGGTTATCACATCTCTCTCCATTAAAGAATCTTAGTGTGAAAATCCATATCACACCTTGGAAGGTGTGAAATTACCAAAACTCCTTTTAGGTGTATTTTAATAATATGACTTTTTCTAAGTTGAAATTTCATGAAAAACTCCAAATCATGATTTTATAATATTTGATGATTTTTAAAATTTTGAAAGCATGAAATTACCAAAATGCCCCTTAGAGGTATTTTTGTAATTTGAAGTTCCTATGGTTGATTTTTTAAAAATTTTTTAGATCATGATTTTATAATATTTGATGATTTTTGGTGCATTCAAAATCACAGCAGCACCCCAAGAGGTATGAAATTACCAAGATACCCTTTTAAGGTATTTTGGTAATTTGACCTTCCCGAAATTAGATTTTCACAAAAATTTTAAAATCCTAATTTCATAATATTTTAATATTTTTGGTGCTTTAAAATCCTAAAAATGAGCATGGGAACATTGATTTTTAAGAAAATGACCTAAATACCGAAAACTTTTTACTAACGGTAAAATGGTATTCTCATTTGGTTTAGGGATTGTAAAAATCCAACATTTGTAGTGAATAATGTGGACCATTAGATCTCATAAGAAATCTTAATCTAATGGCTAAAAATTGCTCCCTAATTAAAAACAAGGGAGGAATTTTGGCCATTGGATGAGATTTGATCCTATGGTGTATATTTAATCTTTCAAAGATATTTTGGTATCTTTCTTCTTCAAGGGGAGAAATTTTGCTGCATGAAAAAACTAGAGGAGGGGACTAAAAAAAAAGTTGAAACGAAGGAAGAAAATTGAGAAAAAAATCTTAGAAAAAATAGAAGAAAATCCTTGTGAAGTAAACTTGAAGGTAGACTTTCCTTGTCATCCATTTTTGCATTTTCTTGCATCCTCATCATATTTTTCATTGTATTTTTATTATTTTTCATACATTTCTTTGTTGATTTTCTTGAATATTTTTAGTTTATTTTCTTGTTCAAAATTTGAATCGACTTTATCCAATTAATCAATAGGAGTGAAGTTAAAAAAACAAACAAAAACAAAGCAATCAACCATTGAAAAACCAAGTTGGAGGTTTGGCCAACCTCCCCTCACATGGCTAAACCTCCTCTTGGTTTCCCCTCTAATTGTTTTCCTAGTTTCTTTTGCTACCTATGTATAATTGGTTAATTGTTCACTTGTTATATGAGTTAGTTTTATGATATATGATAGTGCTTGACTTGTATTTTTGTTGATATGAATTCCTTGCCATTCTTGGATCAATATATGTTTGTTGAAGTTGTTTTAATGCTATAAATCCCATCATGAGTTAAGTTTCAAGTGATCATTGCTTTGTTTGAATGAAATGACACAAAAATCGAAGTAAAAAAAATGCCATGAAGGTTTGGCCATGGTGTGCATGTGTTTGGCCAAACCTTGTTCCAAGCTTTGATAATTATGGGTTCTTTGATCCATGCTTTATATTATGTTTTCATGATGTTTGACAAATTTCTAACATGCTTGAACTAAAGTTTCGTTGAAAACAAGTTGTTTGATGGTTGTTTTTGATGGATTTTGAAAATAGTTTGATTGTGTTGAATAATGAACAATGGTGGAACATTCAAATCAAAATTTAAAGTTTTCTATATTTGATCCATTTTGGTTTTAAATCTTAATGCATTACATGTTTGTGATATTAAGTTCGAAAAAACCTTAATTTGCAATTATATTTCTAGGTCATGCATTTGGCACATACATTCATTAATGGCATTTTTGTAATTTGCATACATTTCATATCCATTTCCATAAAACAAAAAAAGAAAATTGAAACCCTAAACCTAAAACCCTAAATCCTAAGCCTCTAAACCCTAACCTTAAAACGTAACCCTAAAACCCTAACCTTAACCCTAACCTAGACATTAAACCAACCCCTAATCCCTAAATCATTTTTGCATTTGCATTTCATTTTATCTTGTTATCACATGCATTTTTTATATTATCATGTATTCGTATTTTGTCATTCATATTATATTATCATGCATTCATCATATGTTATTATGTTCAAGGATTTTAATGCCTTGGTTTTTTTTTTTTAAATTGGTTTTCAAAGTACAATGTTTTTAAAATAAGATAACATTTTAAGTAAATATAATCATCGAGATCTTGCCTAACTATAAGGGACTCTTTGTGATTATTATTTATTAGGTGTTATCTTGGTTTTGTGGGGCAATTTGAAAACTTTTAAACTAGGAAATTTTCAAAGCTTTACCTAACTATAGGAGAGTAGAAAAAGTATTTTGATTTTTAAAGTGTTTTCATTTTGATCTAAAAATATAAAAAAAAAGTTTTGTTTTAAATTTGATTTGTTTTTGTTAAAAAAAAAAGAGTTTTGTTATAAATTTGATTTATTTCTTGTTAAAAAAAGGAAAAACAAAAACAAAAGAAAAAGAATTAATTTTAAACATTAAGTAAGCTAGTACCATTTTAATTAAGATTAAAGGATAGCATGCAATCAATTGGTACCGTTTTTGACGAGCACTATAGGGGTGCTAACCTTCCCCACACATAACCAACACCTGGATTCAACTTTGATTTTGCAAATTGCAAATTTATTCTTTTTCTAAAACTTTTTAAACTTGTTTAAAATATTTTATTAAAATGATAAAAATTTTTAGGTGGCCAATCATATACTAAAAGATTGGTGGCAACTCCTTGTTTTGATTTTCGTTAAAAATATTTTTAATCCCTCAATTTTTTAAAATTTCCCCATTCGTCTGGATTTCAGGTCAGCTCTCCGATCTCGAGACATCAGGACAAAGGCTAATACATTTTTGCCAATATTAATTGAATTTCACTTATTTTTAGGTTCCCAAACAATGAATATGAGGATAATCAAGACAAAAATCTTGGATTTGATTTTGAAAACCCATTTCATGTTAATGAACTTGATAATAAAGAAGATTTAGATAACTATGATTTGGTTGCAATTTATTGATTGAGATTAGTATAGGAAGAAAAGAAATTAATTAAGCCTCATCAAGAAATTCCATAAATGGTGAATTTGGGGGACGATGAAAGCAAGAAAGAAGTCAAAATTGACACCTCACTTTCACTAGCTGAAAAATTAAAGGATTTGCTTTATGAGCATGTGGTTGTATTTGTATGGTCTTATCATGATATGCTTGGGCTTAGTATTGAGATCATAAAGCATAGATTGCCTTTGAAATCTGAATGTAAACTTGCACAACAAAAGTTAAGCTGAATGAAGCCAAAAATGCTTTTAAAGATTAAAGAAGAAATAAAGAATCGGTATAATGTAGGTTTCTTAGAGGTGGCCAAATACCCCTAGTGGGTGGCTAACATGGTGCTAGTTCCCAAAAAGGATGAAAAAGTCAAATGAGCATCGATTATCGAGATTTCAGTATGGCAAGTCTAAAAGATAATTTTCTTTACCCCATATTGATACTTTTATGGATAACATTGCTAAGCATTCCATGTTTTCATTTATGGATAGCTTTTCAAGCTATAATCAAATTAAGATGGCTGGAGATGACATGGAGAAAACCACATTTTTAATAATGTGGGAAATATTTTGTTACATATCATGCCTTTTGGGTTGAAAAATGCAAGAACTACTTATCAACAGGTGATGGTAACTCTCTTCCACAACATGATACATAAAAAAAATAAAAGTATATATGGATGATATGAATGCAAATCCTACAATGGAGAGGATCAAGTTGTTAACCTTTGAAGGTTATTTAAAAGATTAAGAAAATTTTAGCTTAAGTTAAATCCAACAAGTGCACGTTCGGTGCCAAGTTAGGAAAATTACTAGGCTTTATTGTTAATGTAGACACCTAATTTTATCGAGCAAAATCCAACTAGTTGTAATGCTCTTACAGTTTAACCTGATTCAAATTCAATATTTCTTTAATTTTGAAAAGTTTTTAAAATCAAATTTTGGACCAATTTGACCCAAAATATCCCAAGGTCAAACTTAATCAAACTAAGTCAAAACAGTTTAAAATTGACTAAACCGAATAGAACTTGGGCAATTTTTAAAATTCACTACCATTTGGAATCAATATGGCTTAAAATTGAGAATTATGGTTTTAAAGCATTGAAAAACTTGATTACATTCTAGAAAGGGTAAAATTACTAAAATGCCTTTCAGGGGTATTTTTGTAATTTGATATTCTAGAAGTTGGATTTTCATGAAAACTTTTAGATCACTTTAAAATATTATTTCATGACTTTTGGTGTATTAAAAACCCTAATCGCATCTTGAGAAGTGAGAAATTACCAAAATACCTTTAATGATATTTTTGTAATTTGACCTTCTCAATATAAGTTTTTTTGCAAAACACTCCAAATCATTATTTCATATTATTTCAAGATTTTTGGTGCATTAAAAACCTTGGTCGCACTTCGGAAGGTATGAAATATTAAAATACCCTTAGGGATATTTTTGTAATTTGGCTTTTTCAAGGTCAGTTTTTCACAAAATATTTCAAATCATGTTTTTAAATTATTTTATAATTTTTAGTGCATTAAAAACCTTGGTTACACCTTGGGAGGTATGAAATTACGAAAACATCTTTTAGGGATAATTTTGTAATTTGACTTTTTTGGGGTCAAATTTTCACAAACTTTCAAATGATGATTTTATAATATTTCAAGATTTTTGGTGTTTTAAATCACAAAAATGAAGAAGGGAACATTGTTTTTCAAGAAAATGGCATAGAAATTGAAAATTTTCTTATAGGGGTAGATTGGTCTTTTCATATGGTTCCAGCAGCATTAAAAATCCAATCTTTGGTCATGAACATTTGAATCGTGGGATGATCTTGAGGGGCTATACCCAATGATGAAAGTTGGCTCTTTACAAAATAAAACAAGGGAGAAAAGATAGCCATTAGATGGAGATTTGCTCTAAGAGCTTGCATCGCTTGTGCATGAGATATTTATTCTTCATTAAAGAGTTGGAAAAATGAAGCAACTGGGGAATGCATGTAAAAATAGTAGAGAAAAAATGGAAAAATACTTGAAAAGCTTTGTAAGGGTATAATTCTTACTAGCATTTTCCTTTGCATTTCATATTATTTTCATAGTGTTTAGCTTTCAATTTTTCTGTTTTGTTAAAGACAATTCATAGTTTTTCATCTTTTTTAATCCAAGATTGAATCAAGATTTCATCCAACTAAATAATAGTTTGGATTGAAGCTAAAAGGGTCGAGCAACATTAAAACAAAATCCACCATTGTTGGCCATTTAATGGCTTGGCCAAGCACCATATCACCACAGACGAACCTTCTTTTTGTTCTTTTGAAATGTTTTTCTTACTTCTAATGATATTCATAATGATTAAATGGTTAGTTTGCTTGTTATTTGCATGAATTTTGATTAGTTTAATGGTATATGTAAGATGTTTGGTTATATGTGTTTATTTTCATGATTTCCTTTTTGTTTAGTTTACTACATGTTTGATGAAATTCCATGCATGATAAAAATGTCTTTATATTATGTTATTATGAAGTTTTATGCATGATTAGAGTAAATAAAATGATGAAAGATTGTTGATGTTGCCATGGAGTTTTAGGCCAAGTCATTCCCATGCTAGGCTGAAACTTGTTCTTTGCAAAATGACCAAATATTGCTTGTTTCTATATGTTTGCAAATGTTCTTGCTTTGTTCTTCAAGTTTTCAATTTTTTTATTTAATTTTCCATGAATAAAAATGATAGACTAGTAGGTTTTTTGGAGATTTTATGATTATTTGCATGAATTTCAAAAGAAAAAAAAAGTGGTGGAACATGTCTTTTAAATTCTTTAAAATCTTAATGTTTGATCCATTTTCATCATGTTGTTGTATGCATATTTAGTTTTTAATATAGTTTAAAAAATGCGTACATTTGTAATAAGTTTGTTCCATAGTCATGCATTTTCCACACATTAATATTTTCATTTTTACCAATGGCATTCTTGTAGTTTATTTTTGTCACACACATTTTCGATGAAACCTCAAATTCCAAACCCCGAACTCCAAACCCTAAACCACCATCTAAACCCTAAGCCAAAACCCTAAACCTTAAACCAAAATCCTAAACCCTAAACTAACCCAAACCCTAAGCTGAACCCCAAACCCTATCCTAGACCTTAAACCTACCAAAATCCTAGAAACCTAAACCAACCTTTAAACCCTAAAATCAACCCTTGATCCCATTCATGCATTTGCATTTTATTTACTTTGTTGTTACATGCATTCTTAAATTGTCATGCATTTACTCAATTGTCATGCATTCGTATTATTATTATATTCATTCATACCATACATATATTTTCAAAAATAAGTTTTTAAAGAAAAATGTTTTTAAATAAGATGACATTCAAGTAAAAATAAGGTTCGAGATTTGGCCTAAATATATGAGGACTCTCAATGGTTATCATTTATGTGAGGTGTTATCTTAATTTTATAGGATAATTTAAAAATCTTTAAGTTAGAGATACTTTTAAAGCTCTACCTAAATATATGAGAGTGAAAAATATATCTCGATACTTAAGATGTTTTCATCTTGATCCAAAAATAAAATTCTTTGTTTCCAAAAGAAAAAAAAATTGATTTACTTTCAAAAGAAAGAAAAAAAATTCAAGTTTTGAAAAAGAAAGGAATTAATTTCTAAACATTAGAATTGGACCATTTTCACTAAAAACTAAGGATAACATGCAATCAATTGGTATCGTCCTTGACAGGCACTATAGAGGTACTAATCTTTCTCCATGCATAACCGCTTCTGAATCTAACTTTATTTTGGTAAACCATGAAAATTAGCACCCCCATTTTGTGCTGTCGATGATTATGAGCCAATCAAACTTAACTTTCTTGATAAGGATCTGATGGTTGTTTCCCAAATTGATAAAGGTGAGCCAACTAAGAAACCTTCAAAATGTACTTTGATAGAGCTTTAAATGATTTAAGGCATAAAATTGGGGCAATCCTTATATCTCATAATGGAAATTATTTTGCCATTATAGCAAGACTGAACTTATTGCACAAATAATGTTGCTTATATAAAGCTTGTCTTATGGGGTTACAACCAGTAAGTGAAAGAAAAATTAAAGTATTGAAAGTTTATGGTGATTCTGTTTTAGTTATTTATCAACTTCAAGGAGAATAGGAAACAAGGGAATCAAAATTAATCCAACATCATAAGTATATTCTTAAGTTGATCAAGCAATTTGAAAATATTTAGTTTAAACACTTGCCTAGAGAAGAAAATGGAATTGCTGATGCACTAGCTACTTTGACGGCCAAGACACTACAGGAGATTAGGCTTTTAGTGGCATTGTTTTTTCACATTTAGAGACATTTATAAATGCCACTAAAGGATTAGCGGCATTTGCCAAAAACGTCGCTGGCAAATGCCGCTAAGAGTGCTGCCTATAACTGCGTTGGGAAAAGTAGCGATATTTTTAGAAAAATGCCACTAACTTAGTGGCATTTTTATCATAAAACACTGTTAAATTTAAAGGCATTTATAGTAGAAAGTGTCGCCATATTTTGACATTTATTTTTAGGTACAAATGCCGCTAAAGTAAGAAATTTATTTTTTTATTTTTCTTTTAATATTGATTATTATCATCAAATAAAAAATATTAAAAGAAATAAAAACGAACTTAAATTAATAAGCTGAATATTATAAATACATAATTCGTTCCAACATGGATGGAACACAAAGTTTAATACATGTAATAACATTACTTAGTGGCATTTTTATCATAAAACACTGTTAAATTTAAAGGCATTTATAGTAGAAAATGTCACTAAATTTAGTGGCATTTATAGTAGAAAGTGTCGCCACATTTTGACATTTAGAGGTATTTTTAGGTACAAATGCCACTAAAGTAAGAAATTTATTTTTTTATTTTTCTTTTAATATTGATTATTATCATCAAATAAAAAATATTAAAAGAAACAAAAATGAACTTAAATTCATAAGCTGAATATTATAAATACATAATTCGTTCCAACATGGATGGAACACAAAGTTTAATACATGTAATAACATTCAAATTATTTTAGTATATTAACCAAAAATTTAGAATGTATGGAATTGATGACTGCATAGATTTGGAGCACTACCATTTGTTGAAAGATTTTTCCCAACTTGGTCACTACCATCTTTTGTTGTTAATGGTCTTTATGCACAATGAGTCCTTTTAAGCAAGATTAAGTCGTTTCATCAAACACTATGATCTAGAAAAACAAACAAAACAAATGCCAAGATGAGATGAAAAAAAACATAATAGACAATTTCAGAATGCTTTTCTAAGGATATCTTGAATGAATTAACAAATTCATGTTAACAAGTAACAATTTTTTAGTAATTTAAAAAATATTCTTTTAAAAAAAAACTAAACCTAAAATTTCATTCGTGTTTGTAACTAAATTCAACATTCAATTTCAAGTTTTTCAAAGAAAAACCCTATTTCTTTCACTTTCTATTCTATCTTGAAATTTTCTCGCCATCCAAACAAAACCAAACTCAAAATTGCAATAACGAAATAAATTGGTAAAAAACAAAAAAATGGTCAAACACTAAAAATTGCCAATGTTGAAATGAAGCTTGAATGGCAACAGAAACATAATAAATCAGATGGGAAGTTTAAGAATTTGACTCAACAAATCAGACTAAAAGTTTAGGAATTTGACCCAAAATGCAAGAAAGCTAACTTGAAATTTTTGAAAATGAAAGGAAAAAAGATGAAAATTGATCACAAAATGATTGAAACTTAGGTAGAAAATGAGAATAAAGTGACTCAAAATGAGCAAAAATGGAAGAAATGAATAGGGAAAAGAAAAGCAAAAAGGGATCTCATAGGTTTGAAATT
This sequence comes from Durio zibethinus, assembly GCF_002303985.1. Next base: position 12,097,882 of record NW_019168381.1, on the reverse strand, counting down.
TAAGTAAAATTTAGCAGTGAGAAAGAATGATTATTGAAGGTGTTTTTGGTTAAAAAAGCCTTCCTTCAATAATCCTCTCTAATTTTTTTGGACAACTAACCAAGATGGAACTACGAGTCAGGAAATGATCTAGATGGAATTAAGATCGAATGAACGAGATGAAACTTCAAGTCTAAAGATAAAGTGACCAAGACTAAGTCGAGGTTGAAAATGACTGACCGAAATAAAATCGTGAGTCAAAAAATGATTTGGACAAACCAAGATCGAATGACCATGGTGAAATCGTGAGTCTAAAGATAAAGCGACTAGGATCGAGTTAAGATAAAAAATAACTGACTAGGATTAAACCACAAGTCAAAGAATGGTCTAGAAAGAACTGAGATAAAAAATGAGTGATAAATAATATTGCGATGATGCAAATGCATATCATATCTAGGATACATATGTAAACATAGTGTGTAATGCAGATGTTAATAAATCATGCCATGAGGTTTCAATTGTGGTAACAAAGTTATCAAGATGTCATCAATCTTTCTTGGCTTCTCGATTTTAATGATCTTAGAGCAAATTTTATCGGTTGGTCCATATTTTTCCTTTCATTTGATCACAACTCACAAGTGTATCAACCAATCTATCAATGAATTCATTATTGGGTTACCTTTTTTGCCTCTTTGTAAATCATTTTCTCATGCTTCTTTCATTTATCTCATTTTAGATTTCTTTCAAAAATGGAAAACTCTTTATGGAAAGTGTCATTCATTTATTTGTCATCATTCAAATAGTGACAGACATGATACATTTTCTTGGTTCATTTGAGGAATGTTCATTTAGTGAAGGGCAAGAAAAATGGATCTTTATTATTGGAAAAACAAAAGTAGGGTCAAGAACAACTTAAGGGTGAACAAAGGCAAAATGTTATGATTTATTCAAATAGAACATTAACATCCAAAATAATGATTGCTCAAAAAATTTTGAACTCAAACTCAAGATCATTCTTTAGAAACACATTCCATTAATTTTTTCAATCTTTGAGTTAATTATCATCCTTGTTCAGGGGACTTTCACATGAAGTTGTTTATTCAAGTTTTTGTCTTCACTTAAATCGCCCTTCAGGTTTTCAGTTTAAGTTTTCTTTTTTGCTTTTTTTTGTTTTTTTTACTTTTTTTTGGTTTTTTTTACTTTTTTTTGTTTGCTTCTTTTTGTTTTGCACACCTTTTTCTCATTTTTCTTTTTCATTTCTCTTTCTCTTTTATTCATTAATGACACTTTGATCAAAGCTTTAAACAATCCAATGGCAAACCCTTCTAATTCAATTTATGATTATCTAAATTGAGTATTCATGTTCGATCAAAATAGACTTTTACGGGATGTAACATAGGCTAAGGTAAAGGTTGCCAAAGAAAGAGATAAAGCAGGCCTAAATTGTATTTGTAGGGTAATCAAACCAAGGATCATTTCTTTATGTAGAGCACTTTGACATTTTACCCCATTAATTTTTCCTTTATTTTCTTTTTCATTTTTTCATTTGTCAAGGACACTTAACCATAAAAGGGCTTTGCCCCTAAGAATGAACAAATTTCTCAAACTTTGCCCCCCAGTGTGGGGGTGATCCTTGGTTAGGGTTTCTTAAAAGAAATTTTTAACAGTTTCAAATGGGATAGCAAAAGATAATTTTTTTTGGAATGATAGAAGAAAGATGGTCATTTTTCATTTTGAACATGAATACTCTTAATGAAAAACATTTATTAATCAAGAACATATTTATGAACAAACATTTGCAAAGATTATGTATTGCACCACTTTCAAAACCATTCACCTTTTTTTTATTCAGCCGTCTCAATAATCTCAAATTCATGATTCAAAATATCATGAACAATGTTTTTAAAGTCAAACCCTGAATTATCATCATGACTGCTTGAATATTCATTATTTGTAAATGAAGAATAGATATGAAAAAGAGGTATAATAAGGTAAAAGTATATAGTAGTGATTCACACAAAAAAAGAATGTCATGAAAATGCATCATATCTGTCATTTTTATTAAAATGATGAAAATTAAGATGAAATCTAACTACATAAAAAAAGATCTAAATTCTCAAGAAGTTCAAGATAATAAGTAGTTCCAATCAACCTCTCAAGATTATGCCTTTAGATGATTAGGTGACAGGTTATCACTGACATTGGATGTTGTGTTTCCATTGGTATCGAAATTTATCAATCTTTCTTTGATCAAACTTTGCACCATAAGTTTCAAAGGGATGCAATTTTTGGTGGAATGGCCTACCACCCCAAAATGGTAGTCATAGTGAACAGTGAAGTCATACCATTTGCGATAGGGAGGTTTAGGTTGTTTTGCAAAAATAGGAGCAATCAAATGGTTCTTGTAAAGCTCTTGGTATAAATCCGTACAGCTCATAGAAATAGGGTCAAATGTAAGCTTTTCCCAATTTAGTGGTTCTCGCATACCACTTGTTAAGGTAATTGGATAAATAGAAAGCCTCGATGTGGATGGATAAGAAAGTCATGGACTTGATTGGTACACCACAGCAGAAACATGACTTATGAAAGAATGAAATGTGAGATAGGTTGGCTGAGGATAGTTTTTGGATTGCTGCCTATCGAAACTTACAGCTTGAGTCTCACTTTCTTTTTTCTTGGGCATCTTTTTAGTAACAGATGATTCCCTTTATTTCAATTTACCGCTCTTGATTGCATTTTCAATGATCTCTCCTAAATCACCATATCGGTAAAATTTTTAGTTGCATCTCTACCATTTTCTCATAATATGGTGACTTAAGAGTGCTTACAAATAGCACTATCGTCTCTTTCTCTGTTAATGGGGGTTGTACCTAAACAGCGACATCTCATCACCTTTGGGCAAACTTCTTCAAAGATTCAGATGTTTATCTTTGCAAGAGCATCCAAAATTTTGTTAATTTTCCTCAAATATCTCCTGAGCCTTTTCTATCCTTTTGAGGCAACTTGCATTATCTTGTGCCATTTTTTTAACTCTAACTCGAGTGTAGTACCGATGTTGATCTATCTTTAAACCTAGATTTCCTACAATTATGGTGTAAATTTAGAATGATGTTTATGGATCTATCAGATTATGCATGAAATGATTGTAATGATGAATATATGCATACACAATGTAATATGCACAAAAAGAAAAGAAATAAAAGGAAGACAAGAAAATTAGTTAATAACCTAAAAAACTAAACACTATAAAGTAAGTCAAATAACAATATGACCCTAAATTTTAAGTTAACTATAAAGGGTGAAAGGACATGACTCTATCTATGGTTAGGCTCTTAAAGTTAATTATATATGGTTTGGAATACTTTTAAAGGTTCCCAAATTGTTTCTTACATCATAGTCCACCACAGACTAGTAAGGCACCCGTATCCTCACCTATCATAGGCTACAAGCGAAAATGGTTTAATTTGAATGGGAGTGTTTCGTAGGCTCATATGGAGACATGAAATCTGACGAGAGCATAGGTATTTCACTCATTCTTAAGGGTAAAGCTCGAGTGGAGAGCTTTATGTTATGTATATACAAATGAATGACAAATATATACAATGAATACATGAATAACTAATAAATATCAGCAATGAAAAAATAGGAAAAAGGAAAAAATCCCAAATTTATTAGGCAAGGCTTAGATAATAAGAAATTATTTACTGGCCTCACTCTCGATGTTCCTAGTGGAGTCACCAAACTATCATAACATATAGATTCATGGACCTACCGCTAGACATTGATTAAAAGAGTCGCCACCAATATTTTTTGTTTAGGTGTGATTGACCACCTGATTGAATCTATCCTATCTAAAGAGAAGTCCCAAGATAGACGTAGGTATCTTTAAATAGTAGATTTTGATCTACAAAATCAAAGTTTAGGTTCGGGAGTATGATTACATGTGGGAAAGGTTGTAGCACCCCTATAACATCCACCCAAAGAATGGTACCAGTTTGATTTCAAATTATCCAAGCCTTGACCATATTTGTAATTTACCAAATTTTTTAATATTGAAAATTAGTCTTAAAGTTGTCCCAATAGTTTGGTAGCAATTTAAGACAATTCTCTCACCTTAGAAGTATTCATGGAGACTAGTGTCCCACTTTGAAAAGGCTCTATCATCGAATTTGTTAAAATATTTTATTAAAAAAAATTAGTAAAGTTTCCCAATAGTTTGGTGGGACTTATTTTGAAGCAAATCCCTAATAGTTTGGTGAGATTTTATTACAAAAGATTTGTAAAGATTTTGAGAATCTCATTAAGTCTCCTAATAGTTTTATAAAACTTAATTTAGAAAGCAATCCTCAAATCATTTGGAAGATGAAAACATTTTTTGTTGTTTTTTTTCAAACTAATTTTATGAAATTTTCCAATACTTTGGTGGATTCCATAAAATTTAAATCCATAAAAATTCTCTAATAGTTTGATAAGATTCATGAATTTATTTGAAAAGATTTTGTCATTTTTATTTTTTAATCCTTATTGGAAAAGATTTTTTTTTGCTTCATCTATTTCTCAGAAAGAAAAGATTTTTTTTATAAATATTGAATTACTAAATAAAATAAATAAAAAACTAGTAAAATAAAATAAGATAAAAATAATGAAAATAAAATAAAACTTAAAATATGAAAATAAATGAAAATAAAAAAACCAAATAAAAATGGAAAAGGAAACCTTGCAAAATGGGTCGGGTCTGCATGTGGATCTGGGTGTTTTTAATTTTAGGCTTTTCTTCAGAAGTGTTTGAGTATGCCTCTCTTTCTAAAATGGTTATTCTTCTGTTTTCTCTCTAACTAATTTTTAAAAATTGATGAATAAATCCCAAAAGCTGATAGAGAATTTCCAAAAACCCAATAAATTGTCTAGAAAGCTAAACCTAGGAATTCCTAGAATGCAAAACCATATAGAAATTCAAACTTAAAAACACCAAATCCCAATTCTAGAAAATCTAAACAAATCAAACCCAGAACCTAAAACCTCTTGGTTGCTAAACAAATTTCTCTCTTTCCTCCCAAGAGTTTATGCATAATCTTCTTTTCTAAATGCCTTCATTTGCTTTGATCACAAGTTTATATAGGAATTCATGTCCAATCAATTCCCCTTAAATCTATGATTTTGTTTGATTTTCGTTTTAACGAGAATTGATTTTGAAATTAAATCCCAAAAATATCTCCCTATCATTTTAATGTGAATTGATTATGGAATTAAATCTTGACAATCCCTCCACATCATTTTTAATGCCAATTGATTCTGGAATTAAATCCCAAAAATCTCTCAATTACGGTTGAAGCTTAATTTCAAAAAAATATTCTTGGATAAAATGGGGTGCCTACAATGTTAAGAATGATCTATGAACTATAGTGATATGTTCAATGTGTTACCAAAAATTTAAAAATCTATAATGTGGTACTTGAATTATGAATTTGTTAACTAATATGGTACTTAGAGTATGCGTCATATGTCATCATTTAGAGCTAACCACAATAAGGGTGAGTACCATATTAGTTAAATTCATAGTTCAAATATCTCATTAGAGATTTTTACAATTTAGCTACCATAATGAATATTTCATTATAGTTCAAAGATCATTTGTAACATTAACCTAAAGAATTAGCATTGCATTATGTTTGGATTAAGGGGAAGGGAAGGAAAGGAAAGGAAAATAAAAGAAAGTAATGGAAATAAAAAAGCCCTTCCTTTGTTTAGATAAACTTTTAATTTAAAGGAAAGGAAAGAGATGAAAACTGAATAACCTTTGGTTTCCCTTATAATCCTTATTTTTTTAATACCCCAATTTGGGGGAAAAGCTAAGGAAAGGAAAGCCAAAAAAATTATTTTTATAAATTATATCCATATTCTTATTAACATTAAAAACTTAGTAAAAGAAACCTAACCACATCACAATTTTTTTGGAAGTTTTTCAAAACCGTCTCTTTTTTTTTAAAGTAAGTTTCTTATGTCCCTTCCAATATAAAATTTTTTTATAATTTTTTGGTGATTTGGTTTGATGAATGATTGAATATGAATAGACATATTTTTTAGGTTTATGAGATGTAATATTTTTATGTGGTTGCATTTTTAATATTTAATAGCTTTTATATAAACATATTACCAAAGTGATAATGTGCTGAAATTTTGGCAATGGTCAAAAAATCCATTAATGCATGTTTGTAAAATATCTTTCTGTTTCATTTGATTAAAAACCACTAATATAGTAGCAATTGTGAGGCCATACAAGAGAGCAAACATATCATGATCCAGAAATGCACTAAAATCATAAGTAATGAAAGGTTATAATTAAAAAAAATTATTATAATGAATCATTTCCTTTTTTTCCCCTCTTTATCTAAACAATGGGTGTTAAAATTCTTTTCTTTTCCTTTCCTTTATTAATTTTAATTATCCAAACAAGGGGTACATATATCCTTTCCTTTCTTTTAAAAAACTTTCTTTTCTTTTGCTTTTCTTTTCTTTCCTTTCCTTTCCTTTATAAATATTTATCCAAACATTACCTTAGGGGTTTAATGTCAAATTAATAAAGCTTATGGCTATCTAAATGTATTTACTTACTTAGATTTCCTTTTCAAAATTAGTTTTTGTCAGACAACACCATCATTTAGTTAATAAAGATGATTCCTTTAATTTTTTTTATAATTGATCCCTTAAAAGATGAGCTTTTAGTGGTAGCATACATTTTAGAAAGTACAAACATAAAAAAGAGATAAAAATATTTATTATTTATTTGATTTAATATGTTAAAACTAATTTATTCTCCTTTTATTTCTATGTAATTGTAGGTTTCCACAAATAAATAAAAATATTAAATGTTTTTATCTTTGTTTGTATAAATTAGTTTAAATAAAAAATCATAGTATGAAAAGTCATCATATTAATTTCAATATTTGCAAGTGTTACTTGTTTTTTAATAAATTAGCATAAAAAATTAGAATATGAAGAGTTGTCTTATTTATCTAATATAATTAGATTCCAAACAATAAATATGCTCATCAATGATGTATATATATATATATATATATATTATACATTAAGTTGTTAATTCAATATTTATTTAAAGTAAAAAATAAAATATGAAAGGTTAGAATATTAATTTTTTATTTTTTACATTTTAGTAATTAATGATTTAAAAAAATACATTTAAAAAGAGAAAAAAATATATAAATCAACTTTTCAATTTTTCATAATTTTCTACCACCAATGCAAATTAAAATGATAGAAAAAGGAAAATTTATAAAATATTATCATATTAATTTCAATCTTTTCATAATCAATTTATTTTAAAAAACTTTCCATATTCTACTAACAATTGAATTTGGAAAATATGATAAAGATATGAAAAGTTACAAAAAAATATTACATTAATTTTAATAGAGGGATCAAATTACATGAGTATAAAATTAATTTGTTTTACACCATTTTATAAGTTCATATATTATAAATTTTTTTTTTTATAAATCGACCATCAGATTTAACAATGTATTTGTACCTATTATTCACATAATGTTTCAAGTCAATTCAATATTCTTATAATTTTGGTAGAGAATAATATCGATTCAATATATACTAATGATTAACATTTTATTATTATCACACAAATAGTTATATATTTTACATTTACTTGAAATTTGGCATGTATGCTTTATTTGAATAGTGCATAAAATTTAATGATTGGATTATCAAATATAAATCATATAAAAAGATATGAGATAGGATAAAACTAAATTACTTTTACACATGTTTAAGTAAATCTTTAGTCATTGTGGGTTTTCATATTTCATTATTTAATGATTTGAAAATAAATCTTTGAAAAGAAAAATAAATAATACCAAACAACCTTATTTAAAAAAGTTTTCATATTTTACTGACTATTTAAATTTAATTAATAATAAAGAGATGAAAAAGTTACAAATCATTATCATATTAATTTCATTATATACATATTTCATGAATTAATGATTTAAAAATAAATCTTTTAAAAATAAAGAATATAAATAAATTTTATTGATTTGTCACTTTTATTTCTTTTGGAGGTTTCATGATTTCATTGGTCTTTCATAATAATTTTTTTTTCTTTAATATGATTGTTATTTTAATTTTTTTGTTTATGTTGTTTAAATTTAGGTTGTTTTTTATCTTAATTTTTATTTCAATAAAGAGAAACTTTTTAGAATTTAGAAAGCTTATATATGTGTGTGTGCACATACATATACATATATATATATATATATATTTATGCACATATATATTATTTAAGTTTTTTTTTTAAGTTTATTCAAGTGTTTTAAAAGAAAAAAGACTAATTATGCAAAGCATGAATAAAAAAACCTAGTACACTTATATAATCCTCCAATTAAAAAAAAACCATAAGTCTCAAGAAATCAAAACTCAAAACATAAATGTTAGAAAATTAATGATTTCAATAAATTTTAACAAATAATGGTTTTAAAGAATATGAATAGAAAAAAATCAAAAGTCATGAATCCATATAAATATGAGGCAACCAAAAGTCTATTGAATTCTATGCAATAAAATTAAGAGACATATTTAGAATTTATGTAAAAAGACTTAGCATTTGTTGCAAAATATCTGAGTTTTATATTATATATGATTATTTATGTTTGGGTTATTTTATAGTAATTTATTTTTGAAAAGGGTTCAACTTACATAACATAAAACTTAAAAAGTTTTATACATTTTTCTAACCATTGATTTCAATAGATTCAAGAGAGACAAGTTAAAAATGGGAAAAAATGGTTTAATCTCATCCTTGAATATATTAAAATCAATAGTTAGAAAAATGTGTAAAAATTTTTTAGTTTTACATTGTGTAAGTCGATCCCTCCTCTTTATTTTTTGGATATAGCTAAAATTTCTCACTATCATATGGATTAAAGTTAAGTTTTCATTGTATTTCAATTTTATTGAAAATTTCAATTATTTTCAATTAGATATGTTAATTTGTATATCCATATAGTGTAAAAAATTAGCAAATTTATATTCATATCATGTTTTATACGAAAATTGCATCTCATGATCATATCAATGTGAAAAACACAATATATATTTGTTTTTATTAACCTCTTATGAGGCTTTTGATAAAATTTTAAACCATGTTTTTTTCGTATCATGTCATAGTATTGTATTGTAAGTATCTAGATCTACTTTCAATGCTATTGAAGTTCTCTAGTATATTTTCAATATCAATGATTATTAAACAAACATTAATGAAAATATTGTTTTAGTTTGAGTTTAAGTGATCAAAATTTTCAACTTTGACTTTATTTTATTTTAAATTATTATTAATTAAAATATAAAAAAATATTTTTCAAAAACCTTGAATGAAGAGGTTTTCAAAGAAAATTTTATAAAAAAATTAATTTAATAAACTATTTAAAATGTAAATTGTCAATGTTGAAAAAGTTTGCAAAAAATTCAAACCAAACATTATTTATGAGACGAAATGGGCATTTCATCTCTTAAAAATCAACAAATCTAAAAGCATATTGACAAAATTCTATGATACTAAAAATATAATGAAAATTTTAATATGACACATAATACAATGGAAAAATTCACATTTATCCCAATTTTTATGCATAAAAATCAAATCAAATCAAATAGGCACAAAATTGGTTGACTTGGATAAATAATGCCACATAATTCAGCAATTCCCTAAAAAAAATCAATAGTTGATTTGTAGATCTAGTAGTTTTTATATTTGTATCATGTAAAAAATCAACAATTTGTGTATGTTAGAAAATTCAAGATATAAAGTTTGCATCTTTGTCATAAACTGTGCAAAATTTGATGATGATCTTCCACTTGTATCTTCGGTTGTAATATTCTCTTCAAGCTTTGATTGATCCAAAGATAAAACCTTCAAAGAATAAGAAAACGACTTTAAGGCGTGCCACAAATATCACTTTCCTTAAGGTTTATTTTGTCCCTGCCAATTATAGTATACAAAATGCATGTAGGTTTAGGGCTATGGTGGTAGGATTAAGAAATTAGATGAGCCATGGCATGGATTATGTGGAAAGTTGTAGGAAGGTGGAAGCTTAGAGGCTGGTTGGTTGCCATGGCTGGCGGATGGTTTGCAAGAATTGTAGGAAGCAGCAGTTGAGAGAAAAACAAAAAGAAGTTCAAGTCAAATGAGACTTTTGGAGGATGCATGAGAATAAGGTTCTTTTACACTTTTAATTGAAAGAAATATTTGGATGTAGTGGGGAGTTTGGTGGGCATTAGGTTCGATCATTGTTTGACCAATCAAAAATTAATTTTTTTTTTTTTTAATTTAGGGGAAAATTTTTGGACAGAGAAATAATTGGTTAAAATTGAAAAGTTTTGGGAATTAATTTTGATATGGATTGAGAAATTTGAGATGAAAAAGTTTAATGTAAATTTGAAAGGGATATTATATTATAATTTAGATCAAAAAATAAAATATTAAGTGATTACTATATTAATTTCGATTTTTTTATTTGGCTTTATTAATGATTTTATTGTTTTGATATTTGTAAGTTGTTAATTTTTTAACAATGAATGTTTTACTATAATTCAAAAAATTATAAATAATTTTTATATATAAATAAAATAACATAAGGTATCATTAATTACTTTAAAAATCATGAAAAAATAATTTTTATGATTATATTTATAATTACTATGATTTCTAACAAGTTGTGCAAATTTGAAAAAAATTTCACTATCACAATAACTGCAATGATATCTATTATATATAAAATCGTGATAAACACAACATGACTAAAAACGTGTTTGATTGCAATTTAAATCCCTGCTTGTGATAATCAAACCACTAAACACCTTTTGATGAAAATAAAAATATCAATCTTTGATCAATAATTTTGCAAAAATAATGGCAAAGTAACTATATTTTATTTGTGAAAGAAATGGAAAAAAAAAAGAGTTTCAGAATTATCAATTATTGAACATGTCCAAATGAACACTTTCATCCTATACTTATGGAGATTTAATCCTAAAGTAAAGACTATTTGATTTTATTATTTCAATCAAAAATCATTTCCTTTAATAAGAAAGCTACCTTTATGAATTATTAATGTTATATTAGTTCATTTGAATAATCATACTTCTTATTCTAAGGGAAACTATTTTTCACGTTTCAGAAAAACACAACTTTCAAAACTATGACAGTCAACTGCCTTATATAGAAGATATGATCAAATGAATATTTCTCAAATTGTATTGAACCTGTATAAAGTATAAGATATATATTATATATATATCATGCTACACATAAATGGAATAATAGTAGTTGCTACTCTTAAATCAGTGTAGCTAACACAAAATCTTTGTTGAAGTCTGATTAATATTTTTCTTGATTTTTGTGCCGATTGGTTTTTTGATGTAGCCTTAACATTTAAACATAATCTGTTGATTGAAGGATTTGATTTGCCTTTAACCACAGCTGTTAATTTATTCTCTTTAATACGGCCCAGCAAGATAGGTATGGCATCAACAACACTTATCTTGGGTCGAAGAGAAGCAAATCGTGTTCTTAAGACAAGTTTTGTGAGCAATTAGCTGATTGGTCCTTGGATAAGATGTGAGATACTGCTACTAACCACTGGTTGATGCGATTTCGAACAAAATGATAATCAATGGCAATGTGTTTCATCTTGGAGTGAAACACTGGATTAACACAAACATAGGTAGCTCTAATATTATCACAATAGTAGGTATTTTTGTGAGATGGATGCCTAACTTAGTGAGTAAAAATTGCACCCAAGCTAATTTTGATATAGTGGTAATGATTGCATGATATTCTGCTTCGGAAAATGAGCGAGCCACCGAACATTATTTGCAAGAGCATCAAGAGGTTGGAGTTCTAGCAAGATAGAGAATGTAATAGGTGATGGATATTCTGCCATCAAAATTGTCAACCCAATTGACATTTGAAAAGGCTATAAGAAATGATAAAGTTTGTGTTTAAATAAAAAGACCATGATTGATTATTCCTTTTAAGCATCGAAGAACCTTTTTAAGAGATGCAAAATGAATTTGAGAAGGAAAATGCATGAATTGAGTAATTTATTGATAGCGAAGGCTATGTGAGGCCTTGTCATGGACAAATATTGCAATCCACCAATTAATTTTCTGTAGAATGTAGCATTAACTTTTGGAGAACCATCATACAGGGATAACGAGCAAGAAGTGGCCAAAGGAGTTGCAACTTCTTTTGCGCCTACCATTGATGACTTTTCAAGCAACTGTCGAATATATTTCTGCTGAGATAGAAAAAGACTCGATTTTGTCTTTAGAACTTCAACCCCTTGTAGAGACCGGTTTTGTCCGGGTTTGCTATTAAAATTAATAATAATAATACTAATAAATATATATATGTACATTTTTAAAAAATTATTAATTAAAAAAAACAAAAACAAAAAAAAAGAAATAGAAAATGGCAGAAAGCAGGGCGACTGATGCCTGGCACCAGTCACCCTGTAGTTGGCACTAATCGCCCATTCTCCTACCCGACCAACCCCCTGTCCAGCCACCAGACCAGACAGCCACCCTATAGCCAACTTGCCACCACCTGTTCTCTTTTGAACTCCTTAAAAATCCCCAACTTCTTCCCCATGATCTCTTTCTCGGACGCCCAGGAGCTGATTTTTTTTCACCCCTTTGGCACTAGACACTAAATGCTTACCCTTCATCACTACCCAGCCCCCCTTTCAACAAGCTCAATCCTCATACTAGCACCCCAAACACCACACCAAACCTCTTCCTTCAACAACCCCAAATAGAACGCAAAAAAAAAAAAAAAAACAGAAAAATAGAAACAAAAAAAAGAGACAAACACAGTCCTCCCCGCAGGGAGGAACCCAATGCCAAAGCTACCTACGAAAGCAAAAAAATCACGTCAGTCTTGTTTCAACAAAACGAAAAAAAAAAAGGGAAACATAAATTTTGAGCCTCGATCTACGTGATCGGGGCTATTTTCGACAAAAAGAAGGTCAAATCTAGGAAGAGCGCATTGAAGAGCGCTTTTGGAAGTACTTTGGCATTTTTCGATCACCAGCAACCACCAGCAGCGATTGCCGGTGGTGACCCAAACGACGGCCGACGCGGTGGTGCAACGACTGGACGGCGAGAGAGCTCTAGAGCTCTCCCCCCTTATTTTTCTGAAACGCAAAAAGAATGAACAAAAAATTTTTTTTTCAGTTATATATAAAAGACTAAAGAGCAAAACGACGTCATTTTAGGCCAAGGAGGATCCGCGCGTTGATCCGAATTTGACCCGGGATCCGTCCAACCCGACCCGTGGACCCGCGCAACCCGACCTATGGACCTGCTCTTCCAATAGCTGCTGATTGATCCAATTGAACTGATTTGAATCGGACCGAACCATAGACCGCTAGCTCGAACCGTTGATTGAATCATAGAACCGGTCAGACCGGTCGAGACCAACATTGACCAGACCAGTCAGGTAAAAAAATTTTTTTTTTTAATTTTCTAAATTTTTTATATTATTATTTTTGTTATTTTGAGTATTTTTTTTATTCTTACATGATAAATTTCTAAATTTGTTAGAATAAATGTTTAATTGTTTTAATAATAATAAAATTGAAAACAAGTAATAATTAAAAATATACATTAAAAATGCTCAAAAAAATAATAATAATTTTTATTATTTTCCCTGCGTAGATGTTGTAGGGAATAAAAACATTTTCCTAAAAATAATTCTGCCTAGATGTTGGAGAATTATTATTAATAAATTTTCATAAAAAATAAATATATGAGAAGTTATTGATTAATTTTCAAAAATCACCAAAATCGAACTTGCTCCGAAAATTCGCCTAGATGTTGGAGATTTTTAGAGATGTTCGCATTTTCTTAAAAATGAAACCTTTTTTTAAAACCAAAACCCTAGGATTCTAAAACCCATAAAATCCAAAATCCCTTAAATCCAAAACCCTTAAAATCCGAAACCCTAGAACCTTTAAACCCTTAAATCCAAAACCCCTAAAATCCAAAACCCTAAAATCCCAACCTTTAAATCCATACCCAAAAATTCAAAACCCTTAAAATCAAAACCTTAAAATCCGAATCATCAAAATCTTGAAACTCTAACCTTTAAAATCTTTATTCAAGCCCTTACTCAAAACATCCTAAAAATCCTAAGGACACGTGTGAAAATTTCATTTGAAGCAATTCGTTCCCGAATGCCACCTAGATGATTGGGTATTTAAGAAATTTTACTTCGTTAAGTCTTTTCACATGATTTCTTAATTTGCATTAATAATAAGATTAATAAATAAAAAGTATAACAACAAATTGGGATCTTAAATATAAATAGTTACACCTAAGCTCTGCCTAGATGTTGGAGAGTCGGGGTGGCCTCATTATACTTAAGAATCCAACTTTTAAATTGCATCTCATCCTATATAACATTTATTGGCATACATACGCTAGCATGTTATTATCAATATTTATTTGCACGATTCTGTCTTTAATTTTTATTTACAACTTGGTGATAAAATATTTTATAATAAAAAAAGAATAATACTTTTAAAAAAAAATAACATTCCGAAAGAAATAACTCTTTGTACTCTACCTAGATGTTGGAGAGTCACCAATAATTTTCTATAAAGAATGTTATTTCATTTTAAGGATTGTTGTGTTAAATCTTAAGCGAAAAGAGTTATTTTGAACTCTGTCTAGTTGTTAGAGAATTTTAAGATAATTTTTTAACTTAAAGATTTTCTCAATATTTCTAAATAAAAATTTTAGCAAAAATATTTTTTAAAACGAAAGAAATTAGTATTAAATTTCAATTCAAAACCATTTTTATCCAACATTGAAAATAGTGCATAATTAAATGGTATCAATTTATAGGCGTTGTGGGGTTGCTAATCCTTCCCTACACGTAACTAACTCCCGGACCTAACCTGGTTTTTCGTAGACCAAAATTTATCTTTTTGATAAACTTTAAATCTGTTTCTATAGTTTTATTAAAAGGATAAACTTTTGCGTGGCCAATCACACCTTAACAAAGATTGGTGGTGACTCCCCATTTTATTTTTATCGATTTTAAAACTCATTTACGTCTGGCGATCCCAAAATCGTTACGACAATTTGGCGACTCCACTGGGGAGATTTAAAGGTCAAATTTTAATTATGCGCTATTAGCAATGGTTGGATTTAATTGATTTTATTTAATATTTAGTTTAATTCCCTTTGTTTTAATTTTAAATATATATATATATACAGTTAATAAATAGAATAAATTGCATGATAGTTATTATTTTGATTTTGTTCACTTGATTTATTTATTTGGATTAATACATTGCTTTACACACACTTTGCATATTCGCTCACATGCATAAGCTCTATACCCGGGCTCTACCCCTTTTAGGAGGAAGTAAAGTAGCTATGCTCTCATGAGGTGATAACCTCTGCATTTGCTAGCAAAACACTTCCACTCAAATTGAACCATTTTCGTTCGTAGCCTATAATGGGTAAGGATTGGGGTTCCTTACTAGTCCAGTGTGGATGCCAGTGAGGAACAATTTAGGAACCTTTAGACATATAAATCCTAAACCAGCATATCGTGAGCCATAGGAAACATGCCTAAGATAGAGCCATGCCACCTTTTTAGAAAATTACCAAAAATTAGGACATTATACGTTGTATTATTTTGTTGTATGGTTATTATATTATTTCTCTTACTTGTTTGTTTTGAATTCTTGAGTCATTTTATTTTATTTTTTATTTTTTTATTTTTTATATATTCTTTGATTATGTGCATTATATTTGAATATGTGGTATTTATTTTAGGTCAATCATTGAAAAAAGGCAAAAGAATATTTCCAAAGATTAAGGATTTTTCTTAAATTCTTTGTTTATTGGTCGAATAAAGACTAATTTTCAAGCCTTATTTATTTCTTTTTTCCTTTTCAAAACAAAAAATTTCGTATTTTATTTCATCTTTCACATTTCATACATCATACATGTATCTCATCCCATGTGCATTGTAATAGGATAATATGTGCATTCCATCCCATCCATATCAATAGGTAGTGCATGCATTTTACTTCATGCACATGCATCCCATGCACTTCTTAATAAGTAGTGCGCACATTCCATCTCATTACATGTTTAAAGGTAGTGTCAGTTCATTAGGATGACATAACACAAGCATTGCATTTCATATAAAAATATAATGAGCACTTGATAGGTTCATGCATTCCATACAAGTACATTCCATTAGTCATAAGAATACATCTCATCATTCATGTAAATATGTCATTGCATTTCATGCATATAGATTCATGAATAATAGGGTCATGTGGAACATACATTGTATTTCA
The DNA here is from genome assembly GCF_002303985.1 of Durio zibethinus. The sequence goes on along the minus strand of NW_019168381.1, from coordinate 12,081,491 downwards.
TAGTCCCCTATCCCTACAATATAACATTATATTCCTTGCATACACATTCATGGTTGATGAAAATTTTCATTTGGATCCTTGTACATATAAAAATCCATTATCATAGGCATATATGCATTTCATGACATTCTTTAGCCATCATATTCATATGTTCATAAACATACTTTGTGTGTCATTGTTTTTGTGATATTCATTCAATAAGGGTAGTAATCTAGAATTTTTGGTCTAAGTCCCGAAATAAAATATCTGTCTTGGTAAAAATTAGAATGCCAAAAATGAGAGATTAATTGGAAGCAAGGATTAGTGCTTTGGAGTTGAATCAAGAGGAATTATGGCTTCAGCTTTAAGAGATGAAACGACAAATGGCTCAATTGATAGAAATGGTTAAAGGTAGTGGTGGAGTTGAGTTTGTTCCTCCTCAAGGATCGTTGTCACTTTTGATTCCATCAAGTCAAGATTAATCGGCTCCTTTTAGTTCTAGCATTCTTTTAAAGGATATTAAAACATTGGATGATTTGAACAGTGATCGAAGTTTGGGCAAACTCAAGAGAGGAATGGGTGAACTAGCCACGCAAATGACTAAACTCAAGAGTTTGATTTCCAATAAAGAGTCGCCTGGCTTCAAACAACCATCACCAACTATCTCAAGTCTTAACCCGTACCTAAATCCTCCTTATGACTACTTCCAACCTCTTTTTCAAGTACCTAGAATTATGCCCCCAAGTGTCATGCAACCTTTAAAAATTTACACTTGAATTCACGTCCCCCAGCTCACATGTAACAATCACTTGTTCAGCATGCTATCCAACTACCACTTTATCAGCCCAATCTTTAACCCAGAGCTTTTCAAATCACCTCGGAACCAACTATACCAGCACCTTTTCAGTAAAGCAAACCAACCATAGGACAGAAAAACTCTAGTAACACCAAAAGAAAAGCTTCTATTGATCCAATACCCATGTCTTACACAAAGTTATACCTGGTGCTCCTAAGGAACCACCTCATTACCCCTATCCCTAAATGGTATAACCCTAATGCCCAATGTGAATACCATTTTGGTGTTATGGGCCATTCTCTAAAAGACTGCATAGCTTTGAAACATAGGGTGCAGGGATTGATGAAAGTCAGATATCTAAGTTTTGATGCCAAGATGAAGCTAGTTATTCATGAGAACCTTTCTTTGATCCATGCCGAAATAGTAGGTAGTGCTGCAGGCAACAGTAAAGTTGGTCAGATGATGAATAAAAAGCTTTTTAAGCAAAGGGTTACCCTTCATAGTAATCATAGTCAACTATTTTTTAGGTAAGACAAAGGGAAGTGGGAGCAGGTTTGACACTTTTTAGCCCCAACCCTAGAATGGTTTATGATGTGTAAACTTGATACTTTTGGAATAAATGAAAACTTCTTTTAACCTAGATTTTTTATGAATTGATGCCTCTGTCCTCTTTTAATAATTGGATGTCTAAAGGAGCCTGTAAAAAAAAAAAATAATGGTTGTAAATATGCCTTCATCAAACTTTTGAGAAAGAATGATTGGGAATGTATCTAAAAACTTTTCAGACATGGTGATTTTTGGTGAAATTATAGAAAATACGATCAAGAGTGGTAGGATTAAGTTAAAAGAGACGATAGATGTTGAAAAAAAAGTACATCAAAAAAGAATAAAAAAGAGATGCAAGCAGTCATAATAGATGGGCATCTACCTAATAGGTTTATCCCGTATAATCTTTATCCAGCTTATCAACCCCATCACCCTGTCATAAGCCATATCTCTCAAAACCTATATCTTTGCTAACCAAGCTAGCATTTGAGCTTTCTAGCAAACTTTCATCCTCAAATGGTCATTTATGATCTTGTTCCTACATTTGAATCCATCACCCGACCAACAAAGAATCGAAAGAGACCAAGGAATGATTAAGAGAAATTGCCATCCCCATTTCTTACTTTTTGCCTTCGCTAATAGAAGGTCGATATCTCACTCCTCTGCCTCTAAAAATAACACCAAATCCATCAGCAAGGATTTATGATCCCAATGGCAAGTGTGATCACCATATGGGGGCAATTGGCCACTCAACTGAAAAATGCAAGGCAGTTGAAAGAAAAGGTTGAAGATCTTATCAAGAATGGTATTCTGACCCCGGAGGTAATAGAACAATGAAAGTTGTTGACTCTATTCAATTGTCAAATGTGAGAAGTTGAGATGAAAATGGAGGTTTCAAGTTTTAAAAATTAGGATAGGATAATTTCTTTTTTATTTTTTTACGGTATATGTATGACATGTGCATTATGTCTCTAGAAGTTATCTAACTTATTTTGAAAGAATTGAATACTTTGGATCTTTTTCATGAAATTTTCCCTTTATGCATTTGTTTCAATAAAAGTCCCACATAAGTAACTTTCAAAAAGAAAACAACAATAAAAAAGAAAAAGAAGTTTTCTTTTGCAATAAAGATGGAAGGATTCTTAAGGTAAATGGTGATTACTATTAGGAAAAAGCTCATCAAATACCTCCACACCTTTTCAAATACTTTCATGTCCCTAATCACTCAAATGATTGGACTCATCAACCATAACCCTTTAGGAAAGTGAGCTTGAATTCATACCTTAAAAGGTCGATAATTTCTTTTTAGGCAAAGAACAAAAGAGATTAATTTTGAAAGTTTGTTTTGAATTTCAAAAATCGGATACTCTTGTAAATTTTCAATTGATAATTCAATGTGTGTCAAAATTTTGCTATGACCATAGATACAAAAACGCTTAAGCCTTTTTCTTAAATAACCTTTGTTCCATGTCTTAAGGCATATTGAAAAAAAAATCCCTTTCTACCTAAGATAATTTATTTCATACCTTCATACGTTTTCTCTTCCTTTCACCAAAAAAATGCTAAAAAAATTTTGGATCCCAAAAAGCCTTTTTGAACTATGCGATCAATCATATATGACTTAATCGTTATTAGAATCTCGAGTAAAAAAAGGATGGGGCATCACAAAAAAAATAAAAAACAAAAAAAAAGAAGAAAAAGAAGACATCTTCAATGATTTGCTCTTCTAATCAAGTGATCATATTTGAAATGATGAATGGCTATCTTTCTTTATTTTTTTCATACATAAAAATTATCCATTTGCTACCCATTTGAGCCCATTAAATTTTTTGTTCTAAAATAAACCCTAGCCAAAGATCATTTTCTACATTAGGGGGCAAAATTAGGATATATTTAAGATCAACTTCAAGAAAAGTATCCGATAATTGAAAGCATTTAATATGCCTCTTAAAAATGAAAGTTTGGGGCAAAAAGGGAATAAGACTTCAATTAGAATCCCAACGATTCGAGAAAGTGAACAGTCAAATATGAAGTTAGGCATTTCTAAGGCGAAGCAAAAAAACCTTAGAAATAAAAATCTGACGCTTCAATTAAAAAAAAAAAAGCAAGAGAAAAAGAAAAGAAAATATGTACCATGAAAATGAGAATTCAGGGCAAAAAAAAAAGGGGGTGAATAAAGTTGCTGAAATTAAGGCCAATTGTTTAAAAAAAAAAGGGGCAAAAGAAGAAAGTCAGAGAATGCTCATTAGGATCCTTGGCCTAATCACCCTGAATAACATATTTTGAGCCTATTTATCCATTCTTTCAGAACCCTTAACCTTAGCCTACATTACACACCCTGAAAAGCCTATTTTGATCAAATGTGGATACTTAGATTGAAGAGCAATATCCTTGAATTTGTATATACTTGTTGAATTCTTCATTTATAAAAAAAAATGTAGCTCTAAGGTGAAAACCCCAAAAGGGCAATTTAGAGCTAAAGTCATTTTTGAGGCCTCATAGAGCTTTACATGAGATATGCCACAGTGAAAAAAATTGAATTGTCAATTACCTCACCCACGAGCCTTCCAAATAGTAATCATCAATTTTCAAGAGATTCAAAAGTCTTGAGTTTTAGATTTTTTCATTCAATTGCAAAGATACTTTATATGGGGTAATTTTTTTATCACTTTTGAAAATTTTCAAGATTATTTGAGTATTTTGTACATAATACTAAGATCATTTTTTGGTGAAAATGAAACAATAAAAATTTAAATATAAATTTTTCAAAAAAAAAAGAGGGGCAAGAAGAGTCTTTGCATTTACATTACTTGCATCTCCACTAAAAAAAGATATCCGTATTTGCATCACTTGCATTGGCATTTGTATAAGACATTTGCATTCACACACATAAGAAGAATTTGCATTTGCATGATGGCATCTGCATCTTAAGAAAAGGTATTTGTAGATGCATCTACATGAAAAGGACACTGTCATTTGCATTATAAAAAAGTCAAATGTATCAAGCATTTGCATTCTTACGTTGGCATTGACATTTGCATCAACATTTCCATTAGCATTATTTGATGAGAATAGATATTTGTATCATGTTTGCATTTATCAACTTTGTAAATATCAAAAACAAAAAAAAGAAAGAAAAATGAGCATGTTTTTAAAGTTTTAAAGTCTCTATTTAAGATGAACCGTTCTCAATCAAGATTTCAAAGCCTCTGTTTAAGAGGAACCAATTTCAATCAAGATTTCAAAGCCTCTGTTTAGAGGGAACCTTCCTCAAAAAAAGACCTTTAGAGTCTAAAAAATCTCTGATCAGGCGAAAGTCATGTTTTAAAAGGTTTTCAAATTTTTAAAGTTTCATTGCCTCTGATTATAAGGAGCATTCAAAGATTTTGAGATTTTGTAAGACTTTCAGATATAAATTTGATTTGCGGTGTTATCCCGATTGATTCTTTATCTTTTAACTTATGGTGTTATCCCAGTCGATTCTATAAGACCTCTGGGCATGATTCTATAAAACCTCCAGAAATGATTTTTATGACTTTCAGGTATAATTTTGATTAGCGATGTTGTCTCGATCGATTCTTTATTTTTGACTTGCGATGTTATCCCGATCAATTCTGTAAGACCTTCGGGCATAACTTTCAAAACCTTCGGGCATAATCTCTAAAACCTTTGTGCATAACTTTCAATATTTTTAAGTAAAAGATTTTTAAATTTTTAAAGTTTCATTGCCTCTGATTAAGAAGAACATTCAAAGATTTTGATTTCTAAGACCTTCAGGCATAATTTCGATTCGCGATATTATCTCGATTGATTCTTTATCTTTCGACTTGTGGTGTTATCCCAGTCGATTCTATAAGACCTCCGGGCATGATTCTATAAAACTTTTGAACATGATTTCTAAGACCTTCGGGCATAATTTCAATTCGCGGTGTTATCCCGATTGATTCATTATTTTTTTGACTGGTGGTGTTATCCCATTGATTCTATAAGACCTCCGGACATGATTTCTAAGACCTCCAAGCATGATTTCTAAAACCTTCGGGCATAAATTCGATACGTGATGCTCTTCCGATCGATTCTTTATTTTTTTGACTTGAAGTTTAGTCTAAGTCGTCGTTAATCTTTGACTCGTGGTATAATCCTGATCATTTTTATAGTTTCTTTGACTTGCGGTTTAATCCTAGTCTCTTTTATTTTTCTAACTTGCGATTCAATCCCAGTTGTCATCAATATTTGGCTCGTAGTTTAATCCCAGTCATTTCATTATTTCCCTGACTTACGATTTAATCTCAGTCTCTTTTATCTTTCTAACTTGTAGTTCAATCTAAGTTAACTTTATTCTCTGACTCACGGTTTAATTTTGATCTCTTTATTCTTCGATTCACGGTTCAATTTCGATCTCTTTAATTTAAAATTACAATTTAATCTCGATTGTTGTTATCCTCTGACTCATGGTTTAATCCCGATCTCTTTATTTTCTTACTTGTGATTCAATCTAAGTTAACGTCATTTTTTGATTTACGATTTAATCCCGGTCTCTTTATTCTTCGATTCGTGGTTCAATCTCGATCTCTTTAATTTGAAATCGTAATTTAATCTCGATTGTTGTTATCCTTTGACTCGTGGTTTAATCTCGATCTCTTCATTTTCTTACTTGTAATTCAATCCAAGTTAACTTTATTCTCTGACTTGCAGTTTAATCCCAATCTCTTTATTCTCTGATTCGTGGTTCAATCCCGATCTTTTAATTTAAAATCACAGTTTAATCTCAATTGTTGTTATCCTCTGACTCATGGTTTAATCCCAATCTCTTTATTTTCTTACTTGTAATTCAATCTAAGTTAACGTCATTTTTTGATTCGCGATTTAATCCCAGTCTCTTTATTCTCCAATTCGCAGTTCAATCCCGATCTCTGTAATTTGAAATTTTAGTTTAATCTCGATTGTTGTTATACTCTGACTCGTGGTTTAATCCTGATCTCTTTATTTTCTTACTTGTGATTCAATCTAAGTTAACATCATTTTTTGATTTACGATTTAATCCCAGTCTCTTTATTTTCCGATTCGTGGTTCAATCTTCGATCTCTTTAATTTGAAATCGTAATTTAATCTCGATTGTTGTTATCCTCCGACTCGTAGTTTAATCCCGGTCTCTTCATTTTCTTACTTGTAATTCAATCCAAGTTAACTTTATTCTTTGACTTGCGGTTTAATCTCGATCTCTTTATTCTCCGATTCGTGGTTCAATCCCGATCTTTTTAATTTAAAATCACAGTTTAATCTCGATTGTTGTTATCCTCTAACTCGTGGTTTAATCCTGATTTCTTTATTTTCTTACTTGTAATTCAATCTAAGTTAACGTCATTTTTTGATTCGCGATTTAATCCCGGTCTCTTTATTCTTCGATTCACGGTTCAATCTCGATCTCTTTAATTTAAAATTACAGCTTAATCTCGATTGTTATTAACCTTTTACTTGTGGTCTATTACAAGTCTCTTTATTTTCTGACTTGTGATTCAATCCAAGTTAACGTCATTTTTTGACTTGCGGTTTAATCCGATCTCTTTAATTCAAAATCGTAGTTTAATCTCAATTGTTGTTATCCTCTGACTCGTGGTTTAATCTCAATCTTTATTTTCTGACTTGTGATTCAATCTAAGTTAATGTCTTTTTTTGATTCGCGGTTTAATCTCGGTCTCTCTATTCTCTAATTCACGGTTTAATTCTCTTTATTCTCTGATTCTCAATTTAATCCTACTCCTTAGTATTTCTCTTACTCGTGGTTTATTCCCGATATCTTCATTTTTGACTGGTGATTCAATCCAAGTTCAATTCGGATCTTGTTATTCCTTGACTTGCGGTGTCATCCCAATCACTTTCTTTATTATTTGACTTTCGGTGTTGCCTTAATCGATTCTTTATTTTTCAACTCACGATGTTGTTTTCTTTATCACTTGACCTGACCTGTAAAAAAAAAAATCCATGATTTGCTTTCGGATAAAATCATTGTCTTTTGTCTTTGCCCTATTCCTGATTCTCAGTAATGTGCAAAGAGGGGCAGCTATAGACATCGATTTTGTCCATATCTACTATTAAAATTAATAATAATAATAATACTAATAAATATATATGTACATTTAAAAAAAATAATTATTAATTATAAAAAAAAACAAAAACAAAAAAAAAGAAACAGAAAATGGCAGAAAGCAGGCACCAGCCACCCTACAGCCGGCACTAGTCGCCCACTCTCCTACCCAACCAGCCCCTATCCAGCCACCAGACCAGATAGCCATAGCCACCCTGCCACCACTGTTCCCTTTTGAACTCCTTAAAAACCCCAACTTCTTCCCCTTGATCTCTCTCGGACGCCCCAAGAGCTGATTTTTTTTTACCCCTTTGGCACCAGACACCAAGCGTTTACCCTTCATCACTGCCTAGCCCCCTTTCAACAAGCTCAATCCCCATACTAGCACCCCGAACACTACGCCAAACCTCTTCTTCAACAACCCCAAACAAAACTCACAAAAAAAAAACAAAAAAAAAAATAGAAAAAAAAAATACAAACACAGTCTTCCTCGCAAGGAGGAACCCAGTGCCAAAGCTACCTACGAAAGTAAGAAAATCACGTCATTTTGTTTCAACAAAACAAAAGGGAAAATAGAAATTTTGAGGCCCGATCTACGTTGATTGGGGTTGTTTTTGATAAAAAAAGGTCAGATCTAGGAAAAGCACATTGAAGAGCACTTCTGAGAGTATTTTGGTATTTTTCGATCACCGACAACCACCGACAACTACCGCAGAGGTGACCAGATGGCGGTTGGCACGGTGGTCCGACGACCGGACGGCGAGAGAGCTCTGAAGCTCTCCCCAAAGCTCTCTCTTTTTTTTTTTTGAAACGCAAAAAGAGTGAATAAAAAAAATTTAGTTATATATAAAAGACTAAGGAGCAAAACGACGTTGTTTTAGGCAAGGAGGATCCGCGCGTTGACCCGGATCCAACTCGGGATCCTCGCAACCTGACCCGTAGATCCGTTCTTCAACAGCACAGCGGTCCAATTGAATCGGTTTGACCGGACCAAACCGTAACTGCTAGCTCGAACCGTTGATTGAACTGTAGAACCGGTTAGACGGTCCAGACCAACGTTGATCGTCCGGTTCAGGTAAAAAAATTTTTTTTTGAATTTTCTAAATTTTTTTTATATTATTATTTTTGTTATTTTGAGCTTTTTTTTGTTCTTGTATGATAAATTTTTAAATTTTTTAGAATAAATGTTTAATTTTTTTAATAATAATAAAATTGAAAACAAGTAATAATTAAAAATATATATTAAAAATACTCAAAAAATAATAATAATTTTTATTATTTTCGCTGCTTAGATGTTGGAGGGAATAAAAATATTTTCCTAAAAAGAATTTCCGCCTAGATGTTGAGAAATATTATTAATAAATTTTCATAAAAAATAAATATATGAAAGTTATTGATTAATTTTCAAAAATCACTAAAATCGAACTTGCTCCGAAAATCCGCCTAGATGTTGGAGATTTTTAGAGATGTTCACATTTTCTTAAAAACGAAACCTTTTTTTTAAAACCAAAACCCTAGGATTCTAAAACCCCTAAAATCCAAAATCCCTTAAATCCAAACCTCCTAAAATTCGAAACCCTAGAACCTTTAAACCCTTAAATCCAAATCCCCTAAAAAATCAACCTTTAAATTCAGACCAAAAATTCAAAACCCTAAAATCAAAACCTTAAAATTCGAATCTTCAAAATCTTGAAACTCTAACCTTTAAAACCTTTATTCAAGCCCTTACTCAAAACATCCTAAAAATCCTAAAGACACGTGTGAAAATTCTATTTAAAGCAATTCGTTCCCAAATGCCGCCTAGGTGATGGGGTATTTAGGAAATTTTACTTCGTTAAGTCTTTTCACAGGATTTTTAATTCGCATTAATAAAAGATTAATAAATAAAAAGTATAACAGTAAATTGGAATCTTAAATATAAACAATCGCACCTAAGCTCTACCTAGATGTTGGAGAGTTGGGGTGGCCTCATTATACTTAAGAATCTAACTTTTAAATTGCATCTCATCCTACATAACATTCATTGGCATACATACGTTAGCATATTATTATCAGTATTTATTTGCACTATTCTGTCTTTAATTTTTATTTACTACTTGGTGATAAAATATTTTATAATAAAAAAAGAATAATACTTTTTTAAAAAAATTGTGATATTACAAAATAAAATAAAAATAACATTCCGAAAGAAATAATTTTTGGTACTCTGCCTAGATGTTGGAGAGTCACCAATAATTTTCTATAAAGAATGTTATTTCATTTTAAGGATTGTTGTATTAAATCTTAAGCGAAAAGAGTTATTTTAAAACTCTGCCTAGATGTTGGAGAATTTTAAGATAATTCTTTAACTTAAAGGTTTTCTCAATATTTCTAAATAAAAATTTTAGCAAAAATATTTTTTAAAACGAAAGGAATTAGTATTAAATTTCAAGTCAAAACCATTTTTGTCCAACACTGAAAATAGCGCATAATTAAATGTACCAATTTATGGGCGTTGTGGAGGTGCTAATCCTTCCCCACACATAACTGACTCTCGGACCCAACTTGATTTTTCGTAGACAAAATTTATCTTTTTGATAAACTTTAAACCCGTTTCTATAGTTGCATTAAAAAGATAAACTTTTGAGTGGCCAATCACACCCTAACAAAGATTGGTGGCGACTCCTCATTTTATTTTTTCGATTTTAAAACTCATTTACGTTTGACGGTCCCAAAACCGTTACGACAGACCCCTAAGAAAAAGTTTAGTTTTTCAAGATCCTATAGATAAAATTTGTGAGATAGAGCTTGAATAAAACCACTTAAGGAGTTATCACTTCCTGTAAGGATCAAATCATCAACATAGACCAAAAAATATGCAATGATGGTAGGAGTGGAATAAATGAAAAATGAACTGTCTGACTTAGATTGAACAAAGCCATAATTTTGAATAAAAAACTTAATTAATGATACCATGATCGATGGGCTTGTTTAAGCCCGTAAATGGCTTTTTTTTTAGTCGACAAACATATTTAGGAAAAGAGGAATCTAAGAATCCAGCTGGTTCTTCCACGAAGACATTTTCAGTCAGTGTACCATTCAAGAGGGCATTGTTCACATCTAATTGATGTAGTTTTTGAGTTATAGCAATACATAAAACAGTTTGTATTGTTATTGGTTTTATAATTGGACTAAAAGTATCTTTGTAGTCCAAGCTAGGGTGTTGGTGAAAGCCTTTTGCATCCAATTTAGCCTATGCTTCCATAATTATTGTATTTAATGCAAAAATCCATTTGCAACCAATGACATGTTAATTTGGTTAAGATGGAATCAATTCATATGTTCCATTGCACGTAAGTGCCATGAATTCTTCGAACATAGCTTCTCGCCAACAAGGATCCTTTATTGCTTGGGACATACATGTTGGTTCCAATGGTTCAGGTGAAGGATGCTTTGTGATAGTGAACAATGATTTAGGCTTGAATATATTAATTTTAGAACGTGTGGTCATTGGATGTGTTCTTTGTGATGGTTTAGATGTGAATAAAGGTTTGGGTGGCATGGTGATGAATTAGATGGACTAGTTGAAAGGTTAGAAGGAAGGGTGTAAGAGGAGGAACATGGAATAGACGTTGATAGAGAAATAGTTGGGGAGCGATCTTGAGGCGATGATGCGTCTTGTAATGCTACTAGAATTTGGTTGATCTTGTCACTTTTAGATGCAATTGGCACAACGAAGTGAGAAAGATTTAGAGAATAATTAGATGTATGCCACATGAAATCGGGAAAAGATACTGTGGATGATTCTGGTGAAGGTTGAGCTTGAAAAGGAAACACTAACTCATGAAAAATGACATGCCTAAAAACATACACTCTGTTAGTACTTGGATCAAAACATTTGTAGGCATTTTGATGAAGAGAATAACCAAGGAATATACAAGGTTTGGATTTTAAGTCTAATTTATGTTTGGCATATAGTTTTAACCATGGGTAGCAAAGACATCCAAATACTCTTAATTTCGAGTAACTTGCTAGTTAATGAAACAGGGCTTCGAAGGGTGATTTAAAATGAAGAAGAAGAATGGACATTCCATTGATGATAAGATAAGCAACTGTTTGAAAGGCATAGGTCTAAAGGTATAAAAGTTAGGATGCATGATGCAACAATGTGAGTCATGTTTCGACGATGTGATGATGATGTCGTTTTGCTATGACATTGTGTTCTGGTGTGTGTATATGTGTGTGTTGATGTTTGAATACGAGAGATATCGTATGTGGCAAAAAAAATTTTTAGTTTTTCATATTCTCCACCCCCATCAGAGTAAACTGAAGCTATAAAAGTGCAAAATAGTTTTCAACCAGACTTTTAAACTTAGGAAATAAAGAGAAAAGATCTTACTTATTTTTTAAAGGATAGAGCCAGATATATTTGGTAAAATGATCCACAAAAATAACATAATATGAGAAGCCATCCATAGACTTAATAGGAACAGGACAAAAATATCATTGTATAACAGTTCAAGAGAACATTAACTTTTTAAGGTGGAACAACCAAAGGAGAGCTTGTGACTTTTATCGCAATTACATGAATCACATGGAACGTTGAGGTTTTGATTTGAAACACAAGGAAAATAATATGATTGAATCATACATTGAAGAATACGGTAGAAGGATGACCAAGTCTTTTATGCCAATCAAATTTGGAAGTTCAAACACCAACCAATGGTCGTTGGTTGCAATGATGGAACTTTGACTGAAGTAGGCATCACATAGACATCATCCTTATTCTGACCTTGTGTTAAGATTACCGCTATGGCTAGATCCTTTACAAAAAAAAAAACAGTGAGGGAAGAATTTAATAAAACTAAGAAATAGAAATTAAGTTTTTCTGAATGGATGGAACACATAAAACATTTGATAAAGAGTAAGTGCAGATTGAGAGTTCAATGTAGTGGAACCTTTGTGTGTTATAGACAAACCTGATCCATCACCAATTACAATATCATCTGAGCCATCATAGAGTGAATGCAAGGACAAGTTTTCAAGTTGGTAGTTACATGATTTGATGCTACTATGTCCATGAACCAGTTCTGATTATCTGACCGAGACATATTGGCATAATTTACAAAAGGATGTGGTTGGGAGATTAAGTAGTTGTTTAGCTTGGTAGCATTGTCTCGCAGTGTGCCTAATCTTTTTACATATTTGACAAACAAGCTTGTGTGTTCGATATGTGCCAGACTGATTTTGGTTGAAGTGGGTTCTTGGTTTCTACTTGGGCAAGGAGCTAGGACTTTAATGAGAACAATTGGATGAAAATTTTCGACCACATCCTCGATTATGAAAATTTGGTGCGTTTAGTATAATTTGCTGTCAAGATTTGAGTTTCTTAAATAGCTTCTAGTTTTTTACAAGAATTGTTCATACTCAGTGAGTTAGTCATGAAGTTCTTCAAATGTGATGACTATTTCTCTTACTCTGATACCACGTAGAAGATATGACCGAATGAATACTTCTCAAATTGTATCGAACTTGTACAGAGTATAAGATATATATATATATATATATATATATATATATACAAATCATGCTATACATAAATGGAATAATAGTAATTGCTGATCCTAAATAAGTGCAACTAACACAAAATCTTTATTGAAGTTTGATTGATATTTTCGATGATTTTTGTGTCTAATTGTTTCTTTGATGTAGACTTAACATTTGAATATAATTTGTTGATTGAAGAATTTGATTTGCCTTTGACCACTGCTGTTAATTGATTCTTCTTAATGCTTTATATGGACATCCAACTACCTTAGTGTATTTTAGAAACAGAAAGCTTTCATCGTGTTAGGGCAATCAACTCCCCTGTTTGGGCAGTCGGCTTTCCAAGGGTAAATTTATAATAGAAAGTTTCTTTTCATCCTGAAAGCCACGACAGCCAACTGCCCTACCATGAAATTTGATTGCTTTTCTAGGAACTTTTTTCCTATTGTTTCTTTCATTTCTTAAATCATTCTAACTTGGTTTAGATCCTTGCCAAAGCTTTAAGTTTAGCTTTAAACACTTTATTTCTCAAATCTTTGATCAAGTTATCATATTTAATCAATTTATTTTTCACTATTTTAAAATTATTTCTAACAATATATTCGTATCATATTTTATATAAAAATTATATGTTATAATTTATATCGATACAAAAATATAAAATATATTTTTTGTTTTTGTTAAACTTATATAGGGTTTTTGTTAAAATTTTAACTTATATTACTTTTTTTTTGTATCGTGTTATCATGTCATATTTTAAATTATCAAATATGTTTACTTGTATTAATTGAGCCTCTAATTGTAAATATCCATCCATGAAGTTATCTTTTATTTACCATGTGTCATCTTTATGTAGGCTGATATATCTTAGGTGTAAACAATATTAAGTCCCATTCATAGCTTAAAATAAAAAGATACTTGAACAAGAGACAATATTTATAAGAGATTTGATAAGATTTTTCAACTAAATTCTTTGTACAATAATTTAATTTGTTTCCCATATTTTAGGTTTAAGCCATAAGGATGTTGTTTGCTTACTTTTGCCAACCTAAAGAAAATGTTAAACAATATATAGGTTTTTTTTTTTTTTTTTTTATCGAAATCGTTTAAAATTAAACAACCATTATTTGCTTGGTATTGAAGTGGTTAGCCTAATGTGTACGTTAAAACATGTCTCATTCTTTTGCTTGGTTCAAACAGCCACAGGTAATCATACAATGTTTTTTTTTCTGTTTTAATTGGCATATAATGAACACACAAAAAATGACCGCAACCATAAAAATTAAACTACCAAATTAAACCACGTCTCCGTTCATCATGATTTGGAATATTGCAAAAATGATCAGTCTTTGTGTACTTTTATAATTATGGTTGCGGAGGTGGTGAATAAGTGAGATTTTAAGTGAATATGGTTTCGGTTCTCTTAAGGGAAAAAAAATATACTTTTATCATTTGAAAATCTTTGGGTGTGGGATTACATCATCTTTTTTTATGCATGCAGGGCAGATGGGTGGGTTTGACCACAAAAGCCTTTTTTTTTCAATGAAAACTTGTGTTCTTTCTTTCTTCAAGTTACCATCAATTCTCACGTTTTCACATCTATTAAATCTGCTCCTTTTGTAATTTCCTTTTTTTTTTTTTTTTTTACAATGAGAGAATGCATGGACATCACTTACTTACCTAAACATATGGGAAAACAAAGTCATTTTTTTTTTATGAATTACATGTATGGATACAATCTTTATATACATAAAAAAGAATAAACCAAATCAACAACCAACATATTAATATATAATCAGACAAAATTTACATTGCATAATATTTGAAATTAAAATCTAAAAATCGTAAGACCTCCTGGCTCCTTAATATTTGTTGATAATTTAAAACATGATGCATCTCACCGTAAATAAAAAAAGATTTAATTATTGCTAAATAAATTTAATTGTTGTATTAATTTTATTTATATTTTAAAAATTATGTTTGAACAGAAACACTTATTATATGACACATAGTCATAATTATTTCAATAAAAATTTATCTTTTTATTTATTATAAATAAATCTTCAACATAATCATTTATACTACTTCTAATTGGAGAGTTTAAGATTTTATTATATCCTAAAAGCATAATTATTTTTAAAAAATGTTTTTCACGTTTTAATGCCAAAATTTTTTCTATTATTTCTATTCACTTATTTCTTTTTTTCTAACAATTTAAAAACAATTATACAAAATTCATATTTAGCATAAGTAAAATATAAGGAAAAGAATTTGGCAAAATTGACAAAATCAACTTTTAAAATATGCATGGAAAGTTTCAATTATCCAAATAGTTTTTTTTTTTAAATAAATACTAAACATAAGATAAGATTTTTGTTACTATCTTTCTAATTTTTTTATCCTACTAAAAGAATTACCGATTAATAATTCAAAAGAGACTTTGAGTCTCATTGAATTTTGCTTCTTTATTGACTATTCTTTTAATTTTTTTATTCTAAATTAAATTACTTAATTTGTAATTCATGATTTTATAGTATATCATACGTGGATTTTCTTGATCATGGCATTGAATGGACATGAGCATAAAATGGATATTTAGTATTTGTTAGCTTTAGTTATGAATATTTTATAGCCTTGTTATATTTTAGTAATACTATGGTTATCAAATCAAAATGATAAAATTCTCAAAAATTATTTTATGACAAAAGAAATTATGAATTTATAAATTTTTTTTTGAAAAAGAAGCAAGTATATGTATTTTTATCATAAAATCATATTATATGATCTATATTCTATGATTGCATTTTATTAATAAGAAAATAATACATCATTCATATTATTTAATTTATATAAAACTATTTCAACAAGAAATACACATATTATCCAAGATAACTTCAATTCAGTTGGAAAAGTTATATAGTTCTTTGTAACTAGTTAAAATGCTTTCTATTTATTGGGAGGAAAGTTTCATGTATTTTATAATTTGGACACAAACTTTATAGTATTGTGTGATTATACATGAAATTATATATGGCTGTTCTTAATAACATTAACCATGGTGGATATATGATAAAATAATTTTATAAGTATTTAAAAGTTGACATGAAAGTCTTAAAATGAGACAATATAATGCATGAGATTACAAAAAGAAAATAATTTGGAGGGTGATTATCTCTGACATCATACTTATTGATGCTTACTTTCATACTGAGTTGAAATAAAAGTTTTAAAAATTTTATGTAAAGGAAATATTAAGACATAGAAAGTTATCTTTTATTAAAGGGGATTTGAAGGCCTTCTACTATTAAAAGAACTCCAAATAGTGAAAAGATAAATGAAATGACAAATTGATTAAATATATATGATATCTTGATAGTTGAATGAGACATTCTTTAATAAATGAATGCATATTTGCACATGATGAGAATGATGGATTCTTATAAATTTTAAAGGACAAAAGAAAAAAATTGCACCATAATGTTGTAAGATTTGAGTATAATTTACTCATACTATGAGTAAATTATACAAACTAATAAGTTTAGTGCAACTTACTAAAGTAAAATCATAAAAATGTCCTTAAATAGCACAAAAGGACTAAAATGGCTTGGTCTATTCATACAGTTTATCCAACTGTACTAAAAGTATAATTATATTAAAGATATATAAAGTATATAAATAGAATAGTTAAAATTTATGAGTATAGAGTTGTGACCACAACTAATACCAACTATTTCTTAAATTGACAAGAATGTAGCAATAATGTTTAGAGCATATAAATGGTATGTAAAATGAAAAGTTTGGACATTTTAGCTTATGAAGTGATTATATTAAAGATTCAATCTCAACTGGGGTAATTACCATAAAAGAAAATTGAATTCCAAAATATTTAGTTAGTAGCACTATCAGTAGAATGAGTTTAAATCCTTTCTATTAGGCACCAATAATGGGAACCCAACTTTGAATCAATAACCTCTAATTACAAAGTTTAATGGATAAAAATAAGTTATTGTTATGTGTTTTTTAATTACTAGTAAAACCCATTCAAATTTTAAAGACTAGTGTCATCCATCGAGTGGGGAAGATGAGTTTTTTATACTCTTGATGGAGTTTATTATTTAAATATCTAAAGCAATGGAGACATCATGAAAACCCTAAATATATAAACATAAAAGTGGTGTTACTTTAACAAGAAAAATTAAGATCTCTCTCATAAATGTTTATCAATAGGATAAGCACATGACCATAATAATGCTAAAGCGGTTACAAACCTTTAATAGAAGATTAAGTATTATGTGTGTTATATCTTCAATTTTAACATTAAGAGTTGAAGTTTAATCTACGAGCATCATCAACTTCATTAGAATTCTAAGTTATATACGCTAATTGAAGATTTAAATTGCAAGATACCTTCTTACATTCATAACATTTATTTGGGCGAAAGATTAAAGATTAGGCACCAATGTTCCAAACTAGTGGGGGATTATTAGTAGTTTAAGATATGGTGCGTCCACATTAGATAAAACACTTAATTATGGGTGAATAGATATAATTTTTGTATTAATTTTATTCATATTTTGAATAATTATGTTTGAACAGAAATAATTATTATATGACAAATAGTCAAAATTATTTGAATATAAATAGATGATTGTACAAATGGTCATAACCATTTGAATAAATATTTGTATTTGTTCATTCATTATAAACAAATCTTTTAGTTATTACTACTTCTAATTTGAAAGTTTGAGGTTTTATTATATCCTAAAAGCATAAATACATTTTAAAAAATTGTTTTTTATGCCTCAAAGCCAAAATTCTTTTCTATTACTTTTATTTTCTTATTTATTTTTTCTAACAATTGAGACAAAGCATTGATCAATGGTAGATCTACTCCATGAACACCTCAATAAATTAGAAATTTTGAAAATTTGAAAACAATTTTCATTGGACATCGTTTCCACTTATAAAATTGATAAATTTGTTGATAATTTTTTTATATATACTATAAGTGAACACTCTAAAACAAATCTTGAATCTACCATTGGTTTCGGTAGCAAACATTGTGTTATGTCTAAGTCAACCAATCAATGGTTAGAGCTTGGTTAACACACCAAGGCCTTTAGGTTACCCAGACAAGGCATGCCCAAACAAACACATCACCTACCCTAAGGAAATGACTTACCACCTACACTAGGAAGTCACCTTAAAATTGACCAATAGGCCATCAACTTGGCTTGTATCATTAAATGCCACTCCAAGATCATTAAATGCAGCCCACACTTGCTTGAAATTATTAAATGCAATTCTCATCCATTCGTGTGGGACCTCTTCGATCTCTACACAGACATCCTTTCAATTGTCAATCATTTTAGTCAAATCAGGACTCTTTGTCCCAGATGAAAGATGGAGAAAAAACTAGATACATAAAATAACTAAGGTAGAAAAAATCCTAAGACTCTTTCTCTCTAGAGAACATTTCACCATCTTTTTTATTTTCTTTGCCTTATTCTCATACAAAACCTCAGGTAATATATTAACTTGAGCATCGGAGCATACCCTAGAGCAACTACTTTGGCACCCCTTAAAAGTGCTTTTTGATTACAGGTTATAGCTGTCATTTCTCCTAATCTCATTTCCTTCTTTTTAGCTAAAACACTAAAAAATACCATCAACAATTGGCACATTCTATGGGAACGATAACCATGTCATAGTGACCATATTCTTATAAGGCATTAGATCCCACCATTACTGCTATTACTTGACCTATAACTACTGCTATGGTAACATCTCTCTTACTAACACCTCATCAAATTCTTTTACCAAGTTTTCCTACTTAGGGCTCTCTATTTTCCAATAATCAACTTTCATTAAATACTTGGGCATCACAACCTTTAGGTTATTATCAAAGTTTAATGGGAGCTTTGTCCCCAAATATGACACTAACACCACCATTGGTCCACATTGTAACATTTGGACCTTCAAACCTTGTTCCCCAACTACCTGTAACACAGATCCACTCTTAACAATCCATTAACACTAGTGTGTGGCCAAACATTCTCCATGTAACTTTCATTATGCACGTTTCACTTTCATGCACACAAATCTTGACACACCCACTAATCAAACAAATATTACCATACTTTTATCAAACCTTCATGGCCCAAATGCAACTCCTAAACGTAAAGTGGCCATTTGGTAAAAACTACTCCAACAATACAAACAACTCAACAACTTCACCCAAAAAAAAGCTCAGCATCTTTTTTTAGAAAACCACCACCACTTTGAAACACAAGCTAAGTTTAAAAACTTATCCCCAAACAGTGTATGACGAGACCCACCTTCATAACTGAGCACATAAAACCCTGACCTAAAAAATGAACTAGCTGCTCAAGTTGCAATTTTGCACAAAGAGCTAGTTGAGCTCAAAAAAGACAAAAACAAAGACTTTTAGTGGTTGGAAGATTACAATAACCCTCTTACTTCTCCAATTAAACAAGCTAACATCCTACCTTTTTTAAAATTGCCAAAAGATGTTTATAACGAAACCACTTATCCAAATGACCACTTTGACCATTTTAGGACCTTTATGAACTTTTATGGACCATTTTAACTTTTTCTACCACTTTACATGGGAAAGCTAGGATGTGGTTCTATTTTATGGTTCCTACCACCATAGGTAATTTTGATGCCTTGAATAGACAATTCTTAGCAAATTTTTTTAGCAGTAGGATTGTTTGTGCGCTCTTTTGCAAGTTTATTGATTGTGAAGCAAAAACTTGAAGAAACTTTATGATAGTATTTAAAGAGGATTAACACCACCACTTTTGAAATCAAGGATTTGAATACTAAATGGGCCATTCAGGTCTTCACCTTAGGGGTGAGGCATGATCATTTGAGATATTCATTAACAAAAAATATGGTAAAATAATTATATCAGTTGTATGAAAAGGCCTAAAAGTTCACTGAGGTTGAAGAGATTAGGGCAACAAATAGGGTTGAACAACGTGAACAATAATAAGAATGTCCATGATGAGAAAATAGATAGATTGAAACACCAAGCCAATAGTTTCATGATAACTATCAGGCCCATGGCCAATAAGAAAAAAAAGATTAGCATAACAATAGCAACAATAAAAGCCTCTATATACAGTCCGACCAGCACTTAAACCAAAATAGAACCCTAAACGCCATCATAAAATGCCTAACTTAATGACCTATAGAAACAATCAAACAAGACGCTTACCCAAATAACTTACCCCCTTTAAAAAGACACTACACCTACCATGAAACTAGGGGCATTCCACTAATAAGTGTATAGCTCTTTAAAAAAAGATTAAAAGATTAAAGAACATGATAAATGCCCAACCTAAATCTTAATCTAGTAACCCTCTATCCTGACAAAGCTATAAACCAATCAACCCCTAGTAAGGTGAGGGCTTTTCCCACCAAGCAAAAAAATCTCACCAAGAAAGAGTTACAGGCAAGTGCCCAATCCAGGGCATCATCTATGTCATTGTGAAAGCTATTGAAGATTGGGCCAATAGCAAATCCAAGCACAAATCGCACTTGCTAGTGTGATGGCCATTAATGTTACACCTAAAAAATAAAAAATTAAAGATTGGCATATGCAATTTTTAAAAGAGGATATTGACTTTTTAGTAGGTAATGGAAATGATCCTGTAGGGGTCACAACAACGATAGCCAATAACTAAGTGTAGCGTATATTAGTTGATAGTGGTAGTGCAGTGAATTTGATGCAATACCATGCATTCAAATAAATAGGGCTTGTGAATGAACACTTGTAGTCATTTAGACCTATCTTTGGGTTTGCTAACCAACCCATTATAGTGAAAAGGTCCATCACCTTGTTAGTTACAATCAGATACGAAGACCATATGTTAACCACGTTAGCAGATTTTCTCATGGTCAACTAGCATTCTGCTTACAACATCATCTTTCAAAAATTGTTGATGAAAAAGGCTAAGAAGGTGACCACCATCTATTGCATAAAGGTTAAATTTCCTATGCCCACTAGAATAGCTTATATGAAAATGAACTAAGTAACAGCTCGCCATTACCACCTCCTAACCCTTCAACTTACTTAGAAGGAAGATCAAACCAACAACCCACTTTTTTCTTTACCCTTAGAAGACCCTAACACATAGCCCTCCAATTAGTTCATGTAATAAACCTAGCTTTAGCCTAGACATTGAGCATGATAGCTTGGATGTGCTAGACAAAACCAAGGAACACAAAGTTTGCCCTGTTGAGTAAATAGTACCTATCCAATTATACCTCTCAAACCTAGACATCACAACTTAGATGGGTTCTTTGCTAGATGCTAGGGTAAAAGGTATATTACATAAATTTTTGCAAAAGAATGCTAAGGTTTTTGCATGGTCTATGGCAGACATTGTCAAAATCAATGAGCGTGTTATCACCTACCATTTAAATATAGACCCAACGATGAAATCGATCAAGAAGAAAAAAAGGAAGTTTGCCCTTTTATGAATTCAAGCAGTAAGGGAAGAAGTGGACAAACTAATCACAGCATGATATATTAAGCAAATCAAATATCCTAACTGGCTTGCCAATGTAGTCATGATAAATAAGGCAAATGGTAAATGAAGAATGTATGTAGACTTTACTGACCTTAATAAGGCATACCCAAGTGATAATTTTTCTCTACCCTTAATCGATAGGTTAGTGGACTTTTCTACGGGCTACAAATATTTAAGTTTGATGGATGCCTTCTCGGGATATAATCAAATCAAGTTAGCAAAGGTAGATTAAAAGAAAATATTTTTCATCACTAAAGATGGTTTATTCTATTATAAAGTGATGCCATTCGGGTTGAAAAATTCAGCGACTATGCATAAGAGGTGGGTGAATAAAATTTTCATGGAACAAATCGGATGGTCTATGAAAGCATATATAGATGATATGCTGGTTAAAAGCCCTTCTCTAGAGTAGCACACTCAGGATTTAGTAGAAGCCTTTGCTATTCTAAGAAAATACAACATGAAGCTAAACTTTGCTAAATATACATTTGGTGTGGAAGCAAGAAAATTTTTGGGCTTTATGGTTTCTAATAGAAGCACAAAGGCAAATCTTGAGAAAGTGACAACTATATTAGCCATTAGCCACTTAAAAACCACCAAAGAGATGTAGAGATTAATTAGGCAAGTGGCAACCCTTAATAGATTTGTATCTAAATTGACAAACAAATGCTTGCCATTTTTCAAAGTCTTTCACAGTGTAACAAAATTTAGATGGGATTAACAGTGCTAGAAAGTTTTAAAGAACTTAAACAATATCTCCACTTGCCACTTTTGCTCACTAGCTTTGTTTCTGACGAGCCATTATATCTGTATTTGGTAGCTTCTGATGAGACTATAGTAGTACTATTGGTGAAAGAGGCCAACAAAAACCAAATGTCGGTGAATTATGCCAGTAGAGCTTTGCAAAATAAAGAGGTTAATTATATAAGGTTGGAGAAGATAGCCTTTGCACTGGTTACGGTAGCTATCTGGTTAAGACAATATTTTTAGGCACATGTTATAATTGTGTTAATAAAATCTTACACAAAATAGATATTTCAAGAAGAATGATGAAGTGCAATGTCAAACTCAATGAATTTCACATTAAATACAAGCCAAGAAAAGTAAACAACGCTCAAGCTTTAGCAGTTTTTCTAGCTAAATGTTCTTTCACACTCGAAACACAAGCTCAAACCCAACTTCTTCCAAAACTTCACCAATCACATGACTAATTCTTCCTCGTTGATCCAAAACCTTAAAACAAGCAAACCCAATCAAAGCCACAAAAAGCATAAGAGATAGATAGATCAACTGAATTCTCCATACTACTAACCCAAATCATTCAACGTCCTCGAGTGGTAAAGCCCTTGTTAGAGAATACATGGGTATTGTATGTAGATGGATCCTCGATGAAAGATGGCTCAGGCATAGGAATTTTGTTGTTAAGCCCAATAAACAATATGGATTGTCTTTTAGCTTTTCTATTTCCAATAATATAGCAAAATATGAGGCTTTGGCTATAGGGTTAGAATTAGTGACAAGCTTAAATGTCAATCACTTAATTTTTTACATAGATTCCTAATTAATTGCTTGCCAAGCAAATGGTAAATATGAAGTCAAAGATCCCACACTTGCCAAATATCATGTAATCATTCGCCAATTGAGCCAACCCTTCATAGCCATAACCCTGCAGCAAGTTTAATGCATCGATAACACCAAAGCTAACTCCCTCTCTAAGTTAGCAACATCTATTGAAATCAAGCAGCATGGTTGTCATAACGTATCGATCCGAAGACTCAATTGCTAGACATAAAAATTTAAGATCGTAAAAAAAAATGGGGAGTCACCTCTAATCTTTTTTATGGTGTGATTAGCCACCTAAAATTGTTATTTTCTTATTAAAATAGTAAAACAAGTTTAGAGTTTATTAAAAAGATAATTTTGGTCCATGAAAATAAGACTATGTTCAAGAGTCAGTTACATGTGGAAAAGTTAGCACCCTCATAGTGCCAATAAAATTGATATCAATTAATTATGTATTATTTATAATTTTGGACAAAATTGGTTTTTATACAAAATTTAATTATAATTCCCTTTATTTTTAAGAAATAAAATTAGTTAAAAAAATCTTTACTTAGGAATATTATGAAAATCTTCAAATTAAAAAAATACTTTCAAATTCTCTAACATAAAGGCAGAATTCAAATATAGTCTTTCCATATAAGATTTATCGTAACATTCCTTTTAAAAATAAAAAAAAAACATTCTTTGTAAATGATAATTGTTGATGACTCTCCAATATCTAGGTAAAGTACTAACAATTATGTTTCATGTAATGCTATTTTAATTTTATTTACTTAAAACTAATTTTTTAATGAACTTTTTAAGCAAGAAAAAAAAAAGGAAAATCATATAATTCATATTAATCATTAAAAATTAAAGCAAACATATATGCACATTATAAATGTAAACATTAATCTAAAAATGAGATATATGCAAATGATGATAAAATGCAAATTTAAGAATCAGGTTTTCAAATATAAAGAGGCCATCTGGACTCTCCAACCTTTAGGCAGAGTTCGAGTGAGACTGTTTATATTTAAAATCTAATTTTATTGTTTATTTATTTTTTATTCTTTATTAAAAATTTTATTTTAAGTTATGGAAATATATGACAATTCTTAATGTAATAAAATTTTCTAAATACCCCATTATCCAAGCGGTATTCGAGAATAAATTATTTCATAAAAGATTTTCATACAAATCCTTAAAAATTTAATATGATTTTGGGGTTTTGGGTATGTTTAAAGTTGCAAGGTTTCATTTAGGGGTTTCAACTAAGGCCTAAAGATTGGGTTCCATTAAGGATTTAGGGTTTTGAGTTTCACTTGATGTTTTAGTTTTAAGGGTTTCATTTAAGGTTTCAATTTAGGGTTTTAACATAGGGTTTTAACATAGGGTTTTAACTCTAGGGTTTTAAATTTAGGATTTTATGAACCTCTTTAAAAATCTCCAATATCTAAGCAAATTTTCGAAGCAAATTCATTTTTACAATTTTTCCTAAAAAATGAAAATTTCTAGTTATATATATTTATATATTTTTCTTTTTATTAAAAATTTATTTATTATTTTTACATCTTTTATTACTTTATTTTTATTATTTCAATAATTCTTCTACATGTAGGTGAAACTATTTATTTTTTAAAAAAGTTCAATTTGTATTCCCTTCAACATCTAGGTAGGGATTTTTTTTTTAATTTTTATTATATAATTTAGCTTTGTCTTTCATTTTTTTTAAATAAGAAAAAAAAGTGCAAGATTGTATTAATAATTTTAAAGTGCAATAGAAATGAATCTCATCAAAAGTAATGCAAAACATGGGGAATTAATTTACATACAAATTAAGATAAATAGAGAAGACATGGGCATCTAGACTAAGCTTTAAACTTCCTACTCACCATGAAACTAATCACCATGAATGACCATTATGCAAGCAAAATGACTAAATTAAGTGTCTATGCTAATGTACAAACATTTTTTCAAAGTGAAGTTTTGGACTTTTTTTCAACCATGTACGATTAACAATAGTAATGAAAATAAAAATGGAAGCCATGACTTAACAATTAAAAAAACAAACATGGAAGCCATGATGAGATTGAAGCTACATGCTTCCATAAAGAAGCTTCATGCTTCCATAAAGAAGCCATCTGAAAAAAATAAAAAAAACATAGCAACCAATATTTTGCATTTTTTTTTATAAAAAAGACAAAAGAGTAGCAAAAACCTTTCCCGTTAAACCTCTCGTAAAACCAACTTATATGCAGAAAATGAAAAAGAAAAAATAAAGAGAAGCTTCATGCATGGGAAAAAAAAAAAAACAGCCCCATATTTGTTAAATGTAACAAATATAAACAACAAAAAGCTTTGAACTCAAGCATGCACGAACAAAGCAAAGTAATCCTGAAAATAAAAATTAAAGAAAATTTTGAAATATTGGTATCTTTCACCACTGCTATTGTTTTTTTTTTTTTTTGCTCACCTTCCTTTCATTCCTGTTCGTCGTGTTTTTTTCACGTTTTCCTCTAGTTTTGGTTTGCTATTAGTTGCTTCTTCCTCATGCACCTTTTTTTTTTTGCTGCTTTCCTTGTTCACGCCTCTCCTTATAGTTTTTTGCTCCTTAGTTTTATTGATAGTTCAAAATATGGTGTATCTCACATTGAGTAGAAAGATCATTTATATGTTGTTTGAAAGAGATTACTTATGTTAATTAAGTAATTAAGCTAAGTGTTGGGGTGGGCCAAGTCATTTAGGCTTGTTAGGAGTTTTCCTAGTGGGTCAAACAATTTTAAAAGTCAAAAGATAGGCATTTAGGCACTTAGGGCACTTGGGCTTGTTTGGCAAATAGATTTGATTTTTAGATCTTTCAAATGTTTTTGTTTATTTATTTTAGAATATTATCAATTCTGAATAAACATGTTTTGAACAAAAGAAACATGACTATTTAAATAAAGTTTATTTACACAAGAAAACATTACTATACATAATGTCATGACCTTTTGAATTGGCTTGATTAGTGACTGTTTATTTATTATAAATAGATTTTTCTGCCTAACCAATTTCATTACTTCTGATTTAGAGAGTTTTTAAGGCTTTATTGTATCTTATAGGCATAAATGCCTTTAAGATAGTGTTCTTGACACCTCAAAGCCATATTTTCTTCTTTCATGTTATTTATATTTTTCTTAAATTTTTTAACAATTTAAAGGCAATTACGGATACTGCATCTACTATTGTCCCTACTATTGTTATTGATTTGAAATCAAGCATGAAGGTTCATTTTCAAAATCAAGATGTAATCAGACTTGATCGTTTTAATAGATCAAACTACATTTGGTGGAAAGACAAAATGGTTTTTCTGTTGATTGCATTGGAGATGTTTTATGTACTTGATCCAAATTTAGAACCAATTCCAAAACTTACTCTTGAAGACTCTGATGCTATTAAGGCAATAAGAAGCAAATGTGAAGAAGATGAACTAGTCTTTCGAGGCTATATTTTGAATCATTATCTGATCATCTATATGATCTATACAGAAATATGAAAACACCAAAATAAATATGGACTGCTCTTGAACACAAATACATGAATGAAAAGAAAGGTACTAATAAGTTTCTAGCTTTGAAATACTTTGAATTTTCAATAACAGATGACAAACCAATCATGGACCAATCTGGTTTCTAAGTTAAATAAGCTGGAAATTAAGGTTTTTGATTCACTTTAAGTTGGAGCTATTTTGTCAAAACTTCTTCTTTCTTGGAATGGATATAGGAAGAAAGTTTTGCATTCAACAAATACTTTTACTATTGAAGAATTTTATACTCACATACAGATTGAAACCAAAAATGATGCAAGAGATGCACTCTTTCTTAGAAGTTCCAATGTGAACTATGTGAGTGGATAAAATTCTGAAAAACTCACAAGTCTTCTGGTAAATTTCAAAACAACTTTAAAGTCAAGAAGAATGGATTTAAGAAATCCAAATTTAGCAAGAATAAAATGTGTTTCCATTATGGAAAGAAAGGACATTTGATTAAAGATTGCAAATTTAAAAATACTAGAATTAAGATTGGTTCTAGTTTTGAAAACAAGGCAAATTTGGTTGAGCAATAAATTAATGAACTTGTTGCAATAGTGACTAACATGGAAATTGGAATGATCATTAAAGTTCATATGGCTACTGCAACTAAGTCATTTGATTGGTGGCTAGATTCTGGTGCAACAATTCATGTTTGCAACAACAAAAGAGCAGTTTAAGACTTATGATGAATGTAAGATACCAGAAAACATCCTTATAGGAAATCATATTCCTACCAAAATGATTGGAAAAGGAACGATTAAATTGAAATTCACCTCAAGACAGAAAGTAAACGATTGAATTGAAATTCACCTCAAGACAAAAACTAACTTTACTTAATGTTTTTCATGTTTCTGAGATTAGAAAGAACCTTGTATTTGTAAATCTATTATGTAAGAAAGGCTTTAAGATTGTACTAGAGTTTGATAAAGTTATAGTGTCAAAAAATGGTGTATTCATTGGAAAAGGATATTCCAATGATGGTATGTTTAAACTAAGTATTGATGAAATAAATAATGTTTATGCTTATAGTGTTGAGCACTATTCTTCTTTATGGCATGCTAGATTAGGACATTTAAATTATCAATATATGAATCATATGACTAAGCATGGTTATATAACATACCAGAAAAATCATGACATTAAATGTAAAATATGTGTCAAAGAAAAAATGGCTAAGAAACCTTTTCCTAAAGCTAAAAGAAATACAGAATTGTTAGAACACATACATTCTAATATTTATGAGTTAAATTGTTTATTAACAAGAGGAGGAAAAAGGTAGTTTATAACATTTATAATTGATAGTTCTCATTATACTTTTGTGTATCTAATGATAACAAAATATGAAGCTTTTGATAAATTCAAAGAATATAAATCAGTTGTTAAAAATCAAAAAGAGAAAACAAAATCAAATTTCTTCAAGCTGATAGGGGTGGTGAATATTTTCCAAATTCGTTTTCTCTTTTTTGTGAAAATAATGGAATTATTCATCAAAAGATAGCCCCTTATGCACCTCAACAAAATGGTTTAGCTAAAATGAAAAATAAAACCTTAGTTGATATGGTAAATAATATGTTGTTAAATTTTAAATTACCTCTAAATCTTTGGGGAAAAGTACTTTTAACATCATGCCATATACATAATAGAATTCTTTCAAAGAAATTCTTGAAGACACCATATAAACTTTAGAATCATGGTAGAAAACCAAATTTGGATTATTTTAAAGTGTGGGGGTGCATTGCCTTTTATAAAATACCTAATCCTTATAAATCAAAATTAGGACCTAGAGGTATTAAAAGTATTTTTGTTGGTTATGCATAGAATTCAAAAGCATATAAACTTCTTGATTTAAATACTAATGTTATTGTCGAATCTATTCATGTAGAAAATTTTGAAAATAAGTTTATATGTGATTATGAAATGGAGAAATAAATTGTAATGATTCCTATAACTGAAAATAAAAGTAAAGAAAGTAATGATTCTATTGAACTTAGAAGGAGCAAAAAACTAGAAAAGGGAATCTTTTACCTTCTGATTTTGTTTCTCAAGGTTTTATAGTATTCCTAGTAGAAGCAAATAGAAACCAAAGTGCTTAATAAAACACCAATTCTACTAAATATAGATGAAGACCCTAAAACATTTAACAAGCTATGACTTCAAGATATGTTGTTTTTTGGAAAGAAGCTACTAATGATGAAATAGACTTAATTATGTCCAATAATACATAGGTCTCGGTAGATTTACCTCCAGGTTCTAAACTTATAGGATGTAAATGGGTGTTTAGAAAGAAATATAATACAAATGGTTCTGTACAAACCTTTAAAGCAAGATTAGTTGCAAAATGTTTTAAACAAAAAGAAGGCATAGCTTATTTTGATACATATGCTTCAGTAGCTAGAATAACATCCATTAGAGTTTTTATAGATTTGGCTTCCACTTATAAATTACATGTGCATCAAATGGATGTTAAGACAGCCTTTTCAAATGGTAACTTAAAGGAAAAAGTATAAATGGAACAACCAAAAGGTTTTATTCTTCCAGGTAATGAGAATAAAGTTTGTAAATTAATTAAGTCACTTTATGGGCTAAAACAAACTCCTAAACAATTGCATGAAAAGTTTGATTCAACCATAGTAGTCAATGGTTTTAAACATAATGGAATGGATAAATGCATTTACTCAAAATTTACTAAAGAATATGGAGTTATAATATGTCTCTATATGGATGATATGCTAATTTTTAGTACTAACATGATTGGCATAAATGAAACCAAAAGGTATCTAATTTCTAATTTCAAAATGAAAGATTTGAATGAAGTTGATACCATTTTGGAAATTAAAGTTAAGAGATATAACAAGAGTTTCGTACTTAATCAAAGTCATTATATTAAGAAACTGCTTAATAAGTATAAGTATCTTAATATAAAAGAAGCCAATACTCCATATGATACAAGTATAAAACTAACAAAAAATCAAAGTTATGCAATTACACAACTTCAATATGCTAGTGCTATTGTTATATATGCTATGCATTGTACTAGGCCAGATATAGCTTTTGCTATTTGCAAGTTATCAAGATATACAAGTAAGCCTAGTATAAGTCATTGGAAACCCATAGGAAGAGTTCTAGGTTATCTTAAAAGAACTAAAGATTTTGGCTTATTTTATTTCGGATATCTAGCTATTTTGGAAGGATATTCAGATGCAAGGTGGATCACTAGTATAAGTGATAATAAATCCACTTCATGATGGATGTTTACCCCTAGAGGTGGTCTAATTAGTTGGGCATCCAAGAAACAAACTTGCATTTTACATTCAACTATGGAATCTGAATTTATAGCTTTAGCTGCATCAGACAAGAAAGCTGAATGGCTAAGAAATTTATTAATGGATATAAAGTTGTGGTCATAACCAATGATAGCCATTTCCTTGTACTATGATAGTGATGCTACTATGTTTAGAGCTTACAGTGAAATTTATAATGGAAAATCTAGACATATTAGTCCAAGACATGATTATATTAGAGAATTGATAAAAAAAATGGGGTGATTACCATAATATCTATTAAATCTGCTAACAATTTAGTAGATCCTCTTACCAAGGGGCTACCTAGAAATTTGGTAAAAGCACCACAAGTGGAATGGGTTTAAAATTGCTTTTAGACATCAATAATGGGAACCTAACTTTGAATTAGTAACCTCTAATTGCAAAGTTTAATAGGTAACAACAAGTTATTGTTATGTGTCTATAAACACTAGTCAACTCATTCTAAATATTTAGAATACTAGTGTAAGCCATTGTGTAAATGAAGGATGAGATTGAACTTTTAATGGAGTTTATAATTTAATGTCTATAGCAATGGAGACATAAACAAGAAACTCCACCTTTATAAACGTAAAAATGGTGCTGCATCAACAAGAAAATTGGAAACTTTCTTGTAAATGTTTATGAATAAAGATAAGCATATGGCCATAATAGTGCTAAACCGGTTATAAACCTTTGACAGATTATTAAATAAATATTATGTGTGTTATATCTTCAATTTTAACACTAGAAGTTGAGGTTTAATTTGTGAACACCATCAACTTTGTTAGAATTCTAAGGTATATACGCTAATTGAAGGTTTAAATCAAAAGATACCTTATTGTATTCATAATATTTATTTGTGTGAAAGGTTAAAGATTAAGCACCAACATTCCAAACTAGTAGGGGATTGTTGGTAGTTTAGAATGTGGTGTATCACACAATGAGTAGAAAGATCATTTATATGTGGTTTAAAAGAGATTACTTATCTTAATTAAGTAATTAAGCTAAGTGCTGGAGTAGGCCAAGTCATTTGAGCTTGCTAGGAGTTTTCCTAGTAGGTCAAACAATTTTAAAAGTCAAAAGGTAAGCACTTGGGCACTTAGGGCACTTGGGCTTGTTTGATAAATAGATTTAATTTTTAAATCTTTTAAAATTTATTTATTTATTTATTTGTTTCGAAATATTACCAATTTTGAATAAACGTGTTTTAAATAGAGAAAACATGACCGTTTAAATAAAGTTTATTTAAACAAGAAAATATGACTATACAGAATGTCATAACTTTTTGAATTAGCTTGATTGGTGTCTATTCATTTGTTATAAATAGATCTTTCTACATGACCAATTTCACTACTTCTGATTTAGAAAATTTTTAAGGCTTTGTTGTATCCTATAAGCACAATTGCCTTTAAGATAATGTTCTTCACGCCTACTATATACCACTTCTTTTTTCTGTTTATTCCTCTTTGCACTATATACTTGTCTTGCATTTTTTTTTGTACGTCCGCCTCTTCTTGTCTCTACCAGTCTTTTTTTCTATTTTCTAGTCTTTTGTTCTACACCTTTTTTTCTAGTGGTTGTTTTCACTGTTTTTTGCTTTGTTTTTTCTCTTCTTTTTGGTATGTTTTTTCCTGTCTTTTTTTCCTAATGTTTTGGCTATTATTTTTCTCGTTTTCAAAGTTGTCTTCCCATTTTCAACTCTCTTCCTTTTTAGTTCTACTTTTTTCCTTTACTTTTTTATTGATGCTTACCCCTTTTTACCAACTTTCAAAACTAGTTTCTTTTTTTGAATTTTTTTTGCTTTTTTAGGGCCCTTTTTACTCGCTCTTTTTTTGTTTAGCCTTTTCTTTTAACTTCAAGCACCCACGAGACCAAGACCTGCAACTACCATTTTCCTCACGTTCATGCAACCTCTCTAAAACCTCTACTTTTCTCTTTTATTTTTCAACTCCATGTTCCCATGTAGTTTTTTTCAAAAGTTTTTCAATGTCCCAGCTTGCCATTTCTTTATCTCTTGTATGCAAAATTCATGTAAATTTTTTTAAGGCCAAACGGGCCTACTTCATGCTCAAATGAACCAAATGAGACCACCTTTTCTTGACCTTGTCTTGCATGGTGCCCAGCTTTCATTTTTTGGATGGCTTTTATTTCCCAAATTAAGTTACTTACTTGGCCCATTTTCTTGGCCATGTGTTGGGCTTTCAATTTTTTATCATTTTTTTATTTTTGGGCATTTAAATTGTCAAGCTTTTTGTTGTTTTATTTTTTTTATTTATATATTTTTATCATTTTATATTATTATTTTTATGATTATGTTTTTTATTTGGTTTTTATATTTTTTTGGTTTAATGGCCACCAATGGGCCTTTAATGGGCTTTCATAAAAATGGGCCTTTATCGAGCCCTTATATCAGGCCACTTTTAGTATTTTAAAAAATGAACTATGTATTGGACTTGAAAAATGGAGATTGGGCCTAATTGCCAAAGCCCGTTCAATTAAAGGTATAGTATCTCAGACAAAATTAAGTGCCAAAGCCCCTCTTTGCATTTTTCTAAAGATCATGAATAATGCAAAGATATAGACAATAATTTTATTTGGATGTTACTTCCCAATAAACACATTTTTTTGTTGTTTTGTTATTTTTTTTTTTTGGTCTTTTGTTTTGTTTTGTTTTGTTTTTGTTTGTTTCTTAAAAGTTGAAAAGTTCATAAACTGCCAAAATTATTAAGATTGATACACAAGTTAACAAAGAAGAATGCTCAATACTAAGTCGCGAATCAAAAATAAAAAATGATTGGGATTAAAGTACAAGTTGGGAAAATAAAAATGACCGAGATTAATCCGTAAGTTGAGAATGACCAAGATTGAATCACAAGTCAAAAAATAAAAGTTATCGGGACTGAGCTGCATGTCGAGAAATTCAAATGATTGGGACAAAATCGCAAGCCAAAAATTAAAGATAACGGGAACGAAATTGCAAGTAAAAAAATAAAGAAGACTAGGACAAAATCATAAGTCAAAAAATAGAGATGACTAGGAAAAAATCGTAAATAAAAAAAATATAAATGATTGGGACTAAACTGTAAGTCAAGGAATAAAGATGATTAGATGAAGCCACAACTTAGAAAATAAAAATGATCAGATGAAGTCGCAAGTTAGAAAATAAAGATGACCAGGACCAAACCGTAAGTCAAGGAATAAAGAACACTAGGACGAAGCTGCAAGTCAAAAAATAAAGATGATCGAGACTAAACCATAAATCCAAAAAAAAAGATGACCTGAACGAAGCCTTATGTCAAAAAATAAAAACAACTGAGATGAAACCTCAAGCCAAAAAATAAAAATGATCAGGATAATATGGTAAGTCAAAAAATAAAGATGACCGAAACTAAGCCACAAGTTAAGAAATAAAGAACATTGGGATAAAGTTGCAATTTAGAAAATAAAAATGACCAAGATAAACCCACAAGTTAGAAAATAAAGATAAGTGGGACAAAACCATAAGTCAAAAAATAAAGATGTTCAAGACGAAATCATAGTCAAAAAATAAAATGATTGGGATGAAACCGTAAGTTAGAAAATAAAAATGACCAGAGATTAAGATGTAAGTTGAGGGATAAAAATGATTGAGATAAAGCTGCAAGTCAAAAAATAAAGATGACCGAGACAAAACTACAGTCAAAAAATAAAAATGACCAGGATGAAGTTGTAACTCAAAAAATAAAGATGACTGGGATAAAACTGCAAGTTAGAAAATAAAGATGACCAAAACTAAATCGTAAGTGAAAAAAATAAAGATCACCAAAACGAAGTCATGAGTCAAAAAATAAAGATGATCGAGACGAAACTGTAAGTCAAAAAATAAAGATGACTGATATAAAGCTGCAAGTCAAAAAATAAAAATGATTAGGACAAAATCGCAAGTTAGAAAATAAAGATGACTGGGACTAAATAGCAAGTCGAAGAATCAAGATGACCCAGACAAAACTGTAAGTCAAAAAATAAAGATGACAAGACTAAATCGCAAGTTAGAAAATAAAGATGACCAAGACGAAATTGCAAGTCAGAAAATAAAGACAACTGGGATGAAACTACAAGTCAGAAAATAAAAATGACTGGGACTAAGCCACAAGTTGGGGAATAAAGAACATTGGGACGAAGTCGCAGGTCAAAAAATAAAAATAACCTGGACAAAATCGTAAGTCAAAAAATAAAGATGATTAAGACAAGGCTGTAAGTTAAAAAATAAAGATGACCAGGATGAAGCTGCAAGTTAAAAAATAAAAATAACTTGGATGAAACCATAAATTAGAAAACAAAAGAAAATTGAGATAAAGCCACAAGTTGAGGAATAAAGATAATCGAAATGAAGCTACAAGTCAAAAAATAATAATGATCAGGATGAAACCATAAGTCAAAAAATAAAAATGATCAAGACGAAGCCGTAAGTAAGAAAATAAAGACAATTAGGATGAAATTGTAAGTGAAAAAATAATGATGACCAAGATGAAGCGGCCGGTCAAGGAATAAAGATGGCAGGATGAAGCCATAAGTCAAAAAATAAATATTACTATTAATTTGGGTTTACATACCAACTAATCCTAGACTTACGTGCTAGCTAAACTGGATTTAAATTTTTATAGAGAGCAGCTAAACTAGGCTTAAATTTTCATTGAGTGCCAATTAAACTAGGCTTAAAACTTCATTGGGTGCCATATAAACTAGACCCAAATCTTTTCATGAATGCCAGCTAAATCGAGCTTAAAACTTCTTTGGGTGCCAGCTAGATTGTGCTTAAATTTTTTTGATGCCAACTAATCTGGGCTTAAATTTCATTGGGTGCCAGCTAAACTAGGTTTAAAACTTGATTGGATATGAGGTAAACTGATCTTAAAATTTCATTGGGGTACCAGCTAAATTGGGCTTAAATCCATTTACAAATGCCTAAAAAACTAGATTTAAATTTACATAAGAAGTCAGCTAAATTGGGCTTAAAATTTCATTAATGCCAAAAAAAACTAGACTTAAAATTTTTTTGAGAATTGGCATCCCTACCAGAAATGAAGAAGGTGAAAAAAAATTTTCCAACTAGATTGAATGGTTCAATATACAAAGGTCTCAGTTCATTTAAAATGATTTTTCCACCTGAAAAGGGATAAAAAAGGCATTTTTTTCCAAATAGGCTCATAAATGAAACATAAGTTTTTTCGAAAACATGAATCCCTTGAAAATCAAACATGTTAAACACTTTCTTTAGCCTTCAAATGTGACATTTTGATACATGTCAAGGTTAGTTATAAGGGCTCAAGATTTTGAAAGGTTATATAGGAATGGAAAAAGGCTGAGGTTTTCAAAATCAACCATTCTTAAATGTTTGAGACTTTGATATTTTGGATCTTTGAAAAAGATTCAATTTGTCTTTGTTCAGCATCCACTTTATCTAGTATCAAGAGTGGCTTTCATAGTTTGCTCTAGATTGCCCTATATAGAGTTTTCACCCTAGAGCCACATTCATTTTTTCTATTTTTTTCTCTTTTTTTTATTGATTGATTATCAAACCATGCACTTAAGAATTCAAACTTGTCCAACAAAAAGGATAATAGTCCACAAAGAAAATTACGTAAAAAAGAGGAACCAAAAGATTCATGTGTTTCAATGGCCATTTTTCCAATAGAGGCTCTTCAATTTTTAAAAATCCATACTTGATCCAGTATGGACTTTCCATAGGATGTAACATAGGCTAAGGTTCGAGGTTGTCAAAAGAAAAGGATAGAAAGGCCCAAAATAGGTGTTTAAGGGTAATTAAAATCAAGGATCATTATTTTATTTGAAGGATTTACTCTGAGGTATATTCCTTACCATTTTTCTTGTGCTTTCCACCCATTCATTTTTTTCCTTTGTCTTTCTTTCTTTTCCTTTATTCCTCTTTCTTTCCTTTATCCAAATTTTCTTAATTTTTTTTCATTCTTTCAATTTTCCTTTTTGTTTTTTCTCTTAGTGGACTCAAATTTTTTAAGAACTTTTATATTAGGTCTTTGCCCCGGCACATGGGATTACATGTCTACATCATCATTTTTTAACCGTTAAATGCATTCCTTTTTGCCCCTAGTGTAGAAGGTAATCTTTAGTTAAGGTTTATTTTTTAAAGAATTTTATCAAGCTCAAAATGGCAACAAATGATGGAATTTAAGATTTGAAAGGACGATAAAAGATGGCCATTTGTCATTTCAAACATGATCATTTCTATTAAAGAGCAGTTTTCTTTAGGAAAATGAATTTGAAAAAAGTCTTTCCATTTAAAAAATTCTCTTTTCTTTTTTTCTTCTTCTTTTTTTCTCTTTTTTTTTGTTTTTTTGTTTTTATTTTATCTTTCTTGACTTTTCTTCTAGCTTTTTCATTTTAGGCTTTGTTTTTTCCTTGTCTTTTTTTCAAAACTTTGAATTTGTTAGGACTTTATTTAGCTTTATTCAAACTTTTTAAGTGCATGATGTCATAACCTTTTTTTTTTTTTTTGCTTTTCCTATTTTTTTGTGTTTTTTTACATGCCTGCCATAACTCATACCTAAATTCATTTTGTTAGTAATGCATTTCATTAAAGATGCCTCATTTTAGTAAACCATTCTTAATGAAAGTTATTACAAGAAAAATGTTATGTGAAATGAACGATAAAAAGTCATGTGGAATGAACCCGTTTAAGGTATCAAATGGTCCATGTCACTTTACCACAAAGAGAATGAATGGGTTAATCATAGCTCAAATTGTCTTAACAACAATGAGGTCTTTTTTTTCTGATTAATGTGCCCTTAAAACATTAGACCAAGCTAATTTTGGGGTAAAGAGCTGAAAGGTTGGTAAGTTTTTGATCAACATGCCCTTGAGACACATAAGCCAAGCTAATATTTAGGTAAAAAGCTGAAAGGTTAGTAAATCTTTGGTCATTTTACAGGACTTAGGGTGGCTTTGACTTTTAAAAATATTTGGAGTTATAACCTAACATTGACACATCAAATTACCGCATCTGAATTTTTTTTTAAATATCATGTTTGACTGATCTTCTAAGAATCTAAATTTTTTTGTTCTTTTTTTAATTAGATGTTTCATTGTTCATTGCCTTGAAAAAATTATCATCCTTCGATCATAACATTATTAGGTGAATGTAAGGTTTACAAATTCAAATTCAAGGTTTTTTAAGGGTTATAGGATGGATGGAATCAATAAATGATTTAAAAAATGATGTTTAGGTATTTGAGAAATTCCTAATAATGATATCCAACTTATCCGAGACTCAAAACTTTTCTATTTTTCACTTTTTCTCTTTTCTCTTTTTTCTTCTTTTCTTAAGGCATGTCTTTTCTATACCCTTAAGACTTAACTATGTGGGGCTTTATTCAAAATTAGCAATTTTTCGCTCTTTACTATTGTTTGTTTCAAAGAAAACCTACATGTCCAAAATTTAAAAGAAATTAAAAATATCAAATGATAATATAAATCCATGGAACACTTATGATGCACAATATCTATTCATGCAATGCAAATACTCAAACATGACACAAAAATTCACATTTTCAATAGTATTCTTAAGATGACACTCAAACTTATAGAAACAAAAGTTTCTCTCCTAACACTTTAGCTTTAGCATTATTTATCCGCAACTCCATTACCATCAACCATTAAAACCACTAACCAGTTTTTTAAACTTCGTGAGATCTTAATCAACCAAAGTGTGAACTGTATCCTAGAAGGTAATACAATTTTTTATAAAATATCTTTTGACCCCATCATGGAATTCACACTTAGCATTAGAATCATACCACTTTGGGTAAGAAGGCTTTTTAGGTATTGTAAGAATAATAGAGATCATATGATTTTTAACTAGTAAAGTGAAAAGCTCACCATAAGACACTAGGAATGAATGATACATCTTGACTTTCTTTCTCTTATGGCTTTTTAAATGGCTTGGGTTGATCCTTTGTTTTGTGAATATTTGTGTTGAAGAAAATATAGCACATAGATGAAGTGATTGAGGAAAATTACTAGCCCAAGATGTCGATTTGGAATAATACGATAACCATTAGGAATAGTCTTTCATAAAATCTTCTTGTATTCTAGTGAGGTTTCTCTCATTTCGCCTTTCAACAATTATCTCTTAGGCATATCTGTCGAAAATATTCCCTTATCATTCATTATAAATTTCCACATTGGCATCCATAATTCTTTCTTTTGTTATCCCATCCTCAATTCTACCTATAGGAAATAGCAAATGAATAAATTTTGAGAACGTATTACCAATTAACTTATCATAATAAGAAAAAGGAAGTGTATACATAAATAGGGAATTCAACTTCTTATTAGTTAATGGTGGTTGGACTTGCGATGTAATCTCTTTCCATCTTGCAGCATATTCTTTATAGCTTTCATTGGGGCTATTTCTCATGTTTTGAAAGGTTAATTGATCTAAAGCCACTTTCAACATGTGTTGGTATTGCTTTAAGAATGCCTAAGATAAATCCTTCTAAGTATGAATTTGGCTGCTTTCCAAACTGTAATACAATTGGTTGCTCCCCTAGTTAAACTTTCTTGAAATACATGAATAAACAGCTTTTCGTCACTAGCATACCAAACCATTTTGTTACAGTATTGAGCCAAATGTGTCTTAAGACATCCAGTTCCATTATACTTCTCAAATGTTAGAACCTTAAACTTGGGTAAAACAACCATATCTAGAACTAGTTGGGATTTCTTTGTAACATAAGATTTATCCTTTCTTTCAATAGCTTGAATCCTTTTTTCTAAGAGACTATACCTCCTCTGTTCATTTAGATTCCTCCCTTATAGGTCCTACGCTAGGCCCTTTACGTTGACCATTTCTTTAAGTAAAAAATCCCTCGATAATATCTTCCATCTCTCTTATTGAATCAAAATTCTCTTGATCTTTAGAAGAAATCACATGGATTATCTTTAAAGAAAATCTTTCTTTTAAAGCACACATGAATTGCATTCTATTGAATGGATACATATATAGGTGAATGAATGAATGCATAAATGACAAAACTTTTTGGTGACAAGTGTAAAAATTGAAAAAAGGACAAGAACTAAAGACAAACCATAATGCACATATCTAAGTTCAAAAAGACAACATCATATTAACATAAAGAAACTTTTCACAAAGA
Source organism: Durio zibethinus (assembly GCF_002303985.1). Next base: position 12,042,410 of record NW_019168381.1, on the reverse strand, counting down.
AAATAAATTCACAAAGCATTTCATTTTCCAAACAACCTATCACTTGAAAACAAAAACCCCATCCATGTTCATCATCATGCCATCCTATTCTCATTGTTCCTAAATCTTTAACTCCCTATTGTCATTGGAACGAATCATTTTGTATCTATGAGTGATTGCACCTTGTATTTAAAACTCTCATAATTCTCAATGGAATGCCCCATAATTCCACCATAGTATTCACATCTCTTATTTGGGTCAAAATATTTTGGGTATGGAAGCTTTAAAGGTTTTGAAGGCACATAAGCAATAAGGTGTTCCTTAAACAAATAGGGATAAAGGTTTCCATATGAAATGGGGAGAATATCTAATTATTTCTTTTTCTTAGGTAATTTTTTGGCAACAGGTTGACTAGGAATCTAAGAATTTAGTGGTGGTGCAAAGGTTTAGAGTTGAGCAATTGGCTAAACAAGTGGTTGGGAATTAAAGGCTAAAAATTTTGGTTTAGATGTAAACTTCTTGGAAATTGCATGACGTTTAGGGCATGATCCTAAATGCTTGGAAAAAAGGTTGATGATAGACATCTTAGGATTTGAAAGTAAGTTCAAGTTCGAAACGATTGGTGAAGGTTGTATGGAACCTAGTAACTTTATTCTAGAAATCAAATTTTGGAGCTCAGACACTTGAGTGGTTAGATCACTCATCCATTTTATGATCTTGTCTAAACCTTTATTATTGCTCAAACCATTGAATGCTTCAGTATGCTTGGGATATGTATTAGGCCTAGCAAGAATCATTTAATCACAACTTTAAGAGTTTATCAGACTTACTTGAGCTGAAACTGGTAAGAACCCTTAAGAAGGCCTCAAAATAAACTCCTTAAGCATATCAACTATCTTTGTCAACTCAGTAAGCTATTTTGTCATCTCTCAAATGTCATGACCTAATTCCTCTTGATTGCATTCTAACGTACTAATTCAGGTCTCCAATTGATCCTTCATATTTCCAGCTTCTAATACCCACTAAAATAAATATTTTATTTTAAGTGTTTAAACCAAAAATGCATATGCTATTATTCATGCTGAATGGATAACATAATTCATGCTATACCAAAAATGTCTATGAAAGCCTGAAATGATAATGATGCAATGATATGTACACAAAATGGAATAGCCCAAAATATACAAATCACCTTAACAATGAATGTAGAATAAAATGATTGAATTAAAAAAATGACAAATTCCTATCCTAAATCTCTTTTTTTTTTACCCTTTTTTCCATCTTTTTTTTTAATTCTAACTTTATTTGCACTATTATTACCCTTAAACATAAACCGTATCAAAGTGCCCTATATATCCTAATTTGAGTCATTTCTATGAAAGAAATTGGTGTGGCTTTTAATTTCTAAATAATTTCTACAAAAGGTTGACACCACTGATAGCTATATGAGATTTTTTTTTGTTTGTTGATGACTGACCTAAAACAAATAACCCTCTTAAAACATATTGCCTATATAATGTATGCAATAAAATTAAAGACTATACAAATAAAAATGAATCAATAATCTAAAACAAATAAATAACAAAATAACATAACAACCATAATAAAATATGTACAATGTCCAAAAAGTTTTTGGTGATTTTCTAAAAATGTGGCAAGGCTCTAAACTGGGCAGGCTTCCAATGGCTCTAGATATGTTGGGTCAGGATTTATTCATCTAAAGGTTCCTAGATTAAACCTTACATCATTGTCCATTATAAACTAATAAGGTATACGAATCCTCACTCATTACAGGCTACAAACGAAAAGAGTTCGATTTGAGTAAAAGTGTTTTGCTAACAAATGCAAAGGTTATCACCTCACAGGAGCGTAGCTACTTAACTTCCTCCTAATAAAGATGGAACCTAGGTTTAGAACTCCTACATGTAAGTGAATGTACAAAAGAGTGCAAAAATGTACAAAGTAATATATTAAAATAACATAAATAAATCACAAATACAAAATCAAATAACTAACATGCAATTTATTTATTTATTTCATATATATATATTAAAATTAAAATGAAGGGAATTAAATTAAATATCAACTAAAACCAATTAAATCCAAAACTATCAATAGCGCATGATTAGAATTTTTGACCTAACTCTCAAAATATCCCTAGTGGAGTTCAAGCTATCATAACATATTAGTTTAGAGACTCGATTGGTAGACATAAAAATTTAAGATCATGAAAAACACGGAAGTCGCCACCAATCTTTTTTAGGGTATGATTGATCACCCAAAAATTTTATCTTCTTAATAAAACAATAAAATGGGTTTAGAATTTATTAAAAAGATAATTTTGGTCTACGAAAATAAGACTGTGTTTAGGAGTCAATTACGTGTAAAGAAGGATTAGCACTCTATAGTGCCTATAAAATTGGTACCAATAAATCAAACACTATTTATAATTTTAGACAAAAATGGTTTTTATACAAAATTGATTATGATTCTCTTTATTTTTAAGAAATAAAATCAATTAAAAAAATCTTTACTTAGGAATATTACGAAAATCTTCAAATTAAAGAAATACCTTCAAATTCTTCGACATAAAGGCAAAATTCAAAGATAGTCTTTTATCTAACATTTATCGTAACATTCCTTTTAAAAATAATAAAATAGCATTCTTTATAAATGATAATCATTGATAACTCTATAACATCTAGGTAGAGTACCAACAATTATATTTCATGAAATACTATTTTAATTTTATTTACTTAGAACTAATTTTTTAAGAACTTTTTGAGCAGTAAAAAAAGAAAAACGTTAATCATCAATAATTAAAACAAACATATATGCATATCATGAATGTACATGTTAATTTAAAAAATGAGACGTATGCAAATAATGATAAAATGCAAGTTTAGGAATCAAGTTTTCAAATATAAAGAGACTATTTGGACTCTCCAACATTTACGTAAAGTTTGGATGTGACTGTTTATATTTAAAATCTCATTTTATTGTCTATTTATTTTTTATTCTTCATTAAAAACTTTATTTTAAGTTATGGAAATATATGAAAATTCTTAATGTAATAAAATTTTCTAAATACCCCCATCATTTAGGCAACATTCAGAAACAAATTATTTCATAAAAGATTTTCATACAAATCCTTAAAAATTTAATATGATTTTAGGGTTTTGTGTATGTTTAGAGTTGCAAGGTTTAATTTAGGGGTTTCAACTAAGGCTTAAAGATTTGGGTTTCACTTAGGATTTAGGGATTCGAGTTTCACTTAAGATTTCAATTTTAAGAGGTTTCACTTTAGGGTTTTCATTTTAGGGTTTCGATTTAGGGTTTTGATTTAGGGTTTCAGCTTACGGTTTTAACTTTAGGATTTTAATTTTAGGATTTTATCAACCTCTCTAAAAATCTCTAATATCTAGGCAAATTTTCGAAGTAAGTTTGTTTTTTACAATTTTTCCTTAAAAAATGAAATTTTCTAGTTATATATACTCATATATTGTTCTTTAAAAAAAAATTATTTATTGTTTATATATCTTTTATTACTTTTATTTTTATTATTTCCATAATTCTCCTACATCTAGGTAGAATTATTTATTTTTTTTAAAAGTTAATTTTTATTCCTTCCAACATCTAGGCATGGACTTTTTAAAAAAAATTTATATAATTTAGCATTGTCATTCATTTTTTTTAAGAATAAAAAAAAAGAAAAAAAAGATGCATCAATGTATTAATAATTTTAAGGTGCAATAGGAATGAATCTCATTAAAAGGGATTTAAAACGTGGGGAATTAATTTACATACATACTAAGATAAATAGAGAAGACATGGGCATCTAGTCTAAGTTTTAAACTTCCTAGTATGAAACTAATAACCATGAAAGACCATCATGTAAACAAAATGACTAAATCAAGTGCCTATGCCAACGTACAAACATTTTTTCAAAGTGAAGTTTTGGACTTTTTTTCAACCATGTACAAGTAACAATAGTAATGAAAATAAAAATGGAAGCCATGACTTAACAGTAAAAAAAAACAAACACGGAAGCCATGAAGAGATTGAAGCTTCATGCTTCCATGAAGAAGCCATCTGCAGAAAGAAAAAACAGAGCAACCAATTTTCTGCATTCTTTAAAAAAAAAAAAAAAGAAAAAGAAAACAGAGTTGCAAAAACCTTTCCCGTTAAGCCTCCCGTAAAACCAACTTATATGCAGAAAATGAAAAAGAAGAAAACAAGGAGAAGCTTCATGCGTGGAAAAAAAAAAACAGCCCCACATGTGTTAAACATAACAAATATAAACAACAAAAAGCTTTTAACTCAAGCATGCATGAACAAAGCAAAGTAATCCTGAGAATAAAAATAAAAGAAAAATCTGAAAGACGGCCAAAAATAGTATCGTTTCTGGTATCCTTCACCACTGCTGTTCCTTTTTCTTTTTCCTTTCTGCTCACCTTCCCGTCGTTCCTGTTCACCATGTTTTTTTTTTTTTTTCATGTTTTCCTCTGGTTTTGATTTGCTACTGGTTGCTTCTTCCTCGCACACCTCTTCCTTCTTTTCTTTTCTTTTTTTTTTGCTACGTTCCTCCTCTCCCTGCCCACGCCTCTCCCTACGTTTTTCTGCTCCTTTGTTTTCCCTTTTCGCGTCTGTTTTCTTCCTTTACTGTACGCCACTTCCTTTTTCTGTTTATTCCTCTCCGCTCTATATATTTGTCTTGCCTTTTTCTTCTGCACGTCCGCTTCTTCTTGTCACTGCCAGTTTTTTTTTTTTTTCTGTTTTCTAGTCTTCTGTTCTGCACCTCTTTTTTCCTGGTGGTTGCTGCCACTATTTTCTGCTTTGTTTTTTCTCTTCTTTTTGGTCTGTTTTTTCCTGCCTTTTCTTCCTCTTCTTTTGGCTGCCGTTTTTCTCTTTTTCAAAGCTGTCTTCCCATTTTCAAGTCTCTTCTTTTTTACTCCTGCTTCTCTCTTTTATTTTTTGGTTGCTGCGTACCCCTTTTTACCAGCTTTCAAAACTGGTTTCTTCTTCTGAAATTTTTTCTGCTTTTTTTTGGTGCCCTTCTTGCTCGCTGTTTTTCTGTTCAGCTTTTTATTTCAGCTTCATGCACCCACGAGACCAAGCCCTCCAACTGCCCTTTTCCTCACGTTCATGCAACCTCTCCCAAACCTCTCTTTTTCTCTTCCATTTTCCCCCTCCACGTCTCCATGTTCCCATGCAGTTTTTTTCATCAGTTTTTCAATGTCCCAGCCTACCGTTTCTTCACCACTTGCATGCAAAATTCATGTAAAATTTTTTAACGCCAAACGGGCCTACTTCATGCTCAAATAAACCAAATGAAACCACCCTTTCTTGGCCTTGTCTTGCATGATGCCGAGCTTTCATTTTTTGCATGGCTTTTATTTCTCAAATAGAGCTAACTGCATGGCCCATTTTCTTGGCCATGTGTTGGGCTTTCAAATTTTGTTCCATTTTATTTTATTTTTATTTTTGGGCCTTTAAATTGCGAGCTTTTTGTTGTTTTATTTTATTTTATTTATTTATGTATTTATTTTTATCATTTCATATTATTATTCTTATGATTATTTTTTCATTTGGCTTTTATATATTTTTATTTTTTTTTGTTTGATGGCCACCAATGGGCCATTAATGGGCTTTCATAAAATGGGCCTTTTATTGGGCCACTTTGAGTATTTTAAAAAGTAGGCTTTGTATTGAGCTTGAAAAATGGAGATTGGGCCCAATTGTCAAAGCCAGTCTGAATGATAAGATAAAGTATCCTGCACAAAATTAAGTATCTATAGCGGTAAGATCTTGTTAGAACATGTACCCACACCAAAGTACTTGCAGCCTTTACTTATATTGTGCATAGAACAAGATAACACTTGGTTGACTCCTACAAAGGCATACCTTCAATAGGAGTATCCACCTAATCCAATAGAATGTAAAAGAGTGTAGAAAAAAATAGCACAATTTGCCCTAATGGGTAATAGTTTGTATAAAAAAGCATTCTTAGCCCCCTTCTTAAGTGTGCCTCCCCATTTAAAGCAAAATATAAATTCATGAAAGGGTATGTGGCTATCATGTAAGTGGGTGAGTAGTAGCACAAAAGGCGCAAAGATAGAGATATTATTGGCCTACGATGAAAAAAGAAGTATAGAGTTTGGTGAAAAAATGTGATAAGTGCAAGAAATTCACCAAAGTCCCTAGACAACCAGCGAAAGCCCTCAACCAAATCTTTAGCCCATGGTCGTTTACCAATAGGGTGTTGATATCCTAGGACCCTTCCCCACAACAATCGTCTAAAAGAAATTCATGATAGAAGCCTGTGATTATTTCATGAAATAGGTAGAGGTAGAACCAGTGGCTACCATTACGGTTTAAATGGTAGAACACTTCGCTGAAAGTATATTATATGTAAGTTTAGCCTCCCTCACATCATTTGTTGCAAACAAAATAATGTAATTTCAAGCTAACAAATTGAAGCAGGTTTACTAGAATTTTAAGGTGGCCCTAGTAAACAACTCAATAGCCAATCCCCAAACAAATGGGTAAGTGGATCCATGAATCAGAAAATCTTAACAACCTTAAAAAGAAGTTAGACAAAGCAAAAATAGCATATATAGAAAAGACCCTTGGCATACTTTGGACAAGCAGAACCATAAGCCATTTAGCCATAACAAAAATTACCTTCACATTAACATACGTCATAGAAGTGGTCACACTTGCTAAAATAGGTGTGAATACATTCAGGACAACCCACTTCAACCCTAGCTAGAATGAAAAAGCCCTAAGGGCAAATTTGGACTTGTTATAAAAGATCAAGGACTTGAGAAAAGTCAAAATGATTGCCAGGGCACAATAGATCACCAAATACTATAATTCCAAATTCAAACATAAACACTTTCAAGTTGGTGACTTGATGCTTAGAAACTACAAAGCCAATAAATCGACAGATGAAAAGAAGAAATTATCACCCAACTAGGAAAAACAATATAAAGTCTCAACCATTTTTGGGTTTGGAACATATAGATTTGAAGATATAAAGGGCAACCCCATACAAAGGACTTATAACTAGGTTCTTTACATTTGTACAATTTTTTTTATTTTCACATTCATTTTCTTTTGAACTATGCTTTCAATTTTAATTAACCATTTTCTGTAAGCAATTTTGTATAATGGATTTTTAATTGAAGATGGACAGCATTTTATTGCCTTTTCTTATACTCTGTCGCCCAATGCACTCCGCACACCATTATTTGCATTGAGGCATATAGGTTAACATAATCTCCATTTTTTGCCGACAAGCCCAATACACCTTGCATACCGTTATTTGCGTTAAGGCATATATTAAATAATCCCCACTTTCTGCTGACACGCACGATACACCCCATGCATCATTATTTGTGTAAGGCATATAGGTTAACATAGTCTCCACTTCCTGTTAACATGCCTAACGTGGCCCTAACACCTTTATCTCTTGCACTAAGTCTTCATGCCAACATGCCCGACATGCCTCTAATACCTTTATCTCTTGCTTAAGGCTCCGCACTAACACACCCAACGTGCCTTTGGCACCTTTCACTCATTGCATTAAGGCTTTGTGATAACACGCTCAACACCCTCTTAGCATTTCTTATCTCTTGTGTTAAGGCCCAATGCTGACACAGAACAACCTAATGCCTCCATAACAAGGTACATTCACATATCAATTTTAACAACTTATCCTATCTCTATTAATATGTTTTTATAATGCGACATATCTAAATTGATACTTATCCTTCTAAATTGCTTTTCATTATAATCTTTACAATATGAACCTATGTCACATTATCATATCCTTTGATATCCATCAAGTTTGGAATATCATCTTTTAGAGGACGAAAAGTGTAGTTCACAACATAAACCCACATTATTTTCTTGTATCCTGTGGCTTAACTATATTTACCATATAAGAATTCTACAACAAAAATTAAAACATTCTTGTTCAATTCACATAGACCAGAGAAGTATAATCTTTCTACTCAAAGATCACCATGTTGTGTTTATTTTCTATTATGAATGGTGTTCGTAAAATCATCACATTTTAATTTTATGCACAGCATTGCTAATACACTTTAGTTTAAGCAGTATAAGTTCTTGAAGCACAACATCAATTCTTGATATCTATTTTGTTGATTTAATATAAGCTAGAGATTAATTTCTACAAGATCGGTATATTTAGATAAGACTTGAGTTCAATTTGGTCATTTAGCTAACGCATCTTTGGGTATCATATTCAAGAGACATGACTGATTTTTTGGTCTCTATATGGATCATTCTTACAAGTAAAATAGATGGGTAATCTCTTTTTTTACATCTGGGCTATCTTTTGCCACTAACTTCTTGGTTTTTGTCTAGATTTGGATCATTCTTACAAGAAAACTAGATTAGCAATTGCTTTTTTTTTTATCTTAGCTATCTTTCACCAATTTCATGGCTAAATCTAATTAACAGTCTAGTCATTCTCTTAGCCACTTCCTATAAGTAAGTAAAGGGATAATTTTTTCATCTTTATTTCAGTCACTTTACATGAGTAAATATATAGCCAAACCCAATAAATACATAGCCAATCCCAGTAAATTATCTTATTATTATCTCAACTATCTTTACAAGTAAACAGACGACCAATTATTGCATCTTTAACTCAGTTATTCTATGGCAACAGTTATTCCCATATCACAATACTACTTGATATCACAATGATCAAAATAGAATGACTAGATGAGACAAATATAGTGAGAAATCTATTTCATTGATATCTGAAGAACATATACATAGCCAGCAAAAATACAAGACTAAAATTCAAGTGTTACAAGCTTTAAAGGATGACTATGATATTTGTCTAGCCAATTCTTCCTACAAGAATTTTTGTAAACTAAATATCGAGAACATGTAACTATTAGAGAGACAAAGCTTTCTATCTCATGCCATAACCATCTGAGCCATAACCGTTGAAGAACAGAAGTATATGTCAATGTCTGATGCCATTAACATAACATTTCTCTGAGCTGTAATTCCTCTAGATTTTCTTCTTGAACCATAGAAACTATGATTTCTACATGGAACCATCACGAGCTAGATTAAGCACTTAATAGCTAGAAGCTTTTAGAAGTATATGTACTGGGATGGCTTCTTATCCGCAAGCTTTCATAGTAGGAAGAAAATCTATGAAATTGGAAGAGTCATCATTCTTCTAACATCTTCCTCTTTCATCAAGATGGATGATGCCATAGAATATAGCAAAGGTGACCCCCATTCTCTTTTCCTATCCACTGAATCTCCTCAATATATTCTTCATCATTTTCATTAAATCCATCAACAATAGCAATTCTTTTTAAGATCATTCTTACTCTCCCTCTCATGATTTTGCAAAAAAAAAAAGGTAGGATACACAAAAAAAGGCTTTTCCATAACCAACAAGCAAGAGTGAAAGGCCTAAGGATCCAAGTCCTCTATTTATACTAAATTAGGAGGTAATATATTCTGCAACGACACAACTATAAGCCATTCCCATTGGTTCATAAAGGAATATGAACTAATTCCTATTAATATCCCTTTACCTACCTTTAAAATTAATCACCCAAACATGACTTTTTTACCACCTCCTTGGAAATATACAATAATTAATTCCCTCCTTAAATCTCCCAAATTTGTCCACCTACTCCCTAGAAAATTGATACATATCAAGAAAAGGCACCAAATCAATAATCATAAAAATGGTGCCTTTTCAAAAAAATGCAGCCAATAAATACATTTGATAGCACCCACCTATAATATGCCATGTAGACTACCTAGCCATTTTTTTAAAAAATGCGAGCTTGTACAATACCCCTTTCCCATTAAACACATCTTGACCACACGCACTCCACAGATAAGTAATAAAAATCTTTATAGAAAACTTTTTTAAGTCCTTGCCTACTGGTCCTTGTCGTAATGTATAGATCCGTAGACCTAACGCTAGACATAGATTGAAAAGGTCGCCACCAATTCTTTTTGTTTAGATATGATTTGCCAATGATCAAATCTATCTCTTTTAAAAAGAAATCCTAAGACTGACTTAGGCATATTTAAATAGTAGATTCTAATCCATGAAACCAGATTTTAGATTCGAGAGTACTGTTACGTATGAGGAAGGTTATAACACCCTCACTATGCCCATCAAAAGATGGTACCAGTTTAATTTCAAATTATCCAAGCCTTTAAAAATGTTAGTGTTTTTCCAAAATATTTAATATTAAGAATTAATCTTAAAATTACCCCAATAGTTTGGTAGTAATTTAAGATAATTCTCTCACCTAAAAAGTATTCATAGAGACTAGTGTCTCACCCTTAAGAGGCTCTATCATCGAATTTATTATTATATTTTATTCAAAAAAATTAGTAAAGTCCTCTAACAGTATGGTAGGATTTACTTTGAAGTAGATCCCCAATAGTTTGGTGAGATTTTATTTGAAAATATTTGTAGAAATTTTATTCTTTTGAGAAAGTTCATTAAGTCTCTTAATAGTTTCGTAAGACTTAATTTACGAAGCAATCCTCCAATAGTTTGGTAGGATAAAAATTATTTTTTATTTTTTTAAAATTTATTTACAAAATTTTTCAATAGTTTGGTAGATTCCATAAAATTTAAATCCATAAAAATTCTCCAATAGTTTGGTGAAATTCATGAATTTATTTGAAAAGATTTTTTTCCTTTTTTATTATTTTTTTAAAAAAATAATTTTTATAAAATATTTTGTAAATAATAAATTATTCAATAAAAATAAATAAATAATAAAAACCAAAAAAATAAAATAAAAAATTTTAAAATAAAAACTCAAAATATAAAATAAATAAAAATAAAACAAAAATTAAAATTAAAATAGAAAAAAGAAAAAAAAAACTTACGATCAGGTTAGGTCGAACCGTGGGTTAGCATGTAGATCAACAATCTATGCGCGGGTCTGGGTTCCTTAGAATGGTGTTGTTTTGGCACCCCATAAAAGCCAGCTTCCTTCGTTTTTTTTCAGAAGCCCTCTACTCTCTCTCTAGCCCCGATTCTATCTTCTTTCTTTCTAGAAAACTAAGAACAGCCTAAGAACATTCAACCGAAAATTGGGAAAACCCATCGATTTCTAGAAAACTGGTCAAAAACTGGCTGAGAAACTCAAATCGTGTTAAAAAATTCATCAAAAAATTCAAATGTTCAACCTAAAAACCCAGTTTTCCAAAAAAATCTCAAAAATTTCTAGATTTTTTTAGATTTTTCCAAATCCATTCAGAAACCTCATAGAATTTCAATCCTAACCCCAGAAATCCAAATCCAAACCTAGAATTCCTAAAACCTCAAATCCAAAACTTTAAAAATCAAACTCCAAGAAGCTGGCCCACCCAAAAATTTTTCCAAAATTTTAACACCTAAAGCCCCTTTTTCTCTAAAAATCTACCATGTCTTATTCTATAATAATATGTTCAATTTATAAGTAGTATCTAGTAGTAATTTTGGGGATCAAACAGAACCAGTCCAAGCTTGAATCATGGGATTGGATTCTCCCCAAGCATGATTCTAAGCTAGGTTTTTGCTGATATGTCTAGGTTGAATTGAAAGTCTTCTAAGTTGATTCTAAATTAAGACCATTGACCATGCAAGATTGAATTGATTCGAGCGATTCCCAATTTTGATTTCCTTATTCAATCGATAATTAGGAAGAAAAGGAAAAAAATAGAAAGTAAAAAAAAATAATAACAATAATAATAATAATAGTAATAATAATATAATAGACTATAATAATAATAATAATATAATATAATATAACATAATATAATATAATATAATGCAATATAATATGCTATACTAATATACTATAATATACTAATATACTATATTACAATAATAATAATAATAATATAGTATAATATAATCATAATATAATGTAATATACTATACTATAGTAATATGATACTAGTAACAGTAAAATCGGCTCGATTGACCCCTAACACAAATGGGTGTTTACTGCTGCATCTTTTTACACATCTCTATTAGATAGGGATGATGCAAAGACCTAAACATCCACTCTATCCCAATCCAAAAACAAAAGTCAAATCAGTAAGCAGAAATGACCGAGACTAAGCTGCAAGTCAAGAAAATGATTTAGACTGAGTTGAGATCAAACGACCAAGATTAAACCACAACTTTGGAAAACGATCTGGACTGACCTAAGATCAAGCGACCAAGATTGAACCACAAGTCTGAAAAATAATCTGAACTAAGCCAAGATTGAGCGATCGGGATTGAACCACAAGTTAGGAAAAATGATCTTGACTGAGTCGATATCAAACAACCATGATTGAACTACAAGTCTGAAAAATGATCTGGACTGGGCCAAGATCAAATGACCAGGACTAAACCACAAATAAGAAAAATAATCTAGACTGAGCCAAGATTGAAAATGAGTGATAAATGATGATGCAACGATACAAATGCATGTCCTATCTAGGATGCAAATGTAGATACAATGTAAACACAATGTCTGTAGTGTAAATGTTACTAAATCAATGCCATGATGTTTCAATTGTAGTAACAAGGTTCTTAAGACTCCACCACTCTTTAGCTTCTTAGTATTAATAATCTCATAACAAATTTGATTAGCTAATCTATATCATTCTTTTCATTTGGTCATAACTCATAAGTCATGTCAACCAATCTATCACTAAATTCATCACTAGGTCACCTGTGTCATTTTATTTACCCCTTTTTAAGCATTTTCTTAGGCTTCTTTCACTTATCTCATCTTGAATTTCTTTTAAAAGAATGGAAAACTCTTTACAAACATTGTCATTCATTTATTTGCCATCATTCCAATTAGTGACAGACATGATATATTTTCATGATTCATTCAAGGGATGTACATTTGGTAAAAGATAAGAAAAATGGATCTTTATTATCGAAAAAAAATATGGCAATAATAGATTAAAGGTGAATAAAGGCAAAATATTTTCATTGTTCAAACGGGATATCAATATCCAAAATAATGATTGTTCAAACAATTTTGAACTTCAACTTAGAATTCTCTTTAAAAAACACATTCCATTAATATCTTCAGTCTTTGAGCCAATCATCATCCACGCTCCTAAGACCCTTACATGATGTTGGTTTTTCAAGTTCTCATCTTTACTTAAACTGCCATTTCGGATTTTCAGTTTAAGTCTTCCTTTTTTTCTTTTTTTTTTCTTATTTTCACATTTTTTTTGCACACCTCTTTCTCATCTCTTCTTTTCATTTCTCTTTTCCTTTTATCCATTAATGACACTTTGATCTAAATCCCAAATAATCCAATGGCAAATTTGCCTTAATTCAATTCATGATTCTCTAACTCGAGTACTCACATTTGATCAAAATGAACTTTTAAAGGACGTAATCTAATCTAAGTGAGGGGCTATAAAAGAAATAGATAAAACAAGCCCAAATCGTATTTAAAGGGTTATCAAACCAAGAATCAGTTTTTCATGTGAAGCACATTAGCATTTTGCCCCATTAATTTCTCTTTCATTTTTTTTTTTTCCATCATTCTTCAAGAAAAATTTCAGTACAAAAGGGCTTTGGCCCCTGAATTCACTAAGGATAAACAAGCTTCTCAAACTTTGCCCCTAGTATGGGGGTGATTCTTGGTACCTCAAAAAAAATTTTCAATAAGCTCAAATAGGATAGCAAAGGATAATTTTACCTTTTTTTTAGAAACGTAAAAGAAAGATTACCGTTTCTCATCTCAAATATGAATACTCTTAATAAAAAATATTTATTAATCAAGAGCATACTTATGAATGAATAATTACAAAAATCATGTGTTGTATCCCTTTTAAAATTCTTCACCAACAATCTCCATCTATCAATTAAATCATCATGAATGATGTTTTTCAAAATTGAATCATGAATTATCATCATGACTGTCTGAACATTCATTATTTGAAATTAAAGAATGGATATGAAAAAAAATATGAGAAGGTAAAGGTAAATAATGGTGATTTACATAAAAGAGAAAATGATATGAAAATGCATCAAATCTATCACTTTTATTAAAATGATGGAAAATAAGATGAAATCTAAGCACATACAAGAGATCCATATCCTCAAAAAGTCTAAAGATAATAATTAATTTTAATATACCTTCTCAAAATCATTGCCTTAGATGATTGGGCAATGGGTTACCATTGACATTATGTGTCATGTTTCCACTAGTGTCGAAGCTTATCAACCCTTCTTTAATCAGACTTTCCACCCTATGTTTCAAAGACATACAATTTTCAGTAGAATGGTAAGCCTCCCTATAATGATAGTTACAGTGAGTAGTGGAATCATACCATTTGGGATAGGAAGGTTCAAGTTGTTTTACGAGGACAGAAGCAATCAAGTGGTTTAAAGTTCTTAGTATAATTCTGTGTAGCACATGGGAATAGGATCAAATGTAGGCTTTTCCTGATTTCATGATTATCGCACACCACTGTTAGGGTAGTTAGACAAATAAAAGGCCTAGTTATAGATAGATAAGAAGGTTATGTAGTTGATTGGTAAGATAAAGTAGAAGCATGATTTACAGTAGGATGATATGTGGGATAGATTGACTGAATGTAGTTTCTACATTGCTATCTTTCAAAACTCACAACTTGATTCTTACTTTTTTATTTCTTAGGCATCTTTCTAGCAATAGAAAATTTTCTTTTTTCTAGTTTATTACTTTTTATTGCATTTTCAATGATCTTACCTGAAATTACCATATCGGTAAAATTTTTAGTCATATTCCTTATCATCTTCTCATAGTATGATGATTTTAAAGTGCTTACAAATAGCATTATTATTTTTTTTTCTGTCAATAGTGGCTATACTTGAGTAGCAACATCCCACTATCTTTGGGCATACTCTTTGAAAGACTCATATGATTTCTTCTTTATACCTTGTAACGAAAGGCGATTAAAAGCCATATCTATGATGTGGTGGTATTGGTTGATGAAAGATCGAGTCAAATCCTTTCACAATCTTATGCGAGTCCTGTCTAACTGAACATACCATCTTGTAGCAAACCTAGTTAAGTTATCTTGGAATACATGCATGAGCAGTTTTCCATTGTTGGCATGTGCTGCCATCTTAGAAAATACATTGTGACATGTGTAATGGGATACTTAATATCGTCATACTTCTCAAATTCTGACATTTTAAATTTTGAAGGAATTACAATATTTGGAACCAAACAAAGGTTGGCAGCATCCATGGATCCATAGAAATCAATATCTTCTACAGCCCACAATCTTTATTCAATCATGCTCATTATTTGATCAGTCTTATAATCTTCTGAGGATGCAACTATTTGCAACTTTATTTCTTCTTTTGTCTAATCAAGTTTGGGGATTTGGATGGGTTCAATTACCTTTTTGGTGAAGATAAGATTGGTATAACTCTGAACATTCCCTTGACTGGGTGCATAAAACATTCTTGGGTCACTGTAATTCGAGAATGTGGTCTATTATAACTATAGATTTGGAGTGGAATGTAGATCGAACCTTAGAGGATACAATGACTCAGTAACTTTATACAAAATATCTTCTTCTACCTATTTTCCTTTATTTACCTTATCTAAAGCTTTAAGAACCTTGCTTAGTTTCCCCTCAATTACCTCCTGAGCCTTTTTCAACCTTTCAAAATGGTTTACATTATCTTGCTTCATCTCCTTAGCTCTAGCTCAGGTGTAATACTAGTGTTAAGCTATCCTTAAACTTTGATTTCTTACAATGTATAAATTTAAAATAATGTCTATGGAACCCCTAAATTATGCATGAAAATGAATGCAAAAATAAAATTCATGAATGCAATAAGGAGACTTTACCACATAACAATTGTTATCAAAGAAAATCATTATTGAATTAAAAGTCATTTTTAACCAAATCCAACATTACACCATGAAAAGCCTAGAACTACTAGGAAAAGAAACCCATAACTCGTCGATACTAGCTTTGCACTTCATTAAGGAAATCTATCAATTTTTGACCATGTGCTCCCACTGGTGGCACCCTTGTCTTCCATTTTTGAATCCTTTCTACCATGTCCTTAGCTTTGTAAATAGCCATAATGATTCGATCAAGCAAAGATTTTAACTCGTTATGTTTCTTCACATATGCTTCCTTCATTTGCTCACATTCTTTAGTCACAGCCCTTACTTACGCTCTGATTTCCACCATCACTCCATTTAGTATCTAGATGTGCCTTAGTGCTTCAAAGAGCATTGCATCCATTTCTTGTAGTTTTGCTTGCAATTGTATGTTTTCTTGCAAAAGTTGGGCCAATTCTTGATTAGTGGATGACCATGGATCAATTGGTTTAAGGTTTTTAAAGACAATATCGATCCCTTCATGAAGGCATCGATTGACTTTTTACACAGAATGAAAATTTTGCTCTAGTCTTTGAAAATGGATTAATCACCCAGACTAGGGGATCAATCACCTGAAAAAGGGATTGATTGGTACAAACTATGGATCGATTGGTTGTGACTTTTCACAAATGAAATTGTTTGAATTCTAGCTAACTCAATCGATCCCCTATACCTAGAAACACTCCAGCAACTAGTTTTTTAAGCTTCAATGGGTATTTTCAACTACAAACCATCCCTAAACAACTAATTCCTCATTTCCTTTATATATTGAGCATTCTAGCACACCAAAAAGGTTGATGAATCAAGAGAGCAAGATTAAATAAGTCATATATTCATTCTCTTAAACAAGTCTATATGTTTGTATTTGTTGTATCCAAATCATTGTTGTTGTTCATTCATTAAATTTCTTTGTATTTCATTAAGCAAACACTCAACCTTAAGAGGTATTTTAGTTAGCAAAAATCATTTGAGTTATCTTGTAAGCAAGAGGTGAGGTATCATCTTGATATTGTAAGGGTAAAGGTTGTTATCTAAGCCTTAAAAAAAAGATAAGAATTTAGTACAAGATATGTTTGTATCTTGCAAAAGTTTTTCTTCAATTAGTGGGTTGAAGCCTTAGTGTAGACAATTAAGAAAAGATGACGTAGGTGCCTTGTGAAAAATAACTTAACCTCTATAAATCATTGTATTTAATTTTTCTATCCCTATCTTCTTATATTTATTATTATTTATATTTTATTCTAGGTTCATTAATTGTTATTGATTGCATCATATTTCATCAAAAATGCTTATTGATTTAATTCTTCATTCAATTATCTTGAAATCATTATTTAAGATGAATTTAAAGAACTCCAGTTCACCCTCTCTTAGATCACCATCTCACTTAAAAAACTAACATTTACAATATAAAAATAAGACAAAATAGGTTTTAAAGTTGATTCAATACTTATATTTACATCATCATCAATTTACATTTTGTTAGTATTTGTTATCATGTGTCTTGTACGTAAATATTAGTATTCTTAATTATTTTAAAATAATAATTATATATAAATACAAAATTTTAATATGATTACTATTTAAAAACATAATGAACAAAAAAATTCTAAGCCAAATAATTCACTTTTTAATATATATGATTGTAATAAGAGTTTTATAATATATACTACTCCCTCCACGTATTTTGTATGTTCCCTACTGATTTTTTTATTCAAACTTAACTTTGATCATATTTTTTTAAACATTATATTAAATTAAAATTTTTATAAATATGTTTTGAAATTTTTGAAACTTAAACTTTACAAATCTTATTTTTAAAAATTTGTTAGTTTTATGCTTTATTTAAAATGATGGTCAAAAGTAAATTAATTTTACAAAAAAAAACTCAATAGGAACATACAAAATAGGACAGAGGGAATAATATTTATTACCACGCGTTATACGTGAATAATTGTTTATTATTTAATTTAGATTACTAATTATACATAATACAAATATTTTTAGAGCTTAAAGTTTGAAATGTCAATAATTGAATTTTTCATAATTTTTAATCTATGAATTATTCAATACTATTAGAACTAAGAAAAATATTTTTAATGAAAGATATTAAATGTAATTAAAATTTTGATTTAGAAAATTAGATAAAGCTTATTAATACTAGAATGTTTCCCGCACTTAGTTACATGATTTTTTTATATTTATGAATAATTTTTTTATTTTAATATATGTACACTAAAAAATAAAAATATATTTTATAATAAATATATATTTGTAACAATTTAATTTTTATTTTTAATGATTATTTTTTATTCATTTTATAATTATAACTAAATATTTTAGAATTACATACTTAATCTGAAATATCTTTTTTCTTTTGAAAATTGAAATATTCAAACATTTGACTATTTACAATGTTATATTGACTAATTGACTCATGAAAAAAAAAATTTAAGTTATAAATATATGCAACATTTGATATTTATATTAAATATATGCTAGATATATAGATAGATTTATCAATACTCTTACGTCAACGTTGTATTCAAATAATCCTCATATTGAAAAATTTTAAGAGTTTTCAATCAATTTTATGAAGGCAATAATTATCTTTAACTCAAGAATTTATTTAGAAAAATTAAATTTTTAGTCAAAGATTCCATTTTGGATTTTCAAATAATTAATTTATTATACATTTTTAATATGTTTTTATCAATTTTAATTTTTATAAATAATTGAATAAGTTATCATAATAATAATAATAATAAAAAAGAAAAATTATTAAAGAAAATAAAAAAAATTACTTTAATAAAAATTATCAAGATTCTTTTTTTCTTTTACTTGGTTTAGGCTTAATTTTAAACTTGCTTGTCTAGTTAATTGGATTATACTTGGGTCAGGCTTAATTTTTAGGGGTGAGAAGAATGGAAGTAGGAAATATGAAATTTTAGGGTTTTATTTTTAAAGTGGCTTAGTGGCATGAGCAAAATCTAAGCTCATTTACTTCTCTTCAAAATAAAAAATAACAATAATAATTCAATTATTGATCTAGCACATAAAACACCTAGCATCTAAGAAAATATTCATGATTCATAGGATAAAGTGATCATTTTGTTATATAGGATAGGTTTTAATTTCTAATTTTTTAGGGATTTTTTTAATTGTATGTTATAGATTTATCATAAAAGGATGTTTAATGTTATTCATTTGATGTAATTAAAATTCTTATATATAAAAATTAAACAAATCTTATTAATATTTATAATAAAAGAATTCATTTATAATATTGAAATTGAAAATATTCTTGGAAATTAAATTTTGTTGCAGAAGTTTTAAAACAAGAGACCCCATATTTTAAATTAAAAGGACCCAAAGAGAAGTGGTTGGAGCATGCATTCTGATAATAGTAAGGATTCAAATTTAGTTTGGGTAGTTTTGAAGGATATCTTTCATTTTTTTCATTGAAATTGATACTATTCACCCGGTAAAAATGACGGAAATGTTTAGAAAATATTGGAAACATTTTTTTCCTTTCCAACAATTTTCAAAATTTTGATTTAAATTTGTTGTTTTTAAAATAAAAACAACCTGCCTAACATATTTTTATTTCTAATTTTCAAAAAAAAAAAATATGAAAAGAAAAACATAAAACACAAAATGAAAACATCTTCAAATGAACAAGTTAGTCTATGTATATAATGGTGCAAATTTTAATTAATACCTAGCGACATGCTCTCTTATATTCCTTTCATTACAATATTGCTGAATAAGTTCTTGGATAGCAAGCTTAAAGATTTTCTTATTGATGATATTGATATTATTGATAGTGATATTATTGATAATCACCCAAAATTCAAACCCCAAAAACTTATTACTACTCTTTACACCCCACACCCATAACATTTCAATTCCTTCATTATCCTCATCCCTCATCTACACCGAAACCCTAAAATAGTTTTCTTTTCCCTTTTTCTTGATCGATTCTTAGCTTGAAATTGTCAATTTTTTGGACAAGATTAGCAATTTTAACTCATCCATTCCAATATTAAGGTGATTTACTTATGATGTTTGAATGATTTTCTAGGTTTTATGCTTTGTAATTTGTACTTTTTGATAAAATTGTGTTACAGGAAACGTTTTTCATGTCATTACAAGTTTTCGATCCGATTTGCATATCGAAAACTTCTAATAGCTTCCAAATATGCAGATCTGAAAGCTTTTAAAAGTTGACACAAGCTTAGAAACTTTAAAAAGTTTTCAGGGATACAAATTCAAAAGCTTCTAAGAGTTTCCAAATTTGCATCTTTGAAAGCTTTTAAAAGTTTTTGGATAAGCAAATCTGGAAACTATAAATTTCAAATTCAATACCAATATGAATGTACAAATCAATATCAGTATAAAACATATTAAATCTTTGGATTAACTTGCATATTTGCTTTGAGTGGGAAAGTGTTTTAACATTCATTTGTTCTATGTAACAAATATGACATGAACGAGAGGACGCAATTTGGTAGAGCTGAGGGACGTACTACACTTGACACTCGAACACATTTGACTACCTTTAAGAGCATATGGCAAGTCCAAGAATATGTAAATGAGCCGGTTGACACCAATGCCAATTCTTGAGGACAAACCACCCACCCAGCAGCTTGATGATAGGGGTGGAGATGCGCGCGATCTAATTAACTCTTTTCTTAGAGGGCCAATGGATACTTTTCTAACCTTAAGAGTTTCAACACGCATGTTGTAGCAAGTATATGGAATAGGCATGTAATAAATTCAATCACGATCATACTTATGATTTATCCTCATTACTTAATGTTTATAAAGTTAATAACTAGTTTCCATTTGCTATTATTGTTATAGGAGCGAACAACATTGAAATCCACAAACCATAGCGCAAAGTTATAGCAATGATTTCTAGATGCTTCCTACCAATGTATAAGTGCACACGTTGTTAAGTCCTGGTTGCAATCATTAATCAATTGCACCTATAGTTTGTGCAACAATATAATAGTATCCACATTTGTTGAGAAGTGACAGCTTGAGATGAACACCTTTCACTTACCATTTAGTGAAACGACAATCACACTAGATGATGTGTCTACCATTCTCGATGTATCTATCAAGGAAGCCATGGTTTCTCATCAAAATTAAATGACAATCAATGAGGTGAACACGATGCTAATGCAGTTTTTTGGAGTGTCAAAGGCCTAGGCAACTAATGAGACCAAATTCTGTTATGGCGCAGCAACCAAACTACAGTGGTTGTGGGATCATTTTGTTGATACAAAGGATATAACTTCTAATTGAGGTGAAAAGTGTGCAAGCAGGGCTTTCTTACTCCATCTCTTAGGTTGCACGTTGTTTGTTTACAAGGGTGAAGATAAGATATCAATTGCGAATTTAACTCTCTTGAACGATCTCAACCAAACTGATAGATATGCTTGGGGACAGCTTGCCTATCATAATTATATAGGCAGTTTGGTGTAACCAATAGGTCTGATATTCATCAAATTACTGGTTATATAATGTTTTTTCATGTATGTATATAAGAATAGTTATACGATATTGTTCTAATTTTGTTTATTTGATTAAAACAAACATGTGAATAATGATGGTTCATATATTTGATGTAGGATGGAATTATGAGCACTTTCCTTCACTAGGATCAATAATTGTACTAAAATATTCCAATACTTAACCTCGTGCTCTACGTTGGAGGCCCCGTACATATGCCGATAAATTACGATTATGAGAGCAGCTTGATAACTTGCAACCAACCGATGTATGTTTGGAACCTTATGCAGAATGACAACAACACCCATTTCATGAGATTAGTTTTTTTTTTTTTTTTTTCTGACCGATGTATGTTTGGAACCTTATGCAGAATGACAACAACATCCATTACATGAGATTAGTTTTTTTTTTTTTTTCTAAGTGTTTGAAATGCAATAGTATCGTTAAGCCGTACATCTAGAAAGGGTTTTACAACAACTCGATTTTGCACAGGCTATTTCTCTAACCCTTTTGGTCCCGTCTTGAGTGGATTGAGGTTAATCCTGTAGCACGTATCTAGTTGCATACAACTTTTTGGACTAGTTACGAGAAAGTAGGTATGTATGTCCTGCTTGGAGAACATGGAGGACGACATTGGGTGAGTTTTTATTGGACTATGATGTTTGGTATGTATCAATTTCACATCTGCATATTCAGAATTCAGAACGAAGATCCAAATTTCAATCACAAATAATCAATAGGGAGCCTACTAACAAATTGTACGTAATCAATTTATTTGTTATTGTTCAATTTAATAGTAATTATGTGTTATTGATTGTTATTATCTTGTTTAATTTGCAGGCTTGCTATCATCGACAATGTCATTTATTGACAGTATTATTGTCGGTGGATTAGATCAGGACCCGACTATATGGAGATGAGCATTCTTTACTATATGTGACCTATTGTTTGAGTCCTCAAAGGAGGCCAATACCAATCAATCTAGAATACCTGCTAGTAGCAATCAGTACAGACCACTTGCACCTGCTCACTCTCCATCCTCCGTTCAACGAAACTACCGCCCCCAACATCGACGAGACCATTGACCTTGCACCGCCCCCAACAACACCTCTTGCATCTACTTGTTCCCTACCACAGCAGCATCAACACCAACAACGCAATCTCCAGCAGCAGTTCAGTCTCCACCTCAACGTGTTTATTTGATAAACAAAAAAGGGAAGGATTAGGATTGGTAGTTAATAAGTTTATATATGCATGGCATATATATATAAAGTTGTACATTGTTTCTGACTTTGAAATGTTAAAACATTTTTGCATATTTGTACGTGTTATATTTGTACATGTTAAACACCTACATTTTCATTATAAAATACATACATGTAACCTTTCATTCGTATAACCTTTTATTTGTGATAAAATATTAAACATCCAATTAATTTATTCAAAAAATTTCAACAATTTAACAATTTTGCTTATAATAAAATGATTTGGGGATATAGCATTTAAGGTTTTGAAATTGAAGTTTACAAGCCTTTCAAATTTACATTTTCGGAAAGTTTAAAAACATTTCATAAATTACTTTCTGGATATAGATTTTTAGAAGATTTTTTTAATTTTCTGAAAATACATATTCAAAAGACTATTAAACTTTTCAAATATGTATTTCTAAAGAGTTTATACCTTTCGGATATACATTTTCAGAAACTAAAAATAAGTAGAGTTAAATGATAAATTCCCAAAGATTAATTAATTATTATATTTAAGGGTATTTTTATAATAAAAAATTATGTAGAGAGAAAAAAAAGCTTAAATTCACACCTTTTTTTTTTTTACTTTTCACATCTTTTTTACAAAATTATTTTCAACTAAAATTATTTAATTATCCTTTTTTTCCTTTTTCTTCACACCCCTTTCACTTTTAAACTTTTAGATTTACATATCCAAAACTTTTAAAAATTTCTAAATGTGCAAATCCAAAAGCTTTTAAAAATTTTCGAATTTACAAATATATAAACTTTTAAAAATTTTCGGATTCACGTATTTGCATATTCGAAAATTTTTAAAAATTTTCAAATTTATATACAGGAATCTTAAAATTTTTTATATGATATTTTTCTCAACTAATTTTTTTTTCAAATCCTAAATGTAACTTTCTTTTAATAACTTACCAATATGCCTATTCAATAAGTTATATAACTTATAGAAAATGCATATTCAAGAATTTTAAAATTAAGATTAAAAAGGTAATTAAGTATTTTGAAAAAAACTATGTAGAGAGAAAAAATGAAGGTGTGTTTAAAACATCTAAATAAGGGTACATTTAGAAGCTCCCAACTAAATTAATAAAAGTTATAAAATTACCAAAATGCCCATACACATGTCAGTTTCACAAACAAATTATTTTGATATCCTAGTAACGTTTTTATTTTATTTTATTTTATTTTTATAAAGGTTATTTTGATATCTGGCCATTCTAATCCTTAATATGTAAGAGCAGATTTGTTTGCGAAGGTGACAGGCCCTAGGAAATGTATGTAAAAAATATTTAGAAGAGATAAGTTACTAAAATATGTGAATATAAACCTAACCAAAATGTTGAATAGAATCGATCTCACACATCATTCCCATCCTATGAGTTGCATTAGCCTGGAAGCTTGGAAATTTGTATTTGGTATAAGGTTGTAAAAGAATTGGAACAAATTAAAGATGTCTACAAACCCTGTTTACTCGTTTGTTTTAATCACATACAATACAAGGAAAAGAAATGTAGCTAAATGCATTTGGGGAAGCATTGGTCTTGGTCTTGGTCTTGGTCTTGGTCTCTATTTTTCTCATCTATAAAAAAAAAAATGGAAACCAAAAATAAATAGGGATATAGAACAAGCAACACAAAGGCTTTATAATTCCCTATCAGCCCTGATTTCATCTGGGAGAAAAAGTCGTACCAACACAAAGAGTGGCACTAATGAACACAAACTACAAAAATTACAGAATTTATAACCGTCAGGAAAGAATATTTGGTGTCTTGTTTACAAGCCAATGAGCTGCGAGCTCTAGCTGGAATTCAACCATATTATTATTTGTGCAGATAGAGGAGAAGGCAACTTATGAATGCAAGTGAGGCAAATAAACAACTTGTAAAGACAACCATGAAGGAGGCAATCTATATTAGTTTGTCACCTTCAATTAGCTGCATCTCGACTGTAGTACTGGTCAAGAGTTTTTGCTGGTATACGGTGGAGGAGTTCACGAGGAAATATGCGAAGCAGTGTCCACGCCAAATCAAGTGACTGAAAGATGTTGCGGGTGTCATATGCTCCTTGAGTGACAAATTTCCTTTCAAATTTATCCAAGAACTCCAGGTATAGCTGTTATATTCAGGGACATCACATTAGGTTCTTTCTAAGTAATTGCTTGACCAAACAATGGTGCAATAAAATTGATGGGGAAGTAGAAAAGGGAATAACCAGATCCTCGGAAGAAAGTGCTTCTTCTCCAACCACAGCTTTCATGGCCTGCACATCCTTCCCAATAGCATAATTTGCATACAGCTGAAAGTTGAAAGGATTGAAAAACAAAAGCAAGAGTTAGATGCCTTTACATCAAATAGAGGATTGAAATTATACCAGTTCAACCATGCAATCAGACCTGGTTAGACACATCAGCATGATCCCTGCGAGTCATCCCCTCACCAATGGCACTCTGCCAAAAATATATATAGAACAATGATTACACTTCATACCAAGTCAGGATTTGTACACTCTCATTTCGACTGATGCAATGCTATCCTCTCGCACAATCAAGAGCTTGAGCAAATGAGTGCTATTCTTACCTTCATCAGACGAGACAGTGATGGGAGCACATTAATTGGTGGGTATATCTGTCCAATTCAGAAAGACGAAGAATTTATTGACACAGTTCAACAACAATGTCATCTATACAAAGAAGAAAACCATATGCACCAAAATCCACTTTGAAAACAAATATAGAGAATATCGTCGACTCCGAAATCAACCAGTAAAGCAACCAAGGTATAGGCCATCAAATCTCACACCATGATGAACCACATTCAACCCAAGTCACCATGAAAAATTTATTAAAGCAATGCAAGGATGAAGATACAGTTCCTATATAAAACACCATATTAAAAATGACATTCCATGAATAAATTGATGAGAATCACGGTGATAATTTGTGAGGCTGCATATCTCCCAGATACACAAGTTGAAGGCTTGTACAAACTAGTTTTGACGTTACCTGTCTATTATGGAGCTGCCTGTCAATGTATATTTGCCCCTCTGTGATATATCCAGTAAGATCTGGAGTGGGATGTGTAATATCTGCCCAAAAAGATAAATAGATTGAAGCTAAGAATCACCATTAAAGCAAGTATGGCAGTCCAAAATGTTGATATAGTTAAAAGATGCATTACCATCATTTGGCATAGTAAGAATTGGAATTTGGGTGATAGAACCCTTTCGCCCTTCGATTCGTCCAGCACGCTCATATATTGTGGCCAAATCTGTATACATGTACCCAGGATATCCACGTCTTCCAGGTACTTCTTCTCGGGCAGCAGACACCTGCAGTGGTAATAGTAGTTTGTCTCACATAAATGGCATAAAATTCTATAAAATCTCTGAAATCTAAGATAATTAAAGACAATAAATGTCCAGCATTCACATAAAAGCTTTTGGGAGCTGAATAAATTTCTAAAAATATATGTGATAAATATCCAGAATGCAAGGGCAACCAGAATCATAAAAGATGGCGAACAATATCATATATGGGTTCATGGACCTCTTGTTTCCACAGCTAGTAGTCATGCACGCAAGAGAGATTGCATATGAGACATGGTTGCTTTTTGTTACCTCACGGAGAGCATCAGCATAAGAACTCATGTCTGTCAGGATCACAAGAACATGCTTCCCACATTCATATGCCAAATATTCTGCAGTAGTGAGGGCAATACGAGGAGTAATAATACGTTCAATTGTGGGGTCATTAGCCTGTAGAGAAGACAGAGAAGGTAATTGCCCGCTATATACATATATTTTTTTTGCTATAGATGCAACCTCTCCACCCACCCAGTCAACTTTCTCATTTTCAAAATAATTAAATGTATAGAGCCTTTGCACCTTAAATTGAAACATACCAGGTTTAGGAAAAGGGTCACTCTCTCCATTGAACCATTTTCCTCAAAGTCACGTTTGAAAAACTGTGCAGTCTCCATGTTTACACCCATAGCCGCGAACACAATTGCAAAATTATCTTCTTCGCCATCCTGAAAAATCATCCAGTCAGTGAAACAATCAGCCTTCTATGAACCTAGTGGCAAGGAACCAAAACAATCAACAAGAAAGTGAAAGGAAGGAAGAAACAGCCATATCTAGAAAAACTTTCTCGTTTTCACTAGTAAAAATATCGGTGGTAGCTTATAACAGCTAACACAAACTACATGATGTTTATTACTTGATGCATCTATATCCAAGTTAACTCCAAGGGTACAAACAACTAGTTATGACAGATTTTTTTTTTTTTTTGGCCAAATAGGTATGACAGATTAGAAAATTAAATTGCCACTTTAATCTAAACTTCATCATAAATTCATAATTGAGTAGCAACATTGCCAAATATAATCGCTTCCACTAAAGTATGCTTTGCAAGCATCTAAGACTATCCAATTTGAACATAGTAAATAAAGTAAATGCAAAATTTATAATCAAGCTATCCTTTAGAAAGTACTCAATCAGCCATGTATACACATCTGTTACCATACTTACTTATTTAAACCATCAAGGGATGTCAAATTACTGCCAGCCAATCAATATTAATATGTGAACTTTACCTCAAGCAGATCTCCAGACTTCTCCAATCGTTTCACCAAACCAGCCTGACGACAAATCTGAGCAGCAATTTCATTATGGGGAAGACCAGCAGCAGAAAAGAGAGGGATTTTTTGCCCTCTTGCAATGGAATTCATAACATCAATTGTTGAAATCCCTGTCTGTATCATTTCTTCAGGGTAGGTTCTCTCACTAGGATTAATAGAACTCCCTACAAAGTAATAGATGAAGGATAAGTAATCCAGCAACCAACAAACTGATGATTAGAAGCAACTTATACTGTTCAAATATCATTCATTCCACAACACTGCCTACCCGAAATATCCAAATATGCCTCAGGCAAGATAGGTGGACCATTATCTATTGGCTTGCCAGAGCCATTGAAAATGCGCCCTAGCATATCCAAAGAGACAGGGGTTTTCAACACCTACAAAATATATTCAGAAGAAGGAATATAGGCAAGTGAGTTCAAAACAGGCAGGCAAGTGCACGGACAAAAAGTGAAATACTTTTCCTAAAATGCATTCAAAACTGGCTCTTTCTAGTTTTCTGCTACCTTGCTACCATGCTTCCTAGAGATTATTAACAACATTAGACACAATATAGCAATGATCCAAAAGAATCAAGAAGTAGTAAACAGCAATAATAACCTCAGTTCAAAAAACAATGCAAAACTCAGTTGCCCTTTTCTTTCTCTTTTTTCTTTTCCCCCATTTTGTGCAAGTGCTTGCCTCAATACATTTGTTTATCATTTAAGCACATTCAACATTTACAAACCCAAAAAAAACTAGTGAAATCACACACAACATCATATTAGAGTGGCTTGTTTTGTTTCTCTATGGGCACAGGAACAAGTTATCATACGGATGGCTGGTATAAGTTACGATGCCTGATGACTTTTATGTCTAATAAACCACTAAACATAAACAAGTCTACTCTAATAGCTTGATTGCATTAACTTAACCTTGTAATCAGAAATGCTGGGACCGGAAAAACAAACCATTCCCAAGAAACCCAAAAAAGTAATACACTATTAGCTATTAACCATCATATTCTCTACATTGCATCCTTTTTGAAGGTTGGAAACCATGGTGATAGGCAGAAATATAAATTGCTGATCTAAATATATACAAAATCTCTAATTTAAAGTTAATCGCAAACATTAAGTTGCTTTGAGAGACCAATAAAGGGGCTGATGACATACACCTTCAAAGATAAACTATTACAATAACAACAGCCAAAAAAGAGTCTTAGCTCACCACACAACATAATACATCCACAAGATCTAGTAACAACAATACTTATTTCCCCTCTAGTTTGTTATAGAACCAAATAACTCAAGATTCAAGAAACAATTAAAATGAGTCAACATGCCTTGTAATGTCTAAACCCACACAATCAGGCCAATAATGCCAACCAGTTATCTTAATTAAAAATTTCCTGACAGAAAAAGCAGCTATTTCAGTTATTTTCCAGCTGTGTGTTTTAAGGGAAGCTACTTTTCATATCAAACTTAGGGATGCAAGATAAGGATTAAACATAAAAATAGAAAAGGAGGAGGTCACATACCTCCCCTGTAAATTGCACGGTTGTATATTTGTTGTCAATTCCAGATGTTCCTTCAAAAACCTAGCCAGAATGCCACATAAGTAGAGCATACAAAGCATAAATGCATCCATAGTGAAATTGCAGCACCAGACTAAAGCATCAAACCTCACACCATAAATATAAGCTTAATATATTGCATAGTGAACAAGTTGAAATTTTTCCTTTTGGCATGAGTAACAGTGCACAAAATAGGAATTCATAGTTACAAAGAAATGCTAGAGAATTTAAGATAGAAATTACCTGAACAACAGCTTTTTCTCCATCAACTTCTAGGACTTGACCACGTCTGGTTGTTCCATCCCCTAAACGAATATTAACAATTTCTTGATACTTGGGTCCCTGGAGAAAGCATGAACCCTCAAATAATGAACAGATGAAATCAAAATTAAAAAGGCTTGAGAATGATAATAGATAATGAGTGAGAAAAACAGAACTTGCCTTCACTTTATCGAGGATTACTAATGGCCCAGCAACCCCAGAAACAGTTCTATATTCTGCAATGAACTCAAGAAAAGAAAGATAATTATTCTTTTAACTATTACAGTTTCTTCATGCAACAAATCCTGCTTGTTGCAATGAATGTGGCAGTTTAACCAGAATGTTATCAACAATTTATCCCTCATGATTAAACAGAACATTCAATTCATAGCAAAAACATGAATCCATTCGAACATAACTACATGGGCAAATTAAAATTGCTTATAACAAAGCAAGACAGTTTACCCATTCCAATCTCCAGCGTTCCCTCCTCCATATCACGATTGCTTTCTGCCATACCCATTTTGTAGCTCTGTCAAGAAAGAAAAATAAATTTGCCAGGCAGAAAATGCAAAATTAGAAAAAGACCAAAATTTTCACTCTCAACAACTCTAGCAAAATAGTCTAGAAGCTTGAAAATCAGTTAAACATGTCAGGCTTTGTTTTCTCCATGACTCTAGCAAAAAAATTCAGAAGCTTGAATATTAGTTAAAAATGCTGGGCTTCACTTGATTGTTATTTTGATACTGGCATTTTACTATTTTCTTCAAGTTTTAAAGCAAAAACAAATAGTAGAAAGAAATATTAAATTGATTAAAAATGAATAAATGACTAATTTAGTAGTTCTACATACAAGTGATCATGCATTTTGTACTCCATCAAAGGTACATTTTTTTTATTTTTAATTCTTCAAAAATATTGTTTCCATTTGCATCTAAACACTCCTTTTTTTTTTTTTTTAATTTCTAGAAGCCAAAGTAGTAGAAGTAACAACCAAGCAGCACCCCCAGTAAACAAAATTGCAAACTTTAACAATTGCCAACAAAATTGCCTTATCGCATATTTATTTAGAAGAAATCATTTCCACAAAATTCTTTTTCAAACTCATTTTAATTTCATAGTTTGGCTACACTTGAAATCAATTGAATCACGGATTCCATAAAATTTTGCGGCATTTTTTTTTTTGTTCAAAAAACACACCATTAATCTTAATCAGAATTGGAATGCATAATTTACCAATAAGTCCTAATCAGGTCATTCTAGAATTACAAAAGTAAAAGCTTTATTTTTCCATTTAGAGAGCTAACCATGTTTGGTTAAGCTAAAGTCAAAAATTAAGCTACAGATCATGAAACTTCAATGGTCAGAAATGGTTCAAACACAATTACAATTTAGCATTAAAATTCCTTTTGTATTCATTTTCTTTCATTTTCTCAGTTGACAAACAGATTCCAAATACCGAAGGCAACATCTCTTACAAAGAAAATAAAAAAAAAGAAAAAGGTAGACACTTCTTATATTAAGAATAGATCAATATTAAGTAAAAATAAGAAAATTAAACATAAAGAAAAATTGAACAACGTTAAAATGTAAAATCAGTGGAGAAACGGATCGAAAGAGAGTGGAGCTAAATTTGGTGCGATTCGATTAAAAGGAATTAAATTGAAGATAATTATAATTAAGTGAAAGGAAAACAAGATCTAAAAAAGCAAAATTAAAGGAAAGGGCACTTACCTATTCGTGTTTTTTGGTTTTACGAGAAGCGGCGAAGAAAAAGAGGAAGAGACCAACGGGCAAAGAGAGAAAAAGAAATAAACTGAGATCCGTTGCGGCCTAGAAAAATAAATTTTTAGTATTAGTCTTAGATACCTAAATGTGAAACTAAATATTTGATTAATTTATGTCATTTTCATGTTTTTTTATGTTATTTTTATGTTGTATTATTATATTATATTTTAAATTATTTAATAATATTTTTTTTTGTTTTAACACATTTATTTATCTTTTTTTGTTGCAAAAAATTATCAAATTAAAAAAGAAAAGAAAAGAGAACAAAAAACAAATAGGTATAAATTGTGTATATCTTAATTGGTCCATTTTTTAATAAAATTAATCTAAAAAATAAAAAAATAAAAAAAAAAGTAAAAAATGGTAAATGAAGAAATTTGAAAAAAAAAACTAAAAGAGGATTAAAAGGGAAAAAAATAGCAGACAAAGGATGCTACATTGAAATCTTATATTTAACTAAAAAATTCTTAAATTAAGGTAAAAAGAGTTCCTTTTTTCACACAAAATACTTAATTTCTTTCATTGTAAAATTAAAAGAGATTGATTTTTACCGAAAGGAATCGATCTTTTTTCATGGTAATAAAGCTGAAAAAAGATGGATCTCAATCCCTTTAAATTCAAATGTTTAAAATATTTAATGTTGTAACAAGAAAAGATGATCGCTAAGCAGGAATCTTCCTAGTTTTAACTTCAAAACATAAAAGCTTACTATCCTTGAGCTAAATTAACATAAAACAAAACTAAAATAAAATACTAATTTAAGGTTTTAATGATCACAAATTAATACATCCATGCCACCAAAAGCATAATACTAAAAAGTTATAAGATAATTCTAATAATAAGTTTTCATAATAAAAGTCATAAAAATCCTAATTTAATATCGATCCATTAAGCGGATGTTAAATTACATTCATCCAGATGCCCTACATATATAATAAGGCCTTTAACGTAATCTTTCTATTATCACCAGAGATAATGAATCCAACTTTAACAAACTCTTCACGAGAGATACTCTATTAAACCCCACCCAAGTCAATTATTTAATCTACTTTTCAGCTATCATCTGTTTTTTACACTTTATTTAAAATTTGAAAACTAAACATGTATTGTAATGTGCTGTATGAATGTAATTTTCTTAATGCAATGCCATTTACTCATTAATCATTAAGTGATGTGCATTAAATCTTTATTTTTATTATTTATTATTTTTTAAAAATGATAGTGCTTTGGATAGGTTTTAGCAGACGATGGCTTCCTATTTATATGTAATAACAGATTTGAACAAAAATCAAACTCAGAAGAGTCAAATTGGATTAAGCTCAACCGGATATAGGCTCAATCGAAACCCAACTTAGTTTATGAACAAATCTAATTATAATACACACACACACACACACACACACACACATATATATATATAGTTTGATAACATCCATGCTAGGGACTTTGGTTATATTAGATATATAAAATGATGGATATGATAGAATAATAATTATTTTATGTTATATTTAATTTACATCTAAAGAAAGAGATAGGATTGTAAAGAGAATTAATTATCATCTTAGCATTAAATGATCCAATCCTCTTAAAGTAAAGAGAATTATTTTTAATTCATGGAATTGAACTTATATATCTTATTATACCCTTAAAAATTACGTTAATAATTTAAATTATATAAACTTTGAGAGAGAATAATTTTGACTAATAAGTAAATTATCTTATCTTAATTTTTTCATATATCAAACATAAGATAATATGTAATTGGTTAATTTAATGCTAATCATAATACCATATTATCCTATCCTATCATAATCTTATGCACCAAACATACTCTTTAGGCCATATTTGACATATAATAATGGTTAGGATAGGATGATAATAATTTTATATTATATTTGATTTGTATCTAATGAAAAGTATATGATGGTGAGGAAGATTAATCATCCTCTTAGTATAAGATGATTTAATTCTCCCAAAGTGGAGAAGATTATTTTTAATCTATGTGATTATACCTTTAAAAATTACATTAATAATTTAAATTATATAAATTTTCAAAAAGAATAATTTTGATCAATAAATAAATTATTTTATCCTAATCCTTATATATATATATATATATATCATACATAAGATATAATGATATTATTTCATCTAATCATAATATTATCTTATCCTATCCTATCATAATTTTATACATCAAACACATCCTTTGTTATTTAAATAATTTAAAATTTAGTAAATTTATTGTAATGTAGCAATTTAATTTTTTTAATTTAAATTAGCATAACTAAGTAACTTTGATATTCATTTAACAAATTTGTTTTTTGCCAACAAGTCAAGAAACTCTAATAATTTAATTGAAATTTATTCATGTGGTTAGCTATTGAATGATAAAAATTGATCTTAAAAAGGATACAATGATTTATGAAAATAAAATAAAATATTTATTATTTATTGTAAAAAAAATTTAATAATAACAATTGTAATTAAATTTATAGAGATAAAAATTATATGCATGATTATGAAGTTAACAAGATTATAAACCAATTAAATTTAATTGCTAAAATAATTTTAAATTAATATTAATTTCAAAAATATTTTATCTTTATCCATTTTAAATTTGATAATTTATAAATTTATAAATATTTTTTAATTTTAACTATAAAAATTTGACATATTTTGAATTCAAATTTTAAAATATAAATGAATTTAAAACTTATCTTACGTGACACTGTCCATATATGCGTACAAATAAGCATATTTTATTCGATAATTTTGCATTTTGTAATACATATATATATTAATAGAGATAAAATATTCATGATTTTGAAGTTAATAACTTATAAAACAAACCAAATTTAATGACTCAAATAATAGTAACAAGAGCATTGCCCCCACTTTGGTTTTTTTTTTTTTTCTAATCATTTATAAAAAATATTAATTTTTAACTAATAATATGTAATAGTAGTAATAATAAAATCAAGGTAATTATTTTAAAAATATGGATTTTTTAAATTAAAATTAATATGATCTATGTATTCAATTAATTATTTTATTTAGTTTTTTATTTTTACCTTCAATTTTAAATTATTTTTAAAGTAATTAATAAATTTAATTCATTCATAATTTTTTTATTATTATTTAACAAAGATATAGTTTTTATAAATTTTATACTAAAAAACAAAAAACTTGAAATATACCTCACAAACATATAGACTAAAAAAATTATATTGGGCCTGGTTTCAAGCAGATTGAGTCCGATTATGCTTGACACAATTTACTTTTTATTTATTTATTTATTTTTGCTTTTCTTATACTCACCCCTAAACAATATGGTTTGGTTATTTAGCATAAGAAATTTGGGTCGAAAACTCAAGCTCATCCTCTTCGAAAAACAGGGGAACTAATGCCACCCTAAATTGTCCATCAAAGCATAGAAAAATTTTCAGTTTAAGTTAAAGTTTTTTTTTAACTACCTAGGGAAAAGATACTTTTTTTTTTTTTGAAAATGAAGCTTTCATTCATTCGTTACTAGTCCTCGCATCATCTTCTACAAGAGATTGTAAAAGAACATGATATTCTTCCATCTAATACTTTCTTTCAGTGATCGAAAATCCATCCTTTGCTAGCTTATGGATAGCTGCATTTCCTTCTCGTTTGATATGTTGCACACTGTACTCATTAAACTCAGCCTTTATCAAGTTTCCTATAAGAGACAGATCCCAATTCCAATTTTTCATTTGTTTAATTACCATCAGTGAGTCACCTTCTAAAATGATGTCATGGATTTCCATATCTTTTGCAAATTTCGACGTCCTTATAGTTGCATAATCTTTAGCAGTGAAAGGGTTTGTCACCCCAGACAGTTTATCACAGTAAGCTCCCAAGACTTTACCTTCATAATCTCTGATCAGTTCCCCTATCCTTCCATGTTTCTTTTTTGTGTCAACTGCCCCATCAAAATTGATTTTTGAGAAGTAATTTTCTGGTGGTTTCCATTTGCTTTCCCATTCTTCATTAGCGTTAACATGCTACTGTCGAACTCTGTTAAGCTCTTCAATATAACTTCTTACAAAAGTAGCAAATACCATTGGATCTCTTCTTTGTTATCCATGATATTCATTGCCTATCATTCCAGATTGTCCATGTACAAATCATGAGCATTTGCATTCTGTTTTGCTGTGATTTTTTCCATGACCCTTGCACACCAAAGTAATGGCTCATTCTGCTGATCATCTTCCTCTTCTCACTGGACATTGAGATTTTCCCATACTTTGGTTGCCCAACAACAGCCCTTTACTGCATGGATCACTGTTTCCTCCTCATTTCCACATCTCATGCACGTGCTTACCACTGGAATGTCTCTTTGCCAAGTTCAACCTTACTGGTAGAAAGCTTTTGTTCACCTTTCACATCATTATTTTGATTTTTTATGGTGCATTAGTTGCCCAAATCTTTATCCAGACATTCTACCCTCTCTCTCTTTCTTCGTTTGTTTTCTCACTTGAGTCATTCTCCATGGCTTGCCTGTTTAGTAATTTATATCCATTCTTCACTGTGTAGAGACCTTTGTTATCAAAGTGTTAGACCAAACAAACTAGTTTATCTATGTCGCTCAAAGGTACCCCATTTATAGCATCTGCTTTGTATTGTGTGAACATCGCATGAACTAAGACCCACTTTCATGCTCAAGTCTGTTTATCAATCAAGTCAGCCACTAACCCATTTACGTCGTTATTGTTCGTCAGTGACTGCAGCTTGAAATCTGTATTGAAAGAGAGCCATTTATCCATCCATATGCAAGGATTTTCCATTTCCAATGGGCCATTTTAATCTGTTTAGCATAACTGCTTTAGTTGTCGATATACTCTCCCACGTTAGTGATGGGTAGGCTCTTACATCAGTATCAAGAAAAGATCCATGTGGGAAATACTTAACTTGAAGGACCTTGTGTGCTAGCATGTTAGGGTTGGCAAGAATTCACCATCCTTGTTTAGCAAGCATAGCTTTGTTAAAGCTTCACATTTTTCTAAATCCTATCCCTCTATATTTTTTATCCCAACACATCTTTGTCTAGTTTTGCCAGTGAATTCCCATTTTTTTCCTTTTCATATCTCCACCAATAATTGCTTGGCAAGCTGTTTAGTTCATCACATAGCGCGCCTTTGGTAGGAGAAAACAGCTTATTGCATAAGTTGGAATGGATTGAAAAATGGATTTTATAAAGATTTCCTTTCCCCCCAAGGACAACATGTTTTGGCTTTTCCCATTCATTTTGGATTTCATGCAATCTTTAATTCTCTAAACACTCTTTTTGTTTCTCCCAACCATTGTGGGCAATCCCAAATATATGTCCAGATTTTTTGTTTCTTGGACCTTGAAAAAATTCTTTATTCGCTCCCTTTGTTTGTTCACAATGTTGGTACCAAAAATATGGCCAATTTGTCCAGATTTATCTTTTGACCTGAGCTTTCTTTATATTGCTTTAGCTTATACATCATCCTCTCACTCTTGCTTTTGTTTGTCATAGCAAAAAGAAAACTACCATCAGCAAAGAATAGATAATTAACTCAAGGTACTTTTCGACTCGCTTGAACACCATGTAATAGCCCTACATTTGATTTTTCTTTGATAATATTGAGAGCTCTTTTGTGCAAAACAGGAGCAAATATGGTGAAAGAGGATCTCTTTGGCGAAATCCTCTTTTTGGGGAAAACTCGTTAGTAATATCACCATTAACAACAACTGAGTATGAGACAGATGACACACCATTCATGATCTTGGTAATCCACTCAAAATAAAAACCTAATCTACCCATTATAGCCTCAAGAAAATTCCACTCTACTCTATCATATGCCTTACTCATATCTAATTTAAGTGCAAAAGACCTTCTATTGCCTTATCTTTTTGTTTTTAAATGGTGTATTAATTCATAGACTACAAGAATATTGTCAAAGCTAAATTTACTCGGAACAAATGCTTTTTGCATCTCACAATACATAAAAGGAAGTATTCTTTTAAGCCTATTAACTAAGGCTTTTAAAATAATGTTGTGTATGACATTGTATAGACTTATGGGTCTAAACTATGTAAAGTTCGTTAGGTTTTTAGTTTTTGGTATGAGCATATTATGTGTGTGGTTTATCTCCCTATTCTCTCTATCACCCTTTAGACAAAATAAGCAAAAATTGGTTACAACATTACCAACAATATGCCAAAATTTTGAAAAACAAAATAGGTATACTATCATGTCATAATGACTTTGTTAAATTTATTTGTTTGATGGCTTGGTGAATCTCTTCAACTTTGAACTATATAAAGAGCATCTTATTCATCTCATTAGTGATACAAGGATCAACAGCCTTTAGAACATCTTCATATCTTAAAAATTTTTTGGAAAGAAATAACTATAAACCCTATTTTCATCCTTCAAAACCCTTATCCCATTATTCATTTTCCTCATCAAAGCTTGTGCATGAAAATGCCTTGTATTTCTACTATCTTCCTGAAGCCATTACATTTTTAACATTGTTTCCAATAGGTTTCCTCTATTTTTAAATTATAGTTTAGTTTATTCCTTATGTTTTTCACCTAATTAAGTACTTTATTTGTAGGGACCATTGCAAGGCTTTTTTTAAGATCTTTTTTAAGCTGGCCTATCTTTTCTTTTGTTACATAGAATATGGACCTATGCCAAGCCTATAGCATCTTCCCCACTTTTTTTATTGCTTTTGTACTAAATTCTGTTCAATTTCACCTCAGGTTTCCTCCATTATTTGTTTACAATTTGCTTCCTTTGTTCATATGGCTTCAAATTTTTACCTTCTTTTTTAAAATAATTTTTTCTTTTTCTCTTTATTCCTTGAAGTGTTTCCATTATGGGACAATGATTCGAGACTGATGTTATTAGGTGTTGGATTTCAAATTCTAGAAATTGATTACACCATTCTTTATTCCTCAATCCTCAATCTAGTCATTCCCTAACATTTGTTTCCTACGTGCTCGCTCTTTCTCATGTGAACCATTATCCTATGTATCCTAAATCTTCTAAACCATAATCATCTACTACTTCTTTAAAAGCATTCATTTGGCTCTCTTTTCTTATATTGTTCTCCGATTTTTCGTTATTCCATGTTAACTCATTGAAGTCCTTAATACATAGCCAAAACTTTTTTTTATGCCCAATGAGTTCTCATAATACCTCTTATGATTTATTTCAATCCCTAACGTCTGATTCACTATAAAATCTGTTTAGTTTCTATAGGCCCACATTTGATTCTCCTTTAATCTCCATATCAATATGTCTTTCTGAAAAATTTCTTAAGTTTATCTTTACATCATTTTTTCAAGACAATACTAAACCTCCACTGTTTCCTTAAGAACTCAGCCTAATACATCATTGTGTTTTACACTTATTTTTTTATTCTGCTTAGTTTTTTCATGTGGTTTTGTCTCAATTAAAAACACTACATGAGGAGTTTTAATCTTCACTAGCTTATAAAGAACATGAATTACACGTGGGTTCCCAAGTTTATAGCAGTTTCGAGCTATACATCTCAATCTTTTTAATGGGACTGAATCTCAATCATCGTCATTCTCTGACTAGTTTCCTAACTACCTTTCCATCTTCTTTACATTTCTTCAATTGTATATCAATCTCCATTTCTTCAACTTTTCCATATTCTAGTTTTCTTTACCCAGCACTGCTCAAACCTACTGCCATATTATTACACACCGCACGTGCTTTGTTTTTCCAAATGTTTTTTCTATTCTTGTTTCCAACGTGAGCATTACTTGTCCCATTGTTTTGGTTGGTTTCTATGTCATATGCCATTTCAGCAATATATTCATTATTGAATTTCATTTTCCTAGCATTATTATTAGCACTCTCATTGTTTCTATTCTTTATGCAATCTGATCTATGTGGATCTGTTGTTTTTTCATTTTGCAAAATTGGCTCATAAATAGTTGATCTCATTTTTCTTCTTTTAAATTACTCTGTCATAATCCCTTGATTATTTCTCCTATCTCTTAATTCTCTTTCACTTATCTTTTCAATGCCCATATTGTCGTTCATGTATTGATTAATTTCTTGAAATATTTCTTCTTTTTTCTCTATCACATTTTTCAACAACTCTTTTTTTTTCTAATTTGTTAAGCTTTTATTCCTTCCATCCCTGTTGGCTTGTCTTTTAATTCCTATATAGCCTTTCTCCCTTTTGTTATTGTTTTATCATTGCTCTAAGTGTATCTTTCTCTCTTTTGTTAAAAAATTTTCTCTTTTTGTTATAGAAGCCTTCAACCAATCTCTATATTACTTGCTTTTTACCATCATTCTCTTTATTTGTTGCATGATCACACTTCATATCAGTATGACCTAACCTTTCATATACATAACAAAAATTTAGTAACCTTTCATACTTCAACTTTTCTCATATTCCATCATTTTCATTTTTCCCTACAATTGAGATGAATTTTCTTATAGGCTTCATAATATCTATCTTCTTACCAATCCTTTTTGCCATATCCCTTTTCAACAATTTCAATGCCAATTTATAAACCCTTACCCAAAATTTTACCTTGTAAAAAATATAGTCCATTAGTCGCAGGTCCTCATTGTACTTTTTAAACATGATGAGATTCTTTTTGAAAGTCCATGGGGATACTTCAAGAACTCTGCGTTTGTCATTTTTATCCCAAATTTAAATACAAACAAATTTATTTCAAGGATAATCACTATCATTTCTTTGGATAGTTTTCAAATCATTCGTAACATGTTAACCAACGCCTCCCTATTGAAGATTTGTATGGTTAATAACTTTTACACCAGCCAAAACTCTTTCGAAGGATCGTTTCCTTTTGACAAGTATGCTATTTCAACTTTTTCCTTCTCCTCTTCTATAAGCGTTAGCTTAGACCACATAAACTTCAATTTTTTTGCCATTTCCATTCCATCCAAAAAAACAAAACAAACTACTTTAACAACCAAACTAACCACTGATTACAATATGAAAATATACTTTCATCCAAAAAAGCTAAGATCATAGACTTTTGCACATTGCCAAGAATTAATGAACTTTCTTACAAAACCTTAAGTTTCGAAATGACTAGTTTGATACCCTTTTCTTTATTAAATAGAAAGAGTAAAAAAGATACCATTAAACACATTTGTCAAATACCAATCCATGAAAAAAAAAACTTTGTTCATAAATACAAAGTCCCTCCAAGTTTGCCAAATGGAAAATAAATCTAAACTAATTTTTCTTTTAATTAAAGTTGCAGCATTCGATAATCTATAACTTAATATTAAAACTATCTTCAAGCCTGATTTGCTGGACACTTAAGCAATATAATAGAAACAAATTGAAGGAAAATTTTGGGAAAAAAAAAGCTAAAGCTCCAAAACCTTCTCTTCCCTTCCCTTTTTGTTATTTTTACTGTTGTTGAAAATGGAGAGAGATTTAATTGAAGATTCTCGAACTTTCTATAGACCAAAGTAATCACCATATGAAATGAAAAAATATGAGAAAGAAAAGGAAATGATTTTTGGTTGGGTTGAAACGTGAGTTTTATGGGTGGATAAAGGCGATTGAATAAAAGAGTTGGGAAGGTTTTGATTAAAAAAGGGTTTAAGGGTCGAAGGAGATTTCAATCTCTTTCCAGACATAAAAAATCAAAGGAAGAATTTAGGCTTGGTTTGAGGAATGGAATAATGCTCTGTAATGTTCTTAATAAAGTTCAACTTAGAGCTACTCCTAAGGTGAAGCCTTTTTTCTTATTTTGATTTTTTAAATTATTATTTTTTAATTATGGTTTATTTCATTTGGGTTTTTGGATTTTAGGTGGTGAAAAATTTATGTGATGCAGCTCTTATATTTGATAGAGCTACTTTGTCAACATTTTCAGTAATTTGAAAATGTAAGGAATTTCTTGGTAGTTGGGCAAGAATTGAGGCTTTCTACTTGTGAGGCATATGATCTAAAACAAGTATGTTTTCAAAGTAATTTTATTTTTTCACATCTATTTTTGCAATTCTTTTGGTTCCAAAGAAATAGATTTTGTTAAGTAATTTATTTATTGATTTTTTTTAATTTGGTTAAAATTCTTTAGGAAGACAAATATGCAAGGGTGGTGAATTGTGTTATAACGCTTAAGTCCTATAACAAATGGATGCTTATAGGTGGAAATGGAGTGTGAAATTTTGGTGAAAATATAACATTCTGCCACCACCTCGTTGGGAAAGTCAGTTG
The DNA here is from genome assembly GCF_002303985.1 of Durio zibethinus. The sequence goes on along the minus strand of NW_019168381.1, from coordinate 12,001,232 downwards.
TGAGAAAAAATTTAAAGCCTTTAGTGAATTCCTTGCAAATGACCTCATCCACAAAGGAGAAATTATCCAATGTCACTCCAATGAAATTAACCCTAATAAAATGGTTGGAAAGCTTTAATTATTTAAAGTATTCACTGGTTTTCGTATTCTACTTGAATAGTGAAAATGAATACAATGAGTTTTTTTATTGTACAAACAAGCCAACTATGGTTCATTAAGTATGCTGGTTCATGCCATTCTAATAGATAAAAAGCTTGAAGAAGTTCCAATGGTAAGTTTTTATTGGCGCATTATTGTAAAAAAAAAAACGTTATTAATGATGTCATTAATTTTTTTATATTTATTTTTTGAGCTTTTAATTCTTTTAAGGTTACTTGATAGATTGCAAAATGCTGAAAAAAGATCTTTGTGGGCAACAAATGTATTTTAATTTGTATTCCATTATTTTTTATCATTGTGTAGTAACTTTATGACAATCAATGACTTTTCTGAACCTCATTTTGGCATAATATTTTTCAATATATCTATAAGGTTTATCGAAGTGCTTAAAGTTTTAAGCTTAAAATGGAAGAAAATCTAAATTAAGTAAAATTAAGTGAAAAGGTATGGTTATGTTTGTTTTTGTTTGTGTGGTCTATCATATGCCTCTATTTATACTTGATTTTGTTGTATCTATCAATACAAATTTTTTCATTAGATTCTCAATGTATTGGAACTCCTCAAATGTTAATGTCATTACAGACTAATATATATATATGTATATGTGTGTATATATATATATATATTACAACTTATAGTGTTATAAAGAAAAACAGTTAAAAGTCATATACATTAGATAAAAAAATGTAAATTAGCATTCATTATTTTGTTTATTTTGAATATATTACATATATTTTTAAATTATCATTATTCTTATTCCCACGATGTAGTGCAGGCATGCATTCTGAAAAGCAAATAAAAATCAAATGTAAATTAAATAAACACAAGGAGGATTGGTAAGCTTATTTTCCTATTTGGATGTTTTTTTTTTTAGGGCTTTCATTTTCTAATTTAGGTACTCTGAGCAGTCTATTTTGTCTATTATGATGTTTTGTTGAATGTGTTGTACTATTTCATATTGAGATGTTTGTGTTCATAGTTTGATTGAAATATGGTGGTTTTTAAAGTGATTCGAGAATTAGGTTTTTATAAATAAGTTTGTCGATGGTAAGTTTTTTTGAAATGGGGTTTTGGGTTTAATGTAACTTAAATGTGCTAAGCATGGATTGAATTTTTCAATATGATTTTTCAATCGTTTGTTGATGCATTTGTTACTAATATTTCTTCAAGCCAATTCATGAGCAATGGCTTTATATTCTTAAAAATATAGGCATTCAATAGATCGAGAAGTTGCTCTTATAATGATCATGGCTTATTTGTCATATTTGTTGGTTGAGGTACAATAAGAGAATTTAAAAAATATTTTTTAATTCCATTTCTTTTTTTTCTTCATTTGTAAAAAGAAAAAATAACAAATTAAATTGTCACTGGAAAATCATGACTTGGGCACTGCATTTGTTAGATGTAATAAACTTACTTTTTTTCTTGCAATTACTGAGTTTAAATGGGATTTTGACAATTTTCTTTGCGGCATTGTCATGTTACACTACACAGCATAATGTTACGTAAAGCTCGAGGATAACAACAAAGTAAGCTATAAATAGATATTAATTCCATGCTTAACAATGGATGATTTTGATGAATTTCCTTTTGACATATTTTAATTCCCAGTCTTTATACTGGTTAATAATTTCAAGCATGCCTTTTCCACAATCTCAATAATTGCAGAAACATTTACATTCTTATATGTTAGCATGGATGCCTTGGATATTGACAAATGGAAAGCCAACAGTGCAAAGTAATTTTTTGTTACTGATGTATCTTTTAAGCTAATTACTTAGTTGCCTTTTAACTATATAGCTCATAAAAGCTACCTATCTATTTCATCTTTGCCTTGGTTTGCATTGAGAGGTCTATTTTTTGCCATACTATCATTTGTCTAACCTTTAAATATGGTTGTTGTTTACTTAGTTGAGGATTGCAGTTGCTGTCCCATTGTTTGCAAGATTTTAGAGTTTTTTGCCAAGGTAAAAAGCCATTAAAAGCTTCTATTGTTGCATGCCTTCCTCGTACATTCATTATAGGTAAACAAAGTTGTTTCATATTATTTTAATTGTTCAATGCTTTTATTTTATTTCATTATCATTTTTAAACGTTCTCACATTTTTACAAGTTAATTTAATTAAATGTTAATAATAGACTCAGAGTGAAACTCGAGCATCCTTCTAGTACAATAAAAATTTTGTCATAACTCAATTTTAATATTAAGTTATATATTATAAATTTCTTAACCAATTTTATCTTTCATCATTTTTAACTTTAATAATTTATAAAATTTTAAACATTTTCAAATTTTAAAATTAAATATTTGATTTATTTTAAATTTTAATTTTAAAATATAAATAAATTAAAAAATTATTTTATGTCTCATTAGAATAAAATTGTCTACATAAGCACATATATAAGTATATCTTATCTGATAATTTTTTTGTACATAAAAAATCACAATCTAAAAATAAGTGTAAATACTGAGATTAGTTAAATATGACTACATTAATTAATTAAGCTAAATTTAAGATTCAATTTTATATCTTGTAAAATAATATATAATCGTATAATTTATTTATATATACTATAATAAATTTTTTACTGAGTTGGTAATTTGGTGTCATGAGCCAAGTCATTAAGTGAAAGAAAGTTAATAAAAATAAAAAAATCAAATAAAAGTATTTTAACAAATATAAAATTAAATATATTTGTGTCTTTTCACTAAATAAAAAGTAAATATTTTTCGTATATTATTCTTCTAAATCTCATTTTAAAAACAATATCAGCATAGTGAGTGGGTTCTAGTTATTTTATATTAATAGATGTATTATTTAATATATTAATTTAATAATTACCTTAAGTATAACATATTTTATATGTAATTAAGATGAAATTTATATTAAAATTTATATTTTTTCATGAAAATTTAAACCGTTAATAAAAAGACACATTCTTTTGTTAAACTTAGATTTATTATTTAATCCATTACTTTACTTTTTTTTTCCCTTTCTTATTGGAAACCCAAACACAATTGAAGAAAAAACAAATCAAAAGGATACTTTCTCAGTACAAGAAGTACGAAAGTGTGTGATTATGCGAAGTATATTAGCAAGTATTTTTTTTCTTAATTTGTTAATTAAAATTAAAATTATATTTATTTGTAATTATTGTTTTACTTATTAAATTGCGAATTGAATTAAACTTTTAAAGAGGGCCTTTTAATATCATGAGATATTCCTAATTTTTAATGGGAGTAGAATTCGTAATTGTAAATATTGTATTTTTTTTTCTTTTATTGTCAAACTCTTATGGAAATCTTTAATATCATGAGATAACAGATTATAAATTTTACATTTATTTTGATTTACCTACAAATCTAATGAATTAATAATCAACTGTAATATCCTATGGTTCATTTTTTTTTTCAATCAATCCAATTTGATCTCCAAAGTTTTTTGAATTTGATTAGGTTTTGTCAAGTTCAAGTGATTTTAAAGTAAACAGAAAATAATAAATAAATTTGAGCTTTGGCCAACATAATACTTTAGAGACTGAATGCAGACACATAACACTTTATTCAGATGAATTAAGTAATAGTAAAGGTTGACATCAAAATATATTAAAAATTAAAATTAAAAAAAAAAAAAAACTTGTGTTTAAATTGCGGTCTGAAAAATTTTTGATGGCGTGGGTTGTGGGAAAGAGAAATTATTAGAAATTCAACTAATTGCAAGCTTTTGCTAATGTATTTTCAACTGGGATATTATTCAAAATTTAAATTCAATAAGCAATGCTGTTCAATTCACAGCCACACACACACGAATGGCCAAAGTGGCCAATGGCCAGGCATCAGTCATCTTCGACAATCGGAAAGCGAAGCAAACCGACCCATTCTCTTAGTCTTTGTTAAAACCACAAACAGCAAAATCCAAAAAGAATAACCCATCTTTAAGCAAACAGAAAAAACCCAGCATAATAAATCATCAAACAGTATGGGAACTGTTATAGACTCCCATTTCTTAGCTCTAACTGCCGTTGTAACTGTAAGCTTTTATTTTCTTTTTCTCTTTCTCTTGTTTTTGTTTCCTTTTTTTTTTTTTTCTTTTTTTTCTCTCTAGAATTGATCCTCTGATTTATTTTGGTGTTTTATGTAGGTGGGATATCAGCTTTTTTTCTTTATAATCACTGCTCTTCTAAAGTTTGATAAAGTCACTGACTTTGCAGGTATCTAATCCATGCATTTAGCTTCTTTAATCGTTCTTTTTAACTGTTTATTAGAGCTAAGCTTCGAAAGTTCAAATCTTTGGGAAAGGCCAATACATCAATTCATAGAATTCTTCAAATGCATAAAATAGTTTTGTGGATTCATTGGTCGCTAACATTAGATAGGAGTTACTTTTGTCCAATTACCTTTTACAATTTAGGTAAAAATATCATTTTGTTTTTTACTCAGGAAGCACGAATTTCATTATAATTGCTGTGTTGACTCTGGTAATTAAAGGGTCATGGCATTTTCGACAGGTAATTGAGAATTTCCATAGATGAAATTACATTGACAAAGAAACTTTTATAGTATCTCTGAAATCGTTGACTGCGAAAATGTTTGCATTAAATATATATATATATATATATATATATATATTTAGTGAATCTTTGGTAGGATTATGATTCTTATATGAATTTTACTGAAACATTGTTGGTTTGGTGTTACAAGCTCTTTTAAAAGCTGTTGATCTTTCAATTTAGTTCATTTCTAATTTTGGTTGATTTTTTTGTTAATATTTAGCATGCTCTAGCTCTTCTAATATTGTTAGTAATGATCATAGTTCAACACTCGTGTTTATAAGACTTAAGCTGATAAGAGTTTCTTCTTGGGGATGCATATCTTATTTTAAGATAGTGCTGGTCTTTTTTCCTGCCTACAATTTCTATCTAAGCTATCGGCTGCATTTCATAAATTGATTTGGTTGAATTGATTTTTTCCTTTTCTAGGAAATTGCCTCTAATGACTCAGTTAAAAAAAAAAAAAATCAAATGCATAGAGTGGGAAAAATCAATTGGGTGGAGCATTCACCCTTTAATCAAATGTAAAGGGAAAAAAGATAAAACTTGCTGTCACTTATGTACTTTGGTGGAATGCTCCACTGCTGGCAGTTTAAATCTGCTTTAATATCATTATCAAAATCCTTGTTTGTATTCAGTCTTTTTTGCCTAACTTTTTGTTCCTGTCAAACTTCTTTTACCTCGATGCCCACAACACTTTCCTTTTCTAGGTTAGAACCCTACATTTGCTTTTTGAATGGATTACATTTCCTCACTCCAGATGGAAGGTGTGTTTAATATAGAGATATGTAAACTCTACGGTCCTTACCTCTATGTTGGCAATTTCAAATTTAAAGTTTTCCGTGTATATCATATTTTGATGCTTTCTTAATATGTGTATTTTGCAGGTTTTTAGATTCCTCTTTAATAAATTTTTTATGACAGTAGTTATGATGCTTTAGCTGAAGCTTTTGAGTCATCTTAGAGGGTCTGTTGAGGGTTATGTGGTTCTTACAATTTAACTCGTTCAACTTGATTTTCATACAGACACACTTTGCATTAAATTGTTTGCATATTCACTGGTGGAAGTAACCCTAAGCAGAACTCTAATGAGATGAGCTAGGTTCAAGCTTTTTGATATTAAGTGGTACAGAGATTTCTTAACATTTTCCTTTCCATTTTTTTTTGTTTCTTTTGTAGAAAAAATGAAAAAGGGAAAAAACTTATGTTATTTTATGTCTCCTAGAGACCACCAATTTTGTATGTCCTAAGTGACAGCTGAGAATCTTGATGATTTGATACTTATGTATCTCTTTCAGCCTGGAATAATGTTCTGTCGACATATTTTTGCTATGAGTGATTTTGCAGCTCTGCTTTTCAGGTAGTCTTAACTTTGCTTGTAGTAATATGGGGCCTACGCTTGGCACTATTTCTCTTGATGAGGTATAATAGTATGAACTTTTATAAAGTTACTCTTCTTTTATAAATATATATTATGTATCTTTTTTTATTGTATATTTGATGCTTTAAACTTTTGATTACCATACGGCATAAAATATTTTTGGTTACCATACGGCATGAAATGCTTTCTGATTAGCATTGCTCCTGCTTCTATACACTTATCTTCAGTTATTATCTGTGTAAATTGATTTATCCTTTTTCCGGATCATCTGAATAAAATATTTTGCCCAACACTATGTAGGGCTCTTGTCAAGTTGAAGGCCATAAAAGAGTGAAAGATAAATACATGCGTGATATATACGAACATAATCATAGATATATACTTGTTTAGTGGAAGTGGAAGCGAAAGTGAAAGCTTGACTTGAATTACTGGTTGTTGAGCCAGATCACAATACGGAAATTGTTCTTTTCCAGAGTGTAAGTCCTTCAATGCACTGAAGCAAGAATTCCTCTTGAGAGTTTTACAATCCCTGCCCGATTGCTCTTTCTCCTTTTCACTCTCTTATTATTATTATTATTTTTTTGTGAGAAACCTTTTTTTTCTTCTCTTGTTAAATGGCCAAATACTTTTGATAGGAGATATGGGTGGCATTTTTCAGTTTTAATGGAAACTGGCTAAGGCAGTTTCATGATAAGAAAATAAACTGCCTAAGGCAGTGGATTTCATGGGATATACCCTCCTATTATGGGCAGTTATCCCACTATCCCAACAAAGAGATTTTCTGCACCTTGCAGATCCAGTTATTGGTATTTGATGTACATGACTTAGTCATCTCATACAGGCTTTTCATCTTTGCTTTTATAGCATCAACAGTTTATCTATGGTTTATTGCTTGTTGACTACCTACATATATATCGATGCCTAAGAGCCTATCTATAATACCTTCACTTTCTTATAGTCAGACTTAAACCAAAAAACAAAGTAATGCCGCTCAAAATTATGCTTTTATCAATGTTCTCTAATTTTGGGACAGCATTTTTTATAATCTCCCTTTATTCTAGATGCTTTTGATTTGAGTCCTATTGTAAATATATTATCCTTCAATTTATAAAGACTCAATCAGAGGCTCGTTTTTTCTATTTCATATGAAATCACAAAAGAAACTTATTTTATTATCTCCCTTTATTCTAGATGCTTTTGACTTTTTATTCATATTGTAAATATATTATCCTTCAATTTATAAGGACCCAATCAGAGGTTTGCTTTTTCTATTTCATATGAAATCGCAAAAGAAATTTAAACAGCTTTCCTTGGTGTAGTTATTTCTAAGCATAGAAATTTTAATTACTGGTTTTATTGTCATATGTTCATTAGTGCTCACACAAAATAAGCATAGCATCTACCTGTGACTGACAGAAATTCCTATATATACATGTCTAATTTTATTTTAACAGTAATGTGATGAACCTATAATGAGATCAAACAACAAAATTACAAGCATGCATAAACAACATAATAAAAGTAGCCTTTTGAGTAGCTTGTTTAGCTTTGGACACTGGTGTGTATTGCAAGATGAACTAGATAACTGAAGTTTATATCTTTAGGGTGCATCCATAACTTTTTGTCCAATAAGTGTTATTTAGCTAAAAATTACCTCCTACTTTTGTGTTAATGGACTTTGTTAGATTTTCTTGCCTACTTTGTAGCTTGAGGTATCTATTTCTGTAGTACATTTTATCCTGTAATAGTTATTTATAAAAAAATTATCAAATTATCTCTCAGCATCTATAATCAGAGAAAATACAATAAAAAGAAATACTAGTATGGGAAGGTTTTTTTTGTTTTTGCTATCAGGAAGCAGCAGATCAAGCAGCGATGAATGATGACTAAAACAGTGTAAGCATGATTAAAACTGAGAGGTGAGGGGAAATATCTATGGGCTTATTGCTGGACATGTTTTCATGCAATATAAGACCAAGACTGCATCAAAAAATTTTTTTGGCCTAATTGTAATTCAGACTAAGATTTAGCACCACATATTTAGTCCTTAATAATGATAGCTTGATAATAATCAGTTCTATGAAATTTTCTTTATTTATGCAAGATGCCCCATTTTGTATGATTCTTGTAAAAGGTTACACTTGATAGGTGATAATATTACTGTTATGATTATTTCCATTTGTGCGGGCTAGGCTATCCATAGACCAGTGTTCACTTGGGCCTGTGGTAGGATTAACATTATGCCTCATGCATTGGAAGGACCCCTTTCGTTATCGGTAAAAATCAGGCAAACACTAGTCACTTGGTAGGCATGCTACTTTGAACTAGCAAATGTTTCATATCATCTTTCTATCTTATTGATTCTGACTCTTGTGGAGTTTGCCCATATACTGTCGAAGGAATGCTTTTTGTAACAATTCCTCTTATGTAAAATTGTTCATAATTATGCTTTTGTAACATGCTGGCAATCAGAATTTTGCAATGGGGGGAGGATCGACGTTTTGATGAGATGCGCAGTAATTTGGGGAAACTAGCAGTTTTCTGGATATTTCAGGTCTTATTATCCGTCTGCTCACAGCTATTTCTTTGCTGTTTATTGGGGTGACATTTAATAAACTTTAACGTACCCCAATCTTTGCATGCATGGCAGGCTTTCTGGGTGTGGACTGTGAGTTTGCCTGTAACAGTGGTTAATGCGAGTGACAGAGATCCATCCATTCAGGCTGAAGACATTATAGGGTGGATTATGTGGGCAGTGGGTATCTCTATTGAAGCTACAGCTGATCAGCAAAAGCTTTCTTTCAAGAATTCTCCAGAAAACAGAGGAAAGTGGTGCAACATTGGATTATGGAAATACTCTCGCCATCCAAACTATTTTGGTGAGGTGAGCATCATGACCTTCCACTGTCACCAGGAACCAGCAAGATAGTTAGAAAAAGAGCTTTGACTTTCTTATGCATCTGGTTGCATGCTTCCCTAGATGACTCTAGCTAATAGTGCTTTGATTTATTTAAGTGTCCCAATTGCTTAACTGCATAATTCATTTTAATCTTGTTAGCTTCAATACTTTATCATCCTGCCTCTCATGAGCTCTTGCTTCATGGTCCAATCATGTGATTCTGAGATATAAAAGAAAGTAGGTTTGTGGAAATCTAATCTTCATTATTACTTGATTAGTTGATTTTATCTATTTTAGTTAAGTCTCTTATTTTTATAATAAGAATGATTTGGGTAATTACAATAAATCCATTAGATATTTTCCTATTATGTGTAGAAAGTAAATTACTCTTTTGATTAGTTATTTTAATGCATGAAAATCTTTGGTTTTTAAGGTTGAGAATATTCAGTCTTTAGCCTATATTTTTTCATGCAATTCTAGCATTGTAATAAGAAAAATATAGAATAATAAAATAGTTTTACTCTAGAGATTTCTTCATGATATCAGAGCACGATCTGAACTTTTGAAAAATTTCACTCGGAGTCTAACATGGCCAGCAGAAAGGAGAGTCCGACTTCAAAGGTTACCTTTAATCTCGAAAATAGTGTTTCTCAATCATTGAAGAACATTACCACTCCTATTCGAATATGTTCTTTAGCACAAAAAGGTAATTTTCTAAGTACCTTGAGTGTAAAACTAAAGAAATCAAATTCATGAATTGTGGATTCAAGAGTTTCAAACCATATGACTAGGGATGCATCTATATTTAGTAAATATAACTCATGTCATGAAAACTTCACAGTTTGAATTGCTGATGGGTCACTTTCAAAAGTAACCGGTACAGGTTCTGTTATTATTACCAAATAGATAACACTTGATTCTGTTCTATTTGTCCAAAATCTAAGTTGCAATCTACTGTCTATAAGCAAACTTACAAGAGACCTTAAGTGTGTTACTAAATTTCTTCCAAATATGTGTGAATTTAAGGATTTGGATTCGGGGAAGATGATTAGCAATGCTAAGATGTGTACAGGACTCTATATCCTAAGAGCTAATGATTTTGAAAGACAATATCAAAAGACCTCTTGTGTGGCTTCATCCTTTTGTAATAATAAAGAGTACTATCATGTTGTGGCACTATCAATTAGGTCATCCAAATTTTTTGTACCTTAGAAGGTTGTTTTTCTCATTATTCAATCAAAATCCTAACAACTTTTAGTATGAAGTTTGCCAACTATCTAAACAAACGCGCATCACATTCCTAATCAACCTTACAAACCATCCTATTCTTTTTTAACGATACACAGTGACATTTGGGGTTCCTCTAGAGTAAATAACATTACTGGCTCCAGATGGTTTGTCATATTTATTGATGATCACACTAGAGTTACTTGGGTATTCCTTATAAAGGAAAAATCAAAAGTGAGCCAGCTATTCCAAAACTTCAACAATATGATCCAAACTCAATTCAAAACCAAAATACAAGTCTTGAGAATTGCCAATTGGAAAGAATACTACAATTCAATTCTTGGATGATATCTAATGATGTACGGTATAATTCATCAAAGCTCGTGTTGACATTTCTCAACAAAATGGCATTGCTGAAAAAAAGAATCGACATTTGTTGGGAGTTGCCAGATCCCTCATGATGGCTGCCCATGTGCCTAAGCATTTTTGGGGTGAGGTTGTTCTTACTGCTACATATCTTATAAATAGAATGCATTCTCGAGTCCTAAAATTTCAAAGCACTTGCCAATCCCTTTTCAGTTCCTATCCTCACCTTCGAATTATTTTGTCTATTCTCATTAAAGTGTTTGGATGCACTGCGTTTGTTTTTACCAGCCAATAAAACGAAAGCAAGTTAGATCTCAAATCCATCAAATGTATATTTCTCGGATACTCCCCGAATAAAAAAGGATACAAGTGTTACCATTAACAAATAAATTTTACCACTGGTTGAATGTTACTTTTTTGGAAAATCAACTTTACTTTTCCATAATTGCCATTAAAGGGAAGAATCTAATTACACGAGAATATCAGCTTTGGGAAGATCCTATTGTCGAACTATCAAACACTTCTCAAACTCCCTTTCATGTCCAAAACATCAAACCGGATCCTCTAACTCCCTTTAAAGTTCAAAACATCCAACTAAAGCCCTCAAGCCCGAAGTCCACACTAGGGAAAACAAACAAAGAATTGATTGTCTATTCAAGAAGACAAAAAACTCATAAGGATATAGGATAATATGCATCTTCAAAGCAAAATCAAGAATCTAAACCGATTACAGAGATACTTGAAACCAACACAGGTAACACTATTATTGAATCTGATTCAATTGAATCTTTTGATGATCTTAATCAACCGATTGCTCTACAATATGTTTGGATTGAGGGGAGAGGAAGGAAAAGAAAGTAAAGTAAAGAATGTAAAGGAAACAAAACCCCTTTTCCCTTGTTTGGATAAATTTTTAATTTATAGTGTGTTTGGATTGAGGGGAGAGGAAGGAAAGGAAAGTAAAGGAATGTAAAGAAAACAAAACCCCCTTTCTTTTGTTTGGATAAATTTTTAATTTAAGGAAAGGGAATGAGGTGGAAACCAAATAACCTTTGGTTTCCCTTCTAAACCCAATTATTTTAATACCCCGATTTGGAGGAAAAGCTAAGGAAAGGAAAGTTGAAAACTATTTTTTTTATAAAAAGACTATTATGTCCATCTTTTTATTAATACTAAAAACCTAATAAAAAAGCCTAAGCAGATCACAATTATCTTGTAATTTTTTCAAAGCCATTTTTTTTTTCAAGTAAGTTTTACATATCTCTTCTAATATAAAACTTTTTTTATAATTTTTTGGTGATTTGATTTTGATGAATGGTTGAATATGAATAGATATATTTTTTTGATTTATAAGATGACAGACTAGCTCAAAATCCATCAATGAATGTTTGTAAAATATCTTCTTGTTTCACTTGATTAAAAACTATTGATATAGCAGCAATTGTGAGGCTAGACAAGATAACAAACATATCATAGTCCATGAGTGCTCTAAAATCATAAGCAATGAAAGGTTATAATTGGAAAAAATTATTATAATGAATCATTTCCTTTCCTTTTCACTCTTTATCCAAACAATGGTTGTTAGAATTCCTTTCCTTTCTTTTCTTTTATAAATTTTAATTATCCAAACAAGGGTTACATATATCCTTTCCTTTCCTTTAAAAAATTTCTTTTCCATTCTTTTCCTTTACTTTCCTTTATTAATATTTATCCAAACATAGCGCTAAGGAAATGTGTGAGATCATGTACTCAACACTCAATTTGTAATGTGGTTTCTTATGAAGGTTTATCACCCAGTTATCGGGCTTTCGTTACCACACTAAACAATACGCAAATTCCCAATAATATTCATGAAGCACTAATGCAACCAAAATAGAAGATGGCTGTTTTGGAAGAAATCAAGGCTCTAGAAAAGAACAAAACATGGGAGATTTTAGAACTACCCAAAGGGAAAAATCCAATTGGGTGCAAATAGATTTTTACTGTCAAACATAATGCAGATGGAAGTATTAACAGATTTAAAGCTTGCTTTGTTGTAAAAGGATTTACTCAATCTTATGGTGTTGACTATGAGGAGACATTTGCTCCGGTTGTTAAACTTAATTCAATCCGGGTGTTATTATCATTGGTAGCAAATCTAGATTGGTCACTCCACCAACTAGATGTCTAAAATGCATTTCTTAATGGCAACCTAGAAGAAGTTTACATGGAAATCCCTCTAGGATTCAAAAACCAAGACAATTTTGGCAAGGGATGTAAGCTTCAAAAGTCTTTATATAGTCTCAAACAATCCCAATGTGCATGGTTTGATAGACTAACAAAAGTGGTAAAGAAGTATGATTTTTCACAATGCTAGACCGATCACACCATGTTTTTCAAACATTCACGTGAAGGAAAAATATCCATTCTTATTGTCTATGTGGATAACATTATTCTTACTGGAGAGTGTGGAAGAAATTAGCAACCTAAAGAACTTCCGAGCCAAAGAATTTGAAATCAATGATTTGGGACACTTCAAATATTTTCTTAGCATGGAGGTAGCTTGCTCAAGAAATAGCATCTCTGTTTCACAACGAAAGTATGTCCTAGACTTACTAAAGGAAACTGGAATACTTGGATGCAAACCTGCTGATACTCTTATGGACACAATGAATAAGTTAGGAATGGAAGAAGGAAGTCTACCAATAGATAAGGGTAGATATCAAAGACTTGTTAGGAAACTTATCTACCTCTCTCATAAAAGACCAAATATCGGTTTTTCAGTTAGCATGGAAGTAGATTGATGAACAACCCAACCAAGGAACACTTGAGGGCTGTGTATCGAATCTTATAATACTTAAAGAAAAGTCTTGGCAAAGGGTTATTTTTTAATAAGACATCACGCCGAAATGTTGAAATTTACGCTGATGCTAATTAGTTGGATTTGTTATTGACCAAAGATCAACTACTGGTTATTGTACCTATGTGTGGGGAAATTTGGTTACTTGACGAAGCAAGAAGCAATCGGTGGTGGGTAAAAGTAGTGCGAAAGCTAAGTTTAGGGCTATGTATCATGGCATATGTGAGGGAATTTGGTTGACAAGATTGCTAAGGGAGTTAAAGGTCTTTTCAGAAGAATCCATGAAGATATTTTGCGACAAAAACGCTGCCATAAGTATAGTAAAGAATCTTGTTCATCATGATAGGACTAAACAAGTGGAGATTGATTGTCACTTCATCAGAAAGAAGATAGAGGATGGAATTGTTAGATTAGTTTATACTCCCACATGCCTCCAAACTGCAAACATACTCACTAAAGCTCTCTCTCGAAATAACTTTGAGAATCTTAAGTCCAAACTAGGCATGATTGACATCTACCACCAGCTTGAGGGGAGGTGGAAATCTAATCTTCATTATCACTTGATTGGTTGACTTTATCTATTTTAGTTAAGTTTTTTATTTTTACAATAAGAAGTAATTTGGGTAATTACACCAAATCCATTAGATATTTTCTATTATGTGTAGAGAGTAAATTACTCCTTTGATTAGCTGTTTTAATACATGAAAATCTTGGGTTTTTAAGGCTGAGAATATTCAGTTTTTAACCTATATATTTTCATGCAATTCAAGCATTGTAATAAGAAAAATATAGAAGAATAAAATAGTTTTATTCTAGAGATTTCTTCAAGGTTCATCTAATTTTTCTGATTTACAGATTGCTATAAGCATGTGGATGTTTTGGATCTTTAGATTGGAACAGTGTGGGTGTAACAATTTTTGTTTCTGTCCAAAACTCTGGTGCACCTTCAGCAAAAACTGCTGAAATTTCATTTGCATTTTGACATCATTCCTTACTAATGTTATCACTGCCTGGTTTTACCTTTCTCATAGTTAGGACCAGATTCCAATCTCCATTTATGTGCGTCTGTACCATCTCTAATACACCTGCAATTGTAGGTTGTAATAGTTGGGTATCTCTAAGCTGAAAATAACAGGGTATAGATTTGCCTTTTGTTAGATGAACGAGTAGAATCTCACTCAAATAGGTGACATGGGATTCAAGTAATTGAGAAATGTGGGGATTGGGTTATATTGCTTTTAAATTAAAAAATATAGATCTCTTTAACTGTATCCCTTTGACATAACGTAACATTCCTTTATGTCAAAGGGAAAATAGAGTTGAACCTAACAATACCAGAGCCACTAGAGCCTTGATACTTTGCCCTTGTTTAATAATAATTTCTCTAAATGATTCTTTTAACAAATATATTGGCCAGATTTTCCTATGGTGGGGAATTTTTGTGGCATCTGCAGCCATACTTGAAGGTTCTGAATGGCTTGTAATTCTTGGGCCAATCTTTCTGACATTGCTACTTCTTTTTGTTAGTGGCCTACCATTGCTCGAGGTTTGTTTCCTTGCTTAAGTTCTTTTATTATAAGATTTTGCCACAATTTTGCAATATACTGATGTTATATTACATCTATGGACTCAGGAGTCAGCAGACAAGAAGTTTGGTGATGTGGCTGCATATAGGATTTACAAGAAAACAACTAGGTTAGTAATCCTTGCTTCTGCTATTTAATCTCTTGAAGTATGAATTGGAGGAGGAAGTTACTATCTTTTTCTGATTTCAGCCCTCTTATTCCACTGCCACAAGCTGTATATGGGAACCTGCCGTTATGGTTCAAGGCCACTTTTCTC
Source organism: Durio zibethinus (assembly GCF_002303985.1). Next base: position 11,985,968 of record NW_019168381.1, on the reverse strand, counting down.
TTCGAATTTCCTTTCTACAGTCGTAATTTTCCACAAGAAGGGCCCAACTGGTGAGACTAAATCTAATCTTTCTGTAAGTGGTTACTTTTGGGCTGTTATACAATCTTGAACCTATTTTCCACTAGTAAGTTTGTCTTTGGAAGAACATATTGTACTTGAAACTTCATTTGAAAATTCTTATAATATGACTGTATCCTTTTAGTTGCCGATTAATACTTCTCTAGCCCATGTTCTTGATATTTTTGACCCCTTTTTCATCCTATCCATTGTTATTTTGTTTTAAAGGTGCTTGATATTTAATCGCCTTCATAAGGTGGAAATGACATCTGATTGATCTCCCAACAACCCTACTTCCTCCAGGAAGGGAAATGGGGGCCAATTTATTTATTTATTTGAATTTTAAATTTATGAGAGGTAAATGTTTTAAGAAAGACAGCATATATTGAATTAAGCTTCAAATTTATATTTTGGACTTCATTGTTTGATTGCTTGTGATGGTCTTTCGTCAACTATGGTTATTGTGTATAATCAATGTTTTCTACCTTGTCAGGGGGAATTCGATTAAATAAATTGCTGTTAAACTGCACAAATTAGACCTCTTAAAAGCTGAGGTCAAGAAATGACAAAAACAAAAACATAAAATCAAATGTTATACACCCGCAGTTTTGTTGATGTTTTCCAAGGACGTAAGAGTAGGGCTGTAAACGAGCCGAGCGAGCGAGTAGTGAGAAGCTCGAGCTCGAGCTCGACTCACAACTCCGGGCTCGATACTCGGTTCGAGCTCGATCGAGTTTATTTTTTAAGCTCGAGCTCGATTCGTGATCGAATTCGAGCTACTCGAGCTCGCTCGATTAAGCTCGATTAATATGTAAAAATAAGCTCGATTCGTATACTCGACAAGAGTTCGATTATTCATGTTCGAACTCGAACTCGAACTCGGATTCGAAATATTTTATTAATTAAAAAAAATAAAAAATATATTTAATATAAAAGCTCGATTAGGCTCGCGAGCTACTCGAGTCAGATATAAGAATACTCGAATTCGGCTCGATCGGTAAGTCGAGCTACTCGAGCTCGAGCTCGACTCGACAATAATCGAACCGAATTCGAGTTTTTTTCGAATCGAACCCGAGTAGCTTACGAGTACTAATGTATCATTTACACCCCTACGTAAGAGCACCCGTCTTCCCTCATCTGGTGGCTGGGAATGTGATACCAGAATATAAATGACCCATTGGTGAAGACATACGAGGTAGACCATTGACCAAAGTTTTGCTGTTGCATTTTTTTTTTTTAAGAATATTGCACCAGCCACAATAGCATCCAACTGCTTGACCATTGATCCGAGTTGCCGTTTGCCGGACAGAATTTTGTCCTCAAGCAGAGGCTTCAACAAAGATCCCATGTTCCTGATTCCAAATCACTTGATGAGACATCACTAGTGTTCATGGACTTGCTCTCATCCAGCATCCTAGAAACTGCCTAAAGTTCACAAAACCAAATTACAAGACCTGTTGTTTAGTTCTGGAAAATTGTAATGCTAATCATTCATAAAATAAGTACCTCAATTCTAAACAACTGTGTTGCCTTATCTGAGGAGAGAGTCTCAACCTGAAGAAAACAACAGAGTGAAGAAAGTGACTCTTTGCAAGAAAAATTGTTATTGGATACAGCGAGGAGCGTAACACATGAATTAAATCTTCAATATCAATTTGTTTAATTCATGTGAGTTTACACTTGCATGCATTTCAACACTTGGCATTGCATTGATGTTTCTAAGTTGAATTATTGCAGAAAGGTGCTTGGGTTAAATTATTCCACTGATTTTGGCATATGATCAATTGATATTTGGAGTCAAACTTGATTGTTTCTTGCTACTATTTAAACACAGTTAGGTATCCTGCATGCTGTATTTAAAGTAAAAAAGAAAAAAAATTTAAAGGAAAAGTGGAGACCTAAAGTGCAGAAATAGATGTGATATTTGATTAACCAGAACCATTCACATGTACAATGTTTGAAAGACAGACCTGGGCTTGTTTCTGAATTAAATGATCAGTCAGCTGTCCAAGCCTTCGCTTCAGCTCAACTTCTACTTCTGTTGGGTCCTCCAACTCTTTCCTTGTCGATTCAATGCTTGCTTCCAATTGTCTTGCCTGTTTGTAACAAAAAAAAATCAAATTGGCATACATCAAACCTAAAACAGTTCTATACTAATAAATCAGGCTAAAATATTAAAAAAGATCCTGGTACTTTCTAAAATTTCGCAGATAAAGCTCATATGTTATACTGTACAAAAGTGAGCCCTTTAAGTACTATTTTTGTTTAATAGAGCCCCCATGTGGATGGAAACCGAAAAAATCTGTTATCTTAGCCGTATCAGCACGTTCGAGGCCATTCTCTCTGCCATGTCAGCATCTACAAAGGTAATATACATGGCAAAATAAGGGCTCTGAAGATTGATTCTGTTGTGGCATGTCATGATAGCTAGGGCTGCATGCCATGGAAATGCTACCTCACCATGAATTTTCATATTTTTGCCATATAGGTGCTGAAGTAGCAAAAGTAATAACCACGCAGATACCTGACAAGGCAAAGATAATGCACTTCAACAGATTTATCCAAAATATGGGCCTAGTAAAACAAAATAATGTTTTAAGATCTCAATTGGGTGCAATGGAAGAATAGGAGCTTATCTGAAAAATTGAGGAACGTAACGAGGCTTTTCTAATATTTTAACCAACACATAAAGGGACTGAGTGAGCTTGACACCGACTCAATTTGTGAATTTATAGAAAAATCACAAATAATAATAAAAAAATATGATCAACAAGGAATATATATGTCCATTTGGACAAACTTTTTTTAAGTTGATGTTCTCCCTGCCTTACGCATTTGAGTTTTGACCTACTAGTGTTCTCCATTCCCTTTTTCTCTCCGGGAAATTACTTCTATGACATTTCCAGCTAATAATCAGTAAAAAATCAATAAGGATTTCTTGTATGCATAGCCAAAATAATGCCCACATACCTTCCCACGTGTTCCAAGTTCCAACAATTGTTACCACTTCCCCCTACACCCAAAACAACTCTTTTGCACCCGGGAATGAATTCAAGATTTTGTTTCACTAGGAACAAACTTACTATTTAATATATTTACTTAAAATTTCTTATTTAATGTAAAAATAATGTCTTCTAAATATAAAATAGACTTTTAGACCAACAAAATGTAAAACATACTTTTAACAAAAATATTTGAAATATTTCTTATAATAGCAAAGTAATAAAAAGTTTAAATAGAAATTAACACAAATACAACAAAAACTTATAATATTGAAACTTTTAAATATCAAAATTTGTCATTTTCAAATGAAAATAATTAATACTCGATAATTGAGTCAAATAATTTTCATAATTAAAAAACGTAAGAATTTTTTTCCTTATCAATTTATATATATTTATTTGGTTTCGAATATTTTCTCTAAAATTTACTTTCTTTTATTAAGATATTTGTTCTTAATTAATTTAAATCAAATACTAATTCAGATTAACTAAGTTTATAATGCATAAGATAACATATGAAAAATACAAAATAAGAACAACATGATGCTATTTTCATAAATACATATAAACTTTTTTTAATAAATTTAAAATTGATGCTTGCTTTTTTAAAATTTTACAATTTGTTAGATTATATCTCTACATCATTATTTTACACTAAATATATTATTAAAAATTCTAAATAGTATTAAATAAATACCTTATCAAATTATCCATATGAAAGAAAAACAATAAAAGAGAGAGTTTTGATATATTAAAAGTGAATTTTTGTATCATGGGGTTTTGGTGGTTGTTGCATTTTATCCATTATGTAGTTTTACACTACAAGAATTTTGCAGCTCTAATTTTTACTTATTTTCCATTTTAATGTTTGACTTATGTTGCAACATGCGGATTTGTAAACTCGACTACAAGACATAAAATTTTATATATAAATAAAAAATATGAGAAGTCGCAATTAATTCTTTTGTTAGATGTGATTGGCTACCTAAAAATATTATATTTTTAATAAAATAAAAAAAATAAATTTAAGATTTATCAAAAAGATATTTTTGATATTTGAAAATAGAGCTGGATTTAGGGGGTACAATTATGCATGGAGAAAATTAGCATTCCTATAATACCCATTTAAAAATGATACTAATTAATCAAGCATTATCTTTTGGTATTGCATAAAAATTATTTCAATTTTAAATTTGATGATAATTTCCTTCATTTAAAAAAAATCAAATGTATTTGATAAAAAATCTTATTTAAAAATATTACGAAAATATTTAGATTAAAGAATCATCTTAAAATTTTTCAATATCTATGCAAAATTTAAAGATAACTCTTTCTTTCTAAGATTTACTACGACATTCTTTTAAAATGAAAATAACATTATTTGTAGATAATTGCAGGTGATTTTCAACCTCTAGGCAGAGTACTAAGAATTATTTCTTGTGGAATGTTATTTTAGTTTTATTTCAAAATTCATATTTTTGAATATTTTCCATGAAAAAAATATTTTGTGAAAATTTGATGATGCTGCAATTAACAAATAAGTAATAATAATTAAAAGATATAAACATGTGAAATGAACGTAAGCAACAACCTAAAAATAAAGATATGCTATGTTATATATGATGATGAGATACAATTTTGAAATCGGATTCTTAAATATAAAATGATCATTCGAACTCTTCAATCTCTAAGCAAAGTTTAGATGAGACTATTTATACTTAAGATCCTGCTTTTATTTCTTTTATTTTGTTAAAACCTTTTATTATTTTTTTGTTAAACAATCATATAAAAACTTAATGAAATAAAAATTTTTAAATATTCAATCATTTAAACGGTATTTAGGAACATATTATTTCATATAAGATTTCATACAAATCCTTCGAGTTTGTAAACAACTTTAGGTATTGAAAACGCCTGACATTTTCGTAATTTAACCTTTTTGAGATCAATTTTTTGTGAAAAACTTCAAATCATGTTTAAATATTATTTCATGAATTTTGAAGTATTAAAAATCTTTATTGCACTTTAGAAAGAGTGAAATTACTAAAATGCTCTATAGAAGTATTTTTATAATTTGACTTTTTCAAGAATGATTTTTTACAAAAAACTCTAGATCATAGTTAAATATTATTTTATGATTTTTAATCTATTAAAATTATGAAAATAAAAATTGGATCATAATATTTTGGAAAAATCATAAAAAAAGCTTAAAAACACTACTAAGTGTAAAATGATCTTTTCTCATTAGGACAATTGTATAGAGGCCAAGTTGTGTACTCTATTTTCTTAGAGCCATTGATTTTAAAAAGGTTTAAGTCCTAGGATCAAAATTACATTGCTTGATCACTAAACTTGAGGGAAAAGACAAAAATTACTATGATCATTGGATGGGGATTAATAAAAAAACTACGAAATAGTTGCTTGGCCTTTAAATAATATCATAAAGGACTGGAAAAAAGGGAGGCAATGGTTATTAGAGGTGTAAAAACCAAAAAAAGAAAGGAGAAAATCAAAAAAATTGAGGAAGCTAGAAGGGTATAAACTTTTTCTTTCTCATGCATTTCCTATATAAGCTTTCACATTCATTCATGTAATTTCCTTTTATCTCCATGATTTTTCAAGAAGAGAAAACCTTTCCCATGGTTGTTCTCTTCTACATTCTCTCTAGATTCACTAGTTAATCCTACCAAGCTAATGGTATTGTTTGAAACAACAAAAAATTAAAAAGCAATAAAATCCAAGTGAGGAATTCATGGCCAAAGGTTTCCATCTTTTGGTCAAAACTCCCTTTTGCCTTTTCTTGTGATTTGCATACTAGGCTTAAAATATTGTGGTGTGTTTGTCATATTGAAGATTGTTGTTTTCATATTTGTTTACCATTTTGATGCTATATGTGTGTTGTTTGACAACGAAATATTCTTTATTATTTTCATTCTTGTTAGTTTTTCAAATGTTTGATAAAAATCATTTAACAATAAAAATGTTTTGTAAGCTAGTTTTCCAAGTGCTTGAACTATGCCTAAGAAAAGGTTATAATTGTGGAAAAACCCATAGGAAGTTCTCAGCCTAGCTTTCCTATTGCTTGGCTAAGACTTAAATCTTACTTGATGGCTAAATTTTTTTACTAAAATGCATTCTTGCCTTGGTTTTTAGCTAGAATTTCATGTTTTCCAATTTCTTAATGAAATTTCCTAAAAATAAACATAATGTTGAAGTGAATTTTTAGTGATTTTAATTTAGTTTTCCAAGTGTTTGTAAGGAATCCTTATAATGGGTATATGGTCTTTGATGAGTGGCCAACATAAGCACTCCAAATTGGCCATAGGGGCTTTCGCCCTAGGCCATTCCCATCCTTGGCCAAGACCCTCTTTTACTTGTCCTCTTGTATTTGTTTGTTTACTAGCTTATGCATGTTTAGTTTATCAAGTGCTTGTGATATTGCTTTAGGTATATAATTCCATGATAGTTTAATTTCATGTATTATTTGCATTTTAGTTTAGGATTTAAATGTTATGAGGATTGTCATGTATCATTTGTAAAAGTATTAAAACCCTAAATTTCGAAACCATTTTTTATGGCTTGCTTAGAAAGTTCGCTAGATGTTGAGGATTGTTTAAAATGCTCACAAAAATCATGGTAAATCTTAAAACCAAACCCCAAAGTCAACTTCTAAAACCCCATGATAAAAACCTAAAACCCTAAAATTAAACTGTAAACCCCAAAATGAACCCCTAAACCTCAAAGTCAAACCCCTAAAACCCAAAGCCAACTTTTAAATCCCAATGTAAAACCCTAAACTTAAGGTTAAACACTTAAACCCTAAAGTCAACCCTTAGAACCCTAAAGTCTAACCCTAAAAGCCAACTCAACCCCTAAAACCCAGAGTAACCCTTAAACCCTAAACTCAACCCCTAAACCCCAAAGTCAAACCTTAAAACCTAAAGTCAACCCATTAAACCTGAAAAGTAAAATCCTAAACCTCAAAAATCAAACCCTAAACCTTAAAGCCAATCTAAACCATAAATCCTGAAACCAAACCCAAAGTAAAACCCTAAATCCCAACCTAAACCCTAAACCTAGCATAAATCCTAAATCAAACCCCAAACCCTAGAAAAACCCTAAACCTTACTCAAACCCTAAAACAAAAGCTAAACCTAACCTTAAATCCTAAATCCCAAAACCTAACCCTTTACATTACCCTAAACCCTAACCTTAATCCTAAACTAACTCTAAACCTAAACCATGAACTTAGCCTTTAACCTTAAATCTGACCTAAACCTTAAATCCAACCTAAAACCTTAAAGTGTCTAAACTTAAAACCAATCAAATTTCAAAACCTTGAACTCATTTCAACACCTAAAACTATTTCAAAATTTTAAAGATTTGTATGAAAACCTCATTTAAAATAATATGTTCCTGAATATCACCTAGATGATGGTGTACTTAGGAAATTTTATTTCATTAATTTTTTCATATGATTCATCAACAAAAAATAATAAGATTAAAAAAAAGAAATAAAAACGAGATCTTAAGTATAAATAGTTGCATCAAAATTCTACCTAGAAATTGGAAAGTTCAGGTGGTCTATTTATATTTAAGGATCCAATTTCAAAATCGTATCTCATCATCATGCATAACATACATTTGTACATTTTTATTTTTTGATTGTTACTTGCATTCATTTCACATGCTTATGTCTTTTAATTATTACTACTTATTTGTTAATTGTAGTATCATTGATTTTTTTCATAAAATATTTTTTATGAAAAATGTTATTTAAAGTATGGATTTTGAAATAAAACTATAATAACATTCCAAAAAAAATAATTCTTGATACTCTACCTAAAAGTTAGAGAATCACCAACAATTATCATCTACAAAGAATGTTATTTCATTTTAAAAGAATGTCATAATAGATTTTAGGCAGAAAGAGTTATCTTTAAGTTCTATCTAGATGTTGAAAAATTTTATGGTGATTTTTTAACCTAAAGATTTTCAGAATATTCCTAAATAAGGTTTTTTATCAAATAAAAATTGATTTAAAAAAATGAAAGGAATTATCAAATTTCAAATTGAAATCATTTTTATCTAATATTAAAAGATAACGCATGATTAATTGGTATCGATTTTAAATGGGTGCTTTGGGAGTGCTAATATTTTTTCATACGTAACCGTACTTCTAAACCCAATTCTATTTTCAAAGACTAAAATTTTTTTTTTATAAACCTTAAATTCATTTTTGGCTTCATAAAAAAGATAAACTTTTTAAGTGGCTAATCACACTTAACAAAAACAATTGATGATGACTTAATTTTTTTATTTACAAAAATTTTATATCCTGTAATAAGGTTCACGAACCCTTAAGTTATGACATAAGGTTGGGGTTTAAGCTAGGTTTAGAGTTTAGATTAGGGTTTAAGGTTTGATTTTGGGTTTGGTTTCAAGGTTTAGGTTGACTTTAATATTTAGGGTTTGATTTTTTGGTTTAGGGTTTAAGGTTTGACTTTTGGGATTTAATGGGTTGACTTTGGATTAGGGTTTATCATGATTTTTGTGAACCTTTTTAAAAATCCCTATCCTTTAGGTGGATTTTAAGAGCAAGCCACAAAAAATCACGATTTTGAAATTTATTTAGGGCTTTAATTCTTATACAAATGACAAATGATTGATGCATATGACATTTAATTAAAATGTAAATGATGCATGAAACTAGACTATTATGCAAGTATATGGCTATTGCAATTTCATAAACACTTGATAAACTAATCATGTATAAGCTAACAAACAAATAAATTCAAAAGGAAAAGTAAAAGAGGGTCTTGACCAAGCATGGGTGTGGCCCAAGTTGAGAGCCTATATAGTTAATTTAAACTGCTTTGTGTTGGCCACTCATCAAAGATCATGTACCCATTGTGAGGACTCATTACAAACACTTGGAAAACTATATTAAAACCACTAAAAATTCACCTCAACATTATGTTTTTTTGGGGAAATTTCATCAAACAATTGGAAAACATAAAATTTTAGCTAAAAATCAAGGCAAGAATGCATTTTAATACAAAAATTTAGCCATCAAGCAAGATGGAAGTCTCGGCCTTGCAATAAGAAAGCTAGGCTAAAAGCTTCCTATGACTTTTTCCACAATTATAACCTTGTTTGTTTTACTAGGCATGCAAACACTTGAATAACTAGCTTAGAAAACCTTTTCATTATTAAATAATTTTTATCAAACATTTGAAAACTACCAAGAATGAAAATACTAAGTTAATTTCATTGTCAAACAACAAACATAGAGCATCAAAATGGTAAACAAATATGAAAATAACAATCTCCAATGTGACAAACAAACCATAATATCTAGCCAAGCAAGTAAATCATATCATTAGCTAGGCAAGTGAGCTATTGAATCAAGAGAGAATGTAAAAGAAACCGACTATGAGAAAGATTGTCTCTTCTTGAAAAGTCATAGAGATAAAAGTAAACTACATGAATGAATGTGAAAGCTTCTATAGAAAATGCATGAGAAGGAAGAAAGTTTATACCTTTCTAGCTTTCTCCATTTTGTTTTTATTTTTGTCCTTTTTTTCTTGTTTTTGTGCCTCTATTAGCTACCGCCTCCTTTTTTTCTAGCCATTTATGACATATTTAAAGGCCATGTAACCATTTCCTAGCTTTTTGATACAACCAATGGTCAAAATAACTTTTTTGTCTTTTCTTTCAAACTTAGTAACTAAGCAATGCAATCTTAACCCTAAGACTTAAACCCTTTTAAAATAAATAGCTCTAAAAAATATAGCCCACAACTTGACCTATAGTGTAGCTATCCTAATAAGAAAAGATAATTTTACCCTTATTAGTGTTTCTAAGCCTTTTTCATGATTTTCCTAAAATCTTATGATCAAATTTTTATTTCCATGATTTTAATAGACTAAAAATTATAAAACAATATTTTAATATGATCTAGAGTTTTTTGTGAAAAACCAACCTTGAAAAGGTCAAATTATGAAAATACATCATAAATGGCATTTTAGTAATTTCACTCTTTTTGAGGTGCAATCAAGATTTTTAATTCATTAAAATTCATAAAATAATATTTAAACATGATTTGGAGTTTTGCATAAAAATCAACCTCAAAAAGGTCAAATTGTGGGAAAACATTCATTTATAGTTGGTTGTAATCCAGTAATTTGTATATCCAGAATCAAGTATTTGTATCCCTAAAATTAAAGACAAAATTAGGATAGACAATCCTTCAATTATATAATCAGTTTTAGAAAGATTTAGTTTCTTAGTTTATGTAGTAGTTAGTTGTATATAAACCTAAAGTGCTTGTATACTTCTTAATGAGTAGTTTTTCAATATGCACAGTTTTATTTTTTAATTTTTCCACATGGTATTAGAGTTTTAGGCTCTTCTTAGGAAGAAAACTTTTTTAGCTTTTATTATTGAATTCAATTTCTAGCATTCATAGCCAAAACTTGTTAAATCTTTCAGTCTTATTTTTCTTTTTTTGCCTTTATTGCCTAGAATCGTATTTGGTTAAACATTTACTATGAAGACTCGTTTTAGTCTTGAGAAAGATAATCATGCCAAAGATAACAAAATCTATTACTACTACCCAATTTGAAGAAGTGGCAATTAGTAAAAGCATTGGAGTACTGTAGAAGTTTTGAGAACAAAGAGAGTTGGACAAAGAAGAGATTGAGAAACTAAAAAGTGTATTAAAAACACTCGAAAAGCTAAGTAGGATATGTTTTTTTGGGTAAAGTCTCTAGTTCAAATAAAGCTTTTGGTTTTCATGGATTAAATGTCTCGGTTAAGCCTATTACGAGTTCTTAAGTCATTGACTCAAGAGTTACGACCATATGACACATTCCTCACAGAAGTTTAGTACATAAACCCTATATCCTAGTAATAAGAAAATTATTGTCGCAGATGGTTCACTTACTACAATAGCAGAATTATGAGATGCTCAAATTAATCCCTTGTTTGTTCTTAAAATTGTTCTATACAAAAGACTTACTAGAGACATAAACTATAAAGTGACTTTTTATCCCTCATATTATGAAATTCAAAACTAGAGTTCAGGGAAGAGGATTATATTTGCTAAAGAGAAAGATGGACCATAGTATTTTGAGACATCAAACAATATAAGTAATATCAAGAATAATTTACCTTTGTCATTTCTTTCTTAAAAATCTCTCAATAAAAACAAAATATGGCTTTATAATTTTCATTTTGGACATCGTTCTTTTGAAACTTTGAAAAACTTGATTCTTTCTTTGTTTAAAGGATTAAATGACAAAAATTTTCATTGTGATGTTTGTGAACTTGCAAAGTATAGACGCATGTCTTTTCCAGTTAGTAATAAAAGAAGTTCTATTCTTTTTTACTTGATGCATAGTAATATATGTGGTCCTTCTACAATTTTTAATATTGTTGATGCAAGGTGATTCATTTTTTTTATAGATGATTGTGAATGTTCTTTTGGATATTTATACTTAAATCCAAATCAAATGTGAATAGTATGTTTTTAAGCTTCCAAATCATGATCCAAAATCAATTTGAAGTGAAAATTAAGAGACTATTTCAACAAGAGTTTACCTATTTTCAAAAAGAGGGGATTATCAATGAGTTATCTTATGTTAATACTGCATCGTAAAATAGAGTGGCAGAGAGAAAAAACATCTATTTGCTAGCCGTAACTCAAGCTTTATTTTTCAAGTAAATATACTCAAATCCTATTGGGAAAGGCTGTTTTTACTACCACACATATTATAAATAGGTTACCTTCAAGGGTTTTGAAATTTAAAACTCTTATGAAACTACTATCACAATTTTATCTCAACTTTAATACCACAAACAATCTTACACCTAGGATATTTAGTTGTACATTGTTTGTTCATGTTTACAATCATAATATGGGGAAGTTGGATCCTAAAGCAATTAAGTGCATTTTTATAGGATATTCATCAATTTAGAAAGGGTATAAGTGCTATCATCCTCCTACTAAAAAATTATGTCTACAGATGTCATTTTTGAATAAAGTAAACCATTTTTTACTTAACCTTATCTTAAGGGGGAGACTTCATTCATGTAAGATAAGGATAAAGACCTTTTATTGCTTTATTTGTCCTCCTTTTCAATATTTTCACCCAATAGTTCTTTTGAGTCTAAACCTATTTTTTTTTAGTCCAAGTCAAACACTGAATTTGAGTTTGAACTTTCATTCCAAACATAGAAGATGTGACAAAGGATAATATTGTTTTTGATTCTATAAAGGAATTACAAGTGTACTAAAAAAAGTTCCAAATGCTGAGCCGGTGCAAGTCCAAGAACCTGATCCTAACTCTATAAATGAGGTAATTATAGTTTTTGACTTTGTTTCTCAAAATGAGCATGAATCTTCCAAAACTATAACTAGTACCTATTGCCATTAGAAAATGAACTAAAGAATATACTGAGTATCCACTATACCCAATCTCTAATTTTGTGTCATTTGAAAATTCTCACAATCCCACAAAAATTTTCTTGTGAGCCTAAACACTATTTCTATTTCAACTACATTATTCGAGACATTATCCAGTGAGAAATGGAGGCAAGCCATAAAAATAGAAATGGAGGCCTTAGAGAAAAATAAGACATGGGGTATTTTGGTCATTTCAGCTCAAAATTCCATTTAAATATTCGTAAATCCTAAAGAAATTTTGTATATGAATTGGGTTTCAATTTTGAAAACATCACGACTTACTAGAATGTACCCATACAAAATTGGATGTCTATAGCTTTAACAATTTTACATTAATATTAATTGGTATTTCTCACAAATTTAAAATGAAATCTGAAAATAAAAAAGTAGTAAACAAATAGGACAAAGGAGAAAAGCAATGCTAGGTTATAGCTTTAGCTAGCTAGGGTAAGCTATACATAAATTAAATTATTTACAAGCCAAAATTTATTAATATTTACATATAATACCCTAATTTTCTTTTAAAATGAGAAGTTTTCTACAACTAAAGTACATTTATACTTTATAACATTTTAAAATCCTTTTCATTTATGTTTTTCACATTCAATCTAATGGGGGCAAAATGTAAAACTATAAAGTTTTGTCTAATTTCACAATATATTTAAAAGGGATTTTAAGATTTCATTGAGGGTAGCTACCCCAACTACCTCCATTGTAAATTTGTCCCTATTTGCATCCATCTCTTTTTATTCATTAAAAGCTTGCTACTTTCTTTTATTGATGCTAATTAATTAATACCCATTAAAAGTATGTTCAAATGTTATTCATCAAACTTCTTTTAATTGCATCACTTTCTATATTATCTCTATCTTGAATTTACTTTTCATTTCAAAATTTTAAAGTTAGAAAAAGATGAAAACTCTAGCAGCTTCTATATTGTCTCTTAGTACTTTCCTCTCCATGCAATACAACATTCTTTTTAGTGTTTTCAAGTTTTAACTCTTCCTTTTAGAATCTTTACATGTCAATTAGTTACCTCTAACTAAATTCTTACTTTTGTTTTCTCTTCAATTAAACAATCCTTATTAACCAATATATTCATGCCTTTTTTTTTTGTAGTATGTGGTATCGTTTTTTATTTATCTTTAACATTTTTTTCGTTTTTTACATAAAATCAAAATTTTTAGATGAAATATGATAAGTATGTATTTATTCTTCTATTTTTATACCGTTAAAGCCACTAAACAAAATTAGTTGCAAACATTTCAATGGTTGACACCACCAAGGTCAATCAAAGTTATTTACAACAAAAATGTTTGGTTCTGTATCTTGCATTCCTATAACCTTTTCTTTCTGTTGTTCAAAATAAGTTTTCATGCTTTGCATCATACATCAACATTTAAGGAGTTGTACATTATATGGATATGCAATGCTTAATTTTCCCAAAGAAAATTTCTTTTGTGGGCTTATTTTGTTTTTCAATGAATCAATTGTTATAGTATTTATTGAAAAAAAAAAAGAATTGTATGTTTTGAAGTTTGGTGTCATGAGTTTATTGACACCAATATTAGTTACTAAAATTAGAATTAACACCCACTACGTGGGTTTAAGAGGGAAAAGTGGAAAGGTAATAACTTTTGTAAAAATAGAAAGGTAATTTGTTCCTTTCAAGTGTGAAAGTATAAAAAAAAAGCCTACCTTATTGGGAAAATCAATTAAAAGTGGACTCAACCCTAAAATTTAGGGAGAAATTACTAAAATGGCCTTTTTATATGTTATTACAATGTTTTGTTAGAATTTTATATAATTTTAGTAACTAAATTGGTGTCACTTAACTTGTGATACCAAACTCAAAATATACAATAATACTTCTTTTCTCATTAAGTAAAAGGAATAGCACAAAAATAACAATAACAACAACAAACTAAGTTTTATATCCCATAACACTGGCATTAACTGTATGAAAGGCCAAAAAAGAATCATGTTAAATCATAGTTTTGAATCTTCTTGTGCCATTTTATTTCTATCAACAAAAGCCTTTTCATCTGCTTTCTTAACTTTCATATCATTTTTTATTTTTTGTATCCATGTCTTTCATGGTCTACTTCTAGAAGTTTTGGCTTCTCATAAATCTAGAAGCTATATTTATCCTTACTGGTGCACAAATAGACATACATTTCACATATCCAGACTATTTCAAATGATATTTTCTCACCTTTTTCTCAATCTAGACTACCCCTAATTTTTCTCGAATCTTTTCATTTTTGATTGCCTGTTCTAGTCTTACCACATATCCATCTAGCCATTGCCTGTTCTAGTCTATTATTTTCTTCTCATGTTATTTTTTAACAATCCAATACTCAGTTCCATATAACAATGTAGACTACAATAATAAATTCATTAAACTACTATTGTAAGCCCACAAGGGAAATAACCTTTGGGTAAATTATGCATTGCATTTCCATGTAGTGTTGAACAACTTCTATATAAAAAGATGACATCACCATCCTATAGTATAAAATGAAATTGTATCAAAAATTATTTTGGAGAGTTGAAAAGTGAAAAGGAATGGAAAATGCAAAATGAAACAATTTTTGGACAAATAGAAATGTGACTTACCTCAATGGTGGCGTCAATAGTCAAAAGTTGTGCAACAAATTATATATGGTTGCTCTAAAGGTAGAAAAATATAAGAAGAAAATAATTAATGATCATGTTTCATAAAAAAATCATTTTATATAAGAGAGTAAAAAATTAGTGTTAAGGATATAAAGAGAAAAATGTCGTACTATAAGAAAGAAGGCCTAATATATTGTGGTTAATAAGGATTCTTTGATTGCAAAGCAAGTAGAATTAAGGATCGATGGTTTAAAAAGTGAAAAAGATGACTTGTAGTTGATATTCTCAAAAGAAAGAGTTGAAAATGCAAAAAGGAATTTTGTGTTAGTATTAGGAGAAATCAAACAACTGTTGTTTGAACTGTAATGCTCATGGTGTAAAAAACTATCGTTATTAGTTTCTTTCATTCCAACAATCCAATGACACATTTATTCTTTATAAACTAATGAAGCATAATTAAATGCAAAAGACATTTGAAGGTACTATGTCATGTAGCCCTTATATAAAGTTGATTTTGTCTTTATCTCTTTCTCACATGTGTAAGAAAAAGAATAATCTTGCAAATTGGGTGGCTATTATTACCAGAAAAGGTCAATGCCTTTTGATTGACTTTTTCTCCTTCTCCTAGTGCGAAGACTTTTATTAGAAAATGATATTCAATTGCACTTTAGTGCTATTTTTTGTTGGCCTTCAGCCATTTGTTATGTATTATAAAAACAAAATTCATCGTAAAATATATATTTTTATTTTAAAATTAAAAATGGAAAGTAAATAGTTAAAATAGAGAAAATGTAGAAACTAATGCAATAAAATTTTTTTTTGATGAAGATAACACATTAACATACCTTTAGTGAGTATTAGTTCATTGGTATCTATAAAAGAAGTAAACTTTCAATGTTGAAAAGGAGATGAAAGGAGAAAGATTTGTTTTGATTGTAAGAAAAAGACGTGGTAATAGCTGTTGGAACTTGGGATAAATGGGAAGGTATCTGGGAATTTTTTTAGGTTGTTCAATAAATATCTATTTACTTGTTACAAGTTATCAATAGAAATGGTTGTCGATGTAATTTCCCCAAGGGTGATAAAAGAAAAAAGAACAGCGTTTAGATGTGTAAGGTGGAGAGAACATCAACATTTTTTCTTTAAAATTTATACACATACTATATGTTGTAACATATCGATCCAAAGACTCAATTGTTAAACGTAAAAATTTAAACATTGTGAAAAACATGGAAAGTCGACACTAACCTTTTTTAGGATGTGATTGGCCATAAAAAAATTTTATCTTTTAATAAAATAATTAAATAGGTTTGAAGTTTTATTAAAGAAATAATTTTGGTTTACGAAAATAGATTGGGTTTGGAAGTCGGTTACGTGTGGAGAAGGATTAGCACCTCACAATGCTCATAAATTGATACCAATTAATTATATGCTATTTTTAATTCTAGATAAAAATAATATTTTATATGAAATTTAATTATAATTCTCTTTATTTGTAAGAAATCAAATTAGTTTTTTTAAAAAATCTTTATTTAGGAATATTATGAAAATCTTCAAATTAAAGAAATAGCTTCAAAGTTTCTGATATAAAGACAAAATTCAAAAATAGTCTTTCCATTTAAGATTTTTAACAACACTCCTTCTAAAATAATAAAATAACACTCTTTGTAAATGATAATCATTGATGACTCTCCAAAATCTAAGCAAAGTACTAATAATTATATTTTACGAATGCTATTTTAATTTTATTTGTTCAAAACTAAAAAATTTTAAGAAAACTTTTTATGTAGTTAAAAAAATATATATAATTAATATTAAACATCCATAACTAGAGCAAACATATATATGCATTATAAATGAGGACATTAATCTAAAAACGAAACATATGTAGGTGATGATCAAATGTGAATTTAAAAATTGGGTTTTCAAATGTAAAGGGATCACTTGAACTCTCCAACATTTGGATAGAGTTTGGGTGCGACTTTTTATATTTAAAATCTCGTCCTATTATTTTTATTATTTTTTTATATTTGTTGTTTTAACAAAACAAATTCATTTTAAGATGCATAAATGTATGAAAATTCTTAATGGAATAAAATTTTGTCAATACCTCAACATCTAAGTAGCATTCAAGAATATATCACTTCATAAAAGGTTTTCATGCAAATCTTTAGAAATTTAAAATGAGTTTGGGGTTTTGGGTGGATTCGGGTTTAAATTTTAAGAATTTATGAACCTCTCTAAAAGTCTTCAATATCTAAACAGGTTTTCGGAGTAAACTCATTTTTATAATTATCTTTTTCTTGATAGTTTTATATTAATGCAATACAAAACAAATAAATTATGTAAATGAAAACTAAAAATTAAAATAACCAATTTAATCAATATATATATATTTTATTCATGTTTACTTTTTATCTTTTCTTTCTAAAATTAAAAATGAAATAAATTTTATTTGTTATTTAATTTGCTTATGTAAATTTTAACTTATATTTTAAATTTAATTTAATTTGACATAATTTTTTAATTTTTGATTTTTTAATTTCTCAACGTCTAGGCGAAATTAATTTTTTTTTTAAAAATCGAATTTGAATTCCCTCCAACATCTTGGTAGGGTTTTCAAAATCTAATTATTTAATTTTATTATTGAACATTTATGGAATTACATAATTTAAAGTGTATAAAGAACAAATTGCACCAAACGTAAATTACAGTATGAGAAATTAAATTGAAATAAACATAGAAACTTAACCAATAAAAAAAATAAGCATGCTTGGAATTTAAATTGTAATTAAACTTAAAAAATATTTTATGGGAATAAGCAAAAAACTTTACTGGGATATCCATAAACAATATATATTCAACCCAAGACAAAAAAAGAAAAGATAGTTGGGCCTTAAAAGAAAGGCCAAACTTCAAATTTCTTTCCTCCTATATATGTCCTACACTTGGAAAAGTCAATGATATAGGCCACACTTGAAAAAGGCAATGATATAGCCCATACTTGAAAAAAAACAATGATATGTGAAACTTTCCCATCTATATAAATAACACACTTGAAAAAAAAAAAAAGGCAACATGGCCCACACTTGAAAAGGCATTAATATGTGAAACTTTTTCCCGCCCATATAAATGGCACACATGCAAAAATGACCATAATTGTTCATGTGCCCACCAACAGCCAAAACAGACTAATGATAGAAAAGATGAAAGTGAAATAGTAGAAATGAAAATGGTAAAGCTTTAAGTTTCTATGTACAAGCTATACTCATGTAAAAGGAAAAGAAAACATCTTTGAATTTTCAACAACAGGTTCATACAAGCTGATTTCCATGCGAAAGAGCAACCCACATGAAAATAGAGCAAAACTTAAAGCTTCTATGCAGTAAATAAATGTGATTGTTTTACAAAAAAAAAAACTTTTATAATTGCTATAGATCCTTTCCTTCTAAGCTTTCATGGGACTTTCAATTTAAAAAAATAAAATAAAAAAATGAGTTTTAAGTCTTTATGCAATAACCATAAAAAACATAAGAAGGAAACAAAAACGAACAATAAGAATTATATCCTAAATTTATGAAAAATGAATAGTTATGAAACTACCTTTCCTTTTTTTTTTTTGTGCTGACTTAAAGGCTTCCCTTTTCACTAGCCACAAACAATGACCAAAAAGCTTTTGTTTCTACTTCTTGCTTTTTTTTCTCTAGATCTCCTCTTTTAAAATGGTTTTCTTTCCTTTCTTTTTTTTTTCTTTCAAGAAAGCTTATTTCATTTTCCTTTTCTCTTTTTTTTTGTTTTCTCCTCCTTCCCTTTTTTTTCCAACTCTTTCCCCCTCTTTCTAAAAAAGAAAACCACAACAATATCTTTAAAAGATTAAATAGAAGCCTTCAGATCAAATCTTATCTAAGGGCAAAGTTCTTTTCTTTTTTTTTTCAAGGAGCAATCTTTAGCCATTGGATCAAGATTTAATAAGAGATCTAATGGTCCATATTATTCACTACAAAACTTCGATTTTTATAGCCCATAAACCAAATGAAAAGATCATTTTACCTTTAGTACAAAATTTTTGATATTTAAGCCATTTTCTTAGAAATCAATGTTTCCATGCTTATTTTTGAGATTTTAAAACACCAAAAATCATAAAACATTATAAAATTGAGATCTAAAAAATTTCATGAAAATTTGAGTTGAGAAATGTCAAATTCTAAAAATATCCGTAAAAGGTATTTTGGTAATTTTACCTCTCGAGGTACTGTTATGATTTCAAATGCACCAAAAATCATGAAATATTATAAAATTAAGATATGAAAAGTTTCATGAAAATTCAAGCTCGAAAAGGTTAAATTACAAAAATACCTCGAAAGGGTATTTTGGTAATTTCATACCTCTCAAGGTATTGCTTGATTTCAAATACACCAAATATCATAAAATATTATGAAATTAAGTTTGAAAATTTTGATGAAAAATAGAGCTTAAGAAGGTCAAATTGCGAAAATACCACTAAAGGGCATTTTAGTACTTTTATGTACAATAAAATTTTAATGTTTTAAAAATCCCCAATTTTAACTTTTAAATGACATCGATTCTAATTAGGTTGTGAATTTGAGAATTAACCCAAGTTTTATCTATTTTGATCAAGTTACAGTATTGTTTATTAGCATATTAAGGGCCCTATACTATGATAACTGGTAGGAAATGATATGATGATTTTAGGAAAGATGATTGAGAATGCCATTAAAACTAGCAAAGTTGAAGGGCCTGAAGCTTCCAGTGCTAAGAAGTTAGCCAATCCAAGTCAAAAGAATCTGCAAGGTAGCAATAATAGGGAAAAGCTTTAATTTGACCTTTATCCCTATGTCATACATCAGTCTGTATCCACAACTAATGAGAGGTCTTCTTATTACTCCAAAGAATATAGTGCCATTGAAGCCACCATACCCAAAATGATATGACCCTAATACTAAATGTGATCATCATTATGGTGTGGCTGACTATTCTACTGAAAATTGCACAGTTTTGAAGTATAAGGTACAAAAGTTAATAAACGAAGGCTTGGTGAATTTTAATTCTGGGATAATGCCGAATATCAGTAAAAACCATATTCCCAACCATTCTGATGGTAATACTAGTGTGTTCAATGGACAAGGGTCAAGAAAAAAGAGATAGGTCGATGAAATAAAGACCCCTATGAAAAAAAATTTGATTGTTTGGTCAAGACAAACATGGTTGTTCTAGTATTGGATGATAAAAGCAATTTAGATGATGACCATGATTGTTGTTACCATAGGAAGAATGTGGGGCATGTGGTCCAGGATTATCAAAGGTTCAGGAGGGTGTTGCAATGATTAATAGATGTAGGGGTCATTGAGTTTTATGTTGAAGAGAATATTGATAATGTGAATATGATATGTGATAAATTAGAAGCACCCTTCATTCTGAAACCCCTTACCATCTTTTATGATGAGGAAACAGAATTGGTTATGGGGGAGCCAATGCATTTCCCTAAGGCATCACTAATAATTTATGTCCCTAGTCATTTTCCCTACAAGAGTGATCGATTGGTTCCATAAGACTATAACTGTGAAGTGAAAATTCAAGGGTCTACGGATGGATTAACTTTAGAAAACAAAGAAGGCGAACTTGTAATGAATATAACAAGAGTAGGAGGAATGACTAGAAGTGGTCATTGTTATACTTCTCATATGCTTAAAAGAGCTAAGAAAGGAAAGGCAAAAGAAGGATAGGAAGTCATAGTAGAAAAAAAATGTCTTAATCCTATTAAAATGAACCCAGTGGTCTACCATAAAAAGCTTGTGTTAGAAAATGAGGCTTGTGAGTTTCTCAAAATCATCAAGCACAATGAATATAGTGTAGTGAACTCAATGTTGAAGTAGAAAGTTTTCAACAATAAAATGTTGTAAAACCAAATTTATCATGATGTGGTTTAAAGCTTAACTTGAAATCTTTTGCAAGTATTGGTACCCTACAAGCACATCTGTTGCATTTACATATTCATGTATAATATGCATGTTTTATTTAATGTTAGCGGTGTTGAAAGATTAACTTTTGAAGGCATTTATTTCTATTTTTATACACTAAATTTAAATTTCGACACTAATAAAAGAGGTTTTCCTTATTTAGTTTGGATTTTGTATTATATTCTGACATAGTGTAAATAGATATTTTAAGAAAAATAGTGTGACAATTTTTGTTTAAAGATTATTTTGAATAAAAAATCTTACATAATTTGATTTTTGGATTTTGAGAATATGGCCAAAATTTGTCTTGCGAGTATTCAAACAATTGGTAATCATCATTGGAACATATTTAATTCAAAAATTATTTTTTCTACCAATCGCTTTCTGATCCATTATTTTGAAAGGCATGAGTCCAAGACTTAGAAACTAAATTTTCATGGTACCTAAAAAATGAGTTTTTATATGGGCAATGAACAAAAGAGGCCCATTTTGAAAATTCATTTTGAAATTTGAAACCAAGCAAGATACTTTTGCAAATTTTTAATTGGTAACTCAATATATGTCAAATTTTGTCAATATAATTTAACTATCCAAATTCTTTCAACAACCACAAAGACGAAAAATGCTTGAACTTTCTCTTTCAAGTAACTTCTATTCCACGTCTTAAGGCATATTGACCAAAAGTAACAAAATTCCTTCTCACTAAGACAATTGTTTCATGCATAAATACCTTTTCCTTTATTTTACCAAAAATGCCAGACAATTTGAAAGTAAAATGAGTCTTTTGTGACCTGTGTGATCACATTTTGAGATATCCTATACAATTTAATCTTCACAGTCATAAAAACCTTGAGTGAAAAAAAAGATGAGGCATCAATCATGCAAAAACGATTAATGGTTATAGCATAAAAGCAAAAAAAAAAAAACATTTTTTCTCTTTTTTCAAATAATTTGCTCTTCTAAGTGATCATGTTTAAAATGATGAATGACCATTTTTCTCTATCCTTTGCATATAGAAAAATTATCCACTTACTACTCATTTGAGCCTATTAAATTTCTTGTTTCAAAATGAACCCTCACTAAGGATTATCTTTTACGCTAGGGAGCAAAACAAGGATATCTTCAAAAGCTCAGCTTTAAGGAAAATATCTAATATTAAGAGCATCTAACGTGCTTATTAAAGATGAAAGCCTAAGGCAAAAAGTAAATTGAATAATAATTAGAATATCAAGAAGACAAATTGAAGAAAGAAAAAAGTTAAAGTCAAATATTTCCAAAAAAATGAAATATTTATGCTTGAAAACTCAAAAAAGGTAGTTTGAGTCAAATGAAGGATCTGAGTTAAAAACTAAAATGGTGGCTCAAATGTAAAAGAATACCAATTTATAGGGGGCAATGCCCAGTAAAACAAACTTAGAAGGATCAAAGGCATTAATGAAATAAGTTTTTAAGAGAAAGAATTTTGCATTGTTGTTCCTGATTGCTTACATATTCACTATCTAAGTACGATTCATTAATTAAAAAATTAAAAAAAAAAGCAAACAAAGAAAGATATGCACCTCAGCAATGAGAGTGTAAGGCAAAAAGTGAATAAGACTTCAATTAGAATCTCAAGTAAAAAAAGGGAGATAAAATTCAAGAATGTTAAAGTTAAAGTCAAATATTTCTATAAAAAAAAACAAAGAAAAAAAGACATACACCTCAAAGATGAAAGCCTAGAACAAAAAGTGAATAAAGCTTCAATCAAAACCCCAAGTAAAAAAAAGGAGATAGAATTCAAGAATGAATGTTTCCAATATAAATAAAAAAAGAAAAAAAATAGAAAAGAAAGACATGCACCTCAAAGAGGAAAGTCCAACGCGAAAAGTGAATTAAGCTTCAATCTAAAGTAAAAAAAAGAGATAGAATTCAAGAAAAAAGAAAGTTGAAGTTAGATGTTTTAAAAAAAAAAAAAAAAAAAAAAAGACATGCACTTCAAAGAAGAAAGGTTGAGACGAAAAGTGAACAAGGCTTCAATTAGAATACCAAGTGAAAAAAGAGATAAAATTTGTAAAAAAAGTTTGCTAAAGTTGAAGTCAAATGCTTCTAAAAAAAAGAGTAAAAAAAGAAATATACATGGCTTTTTGTCCATAGAATACTCCACAAGATCCTTGGCTTAATTACCTTAAATAATATATTTTGAGCCTATTTATCCATTCTTTTAGAACCCTGAACCTTGACCTACATTACATACCTTAAAAAGTTCATTCTGATCAAATATAAACACTTGAATTGAAGAGTTATGTCTTTAAAAGTTTATATATACCCGTTATTTGGTAAGATTTTACTAAATTCTTCATTGTTAGAAAATATAACTCTAAGATGGAAACTCAAAAAGGCAGTTTAGAGCTAAAGCCACTCTTGAAACCCTAAAAAAATTTTAGAATTCCAAGGTTTTTATCTAGAATAAAAAGTCACGATGCATAACCTTTTGAAGGATTAGCACCCATTAAAAACTTTGCATCTCACCAAAGCGTGAAAATAAAAAATCTACCTTTTTCTCTTTTCAAATCTTTTTTGAAAAATAATGATTAATTTTGACAAATATTGAAGTATCATGTTTTTCAATAATAGAAAAGTAATTTAAAAAAATTATCTCTTTTATGAGCCCAAGAGAAATCCTTGTAACCCTTGCTGAGCCTTCTTTGAAATATGTCCACCAATGAAAAATTGAATTGACAATCACTCTATCCACAAGCATTCTAAATAGTAATCATTGAGGCTTCTTTGAAATATATCCACTAGTAAAAGTTTTGAATTGTCAATCACACTATCCACAAGCATTCCAAATAATGGTTATCAATTTGCAAAAGATTTAAAAGTTATGTGTTTTTAACTTTTTTCATTGATTATGAAAACACTTGATATGCAACAATTTTGTGATTACTTTGAAAAAATTTTAAAGATTGGTTGAGCATTTTATACAAGATATTAAGATCATTTTTGGTCAAAAATAAATATTAAAAATTTGAATAGAGATATTTTAAAAAGATAAAAAAAAGTTACATTTGCATCACTTGTGCTTATATGTGCATCATAAGAAAAACATTTGAATTGCATGTTGCAAAAACAAAAAGAGTCTTTGCATTTGCATCACTTGCGTTTACATGTGCTTCATAAGAAAAAAAACATTTGATTTGCATGTTGCAAAAAAAAGTCTTTGTATTTATATCACGTGTTCACATTTGCATTAGATCTGCATGTTGTAAAAAAAAGATATTTACATTTACATCATTGCATCTTCTTTATAAGAAGTGTTTGTAAGGGCATCTATATGAAATGGGGGATATTTACATTTGCATCACTTACATTTACACTTACACGTGTATCATGAGAAAGATATTCACATTCGCATCTACATTATGAAAAAGACATTTGTAGTTGTATCACTTGCAAAAGACATTTTTCTTTACATC
The DNA here is from genome assembly GCF_002303985.1 of Durio zibethinus. The sequence goes on along the minus strand of NW_019168381.1, from coordinate 11,961,388 downwards.
ATTTGCATTATAACCAAGACATTCACACATGCATCATAAGAAAGGCATTTGCATTTTTATCATTGCATCCACATCATAAGAAGTATTTATGGGGGCATCTACATGAAAAGAATATTTGCACTTGTATCAAGACAACCTTTAGGGTTTGAAAGAGCAAAGCTAATCTTGGACTTAAAATTGATATGATTAAGAAACAAATGATATAAACTATTGATTGCATATCTACCATTCAGGCTCATTTTAATAATCACATGTATTGCATACATTTTTTCTAATAAATGATGTTATAGGTTTTCATAAGAAGATTTTAATTGACATTAGAGTGTTGTTCCTCAAGTTTCTCTTGCATAAAAAAAACCCTTTGTTCTTTATCTTTTCAACTGTTGATGTGGTCCCAATCATCTTTATCCTCCTAATCGTTGGTGTTGTCTCGATTATCATTATTTTTTCAACTGTTAGTGTTGTCCTGATTGTCTTATCTTTTTGATCGTTGATGTTTTCTTTATCATCTTATCTTTTCGACCGTTAGTTCTTGCCCATTGGTGTTATCCTAATCATCTTTATCTTTTCGACCATTGGTGTTGTTCCAGACATCTTTACCTCCTGACCATTGGTGTTATCTCGGTCATATTTATATTTTCAACCTATAATGTTATACCGATCATCTTTATTTTTTGACTTGCGATATTATCTCGATCATATTTATTTTTTTAATTATTGATATTGCCCGATCATTTTTATTTTTTTGACTTTTAGTGTTGTCCCAATTATTTTAACTTTTCGACCATTGATGCTGTCTTGGTCATCTTAACTTTTCGACTGTTGGTGTTATCCCGATCATATTTATTTATTGACCGTTGGTATTGTCTCAATCATATTTATCTTCTCAACTGTTAGTGTTGTCTTGACTATTTTATCTTTCTGACTATTAGTGTTGTCTCGGTTATTTTTATCTCTTCGATCGTTGGTGTTATCCAAGTCATATTTATCTTTTTGATCATTAGTGTTGTCCTGATTATCTTTACCTTTCGATCATAAATGTTATCTCGATCATCTTTATTTTTTTACCTGCAATGTTGTCTTAATCATCTTTATTTTTTGACTTACTATGTTATCCCAGTCATTTGTTTTTTCAACTATTGGTTTTGTCCTTGTCATTTTTATTTTTATAACTTATAGTATTATCTCGATCATAATTATTTTTTAACTTGCGATATCTTGATCATATTTGTTTTTTCAACCATTGGTGTTGCCTTTATTATTTTTATTTTTTTGACCTACAATGTTGTTCCAGTCATCTTTAGTTTTCAACTTACGGTGTTATTCTGATAATCTTTATTTTTTGACTTACTATATTGTCCTGATCATATTTTTTTAACCTATGATGTTATCCCAATCATCTTTATTTTTCAACTTGTGTTGTCTTAGTCATTTTTATATTTTCGACCGTTGGTGTTGTTCCAATCATCTTGACTTTTAACCATTGGTGTTATGCCGATCATCTTTATTTTTTGACCTGCAGTGTTGTCTCACTCATTTTTATTTTATGACTTTGATGTTGTCTTGATCATATTTGTTTTTCTGATCGTTGGTGTTGTCCCAATCATCTTTATTTTTTTTGACCATCAATATTGTCTTAATCATCTTTATTTTTTATTTGCAGTGTTGTTCCAATCATATTTGTTTTTTCAACTTACAGTGTTATCCTGGTTATTTTTATTTTTTTCAACTTGTAGTGATGTTCCGATCATTCTTAATTTTCCAAAAAAAAAAAAACACAAGAAAGGGAAAAAGGGAAACAAGGGTTCTCTCTCTCACTCGAAAGCATATCCAAACAAAATTATCGTTTATGTCTTTGCATTATTTTTTTATTCTCCAAAATTATACAAAGAAAGGCAGTTGTAGACATCGAATTTTGTTTGAAACATTTTTAACATGATTAACTTAGACTCATTTGCGCATATAGCCCAAAACCATTAATGTAGGACCATTACATAAACCATTTAGGAATACCATTTATAACGTATAAAGGGCCCACGAATTAGCTAATTTGGAGACGCAAAATCAACTCAAGTCAAATTCGATCAAACTTGATCAATAAAATTAAAATTACTCAAACAAAATTAAAATTGCATAAAACTAGGTCAAAGTAGATAGAACCTTGGTTAATTTTCAAAATTCACAACCTAATTAAATCAATGTAATTTAAAAATTAAAATCGATGATTTTTAAAACAATAAAATTTTTAATGTATTTGGAAAAGTATAAAATTACTAAAATACCCTTTAAGTGTATTTTCATAATTTGACATTCTCGAGCTCATATTTTCATGAAACTTTTTATATTTTAATTTCATAATATTTCATGATTTTTGGTGCATTTAATATCACAACATTACCCTAAGAGATGAAATTATCAAAATACCCTTTAAAGGTATTTTCGTAATTTGACTTTCCTGAGCTCGGATTTTCATGAAACTTTTAATATCTTAATTTCATAATATTCATGATTTTTGATGCATTTGAAATCATAACAGTACCTCAAGAGGTGAAATTACCAAAATACCTCTTAGGGGTATTTTTGTAATATGACCTTTTTAAGCTCGAATTTTTACAAAAATTTTTAGATATCAATTTTATAATATTTCATAATTTTTTGTGCTTTAAAATCTCACAAATGAGCATGGGAACATTGTTTTCTAAGAAAATAGACTAAATATCGAAAACTTTATATTAAAGGTAAAATCATCTTTTCATTTAGTTTAAAGGCTATAAAAATTCGACCATTAAGTAAATAATGTGAACTATTAGATCTTTTATTAAATCTTGATCTAATGGCTAAAGATTGCTCCTTGAAAAGAAAAGGAAAAAAATTTGACCCTTAGATAAGATTTGATCCAAAGGTTTATATTTAATCTTTTAAATATATGTTGGTGCTTTCCATCTTGGAAAGGAAAGGAGAAAAAGTTGAAAAAAAAAAATGAGGAGAAAAAAAAAGAAGCTTTCTTGAAAAAAAAAAAAAAAAGGCCATTTTGAAGAATGAGATTTAGAGAAAAAAAAACCAAAAAACAGAAACAAAAGTTTTTTTATCATTGTTTGTGACCAGTGAAGAGCAAACCCTCAAGTCAGTACAAACGAAAAAATCAAAAGAAAATAAAAGTAGTTTCATAACTATTCCTTTTTCATAAGTTTAAAACATAATTCTTATTGTTCATTTTTCTTTCCCTTTTGTGTTTTTTATGGTTATTGCATAAAGACTTAAAACTTTTATTTTATTTTATTTTATTTTAAAACCAAAAGTCCCATGAAAGGTTAAAAAGAAAGGATCCATAGTAGTTATAAAAGTTTTTTTTTTTTTGTAAAATCAATCACATTTATTTATTGCATTGAAGGTTTAAAGTTTGTTTTATTTTGATGTGGGTTGTTCTTACGCATGAAAATCGACTTGTATGAACTTGTTGTCGGAAATTCAAAGATGTTTTTTTTTTTCCTTTTACATATGTGTGGCCTATGCACAGAAACTTGAATTTCACCATTTTCATTTTTGCTATTTCTCTTTCATTTTTTACGGCATTGGTATGTTTTGTGGGGCTATTAGTGGGCGCATGACCAATTATGGCCTTTTTTGCATGTGTGCTATTTATATGGGTGGGAAAAAGTTTCACATATTCATATGCCTTTTCAAGTGTGCCATTTATATGGGTGGAAAAATTTCACATATCATTGCTTTTTTTTCAAGTGTTCGCTATATTATTGCCTTTTTCAAGTGTGGGCCATGTCATTACCTTTTTCAAGTGTGAGCCATTTATGGGAGGAAAGAAATTTAATGCTTGACCTTTCTTTCAAGGCTCAACCATCTTTTTTTTTTTTTACCTTGGGTTAGATATATATTGTTTGTGGATAGCCCAATAAAGTTGTTTGCTTATTCCCAAGAAATATTTTTTAAGTTTAATTGCAATTTAAATTCTATGCATAGTCAATTTTTTTTTAATTGGTTAAGTTTTTATGTTTATTTCAATTCAATTTCTTATACTTTAATTTACTTTTGGTGCAATGTGCTCTCCATGCACTTTAAATTATTTAATTCCATAATTGTTCAATAATAAGATTAAATAATTAGATTATGAAAACCCTACCTAGATGTTGAAAGAAATTGAAAAGCGATTTTCTTTTTTTAAAAAATTTAATTCCGCTTAGAAGTTGAAAAATTAAAGAATTAAAAATTAAAAAATTATGTTAAGTCAAATTAAATTAATTTAAAATATAAAGTAAAATTTACATACGCAAATTAAATAACAAATAAAATTTATTTCACTTTTAATTTTGGAAAAAAAAATATAAAAAGTAAACTGGAATAAAAAATATATAAAAACTAATTAAATTGGTTGTTTTAATTTGTTTAGTTTTCATTTACATAATTTATTTGTTCATGTTGTATTAATATATAATTGTCAAGAAAGAGGGAATTATAAAAACAAGCTTACTCTGAAAGTCCGCTTAAATATTAGAGACATTTAGAGAAGTTTGTAAACTCTTAAAATTTAAACTCAAACTTACCCAAAACCCCAAACTCGTTTTAAATTTTTAACGATTTGTATGAAAATCTTTTATGAATTAATCTGTTCCCAAATACGACCTAGATGTTGGGGTATTTAGAAAATTTTATTTTATTAAAGATTTTCATACATTTCTGTAACTCAAAATAAATTTGTTTTGTTAAAACAACAAATAATAAAAATAATAAGATGAAATTTTAAATATAAAAGGTCACACCCAAACTCTACCTAAATGTTGAAGAGTTCAGGTGATCTTTTTATATTTGAAAACCTGATTCTTAAATTCGCATTTAATCATCATTTGCATATGTTTTATTTTTAGATTAATATCTTCATTTATAATGCACACACACACACATACATATATATATATAAGTTTGCTCTAGTTATGGACGTTTAATATTAATTATATTATTTTTTGTTTTTTTAACTACATGAAAAGTTTTCTTAAAATTTTTTAGCTTAGAACAAATAAAATTAAAATAGTATTCTATGAAATATAATTATTGATAATCTACCTAGATATTAGAGAGTCATTAATGATTATCATTTACAAAAAATGTTATTTTATTATTATAAGAGAATGTTATAATAAATCTTAAATGGAAATATTATCTTTGAATTCTGTCTTTATGTTAAAGACTTGAAAGTATTTCTTTAATTTGAAGACTTTCATAATATTCATAAATAAAGATTTTTTTAACTAATTTTATTTCTTATAAACAAAAGGAATTATAATTAAATTTCATACAAAAAATCATTTTTATCCAAAATTACAAATAGTACATAATTAATTGGTGCCAATTTTTTTAGTGTTGTGAGGGTATTAATCTTTCTCTACACGTAACTGTCTCTCAAACTTAATTTATTTTCGTAAACCAAAATTATCTTTTTTAATAATGCTTTAAACATATTTAATTGTTTTATTAAAAGATAAAATTTTTTTGTGATCAATCACACTCTAAAAAAATTGGTAGCGACTCCTAATATTTTTCACAATTTTCAAAATTTTGTCTGGTAATCTAGTTTTTGGACTGATATATTACAACATTTTAGACACCTTATTTTGTCTAGAGATTTTTCGAAATTCATTGGATTTCAAATTTTACTTTTGATTATGTAATTGAACCTTAATTAGAAAAGTGAATTTTAAGCCTAAAGATTAAATCTTATTTTTTTTGTATTTTAATTTTTTAATTTAATTTTTGTTTTTTTAGTCAAAAAAGTCAAAGTTAATTAGTATTAAAAAAAAGCAAAAAAAGGGTAAAAAATAAAAAGAATGAGATTTTGCATGGGAAATCTTGGATTCAATTCAACTATTAAATTGTATCTTAGATTTTAACTTTAATGGTTGAATAACTTTGAAAAGACTTTAGGCTTAATTTATGAAAAAAAGAAAAGATTACTAAAAGAATAAAATTAGGAGAAAAATCCTAAATTTGGTTGAATTAATTGCTTTAAAATAGAAAGGGATTTAATCCTTATATAAGGACCTTGAATCTGTGATCAAAGAAGAGCCCTAAGAGCAATTGACTTTAAGATTAAACATAGGTCATTGAAAAGAGAAACAATTTGAGTAAAGTTTTAAACTAACAAGGAAGAAGCAATAAAGCAAAAAAATTTGCATGAAAATCAAATTTGAGTTTTTGGAATGTTAAGATTTATAATAGGAAGCATTAGTTTTTTAAAAGAGAAAAATTGTTGAAACCCATGATCCATTGAGGTAATGTTTACTTTCATTTTTTTGTGATTTTTACATAATTTTTATAATATTTAATTACTTACATTTATTTTTATATTTATTGCATGATATTTATTTTTGCATGACCAATATTATATTTGCATGATAATTTATTTACATGATTAATATATTTCTTTATGTGATTTATTAATAAATTTGCATGATTATTAATATATTTATTTTTATAATTATATTTAATTAAATTGCATAATTATTAATATATTTAATTGCATGATTATTAATATATTTATTTGCATGATTATATATTTAATTGCATATTTATTTGCATGATTTATATATTATTATTTGTATGATTATTTATTTAACTGTATGTTTATTTGCATAGTTTATATATGCTATTTGCATGGTTTATATATACTATTTGCATGATTATATATTTAATTACATATTTATTTGTATGATTATGTATTTAATTGCATGTTTATTTATATAATTTACATTGTTAATTGCATGATTATATATTTAATTACATGTTTGTTTGCGTGATTTACATTATTAATTACATGATTAGATATTTAATTCCATGATTATTAATTTATTTATTTGTGTGATTGTATAATTATTAATATATTTATTTGCATAGTTATTTATTTATTTATTATTATTATTGCATGATTTTATATTTATTGCATAATATGATATTATATGTTATTGCATAATTAATATTATATTTGAATGATATTACTTGCATGTTTCTACCTTTATTGTGTCTTTAATTGCATGATTATACATAATTATTAATATATTTATGTGATTATATTTGATTTTATGATTACATATTTGCATGAATGGATATTAATATATTTGCATGGTATTTCATATTGTTACATGATAATTAATATGTTTGCATGATATTATATATTTACATGATTGTTATTATTGCATGATAATTAATATATTTGCATGACATTCTTGCATGTATATTTTAGTATGATTTAGGCATGATATTATTACATGATATTTGGTATGATTTATAATATATTTGCATGATAATTTTTACATAGTATGATTTAATATTTATTGCATAATTACTTGATATTTTGATAAATTTTTTGTATGAGCATGTGGTGTAAATAAAAAAGGGATTGGAATTGTTTGATTCTTTGATTAAGGTTTAATTTAGATAACACAATTAATTTGGTACCAATTTTAGGTATAAAGAGGGTGTTAATACCTTTTTTGCACGTAACTGACTCTTGAACTTTAGTTATATTGATGTAAACCAATACCTATTCTTTTTAAAGACCCTCAACTTAAGTTTAGGATAACTTTAAAAAAGATAAATTCACACAAATGGCCAATCATACCTAAGTAAAAAAGATTGGTGGTGACTCCATATTTTTGTGTCTTATGGGTAGGTTCCCAACTTAAACGTTATGACAGTTTGACGACTCCATTGGAAATATTAGAAAGTTAAGCCATTAGTTAATTATGTGTTATCTTAAGCCTTACTTTGATAGTTTTTATTATGTAATTATTTGTGATTTTCATGTGGACTAACCTATTTGTTTGTGATTGTTTATTTGTTTGTTTTGCAGATTTTATTTGTTCATACCTATTTATTTAATTATTCAATATGTTCCGTTACATATACCACACTTGCATTCATGCATAAGCTCTATATCCAGACTTTATCCTTTATTAGAAGGGAATAAATACCTACACCCTTGTGAGGTGATAACTTTTGTATAGGCTAGTGAAAACTTCCACTCAAATTGAACCTTTTACATTTGAGCCTATAATGGTGGGTAAGAATTGAGGTGCCTCACTAGTCTATAATAAACGATGATGTAGGGAGCAGTTTGAGAGCTTTTAAATTGTCAAACTTTTGAACCCATCATGTTCATGAACCCTAACAATCTAAACCTAGGCTAGAGCCCTGCCTTCATTTTAGTTAGAAAAACCTAAATAGGACACATGATGGGAGAATTATTATTCTTGTAAATTTATGTTATTCATTATATATAGTTTTGCCTACTAACCTTTTATATTTTGTTATTCCTTGTATATATTATATTATGTTCACTAACCTTTTTTTTTCTCAACTTTATTGTGCATACTTGCATTATTAGATTTACATAAAAAGTGATTACCACAAAATAATCTTAACAAAAAGAATCTTAATTACATTTGTTGAGAGCCTATCAAAATTTTCTATGTGCCTAAGAATGAAGTCCAAGAAAGCTCAACTTAAAAGAGGTGATTGTTTGCCAGCCAATTATGTAACTACTCTACCTGCCAAAATCCATCTTAATCTCAAACGAAATGATCTTAGCGATTTGGTTAGTATTTGGAACCAATAGAGTGTCACTACCAATGAGATTTTCTAAAAAAAGTTTGGGGACTTACATTACTTCTTTCAGTCCTTGTTGATGATCAGCTTATTACAGCCATAATTCAGTTTTGGGACTCTTCATATCGTTACTTTATCTTCAATGAGGTTGGCATAGTGCCAACTATTAAAGATTATTCAACTTTCATTCGCTTAGATCTCCTTAATCCTGATAAGGTATATTGAAAAAATAAAAAAGATTGATTACCAAAAAAATCTTACTCAAATGATAGCTGTAGATGTCCAAACCAGGAAAAAGTGAAAGTGCTTGGTATTCCTTGGTCCATTTGTTCATGACTTTATATACAAAATATTTTGGCACTAAAAGAGAAATGGATTTGATGGCATTGGCTCTATATGGGATGATGGTATTTTCAAAAGTAATTGGTTATATTAATGTTGCAATGGTGGATTTCTTTGATCAACTTGGTTACCAAATCAACCATATTCTTGCAATTTTGGCTAAATATTAGATCTTTAAATCATTGTCGTCGAAATGGAGAAAGTTGTTTTACAAGATGTGCTCAATTGTTAACCATTTGTATGAAAAGTCATATTGAAAATAATGGGTAGTGAATTTCACAAGCCATATTTCACTACAACCAATCCCATAAAAAAATTATATGAAAATGAATGGCCTACACAAAAATCAAAGGAAGCATGGATCTTATTTCTACGTAAGCTCACTAGCCAAGATGTAATGTGGAAAGCTCTTTGGATGCCTTATAGACCAGTGTTGTATGGCTGTGAATATAAGCTTTGAGTTCCTCTTTTAGGCCTTTAGGGTACAATGAATTATTCTCCCATTATGGTGCAAAGACAATATGGCTATAAACAATTTATCCCAACCACTTTCGAACTTAGTAAAATGGAGTTCTCGTATATTGAAATTGATGACTCCATAAAGATAGCCAAGCCCTGCAAGCTTGGAATTTGCCTTAAAAAGGATAAAAAAAAAACTCAAATGAAGTTACCCTTAAGTACTTTGTATGGAACATTAGGCGAGGTAAAGATATTAAAATCCCTAAAGAAACACTCTAAATGGCCTAACAAAATCATCACTTCTTGATCTTGTATTAATAGTGAAAAATGCTAAACGAAAGCTCCAAGTTGAAAAAGATGAATTAAAAGATAAAAAAAAATTAGAAGGAAGAATGGACAAAAAAGTTCAAGCACTCAAACAAGAAATTGATGAATGAAAAATTATTTTTTTGATCTCAACATCACATAGTCATTCACCAATCGTGAGTTAGCCTAACTTTTGAAAGAAAATAGACAATTGCACACAAAGATGCAAGAAAAAGACGAAGCACTCATCAAAACATAAAAGACATCTAAATACTCAATAGGGTAATGGTCAAAATTGAAACGTAAATGGGTGTTGTGAATAAAGAATGTGAGCAACCAAATGAGGCATATATGAGCAAACATAACCAATTGGAGTTCTTGCTTAATCAAATTACCATGGCTACTTACAAAACTAAGGACATGGTAGAAAAAGTTGAAGAATGGAAGACAATGGTGTCCCTAGTGGGAGCAAATGGCCAAGAATTACATCATTTTCATGATGAAATGTAAGGCCTACTTACAAAACTAAGGACATGGTAGAAAAAGTTGAAGAATGGAAGACAATGGTGCCCCTAATGGGAGCAAATGGCCAAGAATTGCATAATTTTCATGATGAAATGTAAGGCCAATATTGACAAATTAAAAATTATTTTTTACAATAAACTTTAGTCTTTTCATAGTTGTAGTATTAGATTTAGCTAGAAATAACTTTCAATTCAATAAGGATTTTATTTGTTAACAATTTTTATGTGGTAAATCCTTCTTATTGCATTCATGCATTCATATATAAACATCTCTCCAAAGTGCATGATAATAAGTTATCTTAATTTTTTTTATTAAAAAATTAAGGTAAATCAAATTTCAAAGATAGCTCAATTTGAAGCATTACAACACTAGATATCAGGCAAGAATCATGTAAAAAGAAAACACTCTTCCCTTTCAAAAGCTAAAAAAGTCATAAGAAAAACTAAAGCTGCAGTTGGATACTATTATCGAATTGTTGAAAAACATGAGCAAAAAGAAGAAAATGGTGAAAAAAATAGTTATACAAAATGAGACCGATACACTATACCCTCTTGGCTTTGACCCATATTTAACACATGCATCTTAAAGGGCCCAGCACTAAATGCCATTCACTGCAAGTTATCTTTATGTGCAAACTAACATGCCGACAACTACTACTCATGTTCTTATTTTCCTTATTCTTGACATTAAGACATTTGATCCTACATAAGTTCCAAAATTTAATGATCTCAAGGATCAAGAAAAGTTGAAATAAGCCCTGTTAAAACTAAAGAAAGCTCTGGTTCTCAGAAGATAGATCTAATAAAAAAAAGGCTTAGATCCATTAAAGGAACATATTTTTTGGTCAATGGATGCTACTAGATTATGCCTCGTTCCTGATGTTGTGATTCCATTAAAGTTTAAAGTATCCAAGTTCGAAAAAGTATGATGAGATCAAATGCCCTATCACACATATTACGATGTATTGTCGCAATATAGTCGTATATGCTTATAATGAAAAATTACTCATCCATGTTTTCTAAGATAGTCTTACTGGTTTAACTGCTAGGTGGTATATATAACTAGATAAATCTTGCATTCGTGGATGGAAAGAACTTGCAAGGGCTTTCATTACACAATACAAACACATTATAGATCTCACACTAGATCGCATGTCTCTACAAAGCATGAAAAAGAAAGATATTGAAAGTTTAAAAGAATATGCCCAAAGATGGAGGGACGTTGTTTGCCCAAGTTCAACCACTGCTCACTAAAAATGAGACCATAATCCTGCTTGTCAATACTCTCAAGGATCTTGACTATGAAAAGATGATTGAAAATGCCACTAAAAATTTTAATGATGTGGAAATTTTTGGAGAGATCATTGAAGATGCCATCAAGAATGAAAAGCTTAAAAGTCATAAAGCAAAGAAAAAGACTGTGCTAAAAAAAAAGAAAGAAATGCTCAAGCTATAATTCATAAGGGTAACAGGTTGGAGGCTTCACCCGATATTCTTTTTATCTGATGTATCAACCTTACTATCCAACTATCAAAAATGTCTCCCCAAGTCTTTATGCTCATCGACCACTCATATAGTCACCCAACTCTCTTAAAAATTAGGTGAAAAAAAGAAAGAGCTCCTGTAGATGCAATTCCTATGACATACACTAAGCTACTTTCTCAACTCATTGAGAACTATTTGATTGCACCAATTTATTCAAAACTTATGAAGCCTCCCTATCCTAAGTGGTATGATACTAATGCTACTTGTGACTATCATATTGGGATTGTTGGCTATTCTACAAAAAATTGCATAACATTAAAGTATAAGTGTAAGTTGATAAAATGAATTGGTGATTTGATAAAAAAGAAGAGACATGTGTCATCAAAAACCCATCGCTTAACCACATTGGAGCATAATTTTAATAGAGTTTTTATAAATGTCTATCATTTTAGGAATTTTAAAAAATAATGCAAGTTTGAAACATTTGAGTCTTTTATGTTAGTTTTATATATCTTTCATCATTTCAATAAAGTGATAGATGCATTTTCATTACATTTTCTCATTTGTTCCATTGCTTTTATATACATGTGTTTTATATTTCACTCACTCTCATATTCTAAATAATGAATGTTCAGACAATCATGACAATAATTTAGGATTTGATTTTGAAAGCATCATTCATATTGATGAAATTGATAAGTTGAGATTCTTAACTTGTTGGAATTATTGAAGTAAAAAAAGACAAATTTCATGAAATGAAACTAGTATAGAACTTCACTCATTCATAGAGGAAAGTGATTTAGTGTGTGATTTTTTTTTTGTTTTTATGATGGTTCGCTCAAAAGTTTGCTCTTAGTCAATAAATTTTCTTCATCGAGAGCATTTATATTTGAAATGAGAAATTGTCATTTTTTTTTTACTTTTCACATAAGGAGTAAAATTATCCATTTACTATTTCATTTGATGCTATTGAATTTTTTTCGAAAAAACCCTAACCAAAGATCAGCCTCGACACTGAGGGATAAAATTTGAAAAAAAGATTGATCACAAAGAGAAAAACAAAGAAAAAATAACGTGAAGATCCATAATGACTTTAAGGGAAAAAAACATTTTTTGTGCTCAAATCTTTCATAAAAAATGATAAAATGTGTAAAATGAGAAAATGTGGAAAAAAAGAAAGAAAAAAATTGATAAAAAAATAAGACAAAAAACCAAGCTGTTCCATATGATAATAAATGATTTTTTGGTTTATAATCATTTGAATTAATTTTAAGCCTACTTTATCCATTTCTTTCAAAACCCTTCACCTTACCATACATTACAATGTGAATGCTTGAAATGAAGAATCATGAATTAAACTAGACAAACTTATAATGGAAATGTTAAAAATTTTGATCAAAATGTCATTGATGGATTAAGGGAAAAGAAAAAATATGAAAGAAAAGATGTGCAATAAAAAGCAAACAAAAAAAATAAAAAAATAAAAATGAGAAAGAAGGAAAACTTAAACTAAAAACCCGAAAGAATGATTTAAGTAATAAAAAAAAAAACTTGGAAAAACAACTTTGATAAAGATCCCCAAGATATAAGGATAACGCTTGATGAAATTGATGAAAAATCAAGAATATTAATGGAATGAGCTTTTGAAAAAGAATTCAAAATTAATTTAGCTAGAATTGTTTGAATATTCATTATCTTAGATGTTGTGTAACCTTCCTAGCATTTATCTTCATGATTCATCCTAAAATGATTTCTTTGTCTATTTATTCTTTACCAGACTTGTTATTATAATGAGTACCCTTTCTTTGATTTTCCTTGTTCTTCACTATTTATTTCTTCTCATAATGAATTAAAGAAATATGATGCATTACATTTGACATTGAATTGGAATGATGATGAATGAATAAATGATTGTTATAAAAGATCTTTGCATTATTTCGAGGTGACTAGGGCATATTGAAAATGAAATATGAAAGATGAAAAAAGTTTAAAATGATGTTGATTTTTGTGGCTTACAAATAAGAAGAAACATTTGGAATGTTGAAATCAAATGATGAAGCTAAGAAGAAAAACTTTAGGTCACAAATTAGTTGATACATTTGTTGGCCAATTCTAAAGAAGTTGAAGAAAAACATGATGAGAAGCTGAAAAAAAGACATGAAGAAAAGTCTTGAGATCCTATTGAAAGAAAGAAACATTAGATTTAGATGATATAATGAATGAGACTACTTAATGATGCATGATAGCTTATGTTGAAAACCACAAGTGTTGATAAGTTAAAAGGAAAGAAAATAAATCAAGAGTTTTCAGAACCCTCCGATTTACCACAATTAAAAGAATAATTGAATTGCATGGCATACGTTGCATTCACCATATGCATTACATGCATGCATCATATTGAGACTATTGCACTCACTCATAGCATTCATCATGCATATTTGAAAAAGAAAAGAAAGTTTGAAGTTTGAAAATGGATAAAAATTTTGCATTCATATGTTGTATTCAGTGCATTCATTACATGTTGCATATATCATCATATTTATTGTACTCATGCACTTCATGTTTGGAAAAAAAAAAGATCAAAGTTAAGTTGTGAAATTAGGATGAAATTTTGAAAAATCTTTGGCTCATGCATTTACTGTATGCTTGCATTGTGTTTATTATATTCATCCCATGCATTGTGCATGTTTGAAAGGAAGAAAAATTAAAGTTTGAATCTTAAAATTGAATTTGAAAATTGTGGAGAATCTTTTCATTCATTATATGCATTCATTGCATATGTTTGGAAAGTAGGAAAAAAAAACTAGATGAGGAAATAATTTTGAGAAGAGACATTGAAAGGCAATCAATAATGATTCAGACGAGATACAAAAACTCAATTTAAGGTAAGATTTTTTTTAAAGTTTTAATGCCTCTATCAAGGAAGAGCTTTTCGAAGGTAAGAATGATCTCATTTTGTTTTTCAAAAGTTTCAAAGCCTCAGCTGTAGAAGAGCATTTTATTTTTCAAAATTTCAAAGCCTCAATTATGAGGGAGTGTTTTATTTTCAAAAGTTCCAAAGCCTTAATTGTGAGGAAGATTTTATTTTTCAAAAGTTTCAAAACCTCAATTGTGAGGGAGCATTTTATTTTCAAAAGTTCTAAAGCCTCAGTTGTGGAAAATCATTTTATTTTTCAAAAATTTCAAAGCCTCGATTGTGGGGGAAATTCTTTAAAAAAAAAAAATTCAAACCTTTGAGTAAAACCTTTGAGATTTTCTTTTTTGATTTTCTTGACTCAAACAAAATGAATGCCTTTTGTCTTTATACAATTCCTGTTTCACAATAAATACACAAAGAGAGACAACTATAAACACCCCATTTTGTTCAAAATTTTTTCGAAATTCATTAGATTTCAAATTTTAATTTTGATTGTGCAATTAAACCTTAATTAGAAAAGTGAATTTGGACTAAAAAATTAACCTTAAATTTTATTTGTATTTAAATTTTTTACTTTAATTTTTGTTTTTTTTTGTCAAAAGACTCAAAGTCAATTGGTAAAAAATTAAAAAAAAAAAGTAAAAGGGTAAAAAATTAAAAAAAGTGAGATTTTGCATGAAAAATCTTAGATTCAATTCAATTCTTATATTCTATTTCAGATTTTAACTTTAATGGTTGAATAATTTTACAAAGACTTTGGGCTCAATCTATTGAAAAAATGAAAGATTACTAAGAAAATAAAATTAGGAGAGAAATCTTATATTCGATTGAATTAATTCCTTCCAAATCGAAAGAAATTCAATTCTTATATAAGGACCTTGAATTTGTGATCAAAGGAGAAGCCTGACAGCAATTAACTTTAAGATCAAATAGAGGTCTTTAAAAAAGAGAAAATTTGGACAAAGTTTTGAATTAATAAGGAAAAAGCAATCAAACAAAAAAATTTGCAAGAAGATCCAGTTTGAGAATTTGGAAATAAGGTTAAGATTTATAGTATGAAACATTAGTATTTGAAAAGTAAAAAATTGTTGAAACCCGTGATCCTCTGAGGTAATGTTTTCTTTCATATTTTTTTTTTTTGCATAACTTTTATAATATTTAATTGCTTACTTTTATTTTTATATTTATTACATGATATTTATTTTTGCATAAATTTGCATGCATAATATTATATTTGCATGATAATTGATTTGCCTAATATATTTATTTGCATGATTAATATATTTATTTGTGTTATTTACTAATATATTTGCACGATTATTAGTATAATTATTTGTATAATTATATTTAATTTGATTGCATGATTATTAAAATATTTAATTGCTTGATTATTAATATATTTATTTGCATGATTATATATTTAATTGCATATGTAATTGCATTGTTAACATATTATTATTTGCATGATTATATATTTAATTGCATGTTTATTTGCATGAATTACATTGTTAATTGCATGATTATTAATTTATTTATTTGTGTGATTGTGTGATTATTAATATATTTATTTGCATAGTTATGTATTTATTTATTGTTATTGCCTGATTTTATATTTATTACATGATATGATATTATATTTTATTGCATGATTAATATTATATTTGAATGATATTTAATTGTATGTTTCTATATTTATTATGTACATAACTGCCTAATTATACATAATTATTAATATATTTGTATAATTATATTTGATTTCATGATTATGTATTTGCATGAATGATTATTAATATATTTACATAATATTTCATATTATTGCATAATAATTAACATATTTGCATGATATTATATATTTACGTGATTGTTATTGTTGCATGATAATTAATATATTTGCTTGACATTCTTGAATGAATATTTTAGTATGAACTAGGCATAATATTATTACATGATATTTCAAATGATTTATAATGTATTTGCATGATAATTTTAGAATGGTATAATTTAATATTTATTGCATGATTGCTAGATATTTGTATAGAATTTTTTTGTATGATCATGTGGTGTAAATAAGAAAAGGATTTGAATTGTTTGATTTTCATGATAAAGCCATCTTTGATTAAGTGTTAATGTAGATAACACAATTAATTTGGTACCAATTTTGAGTGTTAAAGGGATGTTAATATCTTATCTGCACGTAATTGATCTCGAGCTTTAGTTATGTTGATATAGATAAAAACTTATTCTTTTTAAGGATCCTCAGCATAAGTTTAGAATAACCTTAAAAATGATAAATTCACATAGGTGATCAATCACATTTAGATAAAAAAAACTGATAACGATTTCATATTTTTGTGTCTAATGGTTGATTCTCCAAACTTAAACATTATGACACATATACATCCTTTTTTAACTATACTTATTTTTCTATTGTTAATGTAGACACAAACGAAGACCCCGTTTGGATTTAACTTCTCCCTCAGTGAGGTGCAGTTTTTTTAAGTTGTTTGTTCAATAAATCTCTATTTACTTGTTACAAGTTATCAATAGGAAAGGTTATCGATGTGATTTCCCCAAAGGTGAAAGGAAAAAAAAACAAGGTTTAGATGTGTAAGGTGGAGAAAACATCCAACATTTTTCCTTTAAATTTATGTTTAAATGGACATATACATCCTTCTTTACCACACTTATTTTCCATTGTTAATGTAGACATGAACTAAGGCCCCATTTGGATTTAAGTTCTCCCTCGATGATATCACCTTTTCGATGCAATTGCACCATTTGGATAACCACCACTACAGTGGAGCATTGCAGTTAAGTAAATAATTTTGAGCTGGACCAAAAAAGTCAAGTGAACCACTGCTCTGGACCTTTTGCCCATAATACCCTCATTTTTCTTTTTTTTTTTAGTTTCTAAACTTTTTTTTTGTTTTTAATTTTTATTTAAATTAATTTATTTTTACATTTTATATTTCAATGTTTAATATTATTTGGTTAAATAATATTCATAATTGTTATACGTATTATTTTTTAAACATTAAATATTTTAAAGTATTTTTATAATTTTTAATATTTTAATTATTAATTTGATATAACATAATATGTCAATATTTTTATAAAATAAAATTATCAACATTTTAAATGTTAAATAATATTAAAATATACATAAAATAATTTACTATATTTTTAGATTAAATAAACATTAGTTATTTTTTATATAAGTAACGTTTATTATTATCTTTTAAAAAATAATTATAATGTTAATATAAAAATATCAAATAAATAAAACAAGAAGTGATTGAATATTACCTTTTTAAGTTTTATTTTGTGTAAATATATAATTACATTTTTTAACAAAATTATTATTTGATGTAAAAATAATTTTAATAATTTTTAATAATTTATTAATTTAATAAATGACAAATAATCTAAAATTTTCATTATATATAGTTTAATCTAATACCCTTAATAATCATTTTCTTTTCTCATTACAATTCACCTCATCACCTCTATTGCACTTACATCTAAACATATATCTTACCACAATTTTTTATCTTATCATTACAATACCTATTTTCATCATTTCAATAACTAATTTCAGCACCACTGTTATTTTTAATTTCACTAAAATCAATTTTATTGCCTATCCAAATAGACCTTAAGTTAATATCACTTGACTCGAGAACCCAACTTAGTTAGCCCCTTAGTGTATAAGTGTAAATTACATAAAAAATCTAATAAACAATAAAATAAAAGGTCAAAAGTAAGGTCATATTGGTCATTTCTCTTCTTGAATATCAAGATTCAGGCCCACTTTTAAATTAATTTTCTGCATTAATCAGTTATTTTTTTACATGCTCTTAAAAGGGGTAAAAAAAAACTTCCATTTATTTTAATAATATTGCCTTTGAACTTTTCCCCTCTTTCGCCCATGTAGTGGGTGTGCCACAAATTTTAGTATTAAGTAGACCAGTCTAAATATTAATCGTAGATATTCGAAGTATAAAACAAATTTAGTTGGAAATCAATTCTTGGAGGATAACTGACATTATCTTAACTTTACGAACATCAGTACTGCAGCTAAACAGAGAAGAAAAAGGATAACTAATGTTTCGTGGACATGCATGGTGCTAGTTGTAGAGATCTTTTCTTATTTGAAATGTTTATAACAGCGCATGAATAACCACTATCAAGCTGAGGGATTTTGATCTCTATATCCACTATCTAGTTGAATGAGGAAATCGCGTTTAATATAAGTTGTCAGCTCATTGCAAACTTATATAACTGAATGTGAGTGTCTAGACTCTAGTGTAAGAGAGAGAGAACCTGATCCTGTAATCGTCTAATTTTATCAGTAACAAGAGAGTACTCTGCCTTGAGGATTTCACATTCAAATTCAATTCCCTTTGAAGCTGCTGACTACAACATTTTAAAATGAAAAGATTACAAAAAATTAATAATAATAATAATTATTATTATTATTATAATCCAAACAAACCTGTTGGCACAAAGTACTTTTGCTGAAATGCCAGATTATAGCAGTCTTCTCACTATTTAATAGACCAATATGATATAAGGAAGCACTTAACTCACTTGGTTCAAACAAGTTCCACTCTGACGGCTACCGGAGGTTCTCCTCTTGAGATCTACAAGGTGAAAAGGAAGTACCCGTAACTTGTAAATCCGGACAGAAATAAGCCAGAGTTATTTCAGGGTAGTATGAATCAAGAAATTGCATATGACATTCCCTACACACTGCACGGCTCCTTTAATAATTGTAAAGACATTATGATGCCCTCATGGATTATATGAAATATCTAAAATTGACTGCATTAAATTCTTATGCGTGCAGCAAGAAACATCATTACGGTCAATATGATATCTAAAATGCATTTGTGACATTCCCATCAATTCAACTTATTGAAAGACTTTACCATTGAATACCAAAACAAAGTTGGAAAGTATAACTAAAATTAGGTAAATTACAAAACAAAACTGTGGTAAGGCTTAAAAAGTTTTGCACCTTAACGTTTAAAAACCAACAGTTAACCACACTGAAAGACTTTGGAGACTTTTATGCAAGCAATTAGATTTTAGATAGAGAAACTGCAAAATGGATGAAAAATGAAAACAGGTGAGAAAAATGAAGAGAAGGGTTGCTAGGTAACAATAAAAACTAGGCTTTTCAGTTGGGTGCAGCAAGAGTGAGGACAAAGATTGAGTGCAAAGAAGCAATTAAATCAAAGACTTTAGTATTCTGAGATGGAAAGAAGAAGAAAGAGAGGAACAAGGAAAAATTATAAAGGAAAACGGAAAAAGACCAGCCACATAACAAGAAATAGGGGGAACAAGTTAACCGTGTTAGATTGGTAAATTAATGGCGCAAATCATAGTTAAATATCTCTTTTCAAACCTCAAGGGGTAATTTGTTCCACCTTAAACCACAAGGTGCTTATTAGTAAATTACACTTAAAAATTATTTTAAGATAAAAAAATATATTATCTGGGAAAGAAATAGAATCTCAAACTACTAACCCTAGGAACAAAAAACAGCATTTTGGTAGGCTCCCCCGCCCCAGTAAGTAAAAGAACACCCTCGGAAGTGAAAATTGAATCTAATTTGTGTCCCCCTTTTTTTTTTTTTTTGAGTTTTCCCCTTTTGAAGATTTTTTCCTTTCCCGATCCTTTTTATATCTTTTTTTATGTAATTAGTTTTATTTTATGCATCGGCAATTGGCACTTTAGAAAGAACTTTTAAAAAATGGTTTAGTTTGCATCAAGAACACTGACACCTAAAGTTTCTGTGTGAAATTCCATTGATTTAATTTCACAATTTGAAACGATCAATTAGCTTCAAAAAGATACATTTTTGATGTGCCACTTCCCATCAAGCATAAGAGGATAAGTAGCCAAAGTCCTAGCACAAATCTAGTTGCTACAATAAATATTTATTCTTTTTTTTCCCTTCATAAACTCATTTAGGGCGATTGGTTTTATATTTTTTTTCTTCTCTTACCTGTTTATTGGGGTTGAGGTAGGAAGGGAGAGGAGCTTCTTCCATATTCTTTCAAGAAATTATATCAGATCAAAATGATAGATAGATACCTTCATGAGTTGCTTCTTTCAACTCAATTTAACTGTTTATTGGGGTTGAGGTAGGAAGGGAGAGGAGGTTCTTCCATATTCTTTCAAGAAACTATATCAGATCAAATTGATAGTTAGATACCTTCATGGGTTGCTTCTTTCAACTCAAGTTGTTGTCGGAGATCTGCTACCTGATTAATCTGGTCCAAAAAGCTAAAATGTAATGAGGCAAGAAATGCTTCCATTGTGATATCAGTTACATTTAGAATGTACCTATCCATTCCATTCCTGAGTCATCAATTAGTAAAATGCTCAAAGAATTGTATAAGACCTAAGAGCCCATCCAATAGAAATCCGTTACTCTAGAAATAAGTCTGATACATTCCATATTGGCGTATACCACAAATTGGAAAGGACAAAACAACAGTGTTGGTTTTCTTTATTTGTTTGTAATGTGCTTTCTATCTTGTTATCTTTTCTATGATAAGCTCAAAAACAAGCATGGTTCAGAAAGAAAAACAAATGGATGAAAAATCCGATTTTAGAACCCAAAAACTAATGACATGTTGGACAAAGAGCAAAGGAATTTTCTTCCAAACAATCTGCAATAAAGAAGATAGGATAGGTCCCACCAGACAATTGATATCAGAAGGTTATCATACCTCAACTTCCAATTTCTTCTGTGCAGTAGCAAGTGATCGTGCAAGATCAGCATTCTTGTTCTGCAATTACTAGTGATATTTAGAAACAAGAATTTCAAGCTAAATGCAATAGACCAACAAAAATACGGAGAAAATTGTCTAAGAAAATATGGAGTAGCCATCTGAACTCATTGTTGCAGCACCTTTAACTTAGCCAATCACCGGAGGGCTTCCATTCTAGTATTATTATGTTTCTGCTTTTCTAGCTCAACAGCTTCCATCATTTCCATCATAGTTGTTTGCAGCTCTGAAGCCTGACGCAAGTAAGAAGATAACAAACCATTAATGCCAGAGTGGAAGAAAAGTTCTGCCGCAGAACAAGGGAGGGGAAAAGAAAGAGAATAACTTTTGGGATAAAAATAAGAGACGAAGTGGGAGAAATAGAGGAATTTTTGGCAGAATAGAAAAATTGAGATGAAAATCAGAGTAATAAGACAAAAGGAAAAAGTAGGGATAGGATCCAATACTCCAATCTCAATATCCTTAAACCAAATATACCGGCCCAACCAGCAACCAGAGCTGTATGCATTATATGAACCGAAAGCAAGTGACCGGGATCATTCAATATGACAGTATGAACACGATACCAAGGCAAACCCATGGAAATACCCCTTTATCAAATCAACAAAAAATAGACACTATGTAACTTTATTGCATTGGAATAGCTCCCCTTTTTGGTGGATTCTTTTGGAGAAAGGATTAATGTTTGTTCTATTCCGTTAGTAGTCATAGGGATGAACTGTTTAGCTCTATACTGTTTCTTGACCATCAGTGGTGCATAACCTGTTGACCCCCATAAGCCTAAAAATGGAACCCCTATCTCATCTCTACATTGATATAGGCGTAGGTTCTTGACTCATCCATAGGACTAGCCATTTCACCTGACAAGCCGTGAACTTCTGCAGTAAATATTCCCATTCCTTCTTGGTCTTTGTGTCTAGCCATTCACTTTTGCAAAACTCCTTAATAGGGTTTCAATTGTGAAAATGGAGCTTAGAAGTACTCTTTTTGCATTCGAAATGGCTCTTCATCCATAAATACAAAAATGGCATGCAACCCAAACTATGTGATTATCATTTTGTCTGCAAAAGTTTAATGATCTTATGGTTTCTGCCAAAATTGTTGATGGAGGATTACATCTTCTCTCAGTCTACTCAAATATATCAACCACCTCTATCTCAATATAGCCTAAAACTTTGGGGAAGATTACCATCCTATATATTGCTAAAATAACACATTCATTCATTAGTCCTGATCGGGATGTTTAACAATGAAATCATAGAGAAACTCCCATGAAATACCTTTATGCCCTCTCTTTTCTTGAACATGTGAATCTATGAGCTCCTTTCTTACCTTTAAAATATGAAACAACTTTTTGCAATACTGTGGCTTTAGTTTCTTCATATATATTCTATATGGATGCTAGAGATGTATACCCACTAGAATTGAATACTCTTTTACAGTTGGCACCAAATCAACATTATTAAAAATGAAACAATGATAAAAGGGGTCCCAAAACTGTACCATTACCTTAATGAGTGAGTTTTCAACTTTCACTAACAAGAAATGTGCAACATGCCCAAACTTCTAACAAAAAGCTTGCTGCCTAAAAGGAACTATGTTATGCCATATGTCTAATAGGTCTTTCAGGTCATTTTGTTTAAAGAGCAACTGAACTTCCTTTGGAAAAATAGAGACATAACCGGGTGGTAAACAATCCCCTTCTTCTCACTATCTTTTTTCTGACTTTATCTTCATATCTATGGGTGAATCACATTTGAAGAATACGGACGAGAAGTAAACTTGATATTCTATGGGTTCCATGAAAGCTTTTGTTGAAAATATCTTTAGGGTAAGAATAATATGCAATCTTTGTGTATGTTTATGAATATACACAAGAAAAAAAACAAACAAGAAAATTGATTAGTCACCTAGATAAAAATAAAGAATAAATGAAGTAAAGTAAGTAAAATGACTCTAAATGTTGGATTAACTATAAAGGACAAAAGGACATGTCTCTAGCTATGAGTTAAGCTCTTAAGGTTAACTATATGTAGCTTGGATTATTTCCAAAAGGCTCCCAAATTGTTCCTTACATCATTATCCATCACAAACTATTAAGGCACCCAATCCTTGCCCGTTATAGGCTACAAGTGAAAAAGGTTCAATCTGCGTGGAAGTATTTCACTAGCTCATGTGGAGATATGAAATCTCATGAAGGCATAGGTACTTTACTTCCTAAGGGATAAAACTCGAGTGTAGAGCTTATGTTATGCATATGCAAATGAATGACATATATATGTAAAATGAATAAATAAATAACTAAATAAAATATAAGCAAGGAAAAAGAAAAAAATTCTCAAATTTATTAGGTTAGGCTTGGATAACAATAAATCATTTATTAGCTTGACTCTTGAAGTCCTCAGTGGAGTTGCAAACTTGTCATAATGTATAGATCCATAGACCTATGCTAGACATGGTTTAAAAGAGTTGCCACCAATTTTTTTTTGTTAAGTTGTGATTGGCCACCTGATTGAATCTATCCTATTTAAAAAGGAGTCTCAAGATTGGCTTAGGTATATTTAAATAGTAAATTTTAGTCTATGAAACCAAATTTCAAATTTGAGAGTACAGTTACGTGTGAGAAAGGTTGTAGCACCTTCACAGTGCTCTTCTAAAATATGGTACCAGTTTGATTTTATATTATCCAAGCCTTAACCATATTTATGATTTACCAAAATATTTAATATTAAAAATTAATCTTAAAATTACTCTAATAGTTTGATAGTAATTTAAGATAATTCTTTCACCTCAAGAGTACTCATGGAGACTAGTGTTTCACTCTTAAGAGGCTTAATTTTGGAATTCATTTAAATTTTAGTGAAAGAAATAATCGGTAAAATCATCCAATAGTTTGATAAATTTACTTTAATGTAAATTTCCCAATTGTTTCGTAAGATTTCTTTGTAAATTTGCTCATTTTTTTAAAAAAATATACTAAATATTTCAATAGTTTGGTAAGATTTAAGATGCAAATCCTCAAATAATTTGGTATGATAAAAATACAAAATATTTTAATAATAATTTTTTTTTGCAATTAATTTATGAAATTCTCCAATAATTTGATTGAATTTATAAAAAATTTAAATTCATGAATTCATTTATAGAAATATTTTTTATTATATATATTTTTTATTTTATTCCTTTTAAAAAAATGAAATTTACAAAAGTATTTAAAATAAATCATTTAATTTAAAAACAAGTAGAATAAATTTAAAAAAATCTAAAAAAAATAAAACAAGTAAAATGAAATAGAAAATATATAAGAAAATATATAAAAATAAAATAAAAAAATGTAATTAGAAAATAAAATGAAAAAAAAAAAAAAAAAACCTATGATTGAGTCAGGTCCAGAAGTGGGTCACATGTAGATCCACGCAGGTTAGGACTTGAGTTTTGTTGAATGAAACGATGTCGTTCGGTGCTAGTATAAAAGTTCAAGTTTCAGCGTTTCTTCAAATTCCTTTAGCCCTCTCTCTCTCTCTAGGTTTTTTTTTTTGCTCTACCTTCTCTCTAGAAACCCCAGAATAAGTTATCAAAAACTGGGTTTGCTCATCGGTTTCTAGAAAACTAACTGAAATTTGATCAAAAACTTCAAAGTTTGCTAAAAAATTCAACTGAAACATTCAAACCTTCAACCCAAAACCTAGATTTTTCCATAACTTTTTAGTTTTTTTCCAAAAATTCCCCAAATTTTTCTAGAAAATTCCCCTCTTTTAGATTTTTCAAAGATTCCTAATGATTTTGTTTTCTCACCAAACTCAAAAACCTAATGTTAACTAACCCTAAACAAAATTGACCAAACAATATCAACCCAAAACCCAGACTCTCCACCCATTTTTCTTGTCCTTTCTATATGATTTTTGCACTTAATTTATAGCTAATTCCCGTAGAAATTTTAGGGCTTAAACTGATTTAGTCCAGGCTTGAATCTTGAAATTGGATTCTGTCCGATTTAACTAATAGTCTTAGGCTTTAAATCCCTTCAATTTGGTTCTTGGTTTTATGCAAATTTGTTACTTGATTTCGGGGAATTGATACTATTCCCTCTCCCTTCAATTTCCTTTTTTATCAGAATAGATTAAGAAAAAAAGACAGAAATAATAATAATAATAATAATAATAATAATAATAATAATAATAATAACAACAAAAGTTGACCCCGAACACAAATGGGTGTCTACACTATACCCTCCTCATTTAAGCCACTTTTTCAAGTTTTCAACTTAGATAAACTTCTTTTTACTCAAACCGCCCTTTTGGGTTTTTGATTAGAGTCTTCCTTTTTCATTCACTTGTTTTCTCTTTTCTTTTTTTTTTAAGCATAGTATTTCTTCACTGCATCAAAATTTATAGGATTTGGCAAATCATCCTTACCCATATTTGCTAATATTAATGCTTCACCCGAAAAAAGCTCCTTTTACAACATATGGCCCTTCCTAATTCGGAGTCCAATTTTCTCTATTATCATGTTGGCTTGGAAGAATTCTTTTCAAAACCAAATCCCCATCTTAGAAACAATGAGGTCAAACCTTTTTATCATGAGCTCTTATCATTCTTTTCTAATATAGTTGACCATAATATAGCATTGTCAATCTCTTCTCTTCAATGAAATTTAACTGCTTATAATGCTCTCGAACCCATTTAGCCTCTTCTAATTCAACTTCCCTTAAAACTCTTACAGATAGGATTTTTACTTCCACTGATAATACAACTTCCATTTCATAAACCAAGAAAAATAAGGTTGCCCTAGTAAAGGTACACACTGATGTCCAATAGGTATGCAAAGCAAATGATAACTTCTCATACTAGTTTTTATATGTCTCGAACATCTTTTCAAGAATTCTTTTTATATTCATGTTTTTCGCCTCAACTATCTCATTCATTTTCGGGCAGCATGGCGCTAAATTATGATGTTTGATCTTATACTGAGCACATATTTCTTGCATCATCTTACTATTTAAGTTCTTAGCATTATCTGAAATAATTATCTTCAAAAGTCCATATCTACAAATGATCTCTCTTTATGAACTTGCATACCAAAGATCATGACACACTTCCAAATGAAGCTACTTTCACCCATTTCATGAAATAATCTATCATCATGAAAATGAACCTAAGCCCATTAGAAACCTTTGGGATAATAGGACTAATGACATCTATACCCCATATGAAAAATGGCCAGTGTAAAACAATCGGTAGAGCATGAATCTTATCAACATAGATCTGGCACTTATGATATTTTTTAGCATAATTAATGCAGTCGCTCTCCATTATCAACTAATAGTACCTAGCTCTTATGATCTATCTTACCATCATATGTTTGGTTGTATTTGCCTCACATATTCCATCATGCACTTCCTTAATAATTTTTTTCACCTTGACCCCATTTACACACCTCAATAATACTTGATCACAGCTCATTTTATACAAGATATCACCATTTAGGAAAAAACTCATAGCTAGTCTTCGGATGACTCTTTATTATTCTTAATTGCTTGGTCTAGGTATTGTTGATTCTTAATGTACTACAAGATATCATAATACCATGGCTTACCATCTTTTACTTTTTTACATTAAAATAATGAGCTGGTATATCCTTATCTTCTAATTTGATGGCCTGAATATCAGTGTTATCATTAATTCAAATCATTGCGACTAAAGTAGCCAAGGCATCAGTAATTTGATTCTCTTTATGTAGAAAATGATCAAATTAGATATCTTCAAATTGCTTGATCAACTCTAGGATATACTTATGATATAAGATAAGTTTTGAATCTCTCGTCTCCTATTCTCCTTTCAGTTGATATATAATTAAAGCTGAATCTCCAAACACTTTCAATACTCTAATCTTTTTATTTATAGAAGCTTGCAAATTCATGACATAAGCCTCATATTCAGCAATGTAATTTGTGCAATTGAAATTCAACCTTGTTGCTATAGGATAATAGCATTTTTCTGGAGAGATCAACTTGCTTCAATTTCATGTCCCAAGGCATTGGCAGCTCCATCAAAGTACATTCTCCCAAGACTTATCATCATGCCCTTTTTTTTCAAGTTGAAAAATAGCCATCAAATCTTCATTAGGCAAGTCTAACATCATTGGTTCATAATCTTAAATGACACAATCTGTGAGAAAATCGATTATAACACTTCCTTTTATTATCTTCTGGCTCATATATACGATGTCATATTCTAAAAGCATTACGTGCCATTTAGAAATTCTTTCAGACAATGAAAGTGTCTCGAAGATATATTTGATTGAATCCAATTTTGCTCTAAGCCAAGTGGTATGATAGAGCATATACTATTTGAGTCTCTTGGCAGTCCAAACTAATTAACAACACATTTTCTCTAAAAAGGAATACTTAGATTCATATTCTGTGAACTTTTTACTCAAATAATAGATAGCTTTCTTTTTTCTGCTAGACTCATCTTATTGCCCCAGTACATATCCCATTGACTTTTTGCACACTTTTAAATATAAAATCAAAAGTCTCTTTGGAATAGATGACACCAATACTAGAGGATTTGACAAGTATTGCTTCACTTTATTAAAAGCCTATTGGCATTCCTTGTTCCATTTACCAGGGTTATTATTACGAAGAAACTTAAAAATAGGATCACACTTATAGGTAAGCTAAGAAATGAACCAAGAAATGTAATTTAGTCTACCCAGAAAACCTCAAACTTTTTTTGATGTGCTTGGAGGTGACAAATTCTGAATAGCACATATTTTGTCTAGATCAATTTCAATCCCTATTTCACTGACCACGAAGCCTAACGACTTTCCTGACTTAGCCCCAAATGTACACTTAGTAGGGTTCAACTTAGGTTGAAACTTCTTCAGCCTTTCAAACAATTTTTTGAGGTTGGTGACATGATCTTTTCTTCATGAGATTTTGTGATCATATTGTCTACATACATCTCAATCTCTTTATGTATAATGCCATGAAAAAATGTCACCATGGCTCTTTTATAAGTTGTCCTAACAGTTTTCAAACCAAAAGGCATAATTTTGTAGTAAAAGGTACCCCACATGGTCATGAAAATGGTATTTTCTATGTCATATTTAGCCATTTTTATCTAATTATACCTCAAAAACCCATCCATGAAAGAAAACATAAAATGCCTAGTCATATTATCTACCAATGTATCAATATGAGGCAAAGGAAAGTTATCCTTCGGGCTAGCCTTATTCAAATCATGATAATCTATACACATTCGCAGCTTCTCATATTTTTTAGGGACTAGTACTATGTTGGCTACCCATTTTGGATACTTGGTCACTTGCAAGAAAACTTCATCAAACTATTTTTTTACCTATTTATTAATCTTTAGTAGCATATCAAGTTTCATTCATCTCAATTTCTGTTAGACTGGTTTACATTATGGCTTCAAAGGTAGTCTATGTTTTATTATTTTCGCACCAAGCCTGGGTATATCCTAATAAGACCAAGCAAATACATTTTCAAATTCTTTGAGTAAATCTTCAAACCTTTGCCTATCTATCGATGAAAGTGATGTACCAACCTTAACTTCTTCCTTATTCTCCTCATTTTCTAAGTTCACCAATTTAATTATCTCCTGATGAGGCTCAACTGGTTTTTTTTTTTGCTCAATTCATCTCATTAAGTTTGGAGTAATATATATTCTTCAGAATCATATTCGTTATCAAGTTCATCAGCATTAACCAAATTTTTAAAATTAACTCTTTGATAATTACCATGATTATCCTCATGTTCATTTAAAGACCTAAAATTGAACAAAATTGGATGGCAAGATGTGTTGAAAAAATGAAAAATGAGAGCAATAAAAGAAATGAATGAAAATGCATCTTTTCTAATCTTTATTGAAATAATAATAGATAAATGGCCCATACATAAAAGATCATGCCAATGCCTTTGGGCATAAGCTATTAAGATGCATAATTACATTGGAAAAGTTTCAAAGATAGCAATCATTTCAATGGTGCTCTAATTATTTAGCTCGTAAGCTGATGGACAAAAATAGACCAACATTTCTTGTTCATGCCCCTTTTCATCTCCAATTACATGGATGGATAACTCAACAAATGCTTCTGCCATGCTCAGTTCTAGCTGCTTTTCAAAATCTTCATTTGACTCTAGATACATGAACCTTTCAAGTTTAAAAGTGTCATACAGGTGTGGGATAACCAGTGGCATAGTCTCCAATTCATACCTTTTGAGCCTTGCCATCCTTTTTTCTCTTATGTTTGCTTGTTTTCTCCTCATCTCCCAACCTTCTGCCTAATAGCCTAAGCCTAACCTCTTATTGTTGTCAATTATTATTAAAGGCTCTTTTATTCCTTGCAAATTTCTACCTAGCCCCACTCCAAGATACCAACCCTTGTTAATGATCTGATTCACTACTATCTTTAAAAAATGGTGGTTTTTAGATCCATTATCAATAGAATTAACCAGTTTAAAGGATCAGTAAGAGCATTCTAATGCCTCATCAATAGGTTCCATATATGGGGCATTCAATCATTGACTCACAAACATATCATCTTCTCCAAACACTACCACCAATTGACCATCCTTATTAAACTTGATCTTTTAGTGCAAAGTAGAAGGAATTGCACTTGCCATGTGAATCCATGGCCTTCTTAACAAACAACTATAATATAGAAAGATATCCATCACTTAAAATTTTACATTAAATGTGTATGGCCCAATCTGTAAAGGTATTTTAATATTTTCTAGAACTTTATGCCTGGTCCCATCAAAAGCTCGGATGACTATATGGCTACTTTTCATATATGAGTAATCAAAATAGTAGCCTTGCCAAAGTTGACATAAGCATGACATTAATAACAGAGCCATTATCGATGGGGATCTTGGCTATAATATGACTTTTACACTTAATAGTGATATACAAAGCCTTGGTGCTTCTCCTTCCTTCTAAAAGAATCTAAATGTTATATAATGCGTTATTACTAAGTTTTTAGTTAGTGATTCACATATGCAACAGATACATTATGTGCCATATACATCTGATTTAATACTTTCAGTAAGGCGTTCAAGTGCAATTCAGAATTCAATAATAACGATAACAATGAAATTCATGCTGGCATCTTATTTAATTCTTCAACAACAGAGTATTCACTATACTTTACTAGTTTAAAAAATTTGTAAGCCTCTTTCTTTTATACTAGCTTTTGATATTCTTCTTCAAGCATTATTTCTGGTTTATTATATTTTTCCCTACTTTAGCCTTTTCTTTCTTAGCATTCTTCAACATTTTGAAGTATAGAATTTTTCACTTTAGGTTATGCCACCCATACCAATTATGTTGGCAGCATCAGTCTTAAATGTATTCTCCTTTTATCCCTGAACTTCCATGTTATAGCCATATCTTTATGGCGTAGCTTTTTAATCCTTATAGGGAAATAGGGTAATGAATTTAAAAGTTACTGACATGGGGATGAGCTTGTCAATGATCGACTTTGGTTTTTCCCCACATTAAATTATTACTAGTTTTGGAACTAATTTTGATAGCTTATCGACCATGGATAATTTAGCATTTCTTGAAGTCTCCTCTTCTTCATAAAGCTTAATTTGGTAGAAATCCAAGAGCTTTATACCTCTTGGTGGAATTGCTCAAAGGTATCAATAAAATGGTCAGTTACCCTACTATGATATTTACACTTTTTGTTTGGTACATAACTTTCATGGTAAATACATAAATCCATTGGCTGTATCAAGTCAGCTCATCTAAAGCATCAAATAGCTAACTAAAAGAAGTCTTAATCTCTTTCACTTTTTTTTTTATACGATGCTTATGGTCCTCATTCAAAGCATTTACATTATGGCTGGGCAATGAATTACCATTAACATTTGGCACTGTTATTCCTCATGTATCAAAGTTTATCATTTCATCTTTGATTAATCATTGCACCTTCTACTTCAGGGCAGTGTAATTCTTAGTAGAATGACTTGCAATTTCATAGTGATAGTCACAATAAACTGTAAGATCATACCATTTAAGATAAGACGCTTGAATGGCTCTAGACAGCTAGAGGCAATTAAGTGGTTATTATAAAGTTCTTGATATAGCTCCGTATAGGTCATAAGGATTCTATCAAATAAGAGTTTATTTAGGTATCCATGGCTTTCATGAGCCATTTTTTGGGTTTGTAGGGCAAATTGGGGGTTTTGTAGAAGGCTGGGTGTTTGGACTATACATAAGAGTTTGTAGTCTAAAAGATGGTTGATATGTGGGTGGGTAAGATGATTGTGGGGTCGATTGGTATGGTTAAGGTAAGGTATAGGTCACAGTAAGGTAGTATGTGGAGTAACCTTATAGTGAATAGGGTTGGTAACCCCTTAATTGTTGTCTTTCAAAGCTCACAACTTGAGCTTCAATCTCTTTTTTCTTTGGGTTTTTTTTTTTGTGAAAGTTTTTCCTCCCTTCAACTTGCCATTCTTAATGGCATTCTCAATGATTTCACCTAAGATTACCATGTTGGTAAAATTTTTTGTTGTATTCCCTATTATTTTTTCATAATATGAAGATTTTAAACTGTTTACAAACAATATTGCAGTCCCTTTCTCAATTAAAGGTGATTGAACTTGAGTAGCTATGTCCCTTCACCTCTGAGCATACTCCTTAAATGATTCGATCACCTTCTTCTTCATATTCTATAAGAAAAAGTGATCAAGAGCTAGATCTATGATATGCTGATACTATGAAGTCATAGGCCATCTCACGCTATAAGTGAATGTGGGTTGTCTAGTTGGATATGCCATCTAGCAACAAAACCAGTAAGGCTTTCTTAAAATACATGCATTAACAGTTATTAGCATAGACAACCATTTTTTGACAATACATGGTAATGTAAGCTATAGGACACTTTGTTCCATCATATTTTTCAAACTCTGAAACTTTGCACTTTTGAGGAATAATGACATTTAAGACTAAACAAAGCTCAGCAGCATCATGAAACCATAAAAACCAATTCCCTTCATTACTTCTCAACATTTCTTCAATCATATTCATCTTTTTGTCAACTTTTAAGTCCCCTAGCGACTAGATCACTTTTGTTTTTAATTTTTCTTTTTTCTCGAAACTATCCAAGTTGGAGATTTAGATTGGTTCTATTACCTTTTCAGTAAAGACAAGATTTACATAACTCTGGTAATGCTTAGATTTGAAACCGATGGCATTCTAGGGTATGTATACCCTATAAGGTATGTATATCATACAGGGTATGTAAACTACTGTGGTAGTGCATCTTGTGTGGATTGAGCTTGATGCAACCCATAATCAGGAGGATATAAAGGGTCAGCTACATCTTGTGATGGATGATCCTGTTGGCTAGTATTTTTTCTATACTCTTTCCTTCGTTTAATTTATTTCAAGGCCTCCATAATCTTATTCAACTCCCCTTCAAGCTTCTCTTCGGTTCTTTCTATCTTATCAAAATTATTGAAATTATCTTGTTCCATCTGTCTAACTCGAGCCCTTATATTGTATTGATGAGTTGATTGTGTGGGGTTCTTGGTTGTGGAGCTATCCTTGACCCTTAAGTACCACAATTGTATTATTATTAGAAATGATATGCTTTATGTTCGATATTTTAATGCATGAATGGAATGTACTAATATTTGCCCATAACTATCTTTGATAAAAGTAATCTCAATTTGAAAATTTTCAAGACTACATATCAACAAAGCCAAAACAATATTCTAAAGTCTAAACATCAATTGTAATATTTCCTAAACATTATTCTAATGCCTTCTTATGAAATTCCTAGCTTGATGGTAATGATCTTGTGCCTCACCTAGGATGTCAAGCAATCATTGCCCATGAGCTTCTACTGGTTGCACCACAGCTTTCAATTCTTTCACTTTCTCTTCATTTTTGATGCTTTGTCTGCAATAGTGAATAGTTGATCGAACAAGTGCCTTAGATGTTTTTGTTTTTCTGTGCATATGTTTTTCCATTGCTTGCTTTCTTCATCATGTTTCTTGCATTCATTAGTTAACACTTTTACTTATGCTATGCACTGATCCACTATCGCTTGTAGCATCCAGTTATGTTTGTGCTCCTTAACAGTGGCATTTTATCTTTATTCCATCTTACTTTCAATAATTCATTTTCTTCTAAGAGTCAGACAAGCTCGGGTGTGACTAATGAGTGCATCTTATCTAAATCATTAAAAAGGCCTTCCATTAGTCTTTTTATTTATAAAGGCTTTAGATTTTCTACTCTTGCAGTTTCAAACTTTTTTTATTTCTTTCTTTAATTTTTTATTTTCTTGTTCAAGCTCATCTCTTTTAGTTTGGAGTTTCCTTTTAGCAGTTTTTACTTTCAACAGAAGATCTTCGAGAATTAGTTTTAAAGAATGGTTAGTTCTTCATTCTTAAGGAAGCACAATGTCTTTGCTCCTCCTTACATGCCACATAACATATTTTGGAGTAACATTATATGTAAGCCTCTCCTGGTTAACCCTAACGGTCTGTTTACATGCATTTTTTATTATTTCAATCTTTCTATAAGCCCTTTTTTTAGTGAAAAAAATTGTCACTTATTAAGTCCATATGTTTCTAGGATAAATTGTTCACATCCTAACTGTTTTCTTACCAAAGTTGGAGCATAAGTAACAATGCCCCATAGGCTCAATAAAAAAACCCAAAGCTGATTCCCACAACTATACAACACTAGATGATGATGCATCTGAGGTGCTCTCCATCTTTTAGCTATCAAGTGCACAAAGATATGAAACCCATTCTTCTTTTGACTTTGTTTTAGGCCATGTGCTATAACAAAACTCCTTAATTGGAATGCTAGAATAAAGGCATGGTTTGAAAAACTTACTTTTTTCACATTTGATGTGACTCTTCATCCATACATAAAGTAGTTGTATACACCCATTAAACTGACCTTTACCATTTTTGAGACAATAATTCAAGGATCGGATGGTTTTTGCCAAAATGGTCGATGCTGCATTGACTTTATATTTTAATTTGATCAACAAAATCTATCATTGCAAATTTAACATATCCAATGACTTTCAGAAAGATTACCAATCCATATAGAGTTATAGCTATCACTACTATTCCCTGATCATCACAAATGTTCCTAAATGAAATCTTGTAGAAAATCTTATGGAGTACCTTACTCTCGCCTTTAGTTTTGACACATACATCAACTTGAGGTAAGCTATGTCAAGCATTTACACAAGCTTCTCATGATAACCCACCTTATTTGACCAATAAATCTTGTTTAGGTTTGGCAAATCAAAGCGAAGTAAGACCATATACTATTCAATCGTCGGTACCATAGCTGCTTCATTAAAGATGAAGCACTTATAAAAAGATCCCAAAACTGAAGATGGCTTGATTAGATTATTGTCCATATCTACTTGGAGTAGTGAAGCTATGCCTCCATATTTATTCATGCATCCCTAAATATTGCATAAGTCAGCCAAGTTATTTTGTTGGAGATCGAGATGAACTTCTTAGGCAATGATGAGAAAAGCCCTTAAGTAGGCAATTACCCTCTTTTTTTTAACCTTCCTCTGACTTGATTTTCAATTTGTGAGTAATTCATAACAAATTGATGCAAACTTTGATTGAATTTAGCTTTTTATGGATATAGGTATGAGATCTGATTTATCAATAACTGATATGTGGCAAATGTTCCCTCTATGAGAATGATGCAAATGCACAAAGTTATATGTGACAATGTAAATAATGTAAACAATATAACAATTGAAATGATGCAAATGCACAAAGTCAAACAAATAAAAATGGTTAAGTAATCAATATATCACATAAATTGTTCCTTCTTGTATCTTAAGTTTGGGTTACATCTATCAATGGCTAGAAATGGCTCTATCTTAAGGCTGGCCTCTTAAGTGTAGATTATATGCAGGGCTAAATGATTTTGACCACTAAAGGTTCCCAAATTGTTCCTTACAACATTGTCCATCACAGATTAGTAAGGCATTCCAATCTTCATCCATCATAGGTTACCAAGGAAAAAGCTTCAATTTGAGTGGGAGTATTTTGCTAGCCATGGTGAAAATTATCATCTCATGAGAGTATAGGTACTTTACTCCCTCCTAAGAGGAATATAGCCTGGGTATAGAGCTCATACAATACAAATACATGTGATAGTGTGCGTGAAGGAACATATAATTTTCAAACCCCCGTAAATAAAAGAAAAAAAAACATTAGTGAACAAATAACACAATTATTACAATTTAAAACCATTAGCTCAAAAGATAGGATAAATTTAAAATGTTATGGCCTGACTCTCTATAAGTCCCTAGTGAAGTTGCCAAACTATCATAACATATAGATCCATAAATCTATAGCTAGACACAACCTAAGGACTCACCACCAATCTTATTTTTTAATGTGTGATTGGCCACCTAATGAATCTATCCTTTTAAGGAGTTCTTAAGTTTGACTAAAGGTCTTTAAATAATAGGTTTTGGTTTGCTAATTAGAATACAGTTCGAGTTTGATTACATATGAAAAAGGTTATAACACCCCACATGCCCATCCAAAGGATGGTACCATTTTATTTTAAATTATCTTAAGTTCTTGACTCTAATGGTCTTAAATTTAATACTTTAAATATTTGAAATAATTCTTGAGATTTCTCCATCAATCTAGTAGAATTCTAAAAATAATTCTTCACCTCAAGAACTATCTATTTATATGCAAATAGTTATGATCATTTATTATATAATAATTATTTTTATTCAAACATAATTATTCAGAATATGAATAAATTTAATATAAAAATTAAATCTTTTCACCAATAATTAAGTCTTTCAATCCAACATGCAATGCACCAATTCTAAACTATTAACAATCCCCCAATAATTTTGAATGTTGGTGCTTAATCTTTAAACTTTCACACAAATAATATTGTGAATACAAGAAAGTATATCTCAATATAAGCCTTCAATTAGTGTTATACCTTAAAATTTTAATGAAATTAATGGTGTTTGCAAATTAAACTTCAACTCTTAGTATTAGAATTGAAAATATAAAACACATAATACTTACTTTTTCTTCTATAAGAGTTTTATAACCACTTTAGCACTATTATGACCATTGCTTATCCAATCATAAACATTTACAAGAGAAACCCTAATTCTTCTTGTTGAAGTGGCACCACTTCTATGTTTATATAAGTAAAGTTTCCATGATGTCTCCATTGCTTTAGTCATTTAAATAATGAACTCTATTAAGAGTACAAAATCTCATTCTTCCATGCAATGAACCACATTTGTTTCTAAAATTTGAATGAGTTTTACTAGTGTTTACAAGCACATAATAATAACTTGTTTTTATCTATGAAACTTTGTAATTAGAAGTTACTAATTTAACATTGGGTTCCCATTATTAGTGTCTAATATTAAGGGTTTAAACTCCTTCTACTTGTAGTACTACTAATCAAATATCTTGTAATTTAATTTTCATTTATGATAATTATCCATAGTTGAGTTGATATCTAATATAATCACTTCATAGGCTAACATTTAGAGAATCACTTGATAGGCTAATATGTCTAAACTTTTCATTTGCATATCATTTATATGCTAAAGACATTATTGTTCCATTTTTGTCATTTTAAGAAATAATTGGTATTGGTTATAGCCACAACTCTATACTCATAAATTTAAACCATTTTATTTCCATACTTTATGCATTCTTAATATAATTATCCTTCTAGTACAATTGGCTAAACTTAATGAATAAACCAAGCCGTTTTAGTCCTTTTAAGATATTTAGGAACTTTTTAATGATTTTACTTTAACAAGTTGTACTAAACTTATTAGTTTGTATAATTTTCTCATAAAATTATACTTAAATTTTACAACACTATGATGATTTTTATTTCTTTTGATTCTTATTATCCCCTCCATGTGCAAATATGCATTCTTTTATTAAAGAATATTCCATTCAATTATTAAGATATTATATATACTTAATCAAGTTGCCATTTTATTTATTATTTCACTATTTGGTGATTGTTTTTGTTTAAGTAAGAGGCCTCCAAATCTACTCTTAGTGAAAGATAACTATCAAATATTTTATATCTTAATATTTTCTTTTCATAAAAGTTTCAAAACTTTTATATTTTAATTCAATATGAGATTATATATCAGTAAGTATGATGTCAAACAGAATCATCTGCAAAATTATTTCCTTTTAGTAAACTCATACTTCCTATAGTCTCCTTTTTTAGACTTTCATACCAACTTATGGATACTTATAAAATTATTTATCATGGACACTAAAGTCATATCCACCATGGTTCATGTCATTAAGAACAATCATAATTTTATGTATAACAACACAATAATATATATAAAGTTTGTAATTTTTCTTTAATTATTTTATTTTTACTTCTTTTATTTTTTATAAAGCGTTTTTGAAAAAAGAAAAGAAAATATATTTAATATTTTAAAATATATTTTGGATACAAAATAATTTTTTATTATGATTTAAGAATAAAATAATATTTTTAATAGAAAATAATTTTTTTTTGTTTTTAAAATGACATTGAATTTTCAAAAAAAAAAAAGAATTTGAATTTTTAACTTAATTTTAATTTTTTAAAATCTATTTTCTATTAAAACTAAAAATATAACTATAAATTATATTACAACAAAAATATAAAAATACATTTTTAAATTTAATATTTTATAAAATACACATTAAATATATAAAATTTTTTGGTTCTAAACTTTAAGAGAGTTCTATTTCGTTCCCTCCTCTATCATATGAGATGCCAACTGACGTCATCATATGACACTCATTGGTATTTGCCATCAATTTAAATGGTTTTATAGATGAAACAACCAAAATAAGACAATTTTGGGCAATTGGG
Source organism: Durio zibethinus (assembly GCF_002303985.1). The sequence goes on along the minus strand of NW_019168381.1, from coordinate 11,923,023 downwards.
GATTTGATTAGAATTTTTAAAGATTAGGGATCAAAATAAAATTTTGGCCAAAGTTAAGGGACAACGAACCCTTTAAGTAAAGGGTTTTTTTTTTTTTTATCTTTCCTTAAATCTTCTATCCCTAATATACTTCGATATAATTTTTACACCCTTTGCAATTAAATCCTTAAAGGCTCTAACTTACTTCCTACTTAATTGAAAATTCCATTTATTTTCAATAATTTCACTTTTAAGTGTGACTTGTTAGCCTTTCTATATGTTGAAAATAATATAAATCCAAAACAAAATAAGAACAATCAACTTATATTAATATATTATGAGATTCATCTAACAATATATCATGACCACTCAAATATTGAAAAGTTAAGATAATCTCAACATAGTCTTTCAATGTTTAGTCTATCTTTCAATGTTTAGTCTATCAATGTAATCAGTCCTTTCATCAAATATCTGAAAAAGACAATGAGTATGGTGCAGTGTCTATGTATTATGTCTTTATATTAGTTATTGCAACTTTTGGTTCATTTTATAAATTTAGATAAACTATTTATTCTAAATTCATCATGCTTAGATCAAAAATTTTATTAAGCTAGCCTAAGTGAAGTACTGGTGAGATATATCATCTCATATCACTTGAGGTGATGAATCTTTTTGGATCACTCATTCATCTTCTTGTTTATCATGTTAAACCAAATTCACCATTTTTAGTTATTTGGCACCTAAACCCATAAAAATGAAATGAAAGTGTTACAATTCACATACCAGATGACTTGTTATGACCACTAGTCATAGAATTAGTTACATATCTGACACATGATAACATTTCCATAAAAACTTGAGTGAAATATAAAATAGAATTCTCATTGTAGGCTAGTGAACTTATTTATCTAACAAGCACTTGCATTTTATACCCAATTATCACTATGCTTCAGCCTATGAGGTAGGTTACTTTATAAATAAGGAGATTTAATATTTATCGGTCGTTGAGCACTATTGATGTCTTGTCTCGACAATATAATGACAAGTAACAATTTTAAAAACATAGCTTTTATGTGTAAGAATCTCATAATTATAATCTTTTATAATTGCTTAGTAAAGCTTATGTGTTCTACGGTTTTCATCCAATTAGCATTTATTATCTCTTTATTCTCATGCTAATGTTGAAGGAAAACCTTTATGTCACATATCAAGATATTCTTGACCAATCCGATTGGCTCTAGAGTATATATTAGCATCGAATGCTTGACAAAATGAAAATTTAAGTACTTAATTGAAAACTTTAATTCTTTGAAAACTAAATTAACAAAAAGTGTACATGCTCAAGGCTAAACCAATATTTAATCCATTTATATTTTAAAACTCCATTTATTCATATATATGGGATTTTGAAATTTATTTTACATATCCAATAACAATCGGTGCACGAGGCTGAGGATGGGGATAGTTAGAGGACAACTATACTTCAATAAATTGATCTAAGTATCATACAGAAATCAGTTTATTTGTCCTGACGATAGATATTACATTGAAACAATTAACTTGGTTAGAAAAAAAAAATACTACAACAGTAGAGTGATTAATCAATGGAATTATTACAATATTTTTTAAAATTGACATAATGTTAAAAGCCAGAATATGGATTCCCAACTCATCATATGGATAAACAAATTCTGACGCATTCAAGTTTCAGGTACAATCCAACTTCAATAGATTGAAGAGGAAGCAAGGAAATTTTGAAGGTAAAAAACACAAATTTAAGATAAATAATAATGATACATAAAAATACACGTAAAATAAAGATTATTCAGTTGTAACAACAATTATTTGAGTGTTTAGTTGCAGTCACTTCGTCAATAGTGATAATTTCTTTTCCGCCATGAAGATTAGCTGTTTCATTTGTTTTAGCATCTAAATATTTTTTACTTGTGATTTCGTGAATTTTTGTGATCATACGTAAAAATGCTTCCTCAACATTCAAATTTTCCAATGCAGATGTTTCCATGAAAAACAAACCTTCTGACTCTGCAAGATTTCGTCCTTCTTCCTCACTAACTTGTCTGGACTGAGCCAAATCGGATTTATTCCCAACAAGAACAACTACCATATCGGAATTACCATATTCTCTGAGCTCATGCATCCATTTCTTCACATTTGCAAATGTTGTTCTCCGGGTTATGTCATAAACCAACAATGCCCCCAGCGCTCCCCGATAGTATGAACTTGTAATTGCTCTAAACCTGTACCAAAACAGTGTTCGCTTACATATTCATAATTGAACTTTGATTATTAGAATTGAAAATAAAAATTTTATTAACAGATCACATAATTATTAATGGTTTATGCCTTTTTCATTAAAAAATAAATAAATCTCACCATTAAATTTCTTATTTGTTTCAAGTAATAATTAGAAAATATTTTATCTAAATCATTATTAAAAATATACTATTATTTGCATATATATATATATATATATATCCTTTCATATATACCAGTAATTTTATCAATCTAATACAATATACTCGACGTAAAACACAGTTTGTTGCTAATTACAATCACAAAACTAATCAAAATTATTTGTGATTTCATGTCCTTGTAATAGATATATTTTAGTAATATAAAATGTAATAAAATATGGTATTGGATTAAATTATAACTAAAATATAACAAATGCATAAGAGGATAACAAAATTGAATCGTATGTGATTTGTCATAAAAAATTACATTTGCAAAAGTATGGTTTAATCTTAAAAGAAAATTATATTTAATTTTTATATCAAATTAGAACTAATTAGGTTTTTATCATACTTTCTTAAAATACCTCTTTAGATGAAGTGATGATATATATTGTTCATATTATTTACATTTTATATACTTGATCTATTCAACATTTTTATCAATCACTTCTTTTTTCCAAAATTTAAAATTCGTGAACCAAGTATCCCTACAATGAACTCTCTTCCTAAATTTATCTCATATTGAGAAAATATGTAAAATATTATCCACAAATCCTTGAAAATTTAGGGAAAAAACTATTAATAACATGAAAGTTTCAGGTGTGAAAACTTTTCTCTCTCTTTTTTGTGCTATTCAATCCTTTGCTAGTCGAAAATTTTGAAATTAAAAAATAATAATATGAGAAATAACAAAATAGATACTAAAAAGATGAAAAAAAAAAAAAAAAAGCAGGGAAACGTACCAAAGAAAACTAGAGAAGAAGAAACAGAAAAGAAAGAATGGGGTTAGTGGACACTTAATTCTAAGAAAATAAAAAAGACATTCTAAATTAAAAAAAAAAAAGAAAACCATAAAAAATATATCAAATACTACATTAGAATAAGCAAAATCTATATACTATATATAAAAAGAATCCCAAAGGATTCTGAGGCTACCATATATACCGGTTTTTTTGTTGGTTTTTCACGGTTTTTCCCCTATCTGGTTTCAATGAGAAAACTAGCACAAAAAGAAAACCAGAGAGTCATTATTGACTTTAGAATCCTGAAAAACAGCTCTTTGCTCCACATTTCTACTCCAAAACGCAACCCAAAAATTTTTTTGCAAAAAAAAAAAAAAATCGAAATTTGCAGAGCTTCTTTCAATTTGAAGAAGCCGAAGCAAACAAAAATGAAGGGAATATAATGGGTTAATAATTTTCAGTTTTTTTTCTAAATAGAAAATAGGTTTGTTCTTAAGCAGTGAATTTAACAAAACTAAAAAGACATTATTTTTGAAGGTTTTTTTTTTTTTTTTCTGGTTTTCTTTTTTGGTGCATACAGAGATGAGAAACAGTGATAGTGAAGCAAAGAAAAGGAGAAATAGAGAAAGGGCAAAGCAAGATTCCATCATTACGACTAGAACCATTACTTCATTGACGAGTTCCAAAAATTTGTCATGCATTGGAACATGCATGAGTTGCATGTTGTTTTGAGTGAGATTTTCAGGAAAACTGGTGGTTGAAATGCATGCCTAAGTGCTTAATATTATTTGAAGTTGTATAAGTAGTCCTTTATTTTAGTTCGGAAAGCTTATTCTTTCTTAAGGATAACAGCAATTGATTATGTAATAAAATCTGTTGCGGCCCTTTTTTAACTGCTGCAGGATAATGTTTGATTTATTTTTTAATTTGGGAATTTGGGGAATATTTCGTATTTTACTGCTACAAGATATCAGATTTCTTTCTTTAAAGTTTCAATTTTTTAATTTTTGTAAAATCTTTCTCAAATTTTCCCCAAATATAAATCAGCAGAGATCAGATTTTATTTTTTTTACTGCTGTAGGAGATCAGATTTATTTCTTAAGTTTTAATTTTTTAATGTTTGATTCATTTTTTTGGTTTTTATTATTTGAAATTATTGAAAATATTTGAACAATCATGTTTAATATCAGTTTTTTTTTTTTATTTAAGCATTATGTACTCAGTTTTTTTTCACCTGCAACAAAGTGCGGGCCAACTATCACATAAAACATTTTCAATACGATTTTTTTTCACATAAAGTCATATATAATATTTTAATATTGTTTTAGAAGTTTTAAAATTCCACCAATATTTTGTAGAATTTATTCTAAACTTAATTTCTGAAATTTTTAATGAGGATAGGATTTTCATTTGAGTTTAATTTTAAAGATAAGTCTTTAATAATAATTTGGGTCCCACTAGAATAGAAACATTCTTATAAAGAATTAATGCCTTTTTAACTATTAAGATGAAAAGTCTCCTTTGAACCAGTAGTCAGACTATCATCAAGTTACTGGAAAGATGTTCATGTGATTTGGCTGAGTTAACTCACATGTTCGATGCATATGTATGGAACGGGAAGTGTTTAAACAACTTTCATTTAGCTTTATATATTAAAAAGAAGGTAAATTTTGACAAACAGATTGAAAATAATTAATTAATTTTAGGTTAAATACTTTATTTTTTAATTTTTGTTAATTTTCGTATAATTTATTGTTAAAATATTAAATTTTTAGTTTCAATAACAAAATTTAAATTTTAATAATTTTAAATATAAAAAAAATCAACATCATAATAACAAGTATATCATTTTACTAAGAATTCTATAATCTGTTAATAGAGTGCTAAAATCTTAGTTTTAATTATAAGATTCAAATTCTAAGTGCTAATAAAAAATCAGTTTCTAAAACTGAGTCAGTGGGTTTAGATAGGTCCGGTTTGGCTGAGTTTTAGTGAGTTCAATCAATCGCTATTCATCTTCATCAACTAATACAATAATTATAGGCAAAAAAAAAAAAAAACTAATACAATAATTGACCCAACTGATCAATAATTCTTCTAATTCCTATAAAAATTTTGCTTTATCCATTAAACTAAAAGATGATCTCATATATGTATATATTTAAAGTGTATCAAGTCATAGCTTCAGCAAGGATTCGAAGGTAAAGATGCTACTGTTGAAAAAGATGCTTAGGGTAGGAGATAAGGTTTTTCAATTACCTTTCTTGGCCGGCAGTGTCCCATATTTGAGCCTTGATGATTTTGTCACCAATCTTAACATTCCGGTAAGCAAATTCAACCCCTATAGTTGGCTTGGAATCCAATCGAAATTCATCTGCGGCAAACCTTGAGAGCAGATTTGATTTCCCAACTGCAGAATCACCAATCAGCACAGCCTTAAACAGGTAATCACACTCTTCATCATATGCTGAATCAGCCATATACAAGAAGAGAAAAGCTTCAAAGAAAAGCCAAAACAAACAAAAAAAAGTTCGAAGAATTCAAGAAACCAAGATGTTTGAGAACATTATGATATGTCTAGTCATACATATGACTCCAAATCAAGTACGTTTCTGCTATTTGCTTTGGAGGGTATTGAGTTGTTTACATGTGAAAACAAATGTAAAGACATGATTGGTTGTTCTTTCGATGTTGATTATCAATATGCAACCAAACCTTCCTTTTATAAATCTTCCCAAACAAATTTACTGAGGGCAACTCAACCATCTACTTCCATGTGTTGGCACGCTTTTCTTGTTGTGATGATGTACCCATTTTTCATTGGGCCTTAATCCGCCTCTTTGTGACACTATGGCGATTGTATCATGCGTTTAATTCTATATTCAAAATTTTGTTGAAGAAATGATGGTTAATCATCCCATATACGATCGTTTTAGAAATTAAATTTGTTTTTTAATTATTTTCATATTTTCCAAATTAAATTTAAGATCTTGATGTGGGCATAATGGTCTATTCCGTGACACCCACAAAAGATATCCCAATTCTTGAAAGAAAATAAAACAAAATACATTAAAAATCAAATAGCAAATCAATCGACAAAGAAAACTACTAACTCCGTAACTTTTTTTGCTTGGAAGAACTTCCTTTATGTTTAAGCAATTGATATATACGTTCAACACTTGATGACAAAATGCCCTAAGGGTTAAACACGATTTGACTTTTAATCTAAATTCTCTTAAAATGTTTGGTTTAGATTGAATTGCATGAAGATTGAAGCCTTAATATCTTTGAGAGAAAAAATGATAATAATAGTAAAAGATAGATCAAATTATGTCAAAAATTTTTATATTAGATCAAATTTTAAAATTTAATTTTTATATTATAATTGATATAAATTTAATTTTTATAATATTTTGAATTAATAATTTTAATTTAATCATTAACTTTATCAAAATTTCATCATTAAAAATATTAACATAATAATTAATTTAATAATATAAATATTGATTTTACTACGTGATATTAACTTCACTCACAATACCAATTACAAGTGAATAAATCTACTCAACAGTAAGTTAAGAATCTTCAAGTGAAAGTAAAATCTATATTTGCCACATGGATGTTTATATAGATAACTCTCTTAAATGATACATAAGATAGTTTTTAAAAAAATAAGATAATTTTTTTAATTATAAACTAGTTTTTTAACCCGTGCTAAGCATGAAAATTTTTTTATTATTTTTAATAATTTAAAAAAATTATATTAACCTTAAATTTTTATATTACTTTAATAAATAAATATATAAACATTTATTGATTTATTAGATATAATCATATATTCATAAATATTAAGGTACAATTAAATAAGAGTTTATATATATATATATATATTGTAATATTTTTTCAAAGTCAAAACTTTTGTAAAATTTCAAAGAATTATAAAAAATTTTTCTTTTTCATAAAAATTATTTTTTCAATTCATTTACTAAACAATGAAAATTTTGCTACTCGTTTTTTCTTATTCGATCAAAAAAGCAAACTTTAGTTTTAAATAATCAAGATTTTTATTATTGGTTTATATGGTTTTTTTTTTTAGTGTTAAAAATGTTGTTATTTACATTTTTAGATTTCTCACGTGATTTTGGTACAATTTCTTTAAGGTTTATATTTTTTCTGTGTTTTATTTTACTCTTAATTGTGGTTGGATATTTATAACTATTTCACTACTTTTAATAAAATTTTACTTTGGCTTATTAAAAAGAAAATAGTCAAGATTAATAATTGTTTATATGTTGATATGAATATATAAAAAATACATCATTTGATTAAATTGTAAAAGACATTTATATTAGCAAAATATTCTTAAATTATTAAATCTTATAAAGGTAAACCAAAAATAAAACATCAAATAATAATAATAATAATAATATATGATTGAACTACAAAATATAATTATTAATTTGCTCATAACCATTTGCTTTTTATTAGTTCTTATTTTTTTACATATATACTTTAACATGCATAGTTGTTTTTTTATTAGAATATAAACTAAATATACAAATTGAGAATTATAAATAATTCAGATTTCTTGTACTTATGCGTAGTAAATATCCAATTTAACTAAATATATATATAAACATATGAACCAATTTATTTTAGAATAAATCAAATTTAGATGCATATATCATATAATGCAAATAAAACCAAATAATAACTTTGAAGAAACAAACAAATAGAGGAAAATAACAAAAAAAGGAAATATAATATAAAAAAAGTAATGAACTATACCTATTACCTAGTTGAAACCCAACCAAATATGCTCTCATTTTCTTTTCATTATTGAAATCTAAAAACAAAAAAACAAAAAAAAATCAATATTATAAAAAAATCCAACACCATCACAAACTTATTTGTAAAACTAAAAAATAAAAATAAAAAAAATAATAAAAGCATAAAATGAATTTACTTATTTATGAGTATGATGTGGTTATTATTCTTTTTAGATTTTGTCAATTTCTATCAAAACTCATTTATCATAATTGTCAAATAAAAAAAAAAGATTGTATTCTTCAATTTCTAATTCTAATAATAACAAATAAAATAACATTGATTAAAAGGTGATGTACTCACTTTATGAGTTCTTTATTTTTATTTTGAGATTGTGATTTCAACAAATAAAAATTTATTAAACTCACACACACACACATATAGATATATATATATATATATATGTAGAGTTATGATTAAATTTAAAGATAAAAAGATAAATTATCATTTAATATATTTAAATTCAAAATTTATGTAAAATCTATAATTTTTTATAGAGTTTGATTTGAATTTAAATAGTTACCCAAAAATATTAAATTTATATAATTTATTAAATAAAATTATTTGAAAGCAAATAAAAGTTTATTAAGCTTATATATATTTGGAATTATGATTAAATTAAAAAATAAAGGTAATTTATAATTTAATATATTTAAATTTAAAATTTATGTAAAATTTTCAATATTCTATAGATTTTGATTTGACTAAAAATACAAATTGAGAATGTATATATAATTTAAATCTCTTATACTTGTGTATAGTAAATATCCAATTTAACTATATATATATATATATATATATATACATATGGACCAACTTTTTTTAGAATAAATCAAATCTAAATGTATATATCATATAATGTAAATAAAACCAAATAAGAGGTTGGAAGAAACAAACAAATAAAGGAAAAAAACAGAAATGGAATAGGACAAAAATAATGAACTATTCCTATTATCTAGTTGAAACCAATATAAATGTACGCTCATTTTTCTTTCATTATTGAAATCTAAAAAAGAAAAAATCAATATTATAAAAAAAAAAAAAACAATCTAACATCATCACAAACTTATTTTTAAAACTAAAAAAATAATAATAAAAGAAATAAAAGAAAAATAAAGGCATAAAATGAATTTACTTGTTCATGAGAATGATGTGATTATTATTCTTTTTAATTTTTATCCATTTCTGTCAAAACTCATAAAATCATAATCATCAAATAAAAAAAAGATTATATTCTTCAATTTCTAATTCTAATAATAACGAATAAATAAAATTAGTTAGGGGGTGATACTCTTATTTTATGAGTTATTTATTTTTATCTTGAGATTTTGATTTCAACAAATAAAAATTTATTAAGCTTACATAGACACATAATATATATATATATATGTGTGTGTGTGTGTGTGTGTGTAAAGCTATGATTAAATTTGAAAAAAAAAAGATAAATTATGATTTAATATATTTAAATTCAAAATTTATATAAAATTTTCAATTTTCGATAAAGTTTTATTTGAATTTAAATAATAAGATCATCAAAATGATTATATCCATTTGAATTCTAATTATCAAATTTATATTTCAAATAAATGCAAAAGATTTAATATTATCTTTATCACTTATTATATCTATTTTAAAATTTAAAAAATTAAATTAAAAATTATCTATTCAATCCTAATTGCCACTAAAGAATTCTTATACAAATTTAAGACTATAAATATAATGTGTTATACGTCATTTTATTTTATTTTTTTAGTATTTTTTTCAAGGTATATTTTATTACTATTGCATTTTTTTTTGTTTATAACTTTTTTCTAAAATATATTTTATTGTTATTACAGTTTTATTCTTATGAAAAATAATATTTTTCAATTTATTTTTTCTTCTTTCACATATTTTCTAACATTTTTCATATTTTGCATAATAATTTAGTCAAGATTACTAAAATAAAAGTATGTTATTACTTCTTTTATTATTTAATTTATCATTCAGTAATATATATTTTTATTTTTTTAAGAAAGACATAAATTTTTTTTATTTGATATAATTTTACAGGTGTATAAATATTGTTGTAAATAAAAATATTCAAATAAAATATATGTTGTTTTCAAAAAGTTTATTTTTTAATGACAAGTCAATAGATATAAATTTTATATATGCTATGAGTTTTAAAGATTTAAATATAATTTTTTCAAAAACTAATTTATATATATTCATATTAAATAAGTAAAATTATTTCGTGCATCGCACAAGTTATAATCATATATATTTACATTATAACATATATAGTTATCATATAACAATTACTGATGTAGATGCTTACCTAGATAGCTTTTTTTTTTATACGTAAGATAATTCATAAACTTCTAATTATGATAGCATATAAAATATTTATTAATTTTAAATTATTTACAAAAATATATATTTTAAAAATTATTAAATTATCTAAAATTTTAAAATTTAATTAAAAATCAATTTAAATTTTAATGAAAATTCTTTATCCTGTACATCATCTCATCTCAATTTAAAATTAATTTAAAAGTAATTTATTTTTTTCAATTTGTTTAGGATTAACATAAGTATTTAAATTTATCACAAATTTTAAAAATATTATTTAATATCTTTAATATTTTTATAAATAATCATTGCATTATCTTTAGCTTTTAAATATATTTCACAAAAAAAAAATGTATAAATAACATAACAACTTCAAGAAAGTTTCTTCTAGACATCACTTTATTTCAATGTAAAATTAATTTTAAATTAATTTATCTTTTTCAATTTATCTGCAGTTAATATGAGTATTTAAATTTATCACAATTTTTAAAAATATTATTTAATATCTTTATTTTTTTTATAAATAATTCTTACATTATCTTTAGCTTTTAAATATATGTCACAAAAGAAATATGAAAAATATATATAAATACCAAAACAACTTCAATAAAGTTTATCTTGTACATCAAGCTTTTCCTGTTCACCACCTTATCTCAATTTAAAGCTAATTTTAAAGTAATTTATCTTCTTTAATTTATTTGTAGTTAACATGAATATTTAAATTTATCACAACTTTTAAAAATATTATTTAATATCTTTAATTTTTTTATAAATAATCTTTACATTATCTTCAACTTTTAAATATATTTCACAAAGGAAAGGAAATGTGAAAAAAAATATAAATACTAGAACAATTTTAAAAACACCTTCATTGTTTGTAGTTCTTAGTTATATAATTTTTCCAATGTCCCACTAAGTTAAACATATTTTTTTCTATTATTAATTTAGTCTTTGTTTTTTATTAGTCTATTCTTACGCTAAAGACTAACATGTTTTTTTTTATAATAAGTACTATTTTACTAAACATACTATTCACTCTATCAGGTAGGATTTTTTTTTCAAATAAGTTGTAATACTTTTTTCAGCTGTAATATTTATACAAAAACTACAAAAACCTATATATTCTTATATTTTTATCGATGTTATTTGCAAACTTTTTATTTTTTCATAGATTCTTCACTCAATCAGGTAATATATTTTATCTTTTAATTAATTATTTATTCAATATTTTTCATCCATATAAAATAAAAATGATACTATAATTAATTAATTAATATAATAAAGTTATATGCTATAAACAGAAACTTATGTGCTAATTGTACATTCAAAGAGTGAATAGTTTTTCAATTCATATCTCCATTGTGAATTATGTAATATAATTTCAAATTATGAGATTATTTTTTATAAAAAAAATAAAATTAAAAAGAAATAATTCAAGAATAGTCTAATCAACGGTATTAATTTCAAGTATCTCCATTGTGAATTATGTAATATAATTTCAAATTATGAGATTATTTTTCATAAAAAAATAAAACTAAAAAGAAGTAATTCAAGAATAGTCTAATCAGTAGTATTAATTTCAAGTTCATTTATATTTTAACTTAAAAAAACCTCAGAACCATAAAAGATTTCACTAAGATTCCTAAAGAAAAAAAAAATGATATGAATTTTATGATAACTCTATAATTATAAAACAAAAAATCCCTTATAATCTTCAACAGAATTTAAAAAGAAGATATTATTTTTATTATAATTTAATATTTTAATTATATTATTTATATGTTACATATATTTTAAATATGTAAATAATTTAATAATATTAATTTTTATTTTTATTTAAATTTAAATAAAATAATAATAATTTTTGTATCGCACGATTAACAAAATAAGTATAAATATTACCATAGTGATATTTGTATCCTGAAAAAAAAAGTTATTTTGGAGTCTCAAATGCATTGATATATTAGGGTATTGATTAATGCGGCAAAAGTCAAATTATTCACAGCTATGGCTGGCTCTAATTAGCTAGGTTCTTATGTCACGGGTCGAGACTTAAGCTCTAAACTCGCGCGGTTCTGAGACCCAAGCATTCACCCTTCCGGTATCTCAGATCAGCCTAACCGCCATGGTTCACACCCTTGTGAGGTATTGTCTGCTTTGGCTCCCTTGGCCTCACGGTTTTGTCCTACAAAAGGTGTCTCACAAGGTAGAGGTGGTGTGAACCCTTGTATACCCCAATGACCTTCCTATTATGTTCGATGTAGGATTCAGGACTCCTCCTTAGGTCCGTAACATTCTTCCCACCCAACCTCGTGACGCCTTCGTCACGAAGGCTGCCCACCCTGCCTACCTCCCTCAAGGCGCTTGGCGTAGATCGAACGGTTTAGGGCTGGCTCTGATACCACTTATCACGGGTCGAGATTTAAGCTCTGAACCCGTGACTCCTGGACCTGGGCATTCACCTTTCCGGCATCCCAGATCAACCTAACTGCCATAGTTCACACCCTTGTGAGGTATTGTCCGCTCTGACCCCCTTGACTTCACGGTTTTATCCTACAAAAAGCGCCTCACAAGATAGAGGTGATGTGAACCCTTATATACCCCAATGACCTTCCTATTATGTTCGATATATGATTCAAGACTCCGTGACACTTATGTTTGTCTAAATTCACCTCATGCTTTAATTCATTGAAACGGAAAAGCATATACTTTAAGGATACCTAGTAATTTTAAATATTAAACGATAATAAGTTAAAGAAATTATATGAAAAAAATATAAAATATAATTTTAAATTTAAATAAAATTATATATAAATTTAATAAAAATTTAAAAATATACTTTATATTTAATGTATTAATACAAATTTAATATAATAATTTTTAAATATTATATATATTTTATACAATATAAATATATTATAAACATTAAATTATTAAATTTAATTTTGATAAAAAAGTTATCATAAAGAAAAAGAGGAAAATGATGGGAAAATGTTTTTTTTTTTTCATCACAAGAGATGAATTAAGGATAATATTTAAACATTTTTTTTCAGGGTATATATAATATGGCGAGTATCGGGTATCAGCAAAAACAAAAAACTATCTTTTCTTAGTATTCCTTGTGTGTGGCCACTATGTTCGGGATTAAAAATTTTTTATTTTAAAATATAAATTATTTAAATTGTTATTTTAATAAAAAAATATATTTATTTAGCTCATTTGAGAACTTGAATTTGATTCTTTTTAATAAAATGTAATAATTAATGGATAGCACTTTTATATTTTTCACAATTATTTTAATTATTTGAAATCAAAATTTATTTAATAATTTTTTTATTATATTGTGTAACTATTAAAAAAACTGTCATGTTCTATTTTTTTTAATGATTATTTTTATTATTTAATTTATGTAAATTAATTTTTACCCTAAACCCCTTTTAAAAATTAATAATTTATAAATTTAATTTATACACAAAATTAAAAATTAAATAAATACAATATAAAAAATGAGTTAGTAAATATTTAAATTATTATTGTTTAAACAAAATCTGTTAGATTCAATACTCATCCTATTGGTCAGATCCATTTATGTTTTTTTTGTTTTTCTTTTGGTCAGATACCAACAATTACTCATTTTAACCCTTTCAATAACCTACCTAAACCTTTTGTATAAAATCTATCTTTTCCCTCCTTCTTGATCTTTCATCTCTGTCTAAGCTTCCATGAGACCATTTTATGCAATATTTTGCAAAATTGATTGGATGTCTATGTCATTATAATATAAATGAGGAATAAGGATACGATAATAATTTAACATTATTAAACAAGGGTCACATGAAAATCTTTCAAAATTTTGAGAATTTTTTTAAATTTAGTTTAGTATAGATATTACTTAAAAATAAGAAACATTAAAAAAGAAATATTTTATATAAATTTATTTTTTATTTCCACTGTCTTTTTTCTCGTTCTCTTCTTCACAATGTACCAAACATAAAGTCAAGCCGCCTGCATAATCCCGTGAACAACTGAACAATTTTTTAAGTCCGTAATTTCAATTGCTTGGACTCAACTCGATCAAAAGTGTAAAAGCCGTTCCAAATTAATTTTATCTTGTGCAGTGAGTTGGAACAAGGAAAATTAAACTCAAGGACACAAATGAGTCAAATTAAAGTGTCAACTCAAAACTATTAATTGGTCTCCTAATGAGAGGGGTCACTTTAAACAAAACAAAATGGAACAGCAATTATGAGTAAAGCATCAAACACAACAAATTAATTCAACCTCATGTCTACAACATTTTAGGCATACAATGATTATGTGGACCTGAACCTCTATGATCATCTACCTTTTATTATTATTATTATTATTATTATTATTATTATTATTATTATATTTTTATTATTATTATTTTTAAAGCCAAAGTTAAAATAATTTTGAAGTAATCATTTGAGAATTTTTTCTGGCTTATTTTCTAAAGTGAGCATATATATTAAACTTGTTATGGGTTGAGTTTGGTCCGGTCATATTCAATTAACCTTTTAAAAGGTTTGCCCAAAATTGATTTAGCCCGTCAAAAATAAAGATCCAAAATTTTTTAAAATATTAAAATAAATATTAATATTTTTCATTCTTCAAAATAAATTTTAAAATTAAAATTTAATAACATAAAATTTTATAAATAAAATAAAAATTCAAACCGATTATAATCGAATTCCAAAAACTCATGTCCACAATCCAATCCAAGCCAGACCAAGTTGACTGACCAAGTAGGCCAACATACGGGCAAGATTAGTACATATCCAATGATTTATAAAGATATTTTAGGGAACAGCATGTATTAATAAAAATTACAATTATAATTAAATTAATTTTTAATACATATCAAGAACAAAAAATCAATAAACAAAACAAACTAACAATCATCAAATCAATATATAATTAACTAAATTCATACTTAATAAAACTTAAACCTATAGTTTAAAAGTTTCAAGATCTCTCAGTAGCTCGTTGGCATTTATAAGAAATTCTTGGTTTAATAACAAACTAATTAACAAATTAGCAAAATATATGATTTGAAGTTCAAGTATAAATTAATATAAATAACAAAATTGAAGTAATTCATATTTAATACAAGTCTCGAACAGATATAGCTAGGCCAAATAAGGGAAAAGAAGAAAATATAGAAAGTCAAAAATTGGAATATCAAGTATAAATTACTATAAATAACAAACTTTTATAATTAATAATATCTATCAATCCTCAAATTTTGTTAGTTGGTATCAGACCAGCAAACCATTGGTTTACAGAGGCTTTTAAACTCGAGGCCCTGAATCTGATAAAAAATGAAACTTAGGTCCAAATTAACTACTCCATTGGTCTTAAAATTGTATAGCTGGTAGGCCTATTTCTACAGTTTTGTTGCTTTCACCTCGTGAGGCTCAGGTTGTCTACTTCTGACGTAAGTTGTATTCGGTGTGATCACTCTATCTCCAACAACTATACTTGAATATAACTATATTTGACTGTTTTTTATCTTCAAACAGTTTGAATTCAAATTGAATATAACACTACCAGTCAGGAATTTTAAACATTCGCTTCTCCGCCCTCGTGTTGTTGTTATTATTATTATTATTTTTTTTAGGGGGGGGGGGAAGGTGTGGACTTGTAGTTTAGCAGGTCAAAGATACTTTGAAGCTAAAATTCAAGCTCCACGACTTAAATGCTAAGTTCTAACTCAATTAAATTTAATTTTTTTAATAATTCGAATTTAATTAAAATATTAATATTAAAAATTTGATTTGATTTAATCAAATTTGATTTTTTTATTTTTATGTTCTATTTAAGATAAAAATCGATTTATTCAAATTCATAATAAAAAAATTATAAGTTCAATTATTATACTAGAGCTTAAATTCAATTATTCATGTAGTTGAATTCGTTCTTAATCTCGTATTAAAAGAAAATTAATTTTTTAAATAAAATGTTAACATGTATTACAAAATATTAAAAATACATTAAAAAACTCTAAGCTTGCAAACTAATCAAACTACTGGAATCCGATTAGCTTGAAATTAGCTGGACATTGCCCAACTTGAGTTTAAGAAATAGCTTAACGAGTAGACAAATTCATTTATACGCTTAGTTAATGTATCGTACAATCTACCTCGTTTGACGCTTGCAGGAGGCGCAAATAGCCCCTATTGGTCACGTTAAGGGCAAGGACTCTTAAGACCCTCGAAGAATCAGAAACCCATAAATTAAATCCAGCATTGAAACCGGTAAAGCATTGTTTATATATATATATATATATATATGTAGTTTCCATGAGTATTTTTGTTTGTTTCAGAATACAAGTTGGCTCGCGCAGTAACAAGATGACGGGAGGGACCATGGAGTAACTAGCTGTCCCTGTACTTGAGTGCTTGATTTGTCCCACCAATAGATATACTTTATATATATATATATATATATAGCAGATGGCACTACGACGACGGACTAAGTTTTTATATTAAATAAATCCGGAAGGCAGAACACACCAAAATAAGTGGCTGCCTGATGAATCATAAATGTCAGAATAGATATACTTTATTTACATATATATATATAGCAGATGGCACTACGACGACGGACTAAGTTTTTATATTAAATAAATCCGGAAGGCGGAACACACCAAAATAAGTGGCTGCCTGATGAATCATAAATGTTAGAATTAATGCTAAATATATGTATGGACTATATATAACTCGCCCCTTTCTGCCTCAATGATGTATACAGGAGAGTAGCGTGCCAGGACGGATGACAATAACTGAATAATTGTCTAACCGGAGGTTTCTAGGCTAACGGTGGCTTTGACTTTTAGCCAACTGGAGATTCCACCAACAAACCCAGAACCCTGCGCTGCAGAAAGGGCAGCGCATAACCTCTTTGACAAATCATGCATAAACTTGGATAAAAATACCACATTGAAACCATGTGATTACAAAATCCTCCTTATCCTAGTCAATCATTCAAAAAGACGAGGCATTGAAAGTTGAACAATTCGAGTAACTTTCATAGCCAATTGTTGCTCAAATGTATAGATGCCACGGTTCATGTTTTACAAATATAAATAGAAATGATGAATGTATTAAAAAGTAATTAAACAAAACCAAACCTCTATATAATCATATTTTATATGCATTTATATATATATATATATATATTGATGGTGTTTTTGGATGTCTTAGCTAGAAGGAGGGAGGTAAGGGTGAAGAAAAAAACAGCTATGGCCTGCAGCCAAAATATATGGTCAGGAGATGCCGGAGTTGTTCCTCTGGGGCGTGCTCCAACACTCTTAAGTCAATATAATGCTTAAGAAAAAATTCGAAAGTAGGGAAGATGGAGATGGTAAAGTATGCGAGAGAAGCTCAAAGGAGGAAAAGTTAGAGAATGTTAGGTCTAGTTCTATGTTATCTTAGGTACTTTGTTTCCCACCTACCTCTTGTGTGAGATAAAGGAAAGAGGCTTAACTGAAATAGTTGACAATTGAAAAAAGGATGTTTAATTGAAAGGATGTTTACGTGGAGTTCAAGAATGATCGTAGATGAGAATTATATTTAATAATTTTAGATATATATAAGTTATATTTAATAATTTTAGATAAATTAAATATTAATTGATCAATTTTAAAATAATTATTTTCACAAATTACTGATGCAGCTTTGAATAAGTTTTTTTTTTTTGAAGGGTGAGCCATCTCTTTAGAATAGATAACGTGACTGTTTAAGTGTGCTTTATTTGAACGACCTAATAACCCAACTGTGTTGATTAATTTTTTATCGTTGATTAATTAATTTAGGTATAATAATTGTCTCCCAAGTTTAAAGGGGGTTATAAAGTGATTGCCTCAAATTGTTGACCAAGGCCTAAAAAGAGTTCTAAAGGAAAAAAGGAGCAAAAGTGCTTTGGCAGGGGTTTTTTGTGTCTCGGCGAGCTCAGCGCGATGAAGTGTTCGTTGAATGTGATTTAAGCTCTTTGGCGAGTCGTTGTGCTGAGGTGTCCCTGTAGGCAGGGCAAGTATGCTTGGCGAGCTTAATTGCCGTTGTGTCATGCTAGGAAGTAGTGATTGTCTTTGGGCGAGTCAAAGGTTTTGGCAGAGCCATAGAGACAAGTAGGTGAGGACTTAAAAGAAAAATTTTTTGTGAAAATTTTGTACTTATCTGTAAGGCATGCATGGTCAAGAAGCGTTTGGTGGGGCAGTGTGACGTACCTGTCCATGCTCTAAGCAAAGCGGCTGGACAGGTTATGTGTC
The DNA here is from genome assembly GCF_002303985.1 of Durio zibethinus. Next base: position 11,904,376 of record NW_019168381.1, on the reverse strand, counting down.
ACACTTTCTGTACGAGGTTGTCAAATGCATTTAAAGGGTGTGCATTTTGTGCACCACTTTTGAGAGGGACTGTATGTGTTTATTCTGAAAAGTGGCAATTGAAGTTTTTTTAAGGTAAGTTAATCTTGTATCGTTTATGAATCGATTAAAATGGTCTGAGCAGGTATCGTTTCAAAGTTGTCATTTAATGTTTCAAGATTCAAACTTGGTGCCATTTTACACATGCCCTTTGGTTGGGAAAAAATAGAAGACTTAGACATTTTTTACTATTTTTACTTCTGCTATTTGCTTTCTAAAAGATTGCTATCTTCGTACCTTCTACTTTTTTGTCGTTCTTACGAACTTTCAGAGTCTTTTTCTAGCAACTGTTGGGCAAGGTTCTCGTGGTTCTTACTTTTGTTTAGTATTTACGTTTGCATTTTTTGAAGAGAGAGAAAGAAGGAAATGGCTCCCAAAAGAAGTGTCGTGATTGGTAGTGTTGATGAAGAGGGTGGTTCTGGGGTTCCAGTCACCAACACCGGTGACCAAGTTAGGGAAGGGTATACTTAGAGAGCCCAAGAAAAGTTTGAAGGTAGCCAACAGAGGGGTCGCGAGGACCAGGACAATCGAACTAGTGGAAGCCGCAACAGCGGCATAGTAATTAGGTAGGGAGAGCTCCTAGTGTTGGTGCTCGTGTCCTTGCCGTTGGGGGTAGGAGGGATAAGGGTAAGAAAATGGTGTAGGAAGAGCCCAAAGGGCCTAAAGAGTTATCGCCTGGTTATTGGCCTACAAACCGTTACCCTTGCTATACTACCCATCAAAAATGATGGAACGTGAACTGGACACTGCGTCTTTCAACCGCAACGATCTTTTGTATGAGATTTCTTTGCCTTCCCAACGGTTCACCATCGGTCTAGTGGGGCCATAAGAGGACATGGCAGGGTTCTTCTTGCACAATTTTCCCTACGGCTTCCACTTACCACTAAACCCATTCTTTCAGCTTTGGCTGGCTACGCTCAATATAACTGCTAGCCAACTTGCTCCAACCACTTAGGCCATTTTGATGACGTACTTGATTTTTTGCACAATGGATGGATGGGTGCCCTTAGTGAATGTTCTCCTTACCTTGTACAGGTTGAGGGATAATTATGGTTGGTTATACTTCTTCCAAGCAAGGGATAAGGCAGTCATGGTGGAGTTACCTTTCAACGTTCACACAGATTATGAATGGTTTGTGGTGGCATACATTAGGGTAGTAGGAATGGGGTTTCCTTTCAGAATAAGATGGTCCTACGCTACCTTTGGTGAGGGAGTAGGTGTTGAAGAGCACGAAACTCTCGTACAAGAAATTAGCCACGGTTAGCAACATTTGTGATTATTACACCATCATTAGGCAGGAGCAGGCTTTGGTTGCCATTATTAAAGAGAAATTAGCTGAATAAAAGGCTTGAGAGAAAGGTGCAGTCCAAGGCAAAGACGCAGAGGCCTATCTCAAGGGCCAGAAATGTAAGTTGTGTTGTTGGATTGTTGAGTTTGTAATTGTCCTTGTAATGTTTAGATTGCTACGAGTGTTGACTTATGTTATTTGTCCTGTGACTTTCATTGCTTTTTGCAGTGAAGAGAGTGACCGTAGAGGTAAAAAAGCCTGACAAGCCAGAGGCTCACTTAAGGGATTCCTTTCGCATAGTTGCAGGTCAGTTCTTGAAGTTGTTTCTACTTCAGCTTCTGCGCCTCCTGTATCAGTTTCTGCACCAACTCTAGTCCCAGTTCCTGTACCAACTTCTGCTCCTAAAAATGAAAATGAGGAGGGTAATAGAGGGTGAAGCATGAGAGTGAGAGTGATAAGGGAGAGAGTGTGGGCGTGTCAAGTGGCAGTGGCCCCTCTGTGGGTAGTTGTTGTTGTTGTAACTAACTGTTGTTCATGTGAATTGATTCTAATTCTTGTATCTTTGTTTTGTAGAGATAGATCTTGTCTCTAAGCTCTAGAAGGCCAATGGTTAGGAAAGGCAGAAGAGTAAGAGGTCCTCTGCTGCTAATCCACCTCCTGCCAAGAGACTCGTGGTTAGAGGCCTTACAACTACTATTGTTGTAGTTGCGCCAGTTCCACCTTTGTCGTCACTTGCTCATGCTGCATCAAGCTCTGCCCCGATTGCTGTAGTAGTTACTATAGCCCCAACCAAGGTACCTACTCTTCCATCAGCCTAGATTCCTACTACCTCATCATCTGCTATCCAGTACTCTTGCTATTACAACTTCAGCATCTGTTTCAGTTCTTCTGCCTCCAACAACAACAATTGATGCTAATTTTGTGATCCAGAGGCAAGGTCAGGCAAGCTAACCACAAAATGGTTTGAGGCAAGCTTTAGGGTACATGCCCTCCTTTTTGGGTATGCTGCTGAACGGCTAGATAAAGTGAGCTCTGCAAATTTTACTATAGTGTTCAAGAGGCCCAGAACTCTATTCTCTCCTAATGCCTCGTGTGTGGGCTATTACTGGTCTGCCTAAGTTTGCTGAGAACAAGACTTGATGATTCCTACTGCTTAGCAATCTGCAAAATGAACTCCTTTTGGCTACTGAGGTAATATTTGTGTTACTGAAGTTGTGTAGTTGTTTTTAATATACGAATTCATTTTTTGCCATTGTTGTGCTTTGTACAGTCCTTGGCCACTAAAGTCTGTATTTATGAGTAGGTTAGGGAATTGGTGAAGCATCTAAATTCTAAGAGTGAGGACTTGCTCAAAGAGCACTAAAAGATTGCTGATCTACATACATTATTAAGGGATATGGACCTTTCCATTGAGGCTTGGAGACCCATATTGCCTCATTGATGAGGGACATGGACATAATGAAGGCCAAAATGAGGGAAGCCCCAAGGAAGAATTCAAATCTCGAGTAACACCTAAACACTATCAACGCTCACCTCAAGGATGCAGAAGGAGAAAGGAACATGTTAAAGGTGGAGCATGTAGAGGCTATAGCCCAAGCAGACTAGGTAAAAAAGGGCAGAGATAACGTTTTGACTGAGAGCAGGTAGGCTTTAGCTGAGAGGAATTAGGCTATAGTAGACAAAAATGAGGCGTTGGCCCACACTTTGCCAGTAAAACAAGAGCTCGCCAAACTTAAGGCCGAGCGGGAGATTGAGAAGGTAGAATCCTCCCAAAGAGTTGAGAAACAAAATGCTGAATGGACCATGATGTGCATGAATGCTAGGTTGTAGTACACATCGTCTACATTGTATCAAGTGCAACTCCATATGAGGCCCTCGAATTTGAGGGATATAGACTTTACGGAGATGAGGGAACCTCTAGAGGGCTTTAATGTGGAATGTATTGAAGATTTTGGCCCTACTGGAGGGATTAAAGGCCTCTATAGAGCCATCTGAAGAACTAGCTATAACTGGTGCAGGTCCAGACTTAAACACTTTCCCTGTCTCTGCCGATGATGGTGAGGCTAGCAGTTTTGACGTTGAGTATACTCCTGAAGGGGATGGAATGGTCATTAATGCTGTCATTTCCCCACCTTTGGTAAGCTTGCAATATACTGATTGAAAGGCCATCTGCTAAAGCTCTTGCCCCGTCTGCTGAAGCTAACTCTACTCCATCAACTGCAAGAATGATATTATCGCTGCCCCATAGGGCTTTTTTTTACGCTTTTTTATTGTTTTTTTCAGTTGAAAGTTTGACTTGTACTTTTTCCTTTTTTATCATTGATTTACACAATTTATAACTAATTATGAGATGAATCCTTTCGCCATTCACTATTTTGATTCATTTTACTAGTTTGATAACCTATTTGCAATTGCCAGTCATAACTCAAACATGTATTTGCTTGTATAATAAAGGACTAAACTAAAAGGAATGTTCCATTTTGTGCCAGGATGATAAAGCGAAGGATTCTGTCCTATCTTAACACAATAATCTGACTAAGTTCAAATTTTGTCAGTTTTTAATAGAGATTAAGTTGTACAGCAAACTCTTTGCACTGAGATTGAACTTTAAAGATTCATATTATTCGAGCCAAGTAGTGTGGTCAATGTCATAGAATTGACATGTAATGGGTCAAGTTGTTCCCCAAAATATAACAAAGCAATATAAGTTAGTATTGTGAACTAAACTTTTCTTCATCAAGAAGATAAAATTTTAGACTTGATGGTGTAGCCTCTTGGCTAACGTTAAAGGTTACAGGAAGAATAAATCAATAAAGGCAAGCATTGCCTCTAAATACTTAAATGTAATAATGGAAATAAAATGGTTTATTAAAAATAACAAACTGTACCTTACTATGAGAAAGTTGATTTACTATCTGACTTTTGGCGTGTCAGTCTTATTTTAGTTAGATTGGTATGATGTTGATTCTAACAAGATAGAAAGTTGATGCATAGAGTGCATTAGGCATGTCAACCGAAAAGCCCTAACACAAGAGATAAAGGTGCCAAGGGCATATTGGGCTTGTTGACGTGGAGCCTTGACACAAGAGATGAAAGTGCAAGGGGTACATTGGGCACGTCTACAAAAAGTGGGATGTATGTTATCTCATATGTCTTAACACAATAAAAAATGACGAGCGAGGCGCATTGTGTCTGCAGGAAGTGGGTTCTATATTAGACCATATGTTTTAAAATGATAAAAGATGGTGCACGGGGCACATTGAGCGTGTCAACAAGAAGTGGAGACAGTGTTAATCCATATCCCTTAACATGATAAAAGATGGCGTATATGGCATGTTGAATGTATCGGTAGGAAGTGAGAACTGTGTTAACCCATATGCCTTAACGTGATAAAAAATGCGCATAGGATGCGGTGTAAGATAGAGTTTTCAGAAAGGCGATATAATGCTATCCATCTTCATTAAAATGTTTCTTATACAAAATCGCTTATAAGCAAGTGTAGTTAATCTCAAATACATAGCTTAAAAATACATAGGTATTGGAAAGTAAACAAAGAAATTTAAAAATGCTACATAAACATAAACAGCTTGGCTATATGTAGTACTTCTTTAAGTGAGCAGTGTTCCAAGTCCTTGGAATGTGGTTGCCCTACATGTCCTCCAGCCTATATGATCCAAACCCAATGACAGTTGAGACTTTATGGTCCTTCCCAGTTAGGCAATAGCTTTTTCCTTTCACTCATTTTTTGAATACTAGGTCACCAACTTGGAAGTGTCTGTGCTTAACTTTGGAATTGTAATACTTGATAACTTGTTGAGCTCTGGTAGCCATTTTAGCTTCAACAAGTCCTTGGTTTTTTGTAACAAATCCAAGTTAACCTTCAAAGCATCTTCATTCTAGCTAGGGTCAAAATGTACTATCCTAAGCATATTTACACCCATTTCAATAGGTATAATTGCTTTTGTCCCATATGTTAATATGAAATGTGTTTCACCTTTGGCTGAATGATCTGTAGTCTTAATCACCTAAAGTATACCAGGGGTCTCCTTTACCCATGCCTCTTTTGTTTAATCCAACTCTTTTTTGAAGGTCGTTAAAATTTTTTAATTCATGGATTCTACCTACCTATTCGTTTGTAGGTGAGCCAATAACCTATGTCCTAAGGCCACTTTGAAGTTTTGATAAAATCATTTCAACTTGATAGCCTAAAATTATGTTATATTGTTTACCATAATGGTATAAGGGAGACCAAACCTACATAAGATATGTTTCTAGATAAATTTTTTCACTATTTTAATCGTGATGGTGGCCACTGGTTCACCTTAAACCATTTCATAAAGTAGTCACAAGGCAATTTATAAACTTTTTTTGGGTAATTGCTATAGGAAATGGCCTCAAAATATCAAAACCCCACTATACAAATGGCAATGGGCTGAAAATCTGATTAAAGGCTTTTGCTGGTCGCCTAAAGGCTTTGGCAAAATTTTGGCACTTATCACACCTCTTAACCAACTCTACTGCTATTTTCTTCATTGTGGACCAATAATAGCCCTATCTTAGCACTTCTTGTGCTAAGGTTTGGTCACCTACATGATGACCACACACCCTTTCATGAATTTCTTTTAAAACATATTCTAATTCAGATAGGGAGACACATTTAAAGAAGGGGCTGAAAAGGCTTTCTTATACCAATTGTCTTCCACTAATGCAAATCATGTTGCTTTTTTTTGTACCTTCTTACGTTTTGTATAGTCAAAAAGGTACTTCCCTTTGAGAAACGCTTTAATAGGGGCCATTTAATTGTCTTCTTCTTTTATACACAAAACAAGTGGATTTTATGAGTACTTGGGTGTGGGCACATACTTTAATACTATTTTTTCACACTTTTTTATCATAATAGATACTGGTAACTTAGACAAAAGGTCAGTCTTAATGTTGTTAGCATGAGGGACTTGATGTAAAGTCATTAAGGTGAAAGACTAACTTAATTGGCATATAATTACATGGTACTTTGTGAGCGTAGGGTCTTTGACTTTATACTCACCATTCACTTGGTGGGTGACTAATTGGGAGTTTGTGATACAATTAAGTCTTTGGCATTTAGACTTGCTACCAATTCTAATCCTATCGAAAGATAATCTATATTGCCACTCTTACTCCTTTAGGCTAAATAATAAAAATTCTTATGCTAGAGCTATATTTTCTTGATGAACTATCCACATATAATAACCATATGTGCTCTAGCAATAGGCCTACCACTGGGGGATGCTAAATAATTTGAATAGGTAGTTTGAGAGGTTAGTTAGCTTTCTATTTTTGCTTTTTTGAAGTTCTGCTTGGGTATATTTGATTTGGGATTTTTGATTTATAGGCAGGGGTTGAGTTTGAGATTTGGGATGTTTTACAGTTTTTTTGCTATTGTGTTCCTGCCTCAGATGTTAAGGAATATTCGATAAAAAAGTCTACTAAAGCTTGGGCCTTGATGGCCTTGGCTTATACTCAATATGAAACTCACTAAATTTGACACTCTACCTCATTATTCTTTCTAAAATGTCTATTTTGTGCAAGACATCCTTGAGTGGTTGATTTGACAGCATAATTATGGCATGTGCCTCAAAATGCTGTCTCAATTAGCTAGCTACCAAGACTAGCGTAAAAGCTGTCTTCTCAAGCCTTGTGTAATTAACCTTGACATTCTGTAAGGCCCTACAACATAATACACTGGCACTTGGCTGCCATTGGCTTCCTTTACTAACATTGCTGCCATTATTTCGTTAGAAGCTACCAAGTATACATATAGAGGCTCACCAAAAACAAGGCTGGTGAGTAAATGTGGTGAATAGAGATACTGCTTAAGCTCTTTGAAGGCCTTCTAGCACTGTTCATCCTATTTGAATTTGGTACGACTTCGAAGAATCATGAAAATTGGTAAACACTTATATGCCAACTTGGACAACAACCTATTAAGGACTGTCACTCACCTTGTTAATCTCTACATATCCTTGGTAGTTCTTAAAGGCTCAAGTTTAAAATAGCTATCACTTTCTTGGGGTTTGCCTCTATGACTCTGTTATATACCATGAAGCCTAAAACTTTTTTGCCTCTACACCAAATGTACAATTGATGGTATTAAACTTTTTTCAATACTTTCTCAAAATGACAAAGGCTTCTACTAAGTCTTGTACATGTTGTTCCAATGAAGGGCTTTTCACTAACATATCATCTTCATACACCTCTAGAGATCACCCAATCAGCTCTTTAAAAATCTTATCTAGTAACCTCTGGTATATGGCTTTTGCTTTTTTTAGCTTAAAACACATTACTGTGTAATAAAATAAACCATCCTTGCTAATGTAGTAGGTCTTCTTTTAATCTATTTTTGCCAGTTTAATCTGATTGTACCTAAAAAAAGCATCCATAAAGTTTAAGTATTTGTGACCCATACAATAATCTATCCACTAATGGCAAAGGGAAATTATTTTTAGGGCATGCCTTGTTCAAATTTGTGAAGTCTATATGCATTCTTCATTTACCATTTACCATTTGCTTTATTCACTAAAACCATATTGGCAAGCCAGGCAGGGTACTTAACTTCCTTGATATATCCAACAACCAGCAGCTTCTCAACTTTTTCTCTCAATGCTTGGTGCAGACATCCTATTTTGTCTAAGATTTTTAATTGATTAGGGCTCAATCCAAACTTAATTGTAGGGTTTTTGTTCATTTTTATTTTAGATTTTATTTTATTTTTATCGTAGTTACTTATTTTATTTATTTTATGGTTTATCTCTATTTTTTTCCTTTTTTTTCTTCTTCATTATCAGATAAAACTAGAAGTTTGAGATTAGGCTTGATGATATTCGTTATAAAAAAGTATAAGATTAAGTGCTAAGCTTGGAATTGATTTGAAACATTATTAGTTTTGTTTTATAAATCCTTGCAATTCGTAACAAAAGCACCAATGAAAAGGCAACAATTCAGAGATACATTCTTGGATCACACAAGCCTACAATTCTTTCTGTTTTCATCTATAAAGTTTCAATCTAATCCCTTTACCATACATACAAAGAAAGCAATATATAATGATCAGATAAAAAACCATTGAGAAACAATAGAGAAAGCGGCTATTAGTAGTTTTTTATCACCATTTTTACCTCATAATTCCAGTAATAACCTCACCATCTCCTTTGCCAAAATACCCCTATCTTAATTGAAACCACTCGTCACCAGAAACTATAGCTCAGTAATTTTATCAATGTACCACACCAACATTAATCCATCCTTGCTTGCACAACCACCACCAAATCTGTCGTCTCTCATTTAGACCACCCCACCATCAAAACCATATTGCCATTGACGGTCAACCTATTGCCACCACCAAATTAGCCTAAACTCCACCCAAAATAGCCCATTACTCTTTATTATACATTACCCCAAAACAAACAACAATCTCATTATCACTGAACCACCGTCCACACCATTGTTGAGACCCATTCAGTTGCACCCAACACTGTTAACACAAATTTAGAGAAAAGAAAAATTTAAGTCAGAAACCCAAAGAGATCAAAAATGAAAAAATAAAGAATCGAATAAAGAAGAAAAGCAGAAGAGTAAAAAGGGAAAGAAAAAACCTACCTCTAGTAGTAACGATGATAGGTGATAGTCAGTGTAACTTCTAAAAGATATAAACAATGAGGACGAAGAGCTTGATAGTGAAACAACATATTGAAAGTTAGAGAAGATCGGACAGTGGAAAAGGCTAAAATGGGAAAAGAAAAACCACAGCTTAAGTTTCAGATCTATGCCTTTAAGAAGCAATTTACTATAAAATGAGCCCATATTTGAGATGAGGAGAATGAGAAGCAGTGATGGTGAAAATTTTGGCTTGATTGGACATCAGATGATGTAGAGTACAACGACGTCGATGCTGGGATCTAGGAACCCTTAAAGTTTTTGACTTGAGTTCTTTTGTTCCTAGAGAGAGAAATGGAGAAAGGAAAGAGGACAAAGAAGGAAAAAGTGAGGTCTAAAGAAAAAAGATTAAACTTTGGCTTTTATAGCCAAGTAAAACGACATCATTTTGGACATTATAGAAAAGGGTAGGATCCACGTGTTCTAAGTGGATGACTTGACCTAGCGTAACCGAACTGGTAACCCGTCTCTTTGGCCTTGTGGCTAAGTCGAGTCAAGCTGTTCTACTAGCCGCTCTAGCCAGTTCCTGTGCCTACAGCTAAGCTGTGATACCAGCCAAATCGAGCTAATTTTTTATGGTATTTTCTTTCCATTTTAATTTGTTTATTTTTTTCAATTTATTTATTTATTTATTATTTTTTGAAATAGATTGTAAGAATGGATTTTAGGAAAAGTTAGAAGAAATAAATAAAATAAAACATTAATAATTTTTTTAGAATAAATAATAATTATCCAATGATGAAATTTTTAGAAATTGTAAATGGTAAATTTCTATAAAATTCTTGGGTAAGAAATTTTTTTCTAAATTTATCCCAAATGGTAGGATAATTTAGATAAAATTTCAATAATAATAATTAATAATTATTTTCAATTCAAAAAATAAAAAAATAATAATTTTCATATTATTTTCTTTCAAAAAATAAAAAAACGAAAAAAAAATTTCTAAATAAACTCAAATGGTGAAAAATTTAGAAATCAAAAAGAAAATTTCTAAATTGGCCCAAATGGTGAAAAATCTAGAAATAAAACTTGTAAAATAAAAAAATAAATTTTGAGGATGAAATTCTTAGTAACCACACATGGATGATTATCTAAGAAAATTTTAAAGGAGAAGATATTTCTAATTTCTCTCAAACAGTAGAATAATTAGATATACTTTCAATAAAAAAAAGATAAAAATAATTAAAATTTTCTAACAATAAGCCTCTTCAAGAAAACAAATGGGATTCTTGAATACTCTTGAGGTGAGAAAGTATTTTTAAGAATTCTACCAGATTGATGGAGAAATCTTAAAAGTTATTTCCAATATTCAATATAAAAATTTAAGACCATTAGAATTAAAATCTTAGGATAATTCAAAATTAAATGGTACCATCTTAGGATGGGCGTTCTAAGGGTGCTATAACCTTACCCATATGTAATCAAACTCCCAAACCTAGTTTTGTTCAAAAGGTCAGAACCTATTCTTTAGGGACCCTTAGTCAACCTTAGAAGTTTTTTTAAAGGATATATTCATTAAATGGCCAATCACATTTAGATAAAATATTGGTGGTGACTCTTTAGTTTGTGTCTAGCTATAGATTTACAGATCTATATGTTATGACAGTTTGGCGAGTCCACTAGAGATTGCTAGAGAGTCGACCATAAATTTTTAAATTTATCTTATCCTTTGATCTAATGGCTTTAAAATGTAATGATTATGTTATTTGTTTACTAACGTTTTTCCCTTTTTGTTTTGATTTATGGGGTTGAAAATTTTATGTTCCTTCACATACACTATCACATGCATTTGCATTACACAAGCTCTATACTCGAACTTTGTCCTTCTTAGAAGGGAGTAAAATACTTACACTATTGTAAGATGATAATCTCCATAATGGCTAGCGAAATACTCTCACTCAAATTGAATCATTGCCGTTGGTAGCCTGTAATAGGTGAGGATTGAAATGTCTTACTAGCCTGTAATGGACAATGATGTAAGGAACAATTTAGGAATCTTTAGTGTCAAAGTCACCTAACCTAGCATATAATCTACACTTAATAGGCCAGTCTTAAGATAAAGCCATTTTTACATGTTGATAGATGTAACCCAAAATTAGGACACAAGAAGGAACAATTTGTGTGATATATTGATTATCTAACCATTTTATTTGTTTGACTTTATGCATTTGCATCATTTCAATTAGTGTTTCCATTTAATTCCATGTGCCATTTCATTATCATGTTTAATATTGTGCATTTGCATCATTTTCATATAAAAAATATTTGTCACATATTAGTTATTGATAAATCAGATCTCATACCTGTATAATATTAGTGCATTACATTCATGCATTAAAATATTGAACATAAAACATGTCTAATAACAATGTAATTTGGTACTCAAAGTTCGAAGATAGCTCCACCAAGCAAGAAACCCACACAATCATCTCACCAATACAATACAAGAGCTTGAGCCAAACAAATAGAATAAGAAAATTCCAATCATCTTGAAAAGATAGAGAGAGCTCAAAAAAAGCTAGAAGGGGAGTTGAATAAGATTCTGAAAGCTTTGAATAAGTTAAACATAGGGAAGGGTATAGAAGAAAATACTAGCCAATAGGATCATCCATCACAAGAGGTGACTGACCCCCTATACCCTCCTAGTTTTGGGCTGCATTAAGCTTAGTCCACACGAGATGCACCACCATAGTAGTTCACATACCTTGAAGGGTATACATACCCCAAAATTCCATCAAGTTCAAATCTAGGGCATTATCATACCTATATAAATCCTGTCTTTATTGAGAAGGTAGCAAAACTAATCAAGGTCCCTGATATGAACGATATAAAGGAAAAAGAGAAAGAGATAACCAAAAAGGAAAGAGTCGATGGGGAACTCAATAGTTGACAAAAAAATACATATGTTTAAGGAAAGGTTATGAGTTATAGAGAGAATTGGTTTTTATGGTTTAGTGGATGTTTTCTGGGCTCTGTTTAGTCCCAAATGTTGTTATTCCTTGAAAGTTCAAAGTACCAAAGTTTGCAAAATATGATGGCACAAAGTGTTCAATGACCCACATTATTATGTATTATCGAAAAATGGTTGTCTATGCTAATAATGAAAAGTTGTTAATGCATGTTTTCAAGACAGTCTTGTTGGTTTTGTTACTAATAGTATGTCCAGTTGGATAGAACCCGCTTTCACTCCTAAAGTGAGATGGCCTGTGACTTTATCAATCAATATCAGCATATAATAGATATAGCTCTTGATCGTATTTTTCTATAGAATATAGAGAAAAAGGTAACTGAATAATTTAAGGAGTATATCCAGAGGTAGAGAGACATAACTACTCAAATTCAGTCACCTTTGATTGAGAAAAAACCACAATATTGATTATAAGCACTTTAAAATCTCTTTATTATGAAAAGATGATAGGCAATGTAATGAAGAACTTCGCTAATATGATGATTTTAGGAGAAATTATTGAAAATGCCATCAAGAGTGAAAAGTTTCAAGAAAGAAAAGCTACTAAAAAATGAGGGTTGCCTAAAAAGAAAGAAACTGAAGCCCAAGTTGTGAATTTTAATAGGCAACAATTCTGAAGCTATGCTCTATATCCACCACCTATTCATCATATTTACTATCCCATAGTTAATTGTATTGGGCAAGCCCCTTACCAACCATATCCACAACTAGCTTACCAACGAATCTACCAATCAACTTTTCAAATACCTATATATAGGTCTAGTCATATCACTACATCAGCTTCAAAACCTAACAACCAAGCGAATGTTTTAAGGAGATCTCAAAATAACTAAGAAAGGGCCCATATTAATCCATCCCTATGACTTATATTGAGTTATTCCTAAAATTGGTGAAAAATGACTTGGTGTCTCTAGTTATTTTTGAACCATTAAAGCCACCTTATCCAAAATGGTATGATGCTAATGTCATATGTGATTATCATAATAAGAATATTAGTCATTCTATTAAAACGTGTCCTACTTTCAAACACAAGGTGCAAAGTTTGATCTAAGAAGGCCTAGTGAGTTTTAACGAATCAAAAGACAAGATGTCAACAAAAATCTTTCACCTGATCACACAGGGGCATAATTTTGAAAAGACTGTTAAGGTTGGTTGAATGTTGCTTGTCATTTTGGGATTTTTTTAAAGTAATGTTAGGATTTTTTTTATGTAATAAGATTTCATTTTTTATTATTTTAATAAAAGACAAGTATGATGCATTTCATTACATTTTATCTTTCATCCCAACCGCTATTCCATGCTTTGTTTTTTTTTTCATGTCTTTTTATTATCATTCTCAATGATGAATGTTTAGACAATGATAACAATAATTTTGAGATTTAATTTTGATAACTCATTCACATTGATCTATAAAGACTATTTAAGCAAAAGAAGCAAGTAGCTAGCAGATATGAAATAGATATATCTTGAAGATATGTAGTCTTTTATAATGATCCATGAGTTTATCTTTGTTCAATAGATGATCTTTAAAGAAAGCATTCATATTTAAGATGAAAAATATCTATTTTATTTTTTACCATTTCTAAAATCATACATTACTACCTTTTTTGAGCCTATTATGATTTGATTTTTATCAAAAACCTCAACCAAGGATCACCATCCATATTGGAGGGTAAATTTTGATAAAAACATACTTAAAAAAAGAAAGAGGTAAAAGATCACAAAAGGTTTTAAAGATAGAGAGTAAAAACAAAAAAGAGAGGAAAGAAGAACCCCTTACAAAAAAAATAAATACCACAAATGATTTGGGACAAAAAAATGAAAAATCTTTTGTGAGGAATAAGATGAATGAAAAAAAAAACAAAAATACTGAAATGATATGGAATGGGGCAAAGTGCCAAGTTGCATCACATGATGAAAAATGATCTTTTAGTTTGAACCCTTTTAAACAATATATTTTGAGCTATTTTATCCATTTCTTTCATAATCCCTCAGCATAACCTACATTACAACCTTTAAAAGTCTACTTTGATTAAATGTGAGTGTTTAAATTGAATGATCATATGTTGCACTAAGGCATGCTTGTGATAGAGTAATGAAATCATGATCTGATTGATGTATAGGAGATGGCAATAATGGATGAAGTAAAAAAAAGAAAAATGTGAAATGTGAAAAAAATGAAAAAATGAAAAAAAAAAGAAAAAAGAAAAACTCAAATTGAAAACCCAAAAAAGTGATTTGGGAAAAAAATGTATAAGCTAAGAGTTAGATGGACAGTTCAACATATGAAAAATGTCATTCAAAGATCCACCAAAGCTAGGATAAAGTTAGATGAGCTCAAAATGATTACAAAAGATAATAAAATGAGTTTTTGAAAAAGAATTTTAGATTAATGTTAAGAATTGTTTGAATATTCATTGTCTGGACATTGTTGTACCATTCAATACCATCCCTAATGATATACTTTGAATTTGTTCATTTGCCTAGTTATTTTTTACTAGACTTATTCTTATATTAATTACCTTTATCCCAATTCACCTTGTACTCTCTTATTTTTGCATCCCTAAAATAAATCGAGAAAATAAATGATTGCATTATATTTGTCAAGAATTGAAATGATAATAAATGAATGATAGTATTGAGAAAAGATTCATGCATTCTTTTGAAAAGAAATTTGGCGGGTAAAAAAAATGAAAAGATAGAAGAAGCCTAATAAGATTATTTGAAAAGACACACAACATGACCAAATGATGAACATGGTAATGAATTGGTCAACATAACTTATGATTTATGATCAAATGATGAAAATAATGTGAATTAGCAAACAAACTTTGTTATGAAATTGCTAGTGCTGTGAAGCCTGTAAGTTGAGATTAAGTGATGGAAATAATGTAGAGCAGTTGATGGAATTTGTTCTGAAATTATTAGTGCTGAGATGCTAAAAAGGGAAAAGATGAGATAGTGGAATCTTGAGAATCTTATTACCATAATTAATTAGAATTTCATGACATTAATGACATATGTATTACATGCATTGTGTAAGCATTGTAGCTTGAAAAATACATGTATATAACTTGTTGAATATTTAAAACTTTGGTTTGACCATGCATTTGTATCATGTAGTGAACAATAGACTCATGGTTTGAGTATAACATCTGCATTATTGTGAGAATCTAGATTGTTGTATTTCCATCATTATCATGACATTCTTTATATACAAAATTTTGACTTTGATGAAAGATTGAGAATTTTCATGACAAGAAATTTTGAACTTTTTGAAGAAAGCTTTTTAAGATAAGGTTGGGAATCCTTAAATGGAAAAATGTTTTATGAGGAAAACATTTTGAATTCTAAAGTTGTGGAATTTTCTAAAGATGCATTTTTAATGTTTTAAATGGGAATCTTTAAGGAGTTTTAAATAAGATTCTTTAAGAAGTTTTAAATGATAATTTTTAGCAAATTTTAAATGAGAATCTATAAGAAGTTTTAAATGAGAATTTTTAATAAATTTTAAATAAAAATCTTTAAGAAGTTTTAAATGAAAATCTTTGAATTTCATATGAGAATCTTTAAGAAATTTTAAATTAGAATCTTTAAAAAGTTTTAAATGAGAATCTTTAAATTTTAAATGAGAATCTATAAGAATTTTTGAATAAGAATCTTTGAATGAGAATTTTTATCTTTGAGTTTTAAATGAGAATCTTAAGAATTTGTGTGAATCTCCAAAGATTTTTTTACTAAGAATCTTTGAAGTATCGGATATGAATCACTAAAAGTTTTCAAATGAGAAGCTTTGAAATTTTGGATGTGAACCCTTAAAATTTTCAAATATAAACCTTTGAATTTAAATGTGAAACTCTAAAATTTATTGAATATGAATCTTTGAACTCGAATAGTAAGTTTTGAAATTTTGGATAAAATCCTAAAGTTTTAAAATGAAAGAATCTTTAAAATCTTGAAAGTGAATCCTTAAAGTTTACAAATAATAATAATAATAATAATAATAATAATAATAATAATAATAATAATAATAAATGACTTTTAAGGGTGAATCTCTAGAATCTTGTGAATCTGAATTCTTACGATTTTGAAATTTTGAGAATTAAATTCTTGTAAAACTGAAATCTTGTGAATTTGAATTCTTATGAATCTAAAACTTCTTGCGAACTTACAAATTCTTGCAAACCTGAAATCCTAGATGGTCAAATTCTTGTGAGCCCAAAATCTTTGCGAATCAAATTCTTGTGAATCTAAAAATTCTTGGGAATCTGAAAATTCTTGTGAAACTAAAAATTTTTGTGAATATTTAAATTACAAACCTTGGAATTTTGAAATTGTGATTTTTTGAACTCAAATTGTGAATCTTTGAGTTTCAATTGCAAATGTTGGATTATAAAATTTTTGAATGTTTCAAATTGTGAATTTTTTAAGTTTTGGGATTTTGTAATTGTTGTTAAGTCACACTTGGACATAATAACGTGTCTATGTCTTTGCACAATTCCTATTTCATAAAAAATGCGCAAAGAGGAGCAACTATAGACACCTCATTTTGTTCAAAATTTTTTGTCGATTGGGGCTCAATCTAAGCTTGATTGTAGGTTTTTTATTCATTTTTATTTTAGATTTTATTTTGTGTTTATCATATTTACTTATTTATTTATTTATTTTGTGGTTTATCTCTAGTTTTTTTTCTTTCTTTCTCCATTATTTGATAAAACTGAAAGTTTGAGATTAGACTTGATGATATTCGTTATCAAAAAGTATAAAATTAGGTGTTAAACTTTAGCTTTGTGAAATGAATTGGAATTGATTTGAAACACTATCAATTTTGTCTTATAAATCCTTGCAATTCACAACAAAGGGACCAATGAAGAGGCAACAATTCAGAGATACATTCCTGGATCATAAAAACTTATAATTGTTTTTATTTTCATCTATGAAATTTCAAGCTAATCCCTTCACCATACATACAGAGATAGCAATATACAGTGATCAGATAAAAAACCAGAGAGAAACAATATTAGCAATTTTCAATAACCATTTTTACCCCACAACTCTAGCAATAAACTCACCATCTCCTTTGCCAAAACACCCCTATCTTAATTGAAAGCACTCGTTACCAAAAACCATAACTCAGTAATTTCATTAGTGTACCACACCAATATTAATCCACCCTTGCTGGCATGACCACCACCAAATTTGCCATCTTTTATTTAGACCACCACCAAATCTACCATCTGTCATTTAGATCACCCCACCATCAACACCATACTACCATTGACGGTCAACCTATTGCCACCATCAAATCAGCCTAGACTTCACCTAAAACTACTTATTTCTTCCTACTATACACTACCTCAAAATAAACAACAATCTCATTATCACTTAACACCTTTCACGTTATTGTCGAGACCCATTCAACCGTACCCAACACTGTCAACACAAATTTAGAGAAAAAAAAATTTAAGTCAAAAACCCAAGGAGATCAAAAATGAAAAAAAAAAGTGAATAAAGTGGAAAAGGAAAGAAGTAGAAGAGGCAAAAAAA
This sequence comes from Durio zibethinus, assembly GCF_002303985.1. The sequence continues at coordinate 11,886,803 of NW_019168381.1, read as the reverse complement.
ACCCACCTCTAGTAGTAGTGGTGATAAGCAATGGTTGGCATCACTTATGGGAGATCTGAATAGTGATGACGAAGAGCTTGACGAGAGAAACAACATATTGAAAGTTGGAGAAGATCGAACAATGGAAAAAGCTGAAACAGGGGAAAGAAAAACCATAACTTAAGCTTCAATATATGCCTTTAAGAAACGATTTACAATAAAACAAACCCATATTCAAGACAAGAAGAGTGAAAAACAACGACGGTGAAAATTTTGGCCTGAATAGACACCAAACGATGGCAAAGTACAACGACACCGGTGCTAGGATCTAGGAACCCTTGAAGTTTTTTACCAGAGTTCTTCTATTTCTAAAAAGAGAAATGAAAAAAAAAAAGAGAAAAGATAAGGTAAATGTGAGGTCTAAAGAAAAAAAAAGATTAAACTCTGGCTTTCATAGCAAAGTAAAACAACGTTATTTTGGACATTATAGAGAAAGGCAGGATCCGCGTATTTTCTAAGTGGATGACCCAACCTATAGTATGACCCCAACCTTTCTTTTTAGCCTTATGTTAAAGCTAAGCCAAGCCATTCCACTAGCCACTTCAATCAATTTTCTGTTCCTACAATCGAGCCACAATACCAGCCAATTCGAGCTTTTTTTTTTTGGTATTTTTTTTCATTTTTCTTTATTTTTTTATCAATTTATTTATTTGTTTTTTTCTTTTTGAAATAGCTTGTATGAATGGATTTTAGGAAAAGTTAGAAGAAATAAATAAAATAAAACATTAATAATTTTTTAGAATAAATAATAATTATCCAATAATGAAATTTTTAGAAATTACAAATGGTAAATTTCTATAAAATTCTTAGGTGAGAAATTTTTTTCTAAATTTGTCTCAAATGGTGGAATAATTTAGATAAAGTTTTAATAATAATAATTAATATTTATTTTCAATTCAAAAAAATAAAAAAGCAATTGTCATGTTATTTTCTTTCCAAAGATAAAAAAAAAAAAAGAATTTCTAAATAGACCCAAATGGTGAAGAATTTAGAAATAAAAAAAAATTTTCTAAACTAGCCCAAATGGTGAAAAATCTAGAAATAAAATATGTAAAATAAAAAATAAACTTCGAGGATGAAATTCTTAATAATCACACATGGATGATTATCTAATAAATTTCTAGGTGAGAAGATATTTCCAATTTGTCTCAAATGATAAAAAATTAGATATATTTTCAATAAGAAAAGATAAAAATAATTAAATTTTTTCGACGACGGAGCCTCTTAAAAAAACAAATGGGATTCTTCAATACTCATGAGGTGAGGAAGTATTTTTAAGAATTCTACCAAATTGATGAAAAAATCTTACAAGTTATTTCCAATATTCAATATAAAAATTTAAGACCATTAGAATTAAGACCTTTAGATAATTCAAAATTAAATGGTACCATCTTAAGATAGGCGTTGTAAGGATTCTATAACCTTCCCACACGTAATCAAAATCTTGAACCTAGTTTTGTTTAGAAGGTTAAAACCTATTCTTTAGGGACCATTAGTCAAGCTTAGGAGTTCCTTAAAATGATAGATTCATTAGGTGGCCAATCACACCTAGATAAAATATTGATGGTGACTCCTTAGTTTGTGTCTAGCTATAGATTTACGAATCTATATGTTATGACACTTAAGTTTGCTCAAAGGCAAACTTTCTATTTTTTTGCTTAATCGGTTTGATAGTTAGATCTACATTCAAGTGATAAATGATAATACGCTATTAATGCCAACAATATCTACTCAGACCATGCAAAGACATCAGTATTCTTTTGCAAGAATAAATGAAGCATATCCTTTGTCTTAACATCTAACAAAGAATGTGCTTAAGTGGTGAGACATGAGTTCGATGGGTAAAGTGAAATTGGTATAGTTTGCTTGACAATGTGAGCGTCATATTCCTTGGTCTCATCTTGTGCATCCAGGCTGTCAATGCTCAAAGTGTGGGCTAAAGCTAAGTTTATAACATGGACTCATAAGAAGAGATGTGTTTTGGAATCCTCTATAGATGGAGTTAAGGAAAGGTTAATGCTTTGGGTTTTTTATTTTCTTTTCTAGGTAAATTGAAAGCTCAAAAGGTGGCACTGGTGACCTGTCACCTAATATGTTTTCATGTATCTTACTCTAGTAAATGTAGGAAATTTAACCTTTAAATAATAAATAGTAGCTGTCATAACGTATCGGTCCAGAGACTCAATCACTAGACATAAAAATAAAAATTATAAAAAATACAATGAGTTGCTATCAATTTTTTTTAGAGTGCGATTGGCCATCCAAAAATTTTTTGTTTTAGTAAAATAATAAAATGAGTTTAAAATTTATTAAAAATATAGTTTCAGTCTATGAAAATAGGATTAGGTTGAGAGTCGATTACGAATGGAGAAAGATCAACACCCCTATAGTGCCCATAAAATAGGTACCAATTAATCATGTGCTATTTATAATTTTAGACAAAAAAGGTTTTTTTTATATGAAATTTAATTATAATTCCCTTCATTTTTAAGAAATAAAATTAGTTAAAAATTTTATTTAGAAATACCATGAAAATCTCTAAATTAAAGAAATACCTTAAAATTCTCCTACATAAAGGCAGAATTCAAAAATAATCCTTTTCGTCCATGATTTTCCACAACATTTTCTTAAAAATAAAAATAATATTCTTCAAACATAATAACTATTGGTGACTCTCTAACATCTAGATAAAGTATAGAAAATTATATTTCCTAGAATACACTATAGGAAATGGAGATTTAGTAGCACTTTTTTAGTGACATTTTATTACAAACACCATTAGCTAAAGTTTTTATAATTTTAGCTATGTTTTTTAGACAAATGCTGCAAAATAAACATATAACGGCATTTGAAATTGTAAACGCCACAAATTGCAAAAATTTAACATTGTTTGTAATTAGAAACATCATTAATTTATAAAATATAGTGGCATTTGTTGTAAAACACCTATATTTTTATAATTTAGTGGCATTTGTATTTGCAAATGCCACTAATTGATCAACCCATCCCATGCTACTTAGCAACATTTTCTATAAAAAAAAGGCCTCCAATTTGTCGGATAAGTTTCCTAAAAAATAAGAAATTTACCCAGCCTTATATTTTCCCTTTTTTTCTTCCTACCATTTGGTTCTTTTCTACCATTCTCTGCTGTAAATTTTCCTCTCAATTTTTCTTCATTTTTCTTTCCTTTTCTTTTCCTATTCTTTTCCTTTGATTTTACTCATACCAAATAACTAATTTCGCAAAATTGTGCTGTAATCTATTTTAGCAAAACTATGCTACAACTCATTTCAACATCCATCGATGGTGAGATAAATCCCAGTTCGATCCACGATGATTTTTTGGTTATCGATTCAGGTCTGCTCATATTTTGGTGATTTCTTCTATGGTAAACCTATTTTTTTTTTTCTATTTAAGGTTTAATTATTTGTTTTAAATTTAACAAATATGTTTATGGTTTATAAATTCTCATTTAATGGTGGAACGTGTAAGTCTGTTTGTTGAAAGAAAATCGAGCCCTAGAATTCAATGAGAAGGAACTTAATTTGATGGGCAGTAACAACGGCTATTAGGTATTTGTAGAGGTAGGTTTTAAGTAGAGTTTAGTTAGATACAAAGGAAAAAAAAAAAGATATATGTATAGAGAATGAGGAAAAAGATACTAATTTTTAAATTACTCTAAAAAGTTACCTTTTTGAGTAGTTTAATATCAGCAGACATTGAATTTGATTTTTTGCAAAATTTTATCCCTATGGTCCCTTTGATGCTTTTTTGCTTAAACTAAGAAGGAAGGTTAGTGCTCTTGTATATGGTGTTGCTTATTTTTGTACTATGTCAATGGTTAATCTGCTAGGCCCAAGTGTTAACTAATATTAGTCCATTTATCACTAGATTTTATGTCATACTGCAAGCTCTTGACATCTTCTACTATTTTATCTGACACTACAATTTCAATAACCATTTACTTCAACAATCCATAAGTAACAAAATTGACAATACATATATAGGGTTAGGTACATACAGGAGATCTTGAATACTTTTATGAGGATGGGAATCTCTATGTTGTTGACAAAATTAAAGAGTTGATCAAGTATAAAGGTTTCCAAGTAACTTATTTGATTGCATTTTTTATATAATTAATATGGCTAATTTGTATTTTCTATCAAATAAAAGTTTTGGTGAAAAGAAAGACTCTTCAATCTTCATAGATATTAATGTCGAAAGGGATAGAGAAATGCATAATAGTTTCTACATGCAAGAATTGGCTAAATTATCTTGTATTTCTTTGGAAACAATTTTAATAGAATTGTAGTAGAAAAATAATTTATGAGCATTTTCTTTATGGTTTTCCTTAGTTAATATATCTTTTTCAAAATTATTTCCTACAATACAATTGATTCAAATAAGTAGTTATTTAGAGTTGTCTTATTTTATATGATATATAAATATGTGATTCTATTTTCAATTGAATGATAGGAAAAAAAATTATTCCATTGTTTTTTGACAAGATCTATTCATATGAAAATCATCTTTTCAAGTAGAGTATCTACATAGAAACTTTAAAAAATGCAATGGATCTACTAAATAGCAAAAAAGCAATTTAAAGCCAAGAACTAGCTAAATCTAATGAATTTTTATCAAGAAGTTCTCTTTTTGTGTAAAACCAAGCTAAAAATTGGTTTGGCTAGCTAATTGACTGTAAATGGCATTATAATTAAAGGAACATGAAAATTAAATAACAAAAAGATTAATACGAAAACCAAACTCAAATAAATGAACAAACTAACTAAAACTAAAAATCAATGTCATTAGGCTTGTTAAGTATGAAATTGCTTAAAATCTTTTAGAGGCATAAAATCTCTAAAATAGCAGAAAATTGCTTAAGCAATATTTTTCCATACATGTGTGGAATCTTTTGTACTAGTTTCCCGGCTATTAGGGCTTATTACTTAATCTATGAGAAAAAACTTGTGTATAAACAAATCATTTGCTATAATATTTACCTTAAAAGTCTTAGTTCCTATTGATTGACAATTACTTTTTGTGTGTTTTGCTCACTCTTTAAAATTGCCTTTTATTGTAGAATGGCAAGCCAACCAGCCATGAACAATGCAAAGCTTTTGACAACATAGATCCAAGGATAGCCTAGTGGTCAGAAAAATGGTTGTTGCTATTCTTAAAAACTCAACGATGTATTACGAAGCTCTCTTTCTTTTGTAGTATGTTGCCTCTCATGGCTTGTAAGATTACATGTAATGCGTTAATGACAAATTTATTTGTTCTAGTTCATTTCTACACATTTGCTCATGTGAAAGGCTTGTACAATGTATGATTATTGATTTAATAATAATGTTTTTGCTTTTTCATGCCAAGTATTCTTTAAGTTTTTTTTTTTAATTGGCAATTGTATTTAGATATTTAAATATTTATAATATCTAGTTTATAAATTTAAATTCATTTTTATTTCTTTTAATAATTTTTTATTTAATTATAGTAGTAAATATTGAAAGATATAAAAAAATAAATTTCTTAATTTAACGGCATTTGTAGTGAAAAATGTTGCTAATTTCTTAATTAAAGGCATTTGTGTCAAAAAACCGTTAACTGAATTTAGTAGTGCTTTTTGCATAAACACTGCTAAATTATAAAATTAGTGGCATTTGTGCACAAAAACGTTACTAAATTTAGCATCGTTTTTATCAAGTTAGTGGTGTTTTTTCCTAAAGCGTCTCTATTTTCACCGTCGCAGGAATCACAAACCCTCTTAATGATGTTTTTGGCAAATATCGTAAATCATTTAACGGGATTTATAAATGCCATTAAAAGTGAAAAAAAATGCCACTAAAAACCTATTTTCCTGTGATGATATTATTTAAATTTTTTTTTTAAATCAATTTTCTGATGGAAGCTTTTTATATAATAAAAATGGAAAAAGCTATTATAAACCATAAACAATAATAATTGAAATGCATGTACATGCTTAAGTGTGCTAGAAATTAAATATATGCAAATCTGTCTTAAATAACTAGGAAATTTAAATTTAAGATCGAATCTTTAAATATAAAATGACCATTTGAACTTTTCAACCTCTACGTAGAATTTGAATGTGACATTTTATATTTAAAATCCTGTTTTTTCATTTTTTATTTAATTTTATTATTTTAAAATACAAAATTATATGAAAATTCTTAATAAAGTAAAATTTCTTAAATACCCCATCATCTAAGCGATATTCGAGAACAAATTATTTTACAAAAGTTTTCACATAAATACTTGAATTTTAGGATGGTCCCGAGGTTTCAACTGAACTTAGGGTTTCACTTTAGGGTTTCGAGATTTCAAGGTTTAACATAAGGTTTTAGGGTTTCATTTAGGGTTTTAATTAAAGGTTTATGAATCTCTCTAAAAATCTCTAATATTTAAGTAGACTTTCGAAGCAGGCTCATTTTTTATAATTTTTTGAAAAGACGAATTTTTCTATATGTTCTTTTTTGGACAAACACATTTTTCATAATTTCCAAAAACTAATCTTATAAATTTTATATATTCCTTTACATTAAAAATTATTATTATTTATTAATACTTTATTATTATATTTAATTATTTAATAATTTTTCAACATCTAGACAGAATTATTATTAAAACACGATTTTTAATTCTCTCTAATATTTAGACACGGATCTAAAATTTGATTCTTATTTTTCTTTTAAAACATTTAATTATATTTGATCGTTCTCTATATTTTTATTATTATCTATATTATTACTATTATTATTATTTATTATAATCACATATTATTCCATATATTATTATTATTATTATTATTGTTATTATTACCTTTTTTTTAAATTAATAAATTAAAGTATGAAAAATTAAATCACACGAAAATTAAAACAAACTTACAAAAAAGCAAGAGGCAGAAGCTTTTTCTTGTCTCTTCATTTGGCTGACATATAAATCGTAAACATGTAAAGTTTTCCCAGCCTTACATACCATCGTGCAAAGGAAAGCCACATGCATATATGCATGTTTAAACAAATAAAGGATCCCCAATCAATGATGAAGCCAAAAATCATGAAACCATGACACCATGTAAAGAGGTGCTATGTATACATACTTCATACTTAGCAAACGGACAAGCATAGGAACTTTATACCCATGCAAGCCGACCATACATAGGAACAACAAGCAAACATAGAAATGAAAGAAAAGAAGAGAAAAAAACAATTCAAACCTGTATATGTGACCCAAGAACAAAGCTACAACTTTCAAGTTCACATTCCCTGCTTCCCCTCTTTCTTTTAAGCTTTATCTTCTCCTCTTTTCTGCTTTACTTTCCCTTTGTTGCTACCGGCTCTGTTTAAAGCCCCATGTACATGCTTGCTTTTCCGGTTTTCCCCTCGTCAGTTTCTGCTTCTTTGTTTTGCTTGCAAGCTTCTATTTTTTCCTTCACCTTCACCTGTTCTTCTGCTTCTCTTCCCCAGGTCGCCAGTCTCTTCCACGTCCTTCCTTTTCTTTTCTTCCTGTTCTGCTTTCCGCTTCTTCTTCTTTTTCGCTACACTTTTTTTTGCCTTGCTACCCGTTTGTGCTATCAGTTTTTGCTGCTTGCATTTTTGGCCTTTGTTTTTTTTTTTTCTTTTTGCCACCTCCCTTCTATTTTCGCTGATTCTAGTTTTGTCGCTGCTGCCTTCCAATTTTCTGCTCCAAGGCCCTATCTTTTCTTACTGTTTTCAGTTATATTCCTTCCGTTTCCCGTTTCCACTGCCGCAGGTTTTTAATCTGCTGCTTCTCTTTTTTACTGTTTGCTGTTTCCAGCTTTTCTTTTGTTTCTGCTAGTTTATTACTTGCTTTCGATACTTTCTTTTTCCTCTCCTACACGCCTCTTCTCCTTTGGTCTTTCTTCTTTTTCTTTTCCGCCAATGCCCCCTCTTTGCCATGCTTTTCTGTTTTGTTATAGTTTCAAGTGTTTTTTTTCCTGTTCTTCTCTTGCTTCTTGCTCCTTTCCCCTGGCTGCCTCTAACCTTCCTATCTTCGGTCCTTCAGAGGCGTTCTGTTTTTTTTTTTTTTTTTTTGCAGAAGCCCTTAGGTTTTCAGTTTCTGGCTTTTCAGGCCATCCCTGCCCCACGTCTTCTCCTTCTAGTTTTTTTTTCCTTTGCTCAACGCCCCCCCCCCCCCCCCCCCCAATCTTTGCCTAACTGCTCTTTACGTTTTTTCTTTGCATTTCAGTTTTTCCTCCCCTTTTCCATGCCACCACCATCCCATGCAGTTTTTAGCCATCAGTTTTTTCACGTGCTCATGTTTCCATACATTTATTTTGCACCAATTTTCCTGTTTAACCAAAATGGACCATGCTTTGGGCTAAAACAACTTCATATTTTATTTGGGCCTAGCTTTATTTCAAGCTTTTATTTTGCTTTGGGCCAAGCTCTTCTCCCTTCTTTCTTTTTTTATTCGGCCAAACTCTCTGGCCGCATTTTTTATTTTTTACTATTTTATATTATATTATTATTTATTATATTTATATATATTTTATTACTAATTTTTTTTCAATTTAATGGCCAACAATAGACCATTAGTGGTCTTTAAGGATTAATATTTTGTCAAGCCTTTTATTAGGCCATTTTGGGCTTTCACTCGGCCCAGTACAATGGGTCTCACCATGGGACCCATATTAAGCTTTATCCTCTAACATTAAAAATAGACTATATAACGAGCTCAAAAAATTATAATTAAAGCTCAATTGCAAATTGAGCCTAGTTTAAAGTGATAAAATATCTCAGATAAAATTAAGTATCTACAGCTATCCTTCTATGCATATTTTTGAGAATTAGGAATAATACAAAGACATAGACAATAATTTTATCTAGATGCTACTTTGTAAGGCAAATTTATTTTTTTGCTTTTGTTTTAGGCTTTTTTTTTTTTTTTACTACCAAGATTAAACCATGAGTTGAAAGATAAGGATTAAACCACAAGTCGAATGAAGTGACTGGGATTAAATCGTTAGTCAAATGAGGTGACTGCTAACCTAGGTTTACAAGATAGCTAATTTTGGGTTTATATGCCAGCTAAATTGGGTATAAATTTTCATAGGTATCAGCTAAACTAGGCTTAAATTTTCATTGGGTGCTAGCTAATCTGGATTTAAATTTTCATTAAGTGTCCGCTTAACTAGGCTTAAAACTTTATTGGGTGCCAACCAAATTGGGCTCTTTTCATGAGCACTAGCTAAATTAGGCTTAAAACTTTATTGGTGCCAGATAATCTGGGCTTAAATTTCATTGGGGGTCAAATAATCTGAACTTAAATTTTTCTTGGGTGCCAACTAAACTGAGCCTAAATTTTCACTAGGTGCTAGCTAAACTGAACTTAAAACTTTATTGGTGTCAAATAATCTGGGCTTAAAACCTGGGTACCAGTTAAATTAGACTTAAATTTTCATTGGGTGTTAGCTAAGCTAAGCTTAAATTTCATTGGATGCTAGCTAAATTAGGCTTAAAACTTCATTGGTGCCAGATAATCTAGATTTAACCTTTCATTTTGATGCTAGCTACACTACGCTTAAATTTTCATTAGCTGCCAGCTAAGCTAGCTTAAATTTCATTGGTTGCCAGCTAAATTAGGCTTAAAACTTCATTGGAGCTAACTAAATTGGGCTTAAAATTTTACTAGGTGTCAACTAAGCTAGGCTTAAATTTTATTAAATGTCAGCTTAAGCTTAGCTAAACTTGGCTTAAACCTTCATTAGTATTAGATAATCTGGGCTTAAAACTTTATAGCTGCCAATTAAGCTAGGCTTAAATAGATAATCTGGGCTTAAAACTTTATAGCTGCCAATTAAGCTAGGCTTAAATCTTTTTGTGAGTGCCAAGTAAATTAGGCTTAAAACTTGGGTAGACTTAAATTTCACTGGGTGCCAATTAAGCTAGGCTTAAATCTTTTTATGAGTGCCAAGTAAATTAGGCTTAAAACTTGGGTAGACTTAAATTTTTAGGAGAATTGACAATCCCTATTAGAAATGAAAGAGGAGAAAATTTTCTTTCCCAATGGATTAGATGATTCTACACCTAAAGATTTTTGTTAATTTAAAAACTTCACCATTTAAAAGGGATAAAAGGGATATATTTTTTCAGTTAATTCAGGCTTATGTGTCAATTAATTTGAGCTTATGTGCTAGCTAAATTGGGCTTATGTACTAGTTAATCTAGGCTTATATTTTGATTGATACCAGTTAAAATGGGCTTAAAACTTTGTTGGTGCCAACTAATCTAGCTTGAAACCTAGGTGCCAACTAAAACTTTATTGGTGCTAGCTAAATTGGCTTAAAACTTGGATGCAAACTTAATTGAGCTTAAATCTTCATTAATGTCAGCTAAATTGGGTTTAGAATCTAAGTGTCCAAAAAATTTTGCTTAAAATCTATCTCAAAAATTGGAAATCCTTATCAAAAATGAAAAAGGTAAAAATTTTCTTTTTAAAAATCAATTGAATGGTTCAACACACAAAATTTTTTTTTTGTTGATTCAAAAGGATTTCAATACTTAAAGAGGATAAAGAGGCATATACTTTTCCATGCAGGCTCACAAATAAAACATAAGTTCTTCTAAAAATATGAATTCCTTAAAAACCAAATATATTCAACACTTTCTTGAGTCTTCAAATGCGATATTTTGATATATGTCTAGGTTATATGTAAGGGCTTGAGATTTTGAAAGGTTATTTAGGAATAGAACAATGTTGAAATTTTAAAAAATCAACCTTTCTCAAACTTTTAGAACTTTGATATTTTAGATCTTTAAAAAAATTTAGCTTATTTTTGTTCAACATCCATCTCATTTAATATTAGGAATGGCCTTTAAGGTTCACTTTAGATTGCCCTATTGTAAGGTTTTCACCCTAAAGTCACGTTCATTTTTTGTTTTTCTTTTTTTTTTATTATCACACTGTGCACTTAAGAATTGAAACTTGTCTAAAAGAGGCTAATAGTCTAAATAAGAAATTAGATATTAAAAAGGGATCAAAAGATTTATGGGTTTCATGTCCATTTTTTCAAAAGAAACTTTTTAAGTTTAAACACTCATGCACAATCCAATATGGACTTTTCATAGGATGTAACATAGGCCAAGGTTCGGGGTTTGAAAAAAAATGGATAGACAAGCTAGAACAAGTGTTTAAGGGTAATTGAAACCAATGACTATTCTTTCATTTGAAGGATTCACTCGGAGTATATTCCCTTTCATTTTCTTGTGTTTTTCACCCATTCATTTCTCTTTTCTTTTCCTTTTTCATTCTTTTTCTTTGTTCTTCTTTTTTTTTATTTGTTCTTTCTTCTTTAACTTTTTTCTTTTTCTTTTTCTCTTCACTTTTCCTTTTCATTCTTTCCCTTTTTCTTTTCTCTAAGTGGATTTAAAACTTTTGAAAACTTTTATATTTGGCATTTACCCCAACATATGGGATTTCATTTGGACATCAGAGTTTTAATCCTTAAATGTATCCTTTTGCCCTTTAGTGTGGAGAATGATCCTTAGTTAAGATTTATTAATGAAAGAAAATTTATCAAGCTCAAAGGTGTAACATGAGATAAATTTTTACATTTGTGAAGGAATAATGAAAGACGACCATTTTCATTTCAAGCATAAATACCTAAATTAAATAGTAGTTCCCTTTAGGAAAATAGACTTCAAGAAAGGTTTTCATTTCAAAAGTTTATCTCTTTTTTTAATTTTAACTTTCTTAACTTCTGGCTTTTTCTTTTGGACTTTTAGTTTTTCCTTGTTCCTTTTACCAAATTATTAGATTTGTCTGGTTTTTATTTGGATTTATTCAAATTTTTTAAATGCATGATGTCAAAAATGTTTCCTCTTTTTTTCTTTTTTCTTTCAATTTTTTCTTTTTTTTTATAACATGCCCTTCATAACTTATATATAAATTCACTTTGTCAATAGTGCCATTCACGTAAGATGCCCTACTTTAATAAATCACTCCTAATGATAGTTATTGTGAGAAAAAGGTTATCTGTAATGAATAAGTTAAAAGGTTATATAGAATAAACTCGTTTAAGGTATCAAATGGTTCAAGTCACTTTACCAAAAAGAGAATGACTAGGTTGATCATAGCTCAAAATTGTCTTAAGGGTAATAAAGTTTTTCTTTTCTACTTTTTTTTATTAACGTGCCTTCAAGACACTAGACTAAGTCAACTTTGGGGTAAAAAACTAAAAAATTAGTAAGTCTGAGGTCATTTTATAGGAACTAGGATTGGCTTTAATTTTGAAAATTTTTAAAGCTATAGCATAACATTGACGCTTCAAATTACTATATCTAAATTTTAAAAAAAAAAATCATGTTTTCCTGATCTTCTAAGAATCTAAATTTTTTTCTTCCTTTTTTAATTAGCTGTTTCTTTGTTCATTACGTTGGAAAAGATTATCGCCCTTTGATATCATAAAATTATCTAGCAAAGGCAAGGTTCATGAATTCAACTTTATGGCTTTGGCAAGGTTATGGCTGTTGAATGGAATCAACTAAAAGGCTTAAGAAAAAATGTTTAGGTATTTGGCAAATTTCTAATAGCGATTGTCAACTTTTTCAAGACTTAAAACTTTTCTTTTTTCTTTTTTGTCTATTTTTGTGTTTTTTTCATTTTTTTCCTTTTTTAAGGCATTTCTCTTTCTATAACATTGGTACTTAACTACGTAGGGTTTTATTCAAATCTAACATTTTTCTTTGTTTTTACCATTTTCTTTCAAAGAAAACTTACAAGTCCAAAATTTAAAAGAAATTGAAACATTAAATGACAATATAAATCTATGAAACACTTATGATGCACAAGATCTATTCATGTAATGTAAACACTCAAACCTAACCCAAAAATTCACATTCCCAATAGTATCCATGAGATGACACTCAAACTTATAGAAACAAAAGTTTCCCACTTGACACTTTAGCTTTAGCATTATAAACCCTCGACTCTACCGCTGTCAATCATCAAAACCACTAACCAATTCTTTAAATTTTATAGAATCTGCATCTATCAAAGTTTGAACTGTATCCTTGGAGGTAGTACAATCTTTTATGGAATGCCCTTCAAACCCATTATGGAATTCATATTTAGCATTAGAGTTATACCATTTCAGGTGAGAAGGCTTTCTAGGTCTTATAGGAACAATAGAGATCATATGATTTTTGGCCAATAAGGTGAAAAGCTCAGTGGTAGACATTAGAAGTAAACAATACATCTTGACTTTTTTTCTTTTATGGCTTTGTGAGTAACTTAGATTGATCTTTTTTTTTTGTGAATATTTATGGCGAAGTAATTGGAACACACAAATGAGATGGTTGAGGAAAATCACTAACCTAAGGAATAGGTTGGGAATAATATGGTGACCATTTGGAATAATCATTCACTAAATCTTCCTGTATCATAGTGAGATTTCTCTCATTTCATCCTTCAACAATTATTTGTTGGGCATATTCGTCAAAAGTATTCCTTTGCCTTTCATTAGGAATTTCCATATTGGCATTCATAATTCTTTCCCTTTTCATCACATCCTAGATTCTACCCATAGCAAATAGCAAATTGACAAATTCTGATGATATATTATCAATCAACTTATCATAATAATGAGAAAGAAAGGTATCCACAAATAGAAAATTTAGCTCTTTACTAGTTAAAAGTGGTCAAACTTACGATGCAACATCTTTTCATCTAGTAGTATATTTTTTATAGCTCTAATTAGGGCTTTTTCTCATGCTTTAAGGGATTAATCGATTTGGAACCAACTCCAACACATGCTGGTATTGCTTCAAAATGCTTGCAATAAATTCCTCTAAGTATGAATTTTGTTGCTTTCCAAACTATAACACCAATTGGTTGCTGGCCCAATCAAACTTTCTTAAAATATATGAATAAGTAGCTTTTTGTCACCAATATACCTAACTATTTTGTGATAGTAATAAGCTAAATGTGTCTCAGGACATCTAGTTCGATTATATTTCTCAAATGTCGAAACTTTGAACTTAAGCAAAATAACCATATTTGGAACTAGCTGGGATTCCTTTGCATCACCAAATTTATCCTTACCTTCAATAGCTTGAATATTTTCTTCCAAGAGACTATACTTCTTTTGTTCATCTATATTCCATGACTCCTCTCTTATGAGTCCTAAGCTTGGTCCTTCGAATTGAGCATTTCCTTGAATAAAAAGTTCCTTGATAATCTCTTCTATCTCTCCTTTCCAAATCAATATTCTCCTAATCCTTAGAAAAAATTACAGTGATTATTCTCGAAAAAATCTTTCTTTTTTAGAGCACACATGAATTGCATTATATTAAATAGGTACATAAATGGAAGAATGAATGAATGAATGAATGAATGCATAAACGACAATGCTCTTTGGTGAAAAGTGTGGAAATTCATGCCATCTCTACCCCACGTCTTCTCTTTCTAGTTTTTTTTTTCTTGTGCTCGATGCCTCTATCCTTGCCTAATTACTTTGCACATTTTTTCTTTGCATTTTAGTTTTTCCTTCCATTTTCCATGTCACCATTATCCCATGCAATTTTTAATCATCAATTTTTTCATGTGTTCATGTTTCCATGCATTTATTTTATATCAGTTTTCCTGTTTAACCAAAATGGACCAAGCGTTGGGCTAAAAAAACTTTATATTTTATTTGGGCCTAGCTTTATTTCAAGCTTTTATTTTGCTTTGGACCATGCTTTTTTCCCTTTTTTCCTTTTTTTAGGCCAAACTCTTTTTTATTATTTATTTTTATTAGGCCAAACTTTTTTATTTTGTATTATTTTTTTATTATTTTATATATTATATTATTATTTGTTTTATATATATTATTACTATTATTTTTTATTTGTTTTTTTTATTTAATGGCCAACAATTGGTTATTAATTGGCATTAAAGATTAATATTATCGGGCTTTTATTGGACTATTTTGGGCTTTTCACTTAGGATAATACAATGGGCTTCACCATAGAGCCTACATCGGGCTTTATCCTTAAGCATTAAAAATAGACCATATAACGGACCCAAAAAATTATACTCAAAATCCAATTTCAATTCGAGCCCAGTTTAAAATGATAAAATATCTTAGACAAAATTAGGTATCTACATTAGTCACCATCTTAGCCTTCTTCATCAATCGCTTGCCAAGAATGACATTATAAGTAAAAAGCTAATCAACCACTAAAAGTGCAAATGTTGTTAATGTATGCTTACCATTCCTTATCATAATTGGTAAAGTCGTAGACCCCTTCACTACTATGAGTTGATTGGCAAACCCCAAGATAGGCCCTAATAGCCTCAAATCTCTATTCGTGTGTCCCATTTGCTTAAAGGCTTGATACTGAATTAATTTCAGCTCACTACCATTATCAATTAATATTCTTTGCACTTGATAGTTGGCTATCATTGCTTTAACCACTATAGGGTCATTGCCATTATTTACTAGGATGTCAGTATCATATTTTGAAAATTACACTGCCAATCTTCTACTCTTTGCTTCTTGGGTTCAACATCAATTGCCATCACACTACATAAATGAGTCTTGCGCTTAGATTTGTTGTTCACCCAATCTTTTTTGGCCCTTATAATGACATAATTAATTCCCTAGATTGGGTGTTTGCCTACAACTTTCTCTTGTCGAGCCTCTTTGGTGTGACGGGATATGTCGTCACTTTACTTGTTGTTCGTTACTTCACAGTTTTGGCATGGTGATGAGTTGTTGCCTTGAGAGCTAGTTGGGTGTTTATCATGTTATCCAACCTTTCAATATCCTTTTAGAGAGCTTTGCACCCATCAGTGAAATGCTACGTGATTGAATGCTATCTGCAATATCATTTTTATGAGGGTTGGTTTTCTTGACATTTAAGCGGAGGTCTCACTTAATTGTTTCTTTAAATGAGGTGTTAGACTGGACATTGTGTAATGGCATTTAAAGTTCTACTTTGGTTTTGCTATTGGTTGGACTATTTTTAGGAGTTTTGTTATTGTTATTGGTATTGTTGCTATTGTGCTAGTCTTTTTTTCTTTGCTAGCAACAAGCTTGATGGTTGTAATGAAACCATTGGCTCAGTGTATTAGTTTGCCTATTCTCATCGATTGGACGTTCTTGGCATTGTTCATGTCTTTTGGCCCTATCAACAACCCTAATCTCTTTAACCTCGTAAACTTCTGAGCTTTTTCATTTAACTGGTATAGTTGTTCTTATTTGTTTTCTATCAAAGAACACCTCAGATGGTTATGTTTTACCTTAGAGGTAAAGACCTAATGGCCCATTCAACATTCAAATCTTTGATCTCTAGAGTGGCACTATTGAACCTTTTTAAGTACTGTCATAAAATTTCTTCATATTTTTATTTTATAGCCAACAAGTTCATAGAGGAGTGTATGGTAGCGTGCTACTCAGGAAATGTGCCAAAAACTACCTACTAAAGGTATCAAAATTATCTATAGTGGTAGGAGCCATAGAATAGAACCATGTCCTGGCTTTTTCACACAAAGTGGTAGAAAAAGCCCTACATTTCATCGGATCAAAAGCATTATGTAGATCTATAAAGGTCCTGAAGTAATCCAGGAGATATTCTAGATTAGTGGTCCCATTATAAGTGTCTTTTCATAATTTGAGATAAAATGGGATGTATACTTGTTTGATAGTGAAGGTAAGAGGATTATGATCATCCTTCAGCCATTGGAGATCCTTGTTTTTCTCTTTTTTCAAGTCAGCTAGCTCATTACGTAAAGCAACAACTTGTGCGGCTAGCCTATTTTTAAGTTAAGCTTTTCATGTATTTGATTTAATGTTGGGTTTTGTGTGGTATAATCATGATGGTGGGTGCTATCATGAATGGTTTATGGGTAAGTTTCTTTATGGTGAGTTAAGTTTTGTAGTTGTAATGGTTCTCGAAAGGGATGCTAAACTTTCTCTAAGGTGGTGTCATTCTTAGGGGGATTATTGTGTGGTTTGTTGGTATTACTAGAGTAATTTTTATTATGTGACCACCTAAGCATTTAACAACTATATTTGGGTCGTAACGGCTTCATAAAAGTCTGGGAGAGATTGCATGGCAGGTTGATATGTTGGGATCTATGGTATTGGGATTGAGACATGTATAGTTAAAGTTATCAGGGTAATGTTTGGCCACAAATTGGCATTAATGGGTTGTGAAAAAGGGATCTGTGTTGTGGTTAATTAAGTAACAAGGTTCAAAGGTCCAAGTGCTGTGGTATGGACTAATGGTGGTGTTATTGTGACATTTAAAGATAAAACTCCCATTAAATTATGATAAAAGCCTAAAGGCTAAGCTACTCAAGCATTTAATGAAAGTGGATTGTTAGGGAATAGAGAATTCCAAGAAGGTAAATTTGGTGATGGAATTTGAGAAGGAATTGGTAAAACAGATGTTACCTCAGTAGCAACTATAGGTTAAGTAGGAGTATTAATGGTAGGAGTTAGAGTTCCAGATGAATATGGCTGGTGAGACATGGTTGTCATTTCCCATAGACGATGTCAATTATTAATGGTGTTTTTGGATGTCTTAACTGGAAGGAATGAGATGAAGGTGAAGATTGTTACAATGTGTAGCCTCTAAAAATTGAACAGCCGAACTTGGGGAATTTGGAAAGTAGGGTGCTAAAATGCATTTTTTATAAAAACCAAAATCGAGAGGTCACCATCGATTTTTTTTAGAGTGTGATTGGTTACCCAAAAATTTTGTCCTTTTGATACAACATTTAAAATAAGTTTAAAGTTTTATAAAAGAACAATTTGTGGTTAAAGTTTGGGTCCAAAAAGTCGATTATGCGTAGAGAAGGATTAGTACCTTTACAGTGCCTATCAAAGATGGTACCAATTGATTGCATGTTATCATTAGATTTTAAAGAAAATGTTCAGATTCTAATGTTTAGAAATTAATTCCTTTATTTATTCCAAAACTTGAATTTTTTTTGGAAACAAAGCATTTTTATTTTTGGATTAAGATGAAAATGTTTTAGGTATCAAGACATCTCTTTCACCCTCCTGTATTTAGGTAGAGTTTCAAAAACATCTCAAACTTAAAGGTTTTCAAATTGTTCCAGAAAACCAATATAACACTTTGCATAAACAATAACTATCAAGAATCTTCCTATATTTAGGCCAAACCTCGAAGGCTATTTTTACTTGATATGTCATCTTATTTAAAAATATTTTTCCTTGAAAACTCATTTTTGAAAACATATACATGGTATGTATGAATATAATAATAATATAGATGCATAACAATTGAGTATGAATAACAAAGTATGAATACATGACAATTTAATAATGCATGTAACAATCAAGTAAAATGAAATGCAAATGCATGAATGGGATCAAGGGTTGATTTTAGGGTTTGAGAGTTGGTTCAAGGTTTTAAGGTTTAGGGTAGGTTTAGGGTCTAGTTTAGGGTTTGGGGTTTGACTTAAGGTTTTGGGTTGGTTTAGGGTTTAGGTTTGAATGAGTTTAGGGTTTTGTTTAGGGTTTAGGGTTTTGTTTAGGTTTTAAGGTTTGGTTTAGTGTTTGATAGTAGCTTAGGGTTCTGGTGATGGTTTAGGGTTTGGATGGTAGTTTAGGGTTGAGGGTTTGGATTTATGGTTTGGGATTTGGGATTTAAGGTTGAAATTTAGGGTTTGGAATTTGGGGTTTCATGGAAAATGCATGTAACAAAAATAAATTATAAAAATTTCATTGTTAAAAATATAAATATTGATGCATGGAAATGCATGACTATAGAATAAACTTATTACAAATCTGGGCATTTTTTAAACTATATTACAAACTGAACATGTATGTTAGTTTACAAACTAAACATGTATGTTAGACCTGACAATTTCAAATACGACACGGTGATACAATAAAAAAATAACACAAAAAATCGTATGTGTTTTGAAAAAATGTGTTTTATGTTTATTTGTGTCGACATAAATTTTGACATAATATAATTTGTGTCTTATACTTGTTAATACGTCTAAGCATATGTAAGACATAAAAAACACGTTTAAAAAAAATGTGTCATACAGATACATGTTTAACACGTGACACAATACAAAAACATATTTAAATAAAACGTGTCACACGGATACACATTTTATTCATGACACAATATGAAAATACGTTACAAATATTTTTATATTTATTTTAATTTAATATAAACATATAAAATTATTTTAATTTTTAATCTTTTAATTATGATACTAAATTAGTTATTTAATATACTATATGAAGATTATTTTAAACATTTAATTATGATACTCATTTAACAATTATTATAAAATTATTTTTATATTAATAATATAAATAATATTATTAGTATGATACATTATTATTTTATTTTTTAATTTTTAATAGTTCATCTTATTGGATTTGATATTAAAAACTAATATAGTTATGTATACATTTATATTAAATGCATATATTAAAATTTATATTAAATTTATATATATATATATATTAGTAATGTATACATTACATATATAAATTTTAACATATTAAATATATATTATTCTTTGTAACTTTCTATAATAAGATTAAAAAATAATTTTCTATTAAAAAGAGTTTAAAATAATAATATAAACTTAATTGTTAATAACAAATAACATCCAACAACCAACAATATGATCATTGATCAACTAAAGTAAATTCAAATCACATGAATATACAATAATGTATTATAATGATAATAAATAACATTTATAATAATATGAAACTATCTGATAATCTTAATAATATGAATCATGATATGCAACTATTTTAAATTATAAGAATTAAAATAAAAGATTATATATTTGAAATTAAAATTACTATATATTCTATATAATATGTATAATGATAAAAAATTATATAATTTATTTTATATTACATGATACGATATTATTAAAACATAATTTATAAATTATGATTACAAATACACATATTGATGACCTATGTTAAATACTTTATTCTAGATCATATGATAAAAGATTACATATTTAAAATTAAAAATAACATATTTATTCTAAATAGCATTTATAACGATAAGAGATTATATAATTTATATTTTTATATCACATGATAAAGTAACAAAATAATATAATGACTTCCTTTAATATTTTATTCTAAAATCTAAATTGCATCATATGATACCCATATATAATTACAAGAGATTATATAATTTATTCTAAATCATATGTATATGTATATCTATAATAATTAAAATATGTAATTTATTTTAATCATATTATAGTGCATAAAAAAATTATTATAAGTAACATAAAATTATTAATTTGACTTTTTAAATATATATTAATTTAATATTTTTTAATAATTTTCATAAGACATTAACACCTTTTACAGATAAATTATGCTAATTAAGTAATTATTGAAAATATATAATAATATTTATATGTTAAAAATGAAATAAATGTGGTATATATATATATTAATATTATGTATAAAAAAATATAAAATATAAAAAATATATATAGTATATAAATATTAATATTACATATCACAAATATATAAAAATATTTAAAATATATATCTTTTGAAATAAACTCTTTATCTTATATATATAGTATTTGATTATTATATATTCATAATTTATTTATTTATTTTAAATTAAAATTTACTAAAATTTATTTCTTTCATATCTAACCACCTAAATGGCTTCAACTTTTAAAATTGCTTTTAAACTTTCAAGGCTATGTGGATGATTGATTTTTAAACTTTCAATGCTAACTTTTAAACTTTCAAGGTTGACTTTTATTATCTTTAAAATAAAATTACTAAAAAATTAATTAAACAAAATTTAAATTAAATTTAGTTTTATACTTTCAAGGCAAACATTAATTTGCTATTCCAGAATTCTACTTTTAGTTTTATTCTTTTATTATCGGTTAGGTAGCCCACCGATTAGGTAACCATTAACTAATCTGCTTTTATTAACAAATAACTCATTTTCATTAAAGCCACACGTGTGGAAGCTTAACCACTTAACACTAAAAATCTTTTTCTCCCATTTCACATTCACATTTTCACTCTTTTATTTCAAACTTCTAGAATCTAGTCGGAGCAACTTTTTCCTCTTTCACCTATCAAGCCAGACAACCATTATCATTTTTTGCTTGTTCTTGCCTCTTTCCTCAGGTAGCCACCACTTGCCTTTAACCTACAAATCGTAGTTGATCCATCGATTAACAGAGCCTTTGTGTCTCTTCCAATTTTCATCACATCGTTTCCTACCAAAACATTGAGTTAAAATTTACAAACAGCAATCTAGTTGCTCATTCATTTTCTTTTTTTTTATACTTGATTATTCTTATAATTACAAATCCTTGTCCAATATGCATTTATTTTAATATATATGTTTTTGACTCTTACATTTTTAATATATGTTTTTAATATATATGTTTTTGACTCATACATTTCTAATGTAAATTTTTTAATAATTTTTAATTTGAAGATGGAATATGATGATATTAACACTATATTTCAATCAAATTCTCTTACTGCGAATTTGGTAGAAATTTATTATAGGGAGATACCATAACAAAATAATATTGAGATAGGAAAGAGCATACGGAAGCACAAAATAAACAAGAAACTAACTTTAGATGTCTGGAAAGTCTTCGATGTATTACTTGAGAAGGCAGTCAATGGTATTAAGATAATAAAGTGCACGTATTGTGAAAAAGTTAAGAATTACAATTTCAGGTATGGGAATGGTAATCTTAAACGTCATATGAATAATTATGCTATGAGAGACATGCGTGATGTAGGCCAAATGATACTTTCTAAAGACCATGGGTCTATGATAGCGAGATCTTGCAAATATGTTTCTAAAAAATTTCATGAAAAGTTAGTTGTTGCAATGGTTATGCATAGTTGGCCCTTATCATTTGTGAAGTATAATGCATTAAGGATTTGTTTTCTTATTTGCATGATGATGTGACTTTAATTTCAAGGCACATTGCAAAGTCTAATATCATGAAAATACATAAAAGAGAATTGAAAAAAATGTTGATAGAAACACCTAGTAGGATTTGTTTGACTTCTGATTTATGGATTTCTATCAATATTAATAGGTATATATGTGTTACTGCTCATTTTATTGACCATGATTGGAATTTACAAAAAAGAATCTTGAATTATTTTTTTATGCCACCTTTACACAATGGTGTTGCATTGAGTAAAAAAGTGTATTCGATGATGGCTGAATAGGAAATAGAAAATAAATTATTCTTTGTGACATTGGATAATGCTTCTGTTAATGATAATTTTGTTGATTTGTTGAAATTACAATTGAATGTATGAAAAGCACTTATAGGAAATGGTCAATTTTTTCATCTAAGATGTTGTACTCATATTTTAAATTTGATAGTCCAAGATGGCTTGAAAGAAGTTGATGAGTCCAAAAAAAAATGATGGAAAGTATTAAGTATGTGAAAAAGTCTCAAGTTAGAAAGCAAAATTTTTTTGAATGTGTGACCCTACTTAGTTTACATGCAAATAGATAACTAGGACAAGATATTCCAACTAGGTGGAACTCCACACATCTCGTGCTTCAAAGTGCTATTTACTTTCACATTACTTTCTATCGCTTGGAAATCAGTGATTCAAATTATAAGAATTTTTCATAGGATAAAATTGAGAAACTAAGCCAATTCTTAAGTGTTTTTTATGACGTGTGTTTTCTGGAACAAAGACCCTACAACTAACTTATTCTTCCCTTTAGTTTTTTGGGCATGCTTGAACTTGAATGAGCACATGAATGAAAATGATGTGTAGTTAAAAAAATGGCTTTAATGATGTTTGATAAGTTTGAGAAATATTGATTTAAATTTAGTTTGATTTTAACTATAGCTATGATAATGGATCTTCCTTACAAGCTATAGTTTGTGTATTGAAGTTATAAAAAGCTTTATGGAAATGATTCAATAGAGTTCAAAACAGTCAGAGATAATATGTTTTCTTTTTATGATGAATATGTTGATGCTATTAAGGCTTCTATTTGTAGTTCTTCCTTAGTTGTTTCTAATAATTCTAATGATCTAACTATTGATGAGGGATCTAGCAAACTATAGGTTCACATTAAAAGGATGTTTGGAAAGTAATTAGCTTATTTTAATGCTTAATTTTGTATTATTTTTTTATTTTTGTAATGTTTTGTTATAAATTCTGATAAATTTAAATTTTTTTAATTAGAAGTTTGACACTTTTGACATTAAGAATGGTGTTACTGTAAGGAAATTTCAATTAAAGCTGTATTTGGAAGAACAAAGGATCGATAGGATATAAGAGTTGGATATTTTACAATTTTAAAAGCAAAACCAATTTCAGTATACTAAGCTTGCTATCATGGCATGAGATATCTTAAGCATTCTTGTTTCCACAGTAGCATCTAAATTTACTTTTGGTGTTGGTAGTAAGGTTCTCAACCAATATTGTAGCTCACTTATGCCAAAAATTGTGGAGGCCATTGTTTGTTGTGAAGACTAGTTATTTAGAGAAGCTATTGATGAGAACTTAGATGAGATGATAGATGGTATCATCAACTTGGATCTTAGCAAAGAAAGTTTTTCTTCTGTAAATTGTTATACTTCATCTCAATTTAATTTTATTGAGTTATGTTGACTCATTAAATAGCTTTTTAAATTATTGTTGTATTTTGAATACTCTAAAGTTAGTAGGTTGGTATGTGTTGAATTGGATATGATATTTGAAGTTTGAAATTTGATGATACGTTGCATGTATTAGTGTTTGACTTGTATTTTGTATTTTGAATACTCTAAATTACAGTGTTATTTGTGTATATGTTATTCGTATAAATTCATATTATTCGTGTTATATTTATATTGATTAATTATATACGTGTTAGTCGTATCGTGTCACATATAACACGAATAATAAACATGTCGTATTCATATTTAGGATTTAAATACGTTTTATAATTCATGTCGTATTCATGTTTCAATAATTCGTGTCATTACATGTGTCAAACACAATACGAAACATGACATGGAAACACCGATTGCCAGGTTTAATATATGCAATAACATGATGACAATGGATCAAACAATAAGATTTTAAAAAGTTTAAAAGACATGTTCCACCACTTTTTTTTTAAATTAATGCAAATTGTCATAAATCTCCAAGAAGACTACTAATCTATCATTTTTTTTCATGGAAAATTAAATTGAAAACTTGAAGAACAAAGCAAGAACACATGTAAACATATGGAAAACAAGCAACATTTGGTCATTTTGCAAAGAACAAGTTTCAACCAAGCATGGGAATGACTTGGCCAAAAACTCCATGTCAACATCAACAATCTTCCATCATTTTGTTTACTCAAATCATGCATCAAAACTTCATAATACCATAATATAAAGACATTTTTATCATGCATTAAATTTCATCAAACATGTGGCAAACTAAACAAAAAGGAAACCATGAAAACAAACACATATAACCAAACATCAAACATATACCATTAAACTAATCAAAATTCATGCAAATAACAAACAAAATAACAACGTAATCATCATAAACATCATTAAAAGCAAGAAAAACATTTAAAGAGAATCAAAAAGAGCTTCGGCCATGGTGGAATAGTGCTTGGCCAAACCTACAAATGGCCCATAATGGTGAATTTTGTGTTAATGATGTTTGATCCTTTTAGTTTCAATCCAAACTATTATTTAGTTAGATGAAATCTTGATTCAAGCTTAGATTAAAAAAAGATAAAAAAAAAAAAAAAAAAACTATGGATTTTCTTCACTAAAACAAAAAAAAAATTGAAAGATAAACAATATGAAATGAAATGGAATGTAATGAAAAGCAAAGGAATATGCTAGTATGACTTATAACTCCACAAAGCTCTATAAGAAATTTTCTATTTTTTTCTTTTTCTCTACTATTTTTTTACATGAATTCCCCTACTACCTCTTTTCTTTCCAACCCCTCATGAAGAGTAAATATATCCTCTTTCATGCATGTAATTCCTTGGATCAAATCTTCATCTAATAGCCATCATTTCTATTATTTTTTGTATTACAAGGAACCACCTTTTACCATTGGATCCAGCCCCTCAAAATCATCTTACAATTAAGAACATTTATGACCAAAGGTTGTATTTTTAATGTTGTTGGAACAAAGTGAAAGGACTATTTTACTCCTTATTGGAAAGTTTTTTATTTTTATGCAATTTTCTTAGAGAAATATGATCCTTTCTTCATTTTTATAACTTAAAAGCACAAAAAATCCTCAAATAATATGAAATTATAATCTAAACATTTTTTATGGCAAATAGACCTTGAGAAGGTTAAATTACTAATGTAGCACCTATTTTGTCTAGGAAATTGAGTATTGTGATTATTTTCATACTAATCATTAGATTTTATTAAGTTTTTTTAAAATTTTACTATTTTTCATTTTATTACCATTTTTTCTTTTCGTATATTCTTTTGACTTTTTTTACTCATTTTGTCGATCGTCTGTTTTTCTTCCTTGATGATTTCGTCCACTTTTACACCAAATTCAAGCCTACCAAATGACTTTTTACATCTTTTGCACCAGATTCAAGCCTGTCAGCTTCATGATTTGACTTTGCAAGTTGAGATTCCAAAATCAACTTCACATTTTTCTTCCACAATCCCTTCAAATCTAGGATTAGTTAAAAATTTTGGTTATAAATATAGAATCAATTTACATATCAAAGAGGGGAGATCAAGCATAGAGAAATCAATATCAAAAAGGGAAAGTTTTTAGCAAAAAAAAAATTACCATTTGGCGCACCCACCAGAAGCCATCAATTAACATTAAAAGAAATGATCATAAGCAACCAACAAAAAAAAGTTTTCAATCGAAAATAAAAACTTTGATTTGGGAAGTTTGAGATTTATTTTGGAAGAACTATTTTAGGAAAAATGTTGAGGGGGTTAAAAAGATTATTTTAGGAATTTTTGGGATTTAAAAAAAAATTTTAGCATCGCCAAACTCTAGAAAACTAGAATTTTTTTACACCAAAATTTGGGTTTTATGCCAGTATTTAGGTTTTCTTTGAATTTTTTAACAATCATTGAATTTTCCAACTGTCGGATTATGAAAAAGCTTCCAAAATCTAGGTTCATTTGAACTTTTTTATCGACTTAGAAAGAGAAAGAGAGAAAATCTTAGGAAGAAAGGAAAGAAAAAAATTTAAAAAAATCAAATTTGGGCTATTTATAGCCTAATAAAATGACGTCATTTCTACTAAGGGAAGAGTCGTGTATTGATCCAAGACTTGACCCCAAACCTGCATAAACTGACCTAACCACCCAACTCTATTGATAGCTTCGAATTGGTCTAACTAAACCATCCTTGTACCGATTGAACCACTTCAAAACTGGTAGAACTAGTGTTAGATCACTAAAATTCGGTATAAACCACAACTAAACCACTCAAGGATTAGGTTCAACCATGAGAAACTACTAAGATTACTCAAACCGCTGAACTATTGACCAATCTAACCAGGCGTACTTTTAGTATTTCATTCATAATTTTTTATTTTCTTTAATTTTTTAGCTTAAGTTTTTTTATATATTCTTATTATTTTTATTTCTATTTTTTTGAGATTTTTTTATTATTGCAGACATCGAATTTTGTCCGAAACATTTTAACATGGTTGAACAAACCCATTTGAAGCTAGTAAAAAGGCCCTTTAAAGAACCTATAAAATGCATCAATATTTAGGCCTAATAAAAAAAAAAAAGAAGACCCGTATGATTACTATCAAACTCTTTCACATGAAATTTATATGGATGATTTTTTTCACATGAATGTATGAAAAGTATAGAATAAATAAAAAGGATAAACCTCAAAGTCAATCAAATCAAAATTGCACAAAACTTGGTCAAAATGAATAAAACTGGGTTTAATCTTCAGAGTTCAAAGTCTAATTGAAATCAATGTGATTTAAAATTAAATTTGATGATTTTTAAAAGACTAAAAATTTTTATTGCACCGAGAAAAATATAAAATTACTAAAATACCCCTATAAAAGATATTTTCATAATTTGACCTTCCCGAGCTTGTATTTTTATGAAACTTTTCAGATCTTAATTTCATAATATTTAATAAATTTTGGTGCATTTGAAATCACAGCTATACCATAATAAGTGTAAAATTACCAAAATACCCCTATAAGGGTATTTTTATAATTTGACCTTTTCGAACTCGGATTTTCATGAAACTTTTCAGATCTCAATTTCATAATATTTCATAATTTTTTGATGCATTTTAAATCATAGTATTGCCCTGAGAAATGTGTAATTACCAAAATAACCTTATAAGGGTAATTTTGTAATTTAATCTTTCCAAGATCAAATTTTCATGAAAATTTTCAGATCTCAATTTTATAATATTTCATGATTTTTTGTGTTTTAAAATCTCAAAAATGAGTATGAGAACATTGATTTCTAAGAAAATGGTGTAACTATCGAAAACTTTGCGCTTAGAATAAAATGATCTTTTCATGTGTTTGGAGGGCATAAAAATTTAATCTTTACAATGAATAATATGAACCATTGTATCTTTTATTGATCTTGATCTAATATTCAAAGGTGGTTCCTTGAAATAATAAAAAGACAAGCTTTGATCCTTGGATGAAATCTTATCCAAAAGTCTATAATTATCATGAATGAAAACTTTTTTAAGTTGGAAGGGAAGGGCTGGAAGGCTAGTTAAAAGAAAAGACAATGTAAAAAAAGAAAGAAAAGAGAGAAATTGCTAAAAAAAAAAAAATAGAGGTTAGCCAAATAGAGTATGTGAAGGAAAATGAAAAAAAAAAAAAAGAAAGGGAAGAGTTTGCCGACGGGGTGTTCAATCAAATAAGGAGACTGGAGAAAGAGCTGAAAATGATGGAAAGAAAAGAGCCAAACAAATAAAAAATGAGGAAAATAAGTTGTTAAAAAAAAGAAAGAAGTAAAATAAAATAGGTTTGATAGAAAAAGAAAAAGAAAATAGTAATAAGAGAGATGAGCAACAAAAAAGAGAAAGAAAAAAAGTTAAAATAGAAAGTTTATGTAAAATAGAAGGAAGAGTGAACCAAAAAACATGAAAGGAAAAGAAAGATAGCAGGAAGTCAGTAGCAAAAAGGCAAAAAATAACCAAAAAACGATAGCCCGTGAAAGATGGAAATGGCTAGTTAAGGGTAAGTTTGCAATGGTTTCTCTAACCCTCTTTTATTTTTGTATGAAAGCTAGCTATCCAGTATATTGGTTTAGCTTTTAAGGTCTTGTAGTTATAAGTGTTGTTTTAAAAAAAAAAAAACTTTCACATTTTCCTGGTCTGTTATGAGTTATGCGTTCTCTTTCATTATTTCCTTGCATGGGATCCCATCCCAAACTTCTTGTTTCCTAACTACTATTGTTGTTTTCATAGCTATTGCTAATAGAGGATTATGGAAGCTTAAAGCTTCACTTCCATGCATGGTTTCTTGTTCAAATATATTGGTTTCTTTTCCTATCATGGTATTTGTTTTTACGTGGGGATTCTAAGCATATGGGTCATATGCATCATTTTGACAAATAAAGGGATGAATATGTATAAAGGGTCATGACATGGAGGCCATGTACTTTGTCACCCTTTTGGTTGTTTTAAAAGATGTGGACCCAGACAACATTTATGATGAATAAATTTGTTAAAATACAAATCTTAAAAGCTATGGGGCATGATCTTTGTCTTCCTTATGTTAATTTTAAATGAGATGGGTATTTATAAGTTAGTTGAAATTCTCTGATAAATATTTTTTTAAGATATAAAACTTAAAGTTTGTTTTTAATAAAGTTTAGTTTTATGTGTGTTTGATTTTAATTATACTCATGCAATTTGTTCATGATTGTTTACATTTAATTGTAAGTTTAATTTCTTTATTGTTTAGATTCTCATGCTTATTTTAATCAATATCTCATGTTTAAATCCATGTTTGATATATTTTATTTTTCATTCATTTAAAAGTAATGAATAGTAATATTGATGACATGATAATAACAATAATGTTAATAATGATATGAATGAGATTATCCGAAGATGATATTTTAGATAAATCCGAGTAGTGATTCTCTAAAATGTCTAGGTGAGGATATTTTTCTAAAAATACTACCAAAGTAATAGAGTATTTAAGAAAATATTCAATACAAAAAAGTTTCATTTGTCTATTTTTTGAAAAATTTGATAGATGTTAATAATAATGTGTAATGACTCTTTAAGTGGTGAAATTAGTATCATTAAAATTTTTTTAAAAAATTAGATTAGAAAATATAATTAATTGAGTAAGAAATGACAAAATGCATAAAATTTTTCGAGGATGAGATTATAAGGAAATTCGAGTAAAGATTTTTAAGAAATCACTAAGTGAGAAAATTTTTCTAAAATACCACCAAAGTATCGGGGTATCTAGGAAATTTTCAATAAAATTTTTTATTTACTTTGTTCCTTTCAAAAGTGTGGTGATAATTGGAAAACAATTGAAGAAGATTAAAATGTAATAAATGTTATATTTTTTGTATGCATATTTTACTTTATTATTTGCATTACATAATTTTAAATGCAAATAAAAGTTCTTAATAATGAGACCTCAGGAAGTTTGGGTAGTCATTCCTGAGAGTTCCCTAAGTGAGAAAAAATCTTCTAAAAATTACCAAAGTATTGAAATATTTTATCATTATGAAAGATTTTCATTTTATCATTATTCTCAGTTTGAGTAATTTTATATGAAAATATACACTTTTGGAAATAAATTTGTCTATAGATAATGATATTATTACAAGATTTTAAAGTAAATGAAATTTCCAATGATGGACCTCAGGAAGTCCGAGTAATGATTCTTGAGAATTCCCTATGTGAGAAAAGCCTTCTAAAAATTACTAAACTATTGAAATATTTAGAAGTTTCTTTTCAATATGAAAATTTTCATTTTATAATTATTGTCTTTAACTTGAATAGTTTTTCTTAATAAATATGAGAATGTTTTTAAGAAATAAAGGTATTTATGGATAACTATATTATTACATGATTTTTAATGCTTTTTTAAAAACAAATGAAAAATCTTTGAGGATGAGATTGTAAAGAAATCCAAGTAGTGATTCTTTGAAAATCTTTAGGTAAAAAAATTTATCTAAAATGCCGGCAACGTATTAGAGCATATAGATTAAATTTTGATAAATATTTCTTATTTTTTTTAGAAATAAGTCTCAGAAAATACTATTTTTTATGCTATTTATAGATATTATATTTTATGCTTTTTAAAAATAAATATTGAAAATAAATATGAATTATTGAAGATAGAATTTTTGATAATTTCGAGTAGCGATTTTTAAAATTCCTTAGGTGAGATGGTTCCCTTTAATATTGTCAAAGTATTGGAATATTTTTAGGAGTTTTTTAATATAAGGTTCTTATTTATTTTCAAGCTTATTGAAATTAAAAAAAAAATGTTTTTAAGAAACTTAAGAAAATTAATCTTTAAATACCAAAATTAAGATAATTTTAGTCAATATTAAAAGATAACACATTATTAATTGATATTATTTTAAACAGGCTCTATAGGAGTGCTAATCATTTTCCATGCCTAATCAACTCCTGAACCCAAACTGTTTTCATAAACCCAAAAATTTTATTTTTAATAAATTTTAATTAATTTTAATTTTTATTAAGAAGGTAAGTTTAATAGGTGTCCAATCACACCTAGCAAAAAAAAATGGTAGCGACTTCATTCCTTTTGTTTCCCAAATTCGTTTAGCAGTCCCCAAAACCATTATGACAGTTTGGTGACTTCACTAAAGACATCATTTTTTTATAAAGTCAGGCCAAAAATTAATAATGTGTTATCCTTAATTTTGATTTAATGGTCTAAATTGATATTTAACTTTAATTTTCTTAATTTTAATCCTTTATAATAATAATAATAATAATAATAATAATAATAATAATAATAATAATAATAGTAATAACGTGGTAATAATAAAAGGGAAATGAAAAATTGCATTTTACCTATATCATTTATTTATTATTTGCTCTTTTATTTTATGCTTTGTATGTATTATTATTGTTATTATGAAGTGCTTAGAATAAGTTTATAATATTTTGTTCCCTTGTTCACACACAACACATGAGCTCTATACTCAAGCTCTAACTCTTTTAGGAGGGAGTAAAGTACCTATGCTCCTTTGAAGTGATAACCTTCGCAATGACAAGCGAAATACTCCCACTTAAATTGAACATTTTTCGTTCATAGCCTGTAACGGGTAAGGATCGGGTGCCTTACTAGTCCAGAGTGGACACTAGTGAAGAATAATTTGGGGACCTTTAATGTAAATCAATTCGAACCTAGCATATAGTAAACCATAAGAGCCGATTCGAAATAAAGCCA
This sequence comes from Durio zibethinus, assembly GCF_002303985.1. The sequence goes on along the minus strand of NW_019168381.1, from coordinate 11,855,343 downwards.
TATCTACTTTTTTCATAGACCGACTCCATATATTATAATAAAAAGGGGAACATTTGTATTGTGTTTTTCAAAATAAAACTCATAAATGTGGGTATTCATATTTATTTTGATTTTTCAAAAAAAAATGCAATAAGATCTTTGTGTCATTTCCTTTTCCAAGAAAACTTTCCTTTCGTTTCTTCTATTTTTCAAGCTTTTACTTTTATTTTTCTTTTTCTCTCTCTTTCATGCTAACAACTTCTTTCTTTTGTATTTTTTTTCATAAATTACATTGGCATAAAATAGTGAGGTATTTACTCTAGAAATCTTTCAGTAAAGTTCTTTTTCATGGACCTCACAGTATTACAGTCTGTTTTTTTTTTTTTTTTGCAATTACCCCGTGTGAATCATATATTGAAATCTATGAATGGTCTCAATAACTTAACAAAAGGAAAGAGATTGTTTACCTGTTGGTTTTGTATTGGGGTTACCAGAAAAAGTTCATTTGAATCTTACCCAGAATAATTTAAAAGATTTGGTAACCATATGGAATCACATGGGTGAAGCTAAGAAGGAAAAGTTGTGTGAAACATATGGGCAAATTACATCTCTTATCCAGTAGTGATTGAGAAGAATTTGATTTGAGCAGCTGTTCAATTTTGGGAACCATCGTATAGATGTTCACATTTAAAGAAATGGATTTGACACCAACCATTGAGAAATATTCGATTTTGGTAGGATTAAAATTGCAATACCCTAATAAGATATATATCAAAAAGCCAAAGTCAAGATACCATAAAAGATAGATAAGTTGATGGAAATGAAAGTAAAGGCTGTAGATAATTTGACTAAAGAGAAAGGTAAAGGTGTCGATTTACATTGACATTTCTTTCAGGATTTCATCTTGAGACATTTAGAGGATGATTAAAGCATGGCAGTGTTCACCCTAATAATTTACGAAATGGTGATTTTTCCAAAAAATTTGGGATATATTGAATTGGTAATAGTTGATCTATTTGAACAAATTGAAAGTCAGGTGATTAATCCCATTCCAGCTATCTTAGTTGAGACTATCAAATCATTGAACTTTTATCACCAAAATGGAAAATGTTTCACAGAAAGTGCATAATTACTATTTGTCTAGATAAAAAGTCATTTCAGATGCAAAAAAAGTGATTTTTCCAAGCCGTATCTTTGAAATAGAGCCTTAGTCAAAGAATTTTGCAAAAGTTAATAGCCATTATTGAAATCCAAAGAAAAATGGGTAGCATTATTTCAAAGGCTTACTAGTGATCAGGTCAAATGGATGGCACCATGGATGCCTTATTTGCCAATGTTATATTAAGGTAGAGATGATCCATGGGTACTACTTTTGGGATTGTGAGGAATGGTAAGTTATGCTCCATTAATGATGTTAAGGCAATTTGGTGCGAAGCAGTTTGTCCCTACCACACTTGGACTTGCTTTAGTAAAATTTGCATATAGAAAAACGGGCTCGTTAAGAACAATGAAGCAGTTGGTTTAGGTATGGAAGAAGACTCAAAGGTTAAGATTATAACCTATTCTTGATAAAGTCACCCTCAATTACCTAATTTGGAAAACAAAGTGTTCTAGAGGTATTATGTTCCCTTCAAATAATTTCTTATTCCAACAAGTGAACTTGTGAGCAAAAGAACCTTTGTCAGAAATTAAACTTGTTAATTAAGAACTTGAAACAAAAAAAGAAAATTTGAGAATCTAGGAAGATATGGGACAACTAAAATACGAAGTGGAAACTCAAGAAGTTATACTAAAAAAGGTGATGCAAGATTAGGATGTGGCTTAAAATGATTTAAAAGATTTTCATCAAGAAAATAAAAAAATATAAACCCAATTAAAAGAAGGAAAAGGCACTAGATTTGGTGCTAAGCAGCAAAGAGAAATGATTGAGCTTCAAGAAAAGATATAATGTTGGAAGGACAAAGCCAAGGAAAATAAGGAAAAAGCTATCAAGATTTCTTGATAACAGCAAGAGTAGGAAGGTTTGCACTCAACAGCTTAAGCAATATTGATGGAATGTCAAAAAGAGAATGCTAAATTAAATGAGCAAATCAAAGATGAAAAGAGAAAACACCATGAAATGCAAAAAGAGAAAGAATCACTTTGCTAAGTAATTCAAGGAATAGAACAGCAATTGTAAAACCATAAAGACCATATTTTCATAATCATCAAAGAATGGTAGAACAAAAAAGTAGATTGGAGTTTTTCATAATCATCAAAGAATGGTAGAACAAAAAAATAGATTGAAGATATACTTGCGATCTTGAAGTGGATGCTCGTATGAAGTAGAAAGCATAGAGTTTGGGAAGGCTACAATACATAAAGCATCTGGCTAGTCAAATTTGCAAGGCAATAAGGAAAGCAAGGGAGATGGTTGAGAGAGTAGCAACTTTGATATGATAAGTCAACCCAATTGAGAGTTATGGCCAACGTTTGTTAAACTTTTTAGTTGAAGCCAAGGATCACTATAAGTAAATTAAATGTTTCTATGGCTATAATGCCAAAATGATAGACTCTCTAAATCAGAAACTTGTTGGAATTAATGTGAAAAGTTTTAATGTTTGATATATATGTCTTAGAGTAAATACCTCTCAATACATTCATTTTGCATATGTCTTTACATCATTAAAATGATGTTTTCAAAATTAAAATTAAAATTATTTTGCTTGCACAAAAATAATATGGCATCATAATTTTTCAAATTGTGGTAATGAAAGGTTTAAAGATAGCTTAACCGTTGAAAGTTTGAAATTGATCTGCTCGTCACCCGTACAATACATGTTACAAGTTAGAATTATGGAAAACGAGTAAGTAGCTAGAATAAAAAGAATGGAAAAAGCTCAAAAAGATATGTGAGAATGGATGGTTGAAATGTAAGAAGATGTGCAAAGACAAATAATAGAGCTAAGGGAGTTAATGGGGGGCATGGCCACAGGGAAATGTGTTGTTGAAGCTTCTACTATAAGAAAGGAAAATCGACCTTATGGAAGCAACAATGTCAAAGAAAAGCCATTTTACCCACCTGGGTATATACCACACCATGCTCAAGCTCCTTAACTAATGTATCCATCACATATGGGTGGACAACCTTATCCATTCCTGAATGTGAACTTACCGGTTAACCAATAACCATATCAGGGGCAATTCGAGCATAATCCAAGATGTAATCCAATTGATCTAATTTTTGTTTCCAATTTGGATGATCTCGGGAAGCAACAGAAATTAAGGGGTATGTCTGAGTCAAAAGAGAAAAAAAAAATTCAACATAAGCATGACTTGCTAAAAGAGAGACTAAAAGCTATTGAAAGAAGAGATATCTTTGACGTTATTGATGCAAATAACCTCAATTTGATCCTGAATCTAGTAATTTCATTGAAGTTTAAAACTCCTAATTTTGAAAAATATGATGAAACTAAATGCCCATCGAACCATCTTGTCGTGTTTTGTAGTAAGATGGCAGGTCACGCTGACAATGATAAGCTTTTGATCCATATTTTCAAGACAGTCTCACTGGGTCTGCAACTAAGTGATATGTCCAACTGGATAGAAGTTGCATACATTCCTAGAAGGACCTCGCTAAAGCTTTTCTTAGCCAATATAAACATGTATTAGACATGACTCTTGATAGATTGTCACTACAAAATATGAAAAAGAAGGCTAATGAAACTTTAAGGAATATGCCCATAAATAAAAGGATTTTGCCACCTTTGAATGAAAATGAGACAACAGTGCTTTTCCTTAATACTCTCAAGACACCATATTATGATAAACTTGTAGCAATGCAATTAAAAATTTTACAAATATGATAATTTTTGGTGAAATGATATAACATGCCATCAATAGTGGTAAGATCAAAACAGGTGATACCTTCAGTTCCAAGAAAGTAATGCCACCTAAGAAAAAATATAAAAGGACACATATTGTGGGTTATAGGAATCAATCACCTAAAAATTTTATCCCATATCACCCATATCCAACCTACCCACTTTATTATTCCATCACACATAACATTTTTCAATGTCTATGCCCATATCAACCGGTACCATCACCGAAATTCCTATAAAGCTTTTACCATCGTATGCACACTTATGTTCTTGCACGCGTAATCTAACCTGTTGTCTAGTCAAATAGTTCAATAAGTAATCCTAGAGCTCTAAGAGCCATTCGAGAGAAAATTCTCTTTAATCACATTTTCATGTATTTTACTGATTTGATCCTTCAATTCGCAGCAGTTTTTTATTTGTATTGTCATTATTGTTGTTTTTTATATAATTTAAAGTATTTAAATTAAACAACACTAAATAAAATTTCTGAATCCGGACAAAGAAGTACCATTTATTCTACATCCAATACACTTTTGAATATTTTACTTTTACTTTTAAAAAGCTAAAGGTTACAACAAACGACGAATCTGTACCTTAGTTTTGAATATTATATATTATTATATTTTCGGCATTAATAATTTAAACTCAACGAAAATTAATACTACAAAAAAAATATAAATTAATTGACCGAAAGATTCTTTTCTGTTTGGTACGGGCTAGGACAAAAGAAAACTTGCGCAGGAATCTATGATTCTGCAAAGAAAGAAATAATGGAAATTTTCATTAAAAAATGAAGGAAAAAGATCAAAATAGACAAACAAATAAGACAAATATTCGGAAATTGCAAGCAGGCCAAGTTTCATTTCATTCAACAAAGTTGAGAATCCAACAAGTACGGTAAATTTCATATGTTGGAGAAATTATTTATGAAAACAACCTAAAGAAGAACCCTAAACATTACTTTTGATCCATGTCATCTGAATTAATCATTCATCATCGAAAAGCTTCAATACTATGGCTTAGATCCGTTTGTCATTACCGGGCATCAATTAATCATTCATCGTCGTAAAGCTTCAATCCTACGGCTTAGATCCGTTGTCATTACCGGGCATCGAAGCACTCATCATCTTCTGAAACTCCTCGAAATTAACATTTCCATCACCGTCGGAATCAACGGACGTGATCATCTTGACACAATCATCAAGCAGACACTTCATCCCCAACCGATTCAAAACCAAATGCAACTCGTTCGCCGAAATCAGGCCGTTCTTGTCCTGATCGTACAAATCGAAAGCGTCGCGTAGCTCCGAGGCGGCGGTGACAGCATCGGAAGATGAGCGGCAGAGGGAGCAGAATTCAGAGAGGTTGATGAAGCCGTCTTTGTCGGTGTCGATGTCTTCCATGACACGTTTAAGTTCCTCCTCTGTGTAGCTAGAACCCATTGTTTTCAATACGTCGCCGAGTTCCGTTACCGAGATCTTGCCATCCTTGTTGGCGTCGAATTGGTTGAACACTTTTTGAAGTTGGTCCATGTTTTCCTGGGAGATGGAGGAGGTTTTCTGGGTGGTGTCTGGTTTTATCGTCGACATGGTTTTTTGAAATGCTTAAAGAAAGGAAAATGGAGGACTAATTTTGGTTTCCAATATGGGCGGTGGGAGAGAAACTGGAGCGCGGGGTTGGGCTTTTATAACCGTGGTGGGAAAACAGAAAAAACAATTAAATACAGCCTGTAATGCTATTACTTTACTGTCCCTTGCTGTTTCCACGTGTTTGGACCTCCTTTTTCTCACTTTCCTTGGCCCCAGGAAACCAATGAGGGTTCATAAATACGCTTATTACACGATATTATGATATAATAAAATAAAATGAAATTATAAAAAAAATAAATTAAATAATTTTATTTTATTTTATATTTAATATGTATAAAAATTAAAATAAAATAATTTATTTATTGATTAAACTTATTTTTTTATTAAATATTTATATAATTTAAATTATTGATATAATTTTTATGGATATAATAGAATATATAAGTTCAATCTTATGAATTAAAATTAATTTTTTCTATTTTGAGAGAATTAAATAATTTTATATTAAAAAGATAATTAATCTTTCATATAATTTTTTTTTTATATACAAATCAAATATAATATATAATGATTAATATTGTATATTATTCAACACCTACACACCAAACATGATCTATATTCAATGTTGTACAGATTTTATGTAATATCTTATGTAATATAATCTCATTAATGAGATAAATTAGATGATATCATATTATTAATGAGTAAATTTTTTTTAATATTAATTTTTTATATATTTATTTTAGGAGTTAATATTTTTTTGTTAATAAGATGATATCATTAAACTTATTGATAGTACAATATATCAAATATAAAAACATAAAATAATATAATTTTTTTTTTGGAGAAAACATAATTTGGAAGCAATTTATATGCTTTGTATAGATTATCAATGAAAACAATTTTTATTGTGTCATTATTTTATTTTGAGATTGAAGTATAAATATTCAAATATGTTAATGGTTAATCTCATGAGTTGCCCTTTAAGTTATAGTAATATATTTAATATAATTTTTAATTTTAAAAATCTCTGAATTAATACTTGAATTATGAATTTATTAACTAATGTGATATTTTTAAAGTTATTTATTTATTATGTATCATCATTCCATATTAAATATTCTTAAAATTTAAGCATCACATTAAATATTTCATTTTATTTTAAGAATTATTCGTGATATTAACTCTTATATTAAGAATTTCGAATTCATATCATTTTATTTTTATTTTGTTTTTTTCGTGATATCACCATTATTTTATTTTTATTTTATATTTCTCCCTTTATTTCAATATTTCCCCCTTTTGTTCATTTCTTTCTTGTTTTTTAATAACAGTACTTTAATTATGTTAAAGCTTTTTATTTTCTTAATAGAAAAGTTAAAAGTATATATTTTTTTAAATAATACATATGATCTCAAAAACAAATAAATTATAACTATTTTGTAAAATAGTTATGCTTTTATCAAATCCATCCACTACAACTTTAATTACACATACATAATATATATAAAACTTATATTTTCCAATTAAAAATCTAAAATTTAAATTATTTAGTGTTTCCATTCTCAATAAAAAATTTATAATAGTTAAAAATATTAACTTATCATCAATTCCTTGAAACAGAAATATAAAATCATTTAATACCATGTGCACAAACACGTCTTTTATGCAAAGTTGGAAAAAAAAAAAAATAGAGTAGGGACAACTAGACTTATCCATAGATTGGGCTATCCAATGGGCTTACAGATTTGACTCAACTAGATCAATTTGGGACAAGATTATTTAGGTCCAGGTTGACCGATCCTCTAGCACGTAATATTATTTTATTAATAAAAATATTTTTATTTAATTTAATTAAAATATATATTTAAAAGTGTTAAAATAATAATATAATATATATTTTAATAATACTTATAATTTAAAAAGGATGAATCAAATTCAAACTCAAACTTAAAATTTAAAAAAGTCAATTGGGCATTCTCAATCCTATGGTACTTATGAATACTCGGATTTAAACATTTAAATTTGGTGGCCAACTTAAAACTGCTCAATAGATATGTTGAAAAATAAAATATCCTAACCAATTAATAAATCTAAAAGATAAAACAAAAATATGCCAACAAATTAGAAAATTTTACTTAACATTTACACGTTTATGTCAATATCTATACACGTAATACATGCGATAAACAACAATAAAATCAATAATAATATAATCATATAAATTAACAACTCAAAATATTTTGCCAAAACAGTTTTTATAAACATAAAAATCATTGTCTAAATCAAATAATATTGCAAAACTTATGCGTATTATATTTTTCTTTATGCGTAAAATGTCAGAGTTAAAATAGAGGGGGACAAAGGGATGGAAGAGGTGGAAGGATGGGAGCATGAAATGGGACATGCAATCATGCCACCAGGTCTGGTATTTTTCTTATAATTTTGATCATGCTTTCGATCCTTTAGATTTTTTTTTTTTTTGTCGGATAGGAGATTGAAGTCTAAAAGAAATTTAGGAAGGAAAATTTATATATACTAAAAGTTGAACATTAATTTTATTAGAATCATCTTTTAAGAACTATGGATGAATTATTTGGATTAAGTTCTTAGATTCTTTTTATTCATTAGATTTAATAATTTATATATTTACTAGTTTTTTTACCTGTACAATGTAAAGAATTTTTATTATATTTTTCATAATTTAAAATTTTAATTCTTTCTAATTTTTATATTATATATAAATAAATAAAAATATTTCTATTCATCTATAATTTGTGATTTAAAATTACAAAACCGTCTATATATAAATTATTATGAATGAATTTAAATAAATACTATGAAAGTTTTGAATTATAAAAATAAAATTACATACAAATCTCAATGAGAAAATCAATCTCTTATGTACAATTACATATACTCTTAAAATTATATATTATTTTAGTATGAAAACTAAAATTTACACATGTGATATATCACGAAAGACTTTTTCATATTTATTTTTAAAACTTTATCATGTCATATTTTTGTGACAAAAATCTAATTGTTCAATCTTTTATAAAGAAAAAAATATTGATTGGGGGAAGAAATCATATTTGATAATTATTTAATTTTAAAAAATTCTAAATTTTTAAAAATGTAATTTATCCATATTTAATTTTAAATTAAGATAAAAGATGTTAGTATAGTTTTAAATTTAGATATGTATGTAATTTTAAATTGAAATAAAATATCTTTCTCCTTTATGTTTTAAATAATGTTTTAAAAAAAATCATAGAAAAATACAGATAAAAAAATGGTAAACAATGGTGATTCATCTACAAACTTTTATGTATTTAAATTTATGTGAATATTAATTTAGATAGTGCATGATTTTTTACGGTTCCTAAAATTTAGGGATTTAATATTCAAAAACTATTTAAATTTTATATTTCATATATATTGGTATAGGTGAGGTATGAGATATATTTTTTCAAGTTTAAATTAGGATAAAACTTATATACTTTGAAAAGATTTGAATAAATCTAAATTGTAAAATTTTTAAATTTTTAAAAATTAAATAATTGATTAAATAAAGTTATTTAAAATTATCCTATGTGTTAATAATATAGGTTGTTTACCTAAATATCTACGTAAGTAAATTTTATCAAGTTTATATATATGTTATAACATAATATTATATATAATATCATATTCATTTTATATTAAATACTAATAAAATATAAAAAATATATTTTTTAATTTTTTAAAATTCATATAATTTTTATTAAAATTTTAAATTATTTTATTTTTTACATTAATTTTATGTCGGTATCATGATTAAAATGACTTAATTTACTATCCTCAAAGATATTTTTGTTTTTTGAATGATCGAAGAGCACAAGCTTCCAAAATGTAATTAGTTAAACCAAAAAGTGGGATTACAGAAGTAGAAAGAAGAAAGAGGGAAGCTGCTGCAAGCCGCGTGTGATCCAAAAGTAGGCGTGTTGATGTAGCTTTTTTATGTTGGGAGTGCGGACGCGGGTTTAACGCGCCTTTTGCACTGCAATACGAGAAAAAAAAATCGCTTTCGTACTACTTAGTGTTCCCCATGTTACTTGATGGAAAAATCAAAACTGACGTTTGGTACTGATCATATTTTAAGGATGTCAATTTCATATTAATCATACCGTGTTTCTGTTATAAAGAAAGTTGTTTTACCAATCCTATATAATATGTATATATATATATATATAAAATATTATATTATATTATATTACAATATAGATAAATATATTTGTTATATAGATATTTATACGAATAACTCTTTTGAATGATACATAAAATTATTTTTTAAAAAAATAAGGGACTTTCTTTTAATTAAAATTACATAATTTTAAATTTATTTAAATATCAAAATTATTCAAATTATAATTAAAAATAAAGTCAATATAAAAGTATATTTTTTAAAATTAAAAATTAAAAATATGAATTTTATCTTCTTAATAAATAATTTTAGTTGTTTATCAAATAATTTTATTTAAAAAATTACTTAATTATCAAAATATTTTAAATATATTTAAAAATTACAAATATTAGATTTATCCAAAGTTTTTGACCATCTTTTTTTATCTTAATTTGAATAAATAAAAAATTATCTTTTCAAAAATCTATGTAAGATATTAAAAAATCAAACAATTTTATCTAAGATTCTAAAAACTCAAACAATTTTTCATATTAAATCTTTAAATAATAAGATTATCAAAAAGATTATATCCATCTCAAATCTAATTATCAAATTTATTATTCAAATATATACAAAAAATTTGATTTCATCTTTATCAAATATTATATCCATTTCAAATTTTAAAAAAAATTAATTTAAAAATTATTTATTTAATCATAATTACCACTAAAGAATTTTTTTACATGTTTAAAACTATCAATGTAATATGTTATTTAAGTTTTTTATTTTTTTTAATTTGTAACTTTTTATAAGGTATATTCTATTATTATTGCAATTAATTTTTTTGTTTATAACTTTTTTTTCAAAATATATTTTATTGCTATTGCAATTTAGTTCTTATGAAAAATAATTTTTTAACTTTCTTTACGTATCTTCTAATATTTTTTATATTTTGTATAGCAATTCAGTCAAATTTACAAAAGTGAAAATATGTTAATATTTCTTTTATTATTTAATTCATCTTAAAATAATATATATGTTTCCATTTCTTTAAAAAAGATATAATTTACTTTTACTTGATATAATTTTACAAGTATATAAATATTACTGTAAACAAAAATGATCCAAAGGAAAGACATAATTTCATCTTGCTATTTTAAAAAAAGTTTACTTTTTAATGACAAAGTCAGTATATATAAATTTTATATATGTTAAAATTTTAAAGATTTAAATATAATTTAAAAAAAACTAATTTACATATATATATATATATACATACTCATAGTAAATAAATAAAATTATTATTTATTTTGCACGAGTCATAACCTAGTTATTTTATATTATGTGCATCTATTCAGTATTCAAATCATAAAAAATATAGCATAAGTCTTATTTATTTGAAGTGTATCATTTTTTATGTAATTATTTTTTAAAAAAATAATATTTAATAAATTTAAAATTTATCATTTAAAATTTTTTTATTCTTATATTGTAATCACCTATATAAAAAAAATTTAAGCTTTTTTACAAAGTTTGATTCATGTTTAAAAGTGAAAACCATTTTTTTTCTTGGAAAGATTCAAACTCTTCAATACAATAAGTAATGATAGGTTTGAAATGAAATTTTGAAAACGAAAGCGGGGATGAGAGGACTTTGATTTGCCATTGTGAGGGGAAAAGGAACATAATCCTTGGCTTGTCCTCATTCCTATCATATATATTTACTAAATTAATAATTAGTTCATTTGATGCATAGATTAATTTTTTAAAATTAAATATTATATATAAAATTAGTATTCCTCATGTAATTATATCTAAATCTTCAAAAATTGTGATATATATAAAATACATATACACGACTTATATTTCATAAAAAAATTAAACCTTTTGAAAAAAAAGATTATTAAAATCAAATATATAAAATAAATAATATTATTGAGAAAAAAATAAAATAAAACAAAGAAAATTAAGTTTACATTGAGTCAAATTAAATTTCTTCAATTTACATCTTTATTATGTGTTTTATAGTTCAATAAATGATAAATAAAAAATCATAACATGAGAGATTCTGGTTTGAAGACATATTGCAAATGTCACTTTACATTAGGTATATTTTGCCTCAACCATTTATGGTGTGAAATTGTGTGAATCAAATAGTCATAGAATACAATAAAACCTTTGTTTGACTTTATTTTGCTCTAATAAAACCAAATCACCAAACACTTCTTAATTAATGGTAAAATCATTTTTTTATACATTACTTTTTGTAAAAAATAATGTATAAGAAACTTAGACCATGTTTAACGCATAAGATGATAATTATCTTATATTATGTTAGGTTTATATCTAAAAAATGGATAAGAATGCAAGGAGGATTAATCATCCAAATTGAAAGAGATTATTTTTATTAAGATTGAACTTATATATTCTATTATACTCTTAAAAATTACATAAATATTTAAATTATATAAACTTTGAGAAAGGATAATTTTGACCAACGAATAAATTATCCTATTCTAATCTTTGTACACATCAAACACAAAATAGAATGATATTATTTAATCTAATCTTATTCATAATATCATTTTATCCTATTTTGTCATAATCTTATAAACCAAACATATCTTTATTCTATTTCAAAGATTGAGTGGGATATAGTTTGAAATCCTTGATATCTTTCAACTATGCTAGAATGATCTCTCACTTCTTTATTGTCATTATTCAAATTATGTTGTTTAATAAATCAATTTATTTTTTCATTGAATTCATATCTTTTAAAATTCAATAGGTGCCATTCGCAACACTTTATAAGTGGAAGAACAAATAAGGGAATCCATTATCATACCAATTTGAGACAGATCTACACAAGCAAATAATAATAAATCATCAACAAAAAATAAATGAGATAAAGTTGGTTCTCTTTTAGAAATCTTTACAAGCTTATATTATTTATGATGAACCTTTTCTTAAACCATGTGACAATTTTTCCAACCCAAGATAAAAAGATATGGAGATATTGGATAACCTTGTCTTAAACTTAGTCATGATTAAAAATAAGGAAGAGTTTCACCATTCTAAATAGTTGAAGATTGATTAAACACAAAACATAACTAATCCAATCAATTATGATAGAAAATTAAAATCAATTAAGACTTACCTCAAAAAGTTTTTGTTAACACTGTAATATGGTTAATAAACATCTATTTTCAAAATTAAACCACTATGTCAACCTTTCATTTGTGTCATAGTATGCACCATCTTTTGAGTGATTATAATATTATCAGTAATGCTTCTTCCTCATAAGAAATTATTCTAAAAACAACTTACCAAGTTCTGTAACAGAAAACATAACCTTGTCATCAGCAATTTAGACAAAATTTTGAACCAATTCAAAATTTCACAAGAAAACTAAGATTCACAAGATTCAAGATTTGCAAAAGACTCAAAGGTTTACAAAAAATTTCAAGATTCATAAAGAATTCAAAATTTTGAAAAGATTCAAGATTCATAAAGAATTCAAAGATTTTTCAAGATTTTATATTTGATTCAAGATAATGATTCAAACGTTTGTAAAAGATTCAAGATTTTGTAAAAGAATTTAAAGATTCACAAGAAATTCAAAGAATTTTCAAATTTGTAAAAATTTTAGCTTCGTAAGAATGATCAAATTCATAAGAATTTTCAAATTCGTAAGAATTCGCAAAACTTTTTCAGTTTTCCAAGAATTTTAGCTTCATAAGAATTATGATTCATAAGAATTTCAAATTGGCAAGAATTTGATTCTCAAGGATTTTAGGTTCACAAGAATTTGATTATCAAAGATTTCAGGGTCACAAAAATTTTTAGATTCGTAAGAATTTCAATTTCGTAATAATTATCAAATTCATAAGATTTTTCATATTCATAAGAATTTGCAAAACTTTTTCAGTTTTGCAAGAATTTCAGCTTCACATGAATTATGATTCATAAGAATTTTTAGATTTACAAGAATTCGATTCTCAAGGATTTCAGGTTCACAAGAATTTTCAGATTTGCAAGAATTTTTTAGTGATTCACTTTCAAAATTTACATTTGAAATTCTTAAGGATTTATATTCAAAATTTCAAAACTTCTCATTTAAAATTCAAAGATTCTCATTTGAAAATTCTTAGAGATTCACATTTAAAATCTCAAGGCTAAAATTCTTAGATATTCACATTCAAAAATTTTAAAATTCTCATTTAAAACTTAAAAATTCGCATTTGAAAATTCTTAAAGATTATGTCCAGAAGTCTTATAAATCATTCTCAACATTGAAAATGCTCATTAAAAAGGCTCAACAACTTTAAAATTTTAAATGTTTTCCTTATAAAATAGTTTTCTCATAGGCTTTCCTCAAAAGTTCAAAATTTCTCCTTATGAAAATTTTCAATCTTTCATCAAAGTCAAAATTTGTATATAATGAATGTCATGATAATGATGTAAATACTTTTTAAATAATGCAAATGCAACAATCCAAATTCTCACAATAATGTAGATGCCATAATACTTTAAATCATGATTCAAATGTTCATTACATGATGCAAATGTATGTCCAAACCATGATGCAAATGCAATTATCAAAACAAAAGATTTAAATATTCACCAAATTATATACATGTACTATGTAAACAACAATGCAAACTCAATGCATGGAATGCATATGTCACTGACATCACTATCAAGAAATTTCAATTAATTGTAATAATAAGGTTCTCAAGACTCCACCATCTCATGTTTTCCCTTTTAGCTTCTTAGCACTAATAATTTCAAAACAAATTCCATCAACCGATCTTTATTATTTTCATCATCTAATCATAACTTACGGGTTATATCGACCAATCTATCATTATATTGATCACTTGGTCATCCCATTTGCTTTTTCAAATCATCTTATCAGGCTTCTTCCATATTTTCATTTTTTTTTATTTTTGCTCATGTCATCTTGGATTTCTTTTTAAAAGAATGAAAGAATCTTTTATAAACATTATCATTCATTCATTATCATTTCAATTCATGACAAATATAATGTAATCATATATTTCATTGATTTATTCTAGGATTACAAAAATGAAAAAAGATAGGTAAATTGAGAGTAAGGGTAATCAATACAAAATGAATTTGGTATAGAAAGAAATAAGCAAAGCAAAAAATTCAAAACATGTAAATAAGATAAGTATTTGAATGGTATAACAATGTCCAATCAATGAATATTTAGACAATTTTTAACATTAATCTATAATTCTTTTTCAAAACTCATTATGTTGACTTTTAAATCATTTTAAACTTATCAAACTTTACCTCAATTCTAGGGGATCTTTAGATATCATTGATCTTTCATATATTTAACTGCCCATTCAATTTCTAGCTTAGATGTTTTTCTACCTAAATCGTCCTTTCGAGTTTTTAATTTGAGTATTCTTTTTTTTTTCATTTTTTTACTTCATCCATTATTGATATCTCATACACATCAATCTCTAAAACATAAGAACAGATCATGATTCCATCATTCTATTACAAGCATGCCTTAGCTTAATATATGATCATTCAATTCGAGTATTCACATTTGATCAAAATAAACTTTTAAGGTTGTAATGTAGGCTATAGTAAAGGATCATAAAAGAAATGGATAAAATAGGCTAAAAATATATGTTCAAAAGGTTCAAACCAAATGATCATTTCTCATCATGTGATACAACTTGGCATTTTGCCCTATTCCACATTATTTCACATTTTTTTCTTTTTACATTCATCTTATTTCTTATAAAAGAATTCTCATTACTTTGCCCTATGTCATTTGTGACATTTTCTTTTCTTTTTTTTATTTTTTTATCCTTGAGACCTCTTATGATTTTTTATTTTTTGTTATTTTTAAATGGGTATCTTTTCAAAACTTGTCCATTAGTGTGAAAAGTGATCATTGGTTAAGGTTTTTAAGGAAAAGAAATCATAATAGACAATAAGAAGTGTAACAATGGATGATTTTATTTTTATGAATGATTAAAAAATATACGGTCATTCTTCATTTCAAATGTTAATACTTTTTTTAAGGACCATTTATTGAACAAAGATAAACTCATGGATCATTCCAGGACATTTCAATTTAATTTTTTCATGAATGATATCTACTCACAATTTACTTTTTTTGCTTAAATAGTCTCCACAGATCAATATGAATGAGTTTTCAAAATTAAACCTTAGAATTACTATTTATCATTGTCCAAACATTCATCATTTAGAATTTGAGAATGGAAAAAAATATAAAAAATAAAATAGTAGTTTAGCTGAAAGAAAAAATGTAATGAAATGCATCATACTTGCCCTTTTTATTAAAATAATAAAAAATGAAATTTTAGTACATAAAAGAAATTCTATCATTACTCTAAAAGAAATCCAAAAATGATAAACAGCTTTCAACTAGCTTTTTTGTATCTTTTCCTAAAATTATGCCCTTGGGTAATCGAGCAAAGAGTTTTTATTGATATTCAGCCTTTTTAATTCGTTGACACTCACTGAGCCTGCTCAAATAAAACTTTGCACCTTATACTTGAAAACATGGTGGGTTTTTATAGTGTGACCCATATTTTCATTGTGGTAATTGCATATGGCATTAATATCATACCATTTGGAATATGATGGCTTCAATGGTTTCAATTGAACTTCAGATATCAGGTTATTCTTGACTAGTTTTAAGAATAATTCAGTGTAAGTCATAGGGATAAGATCAATGCGAGCTTTTTGTTAGTTATTTCAAAATCTTCTCAAACTACTTGCTTGATTGTTAGGCCTTAAAGTTTATGTAGTGATATGACTAGATCTATATGTAGGTATTTAAAAAACTAGTCGATAAGTTGGTGGATAAGCAAGTTGGTTATGGATATGGTTGGTAAGAGGCCTGCATAATTTTATTAACTATAGAGTGGTAAAGAGGTTCAACACATGGTAGATATAAAGCATAGCTTCTGTTAGTTGCCTTTCAAAATTCACATTATGGGTTTTAACTTTTTTCTATTTGGGCATTTTTTTTGTACTAATGGTTGTTTCTTCCTTAAGCTTATCACTCTTAATAGCATTTTCATTGGTCTCTTATGAAATCACCATATCAGTAAAGTTTTTCATTGCATTCTCTATCATCTTTTCTTAGTAATGTGCCTTTAGAGTGCTCACGAATAGCACTATAGTTTCTTTTTCAATAAAAAATGGTTGAACTTTGGTAACTACGTCCTTTCACCTTTGGGCATATTCCTTGAATGACTCGATCACCTTTTTTTTCATATTCTACAGGAAAAAGGTGATTACGAGTTAGATTTATTATATGACGGTATTGACTAATGAAGTCATGGGCTAGCTTCGTCCAAGAGTGAATACGGGATCAATCAAGCTAGATGTACCATTAACATCAGAGCCAGTAAAACTATCTTGGAATATATGCATTAAGAGCTTTTCATCACTAGTATAGGTAGCCATTTTCCAACAATATATGATAACATTAATTATTGGATACTTTGTACGATCATACTTTTTAAACTCTAAAACTTTAAAATTTGAAAGAATGACAACGTCTAGGACTAAATAGAGCCCAATAGCATCCATTGAACCATAAAAACTAATTTTTTTTTACTACTCGTAGCCTTTCTTTAAGTATGTTCATTTTTTGGTTAGTTTTTGAGTCCTCTAATGATTTGACCACTTTTAACTTCAATTTTTTCTTTTTTTTTAGATCATTTAGATTAAAGACCTAGATTGGTTCTGAAGCTTTCTCCCCAAAGTTTAGATTAACATAACTTTGAAAATGACCTTATGTAGTAACAGATTGCATTCTTGGATGGGTACATAGATATATGTCCAAGGAAATTTTGCTTATGTCCCTTGAAAAGGCTGGCCTTGATAAGGGTTGAATCTTAAACGGTACAAAAGATTAATTAAATTTTGCACTAGATGCTTTGGTTGACTTGGAGCTTCTTTTATCCCCTTTCTTTTATTTACCTTATTTAGGGCATCCAAAATATTGTTCAACTCCCTTTTGAGCTCTTTTTGACTTTTCTCTATCTTGTCAATACGATTGGAGTTTTTTTGTTCCACCTGTCTGGCTTGGGCTATGGTGTTGTATTAGTGATGTGTAGGGTTCTTAAATAATGGAGCTATCCTTGACCTTAAGTACCATAATTAGCATA
Source organism: Durio zibethinus (assembly GCF_002303985.1). The sequence goes on along the minus strand of NW_019168381.1, from coordinate 11,837,555 downwards.
CTCATATTAAAATTTTTTTTTAAAACCTAATTTGTTTAAAGATCCTATATGCATGAATGAATGAATGCATTGAATACTTGACACAACAAATTATGATGCATAAACACGTGAATGTATGTACAATAATGTATGAATGGATAAATGAATACATGTGCTAATGTTTGTCATATTATAATACATGGATGAATGTATATGTTAATGATGCTGTATTAAAATATGGCATACAACAACTTAACAATATATAAGAAATCAAATAAAAATTCGTATGAAGTTCAAAAAGTTCACTCATATATCCTAAGTAGGGTTACAATCTAATAATGGGTAGACATGGCTCTGACCTAAAATTGGCTTTTTATAATTTACTAAATGTGGTTATGGTTAAATCTAAAGGTTTTCAAATTATTTCTCACATTATTGTCTATCACAAACTACTAAAGCTCTCAAATCCTCTCCCATTATAAGCTACATGCAAAATGATTCAATTTGAGTGAAAGTATTTTGCTAGCCCATGCAAAAACATAAAATCTCATGAAATGTAAGTACTTTACTCCCTTCTAAGGGACAGAGCTCGGGTATAGAGCTCATATTATGCATATGCAAGTGAATGACAAAATATTAAAAGCTTGAAAAATAAATCAAGAAGAGAAGGGAAAACATTAGGCTTAGATAACACAAATTCATTTATTGGCTTGATTCTTAACGTTTTTAGTAGAGCTGCCAAACTATTATAATGTATAGATTCGTAGAGCTATCATTAGACCTAACTTTAAAGAGTCACCACTAATCTTTTTTTGGTCTAAGTGCGATTGACCACATAGTCGAATCTGTCCCATTTTAAAGAGATATCCCAACCTTGACTTTAAGGAGTTACTACCATTAGTTCGAGCCATCAAAATCCTTTTCATTCTAAAAATGTTCCCAAAATAGTCCACATTCCATTTTTCACAGCATTTGTAACAGTATTAGTTGCATGCATAAGTGAATCCCCTTCTTAAACCAATAAAAAAACTCTATCAAAGTCCTCATAAGTCAACAAAGTTGCTTGAAATCTAAATGGTCAACTATCCTAAGGTGGAGAATGACTGTCATAATGTATAAATTTGTAGAGTTATCATTAGACATGACTTTAAAGAGTCACCACTAATTTTTTTTGGTCCAGGTGTGATTGGCTACTTAACCGAATCTATCCCATTTTAAAGAGATATCTCAACATTGACTTAGGTATCTTTAAATGATACATTCTAATCCACAAAACTAGTTCTAAGTCTAGGAGTATGGTTACGTGTGAGAAAGATTATAGTATCCTTACAACGCCCATTGAAGGATGATATGAATTTGATTTTATGTTATCTAAGCTTTAAAATATTTTTGAATTTTACCCAAGTAAATTTAATTATTAAAAATTGATCTTAAAATTACTTCAATCATTTAGTAGTGATTTAAGATAATTTTCTCACATCAAGAGTATTTATGGTAACTCGTGTCTCACTCTTAAGAGGTTCTATTGTCGGATTTATTAATATTTTTTCTATTTGGAAACAATTAATCAAATCATCCAATTATTTGGTGGAATTTTATTTTGATACATGTCCTCAAATCATTTGATGAGATTTTATTTGAAAACCTTTTTATGAAATTTTAACGAATCATTAAATTTTCTAATAATTTGGGTAAAATTTAACCCAAAGACTTCAATTCTTTAATCGTTTGGTAGGATTAATTTTTTTTTTTTTAGAAAAATTTATTAAGTCCTCAAATGTTTGGTAATAATTAATTCAATATTTAAATCTTTTAATCATTTGGTAAGAGATTTAAAACAATTTATTTTTAAAAAATTCATTATGAAATTCTTCAATTATTTGGTATAATTTATAATTTAAAATTTAAATCCTCTTATCATTTTGTAGGATTGAAAAGTTTCTTTTTTCAAAAAATATTATTATTATTTTTACATTTTTAAAACATTCATAATTAAAATAAATAATAAACAATAACACAAGATAAATGAAAGCAGAAAATAAAAATTTTGCCAATTAGACTAAGTCCAGATTGAAGTCCAAAAAAATTGAGTTTTTAATGGTCCAAGCAAAATTCTGATCTAAGCTTGAATAAGAACTGGGCTTGAAATTTCTTCATGCGGGCCAGAATAAATTATTTCAGTTAGGTTGGACTCCGATCAGGTCACAAGGAGTGGAGCTTGGAGCGAGTCGAATGAACCGGTTCCTCCTATTGCCCAAAAACGATGCCGTTTCAAGCACACACGGCCTCTCTTTCATTTTTCACAGTTGCTTTCTCTCTGTACAAACTTTTCTACTGTGTCTTCTCGCTACAAAGTCTTCCAGAAACCAAAAACCTTTATAACACCCGCTGGGTTCAAGCTTTCCCAGATCCCGGCCATCTCTGACCACCGTGCGCTGCCGCAGATCGTCGCCGGAAACCAAGGACACGGATTTAATTCCAAAATCAAAATCCACCTCTCTTGCTTCCTTTGTTTTCTGCCATCATACAAAACAGATTCTTCCTCTTCCATTTTTCTATCAAACTAACCCAAAGACTGACGTTTGCCACCACCGGGCTTCCTCCTCCTCTTTCTTTTTCTCTCAGCTACCTGAAACCACAATCAAACCCAGCCACTACCTACTTTCTCATAAAAAAACCAGAACACCTGTGAATCGTGACGTCGCCAGAAAACCCTTAACCGATTTCTCTCCACTTCCTAATCCTCTTTATCGTCTAACTTCAAAAAGAAAACCCAAACATATTCAAAGCCTAAAACTTGAGACCAACAACTCCATCGAAACACCACTGTGTTATACTTTGTAATTGTGCTTGCTTGCTGTGACTTTGTTGCAAGTTTTCTACTTATCTGCTTGTTTTCTGATTCTAGGTTTGGCTTTGGGTGTGGGTTACTTGGTTAGGTTTGTGTTTGATTTTCTATGGGTTCGGCTTTCAATTGCAGGAGACTATTTATGGGTTATCTAGAAGAATTTGTGATGGGTTCGTTTTTGCCTGAAAATGGGTTTCTTTTGTTTTAAATTTGGATTTCTTTGCTTGGACTAACTGATGATTAGCTTTCCCTTTGTCTGCTTGTGGCTATGGTTTGCAGAAAAATGTTTGCTTTCCTTGATTCTGGTCTGAATTCCGGAAATTGCTTCTGATTATGGTACTGTTCACACGGCGGTTGATTGCCTGGATTTTCAGAGCTGTTTTGGTTTATTGCTGAATTCTGATGGGTTTTTTTTGGCTGATGAACAATTGCTGAGTTTTGGTCGTGCTCTTATCGAGTCTGTGTTTATGGTGATTATTGGTGGACAATGAGGGTGAAAATTGTTGCAGGATTTGGCTTTAGCGGAGACTCTCCTCCCCTTCATGAAACTATGGTGCTGAATTTATAGGGATTTTGTTTCAAATTCATCAGAACTCTTGATCGAAAAGAGTTTCAATTTCATTTTCAATTCAAGCTCAGACTTTGATTCCAATAAAAACTGTTGTAATCCGAAAGAACTGCAATCTTAAATCAATTCGGTTTGATCCGAACTTTTTTTCTTTAAATAATAATAACTTTAAACTAAATACAATATAAAAAATAAATAAATAAAATCAAAGCTTAATTTTAAAATGTGAATTGATGCTAAACTAAATGAGTTGTTTACGGTGACAAAACTTTGAATGTATTTAAATAAGATGGTGATCCGAGCTAACATAAGATAAATTCACCACCTTAGCTTTTGGAAATGTTTCTTGTGCAGCTGAATTCATTAAGACTCTATCCAAGTATTCTTGTAAAACAACGCTACCATATTGCTTCCGAAACCACGTAACTTAAAATACCGAGCACCAATATCAAATAAGCTACAAGCATCCCACCTTTCAGCAAACTTCTGAGCCTTATTAACACAATAATTCGATCCTCTCCCCACTACTCATCTGCACCAGCAATGCCATTAACATCCCACCTTACCACCCAATAGCATAACGTTGTTAGCAAACATTTCAAGACCAACCCAAAATTGGTCTTTCATATGACAATGCTGCTGTACGTAAACACAAGATATAAACCATTCAAAATTGCGATCTAGCTTGTGGAATTAAGAATTTGAATTGAGGCCTTTTGATTAGACCTGTCAATTGGGCAAGCCGGGTTGGGATGGTTTGGGTTAGTTTTGTTTGGGTTATTATGCGTCTTAAAAGAGTTCAGCTAATTTTGCGCTGGAGCATTTGAATTTCAGTTTATTTTAGATTCAAGTTATTTTGTATTTGGGTTATTTTGGATTTTGGTCGTATCTGGTTCTAGTTATTTTAGTTTAGGTATTTCAGGTTTGATTTGCGAATTATTTGGATTCAGATCATTTTAAGTTAATTTATTAATTTTTATAGATTAAATTTAAACATATTATTTAATCGAATTCAAGTTAGATTTTATTATAATTTTATTAAAGATAAAAAGTAAAAAAATTTTAAAATAAATATAAATATTATAATTTATATACTTTAAATTAAAATTAATTATTATATAAATAAAAAATATGTGATTTTATTAAACTTGATAAATTTAAATACAACATGTTAATATGAAATCAAAACAATATCAAAAATTCATATAAGTTTTTTAAAAAATATGTTATGTATTTGATTGTATCGATATAAATTTTGATATGTATAAGACATGAAAATTCGTTTAATTAAATTGTGCTATACAAATATACGAATTAGATACAGAAATATGTTTGTTGCATTTAATACGTTTAATAGTCTTTATATTTATTTTAATTTAATATAAATATATAAAAAATATTTTAAGCTTTTAATTATAATATACAATTATATATTTAACATAATCATATAAAAATTATTTTAAATATTTATTTATGATACATATTTGATAAAGCATATTTAAACAACCTGCCCATCACTTTCTCAGGCCATGGTGCCAATTTACTGATAACTGATGAACACGGGAACTTTAGAGGAAGAACGTATAGATTTGAAGCCATGTGGATCACACACCCATAATGCAGAGAAATTATCAGCAATTCTTGAAGTAATTCAGTTAGTGGCTCTTCTTGCTTCACTCTCATTTAGAAACTTAAAATAACACAGAACAACCTAAAGATATGGAATAAGAATGTGTTTGGAAATCTAAGAGAACGAAGGAGGAGACTTGAAAGCATCGAGCTTACAGAGGCAGAGAAAGGGCTTAACTCTAAAGCAACCTGCATCGGAGAAAAGGAGATAAGAAATGAAATTGAACAGCCGGCCGAACAAGAACAAATCCATTGGATCCAGGATGAATTAGATAATCCAGGGTGATCGTAACACTAAGTTTTATCATACTAGTACTCCAAGGAAAAGAATTAGGAATAGAATCTCGATACTGCTTACCCATGATCACCGTTAGAAAGATAATCAACAAAGGATAGAAAATGCCTATCGGCAATATTTCACAAACCTTTTGGGTCAAAGGAGGCAACAATGAGAGAGAAGTTACAATAACCTTGGCTGAGTGATCATCATTAGGAATGCCTCAATAACGCTTTCCAAATCGGCCTCTTTAAAGCACCAAGAATAGTTGGTACACTGGGGCTTTTCTACCAAAAATTTTGGGATATTGTTGGGAAACTTGCAAAAGCTTCTTCCCTGTCTTTCCTAAACTCTAGGTATTTGCTTAAAGAGTTAAATGAAATCCCAAGTACTCTAAATCCTAAGGGAAAAGTCCAAGATGGAGTCACAGACTACATGCCAATAAGTCTTTGCAATGTTGCATTGTAAAGACAGTAGCCAATATACTGAAGTTTATTATGGGAGAGATCATCTCCCTGTACCAAATTGCATTTGTCAAAGGTAGACTTATCTTAGACAACATCATCTTGAGAGGGGAAATCATCAACATCATTTGGAGGAAAAAAAGCTAGGGTGTTTTAGGAGCTGTTAAAATTTATATGAATAAGGCCTAGATAGGATCAGCTGGAACTTCATCCAAGAGGTGATGAATATCAAGCGTTTTTATGAACAGTGGTCCGGATCATAAGGGAGTGCATTAGCACAGTGAGTTATCAGGTTCTTATGAATGGATCCCCTTCTCAACCCATCCAACCATGTAGAGGTTTAAGACACGGCTAACATCAATTCTTAATAGCTGAGATGGCCTAAATTGTTAAATAGACTTGAAAGAATATTAATACTATGTTCACAACCAATACTCATAATTATAAAAAATAAAAAATAAAAAATGGCAGAATAGCTCATATTTCCTGAGCTTGGCCTTTAACAGAGGACTAGCTTAGTGAACTCGAGCAGCAAAGCAAAATATATGATAAACTTATGCTATGAGGAAGCAGCCTGACATTTGAAGGTTAGGAATCCATAACAGTCAATGAAAATCAAAGATGCAAAAATATTTTGTGAACTCTGATTTGCAAATAGTGATGGCAAAAGCTATTTGCGAATCAGAGTAGGTGCTCAAACAATATTAAAACTAGAATTTATTCATAATATTAGCGCCGATTTACTACAGAAGCAATGCACAACAGTACGTTTCAAGTAGTAATATGTATCAATGATCCGAAAAAACTGAATTAAATCCCATATGATCTGAACCATTATCACCCATAGTAATTATTGGGTTTTGTTTGATCTAGAAGAATATAAAATTATTTAATAAAATCTTTTTTATATTATCTTTAATGACACATAAATAACAAAATATTCATTATATATGAATAACATATTATTTTCATTGAACTTAAAGAATTTTGAAAAATATTTTTTTATATTTTCAACAAATATAATTTTACAATCTTAATTAATATACTTACATTTATTATCCTTACGTAAAGAAAATTCATTCTATCTTAATTTTGTTACGAGTAGCAACACTCACTATATTTTTTATCTTAAAAATGTTATATTTATTAAAATTTTAAATTTAAAAAAAAAGTTTTAATATCGATTACGTTTTTTAGCTTAAAAACGTGATTTTTGTCAAAATTTTTAAATTTTGAAAATAAAATTTCACCATTTATCATGTTTTTTATATTAAAAATACAATCGTTGTTAAAATTCCAAAATTTTGTATAATGTTTCAACATCTACTCTTTTTTTTTTTTTTAACTTTAAAAACATGACTTTTGTTAAAATTTTAAAGTTTTAAAAATAAAATTTTAATATCCATTACAATTTTTATATTAAAAATTTAGTTTTTGCTAAAATTTTCAAATTTCAAAAATATAATTTCAATATTTATTACTTTTATTACTTTTTCTCTAAAATTTTAAAATCTCATGAAGAAGAGAGTTTTTATTCTCTTCCGAAATCACATTTTAAGAATCAAATTACAAAAAAATAAAATTCAAATTAAATATTGTACTTTCTCAAAACCAAACTTTCAAAGACTGTCTTCATTTAACACCGATATCACCGTAACCTTTAAATCTGATTCAAAGCATTCAACACCGACATCACCGTCACATTTAAATCTGATTCAAATATAAAAGATCCACCGCAAAGCAACTCTGATACGCAAAACAAATCCAAGGCTATCTTATTGCCTATTAGCTCAGTGAATTTAGAGTCTTTTAAGTAGCAATAGACCAAAAATTGGCTTCAGTATCCTAAAACACATAAATCAGACATAAGAGCTGAACCAGCAACTTTTGTTTCTAAAATTTCAAGTTTTAAATGGATAACTACTTAAATCCAGAGTCTTACTAAAAGGAGATAACTGAAAGCAGCAAATTAGTGCTACAAACTCTGATTCAAAATTTTAATTGTCCGAAGATAATTATATAAATATCCTTAAAATTGAAATTGAATTAACTCTAAGCCAAAAATAAATCTAACTATAGCATAAAACTCAGAAACTTGGAAACAAGAAAATAACATCCTACAAAGTGAATCAAAGACCAAAATAACAGTGAGAATCTCAAGCGAGGGCAGCGGCTATCAGACCAATTGAGAAATGGCGGGTTTCATAGAGAGAGACCTTGAGCACTAGTGGAGGAAAGAATCTTCAATGTGACAACAATGGTGCCATATCTTACATGAACAGAAATCAGGAAACTGAAATGTGCTAAAAATTTCCAAGAAAATTGTAAAACAAACCAGTTCTTACGCAAGACTAATAGAGGGGAAAGTTAAGGACTGAGCAAGGCAGCAAGTCGAGAGTTGCAGAGCAACAAAATGTGTCAGAAAATTTGAGAAAATTAGAGAAAGCTTACCCGTGGAGAAAGTGCAGTTTGCTGGAGGGAAGAAGAATATCGAATAGGCTTAGATTAGAGAGAGAAGGAACCAGATAATGGCAAAATAATATAAAGTCCAAGGGGACAAAGAACTGCTGCTGTCCTCATCTGCATGAATCACCGGACATGACAATGATGGAAAAAGAGCACTGAGAGAGCAATGTTAAGAAGGGGAGGTGATGGAAAGCAAGCATTGGTTTGATGAGGGCTTCATGAGGAAAGGGAGAATAAAAATGAAGGGAACTAATCAGGCTCCTCAGCTGGCAATTCTTAACTCCATAAGGAAAATTTTATTAATATAAAAGTCTTAAGGGGTTACAGCAACTGCCAGAAATAAAATGCTAACAAGTAACCTAATTTTTGTAGTGAAAGAATCAAGAAATGTTTCCCTGGGAACATAAATATGAACTGCTGTAGTTTATTAATGCAATTCAACCGTTTGAATATAATATTTCTGACTATCAGGTAGGTATAATTCAAGTAAATGAGTATACACAGAGCCTTTCTAACATGCCTTTATGTTGACATCTGAAGCCAGCCTCCTACATACTCTTTTGCATGACGCCTACTCGCCTTTAGCTCCTCTCATTAGACTATTAATCGTACCTCGACAAAAACAGCTGAAATGCTTTCAAGTTCAGATTTACTGTAATTCCTGTGTGCATATGGTTCCTCCAAAGCTGCTTATTTTGTGTCTCATTTAGGAATGGCATTGGCAATTTTATTCTTTTCTTGCCAGTCGCTTTGAATGAAGCAGGCTGCAGCAAAAGAACTCACACTAGCAATTGCATTTTATAGAAGCTAGGCAATGTTGAATGAGCCTACCTATTCATACATCTCAAGATTTTAGTAGTGAATCGTCTGTACAAAATGTTTTTCTTACATCACCATGTAGTTTTTCAAGAATCCTCCAAGTTACAGCATCTGGTTCCAGTCCATTCTTTCTCATTTCTCCAACAATTTGATAGGCTTCTTTTTCCAAACCCAACTTGCAAGCTTTGTTAATCACAATGTTATAGCTCACAGTATTAGGAGTGACACCAGAATCAACCAGTTCATATAGAAAATGACAAGCCAGATTAAAATTGCTTGCTTGGCATTGCCCTTTGAGAATAGCTGCATATACAAAATCATCATGAATTTGTGAAGGCCATATAACATCATCCCAAAACTTTTTTGCCTCCTCTATTTGGCCATATTGGCATAATCCATCAACAACTATAGCGTACGTGGTACAGTTGGCAGTCACACCCTCATTTACCATGCAATTAAATACCCCCATGGCCTCATCTGCATGTTGGGTTTTAAACAAACCACGAAGAACTGCATTATATGTAATAACACCAGGCCTTAAACCTCTTTCAGGCATTATCTGATTCAATACATCAAGGGCTTCTTGTGTTCTTCCCACATCTAATAAACCACAGGCAACTGTAGTGAACGTCACCACATCAGGAGCGCAAAATTTCCCATTTATCATGTCACTTAGTACCTGCAAAGCGTCTTCAATTCTTCCCATCTTGCAAAATCCATTGATAACCGTGTTTAAGGTAATGACATCAGGTTGACACTGGTTCTGAAGCATAGAAACAAGTACATTTAAAAATTCAGTTGGGTTATTATTCACAAGGCAAAGTGCTCGTAAATATATATTGTAAATTCTAATTCTATCCGCACCTTTCTTATTCAACATGAAATGTAAAACTTGCCTCCCTTTATGGAAGTCAGATTCTCGACAAAGCCCTTCTACTAGAACCTTGTAAGTGTACTCGGATGGCAAGTAGCCAAACTCAAATCCGTCCTCAAACAACTGATAGGCTCTCATACAACCTCCCTCCTTACAAAGTCCATGAATAATGCAATTATAAGAAACTAAGCTTGGCACAAAACCTTTCTTGCGCATCAAGTAGACAACCCTAGAAGCGCCATGGTTCCTCCCAGCTCTACAAAGAGAATCAATCATATGCCCATAAGCAAACTCCTCACTTACACTCTTCCCTTGAGGCATACTTTCAACAATTCTGAAAACTTCATTGAAATACCCTTCTCTACATAAACAATCAATAAGATTAGCAAAAGCTGCCGCGTTCACAGCAGGGTCGTCCTTTACATCCTTCATTCTCTCCCAAAGTTTGTTCATCAATTCCATTGCGTACGCATAGTCTCTTTTCCTAAAAACCCCACGAATGAGAACACTATAAGTAAGCGAATTCGGAAACACTCCGCAGTCACGCATTTCATCAAACAACTTAAAGGCAGCAGCTAAATCACCAACTCTAGCATAACCATTAATTAAAGTAGTGTAAGTAACAGCATTAGGAAATTGTCCTTTACTCTTGATGTAAAAAAACAACCTATGCGCAATATCAACACGTAAATCCGTACAAAATTGATCGATTAGACGGTTAAAATTTGTTAAAGAAGGCACGAACTCGGGCTTGACATACAGTAACGAACGAATAACATGAAATGTGGAAAGTGGGGTTTTAGAATAGAGTAAGCGGGCAATGAGGACATTGCAGGTTCGTTCATCGGGGACTAAGTGAGAAGACAAGAAGAGAAGAAAGCGATGGTGAGCTTCAGAAAAGCGGTTGCAATCACAAAGGGCGTGGATTATGCTGCTGAGGTTGAGGGAATCAGGGTGGTAGCCGTGGAGGCAGAGGGTGTCGAGTAGGCGAAGCGCTTCGTCGACGTTGCGGTGTTTAGTGCAGAGGTTGTGGATTTTGTTGGTCCAGTATGGCTTGTTGGTGATGGGTGGTTGTTGTTGCAGATGGTGATGTGGAGGAGAAGTTGAAAAACGAAATGCAAAAGGGAATGTTGGGGATTTGGGGAGTGATGGGAGTTTGAGTCTGGTGAGGATCATATTCAATTCCTAATAGCACTAATTTTGCAGAGGTTTTTTGAGTTGGCAATGCCAAATACCATGCAACTATTTTCTTCTCAACACCAGGAAACAGGCCCGAAACGTTGATTTGAGTAGTGGTGCCGAAGTCATGCAATACTTGTATTATATCCTTGTGATGCACGATACGACTATACGTGCCACCAATGATTCACCAAAATTTTTAAACATGTAAAAATCTTAATAGGACTTACCACATTTATTTATGATTAATTTTAAATTCGTGATGCACGGATATATAATTATTTATATAAAAAATTTATTTAATTATAATAAAATTAATAAATTTATAAAAATAAAAATTTTGATGTAAAATAAGTACGTAAAAATATAAACATCTAAGATTAATATGTAATTATAAAAAAGTTTAGATAAACTTTTTTTTATCATATTCATATATACAATAAATGATATTTAAATAAAATTTAATAATATTTGATTTCAAACAATTGAAAGTTAATCCATTTAAAATCAATTTTGTGTATAAGAGTATTTCAACTATAATTTTTTTATTATAATTATCTGATTGCAATTGTAAATTATGTAAGAGTCTATCGCTTATAAGAGTAAACTTTACATAATATTTTGATAGATCTTATATAATTTTAAAATCTGATTAGCTAATTATAGTATAATTATTTTAGTTAATATGCTCTCCAAATTTTTTTTCATAGTAAATTATTTTATAATTAGATAAGATGTTGAAAAGTTAAATTTTAATTTTGTCCAGTATTTCAAATTATTATGCAATGTTGGAAATTAGATTCAAGAAAGTTGCTGATTTTTGTACTCAATTTAAAAAACTAATTGTCAAAGACTTTTATGTCAATAGAAATTATTAAAGATTACAGATGCAATTTTGAAAAAAAAAATGAGGTTAAAAAATCCACATGAATATCAATAATATATATCATTTTAAACTTAATTATTGAATTGAAAGCAAAAAAAAAAAAAAAAATTACTTTAAAAAAATTCAACTTACCAATGTATAAAAACTAACTCTTTAGATTGATTAGTATGTTTTTAATCAAAGTTAGAATTTGATTCACTTTATTTTAAGGAAATCATTGAATTAGTAAGTCAATATATAATTTTAATAAAAATAAATATGAAAATAAGAATTAACATTAATTTAATTAAAACTTAATTGTTTAATAAATATATTTCTTCAATAAAAAAGTTACCCAAAAAATAAAATAATATAACATATTTTTTTAATAAATGAATAAATTTAAGAAATCTCCTAACCTTGCATTATTAAGTATTACTAACTATTGATTAAAAAAAAAAATACTAACTATTATATGCTACAAAATTCAATTGCCAAAGCACATAAGTGAACTTTGAATATATTTAAGTCATTAGTCGAGGCATATAACTCCTTTTGAACCTTCATAATAGCTACAAAGAATCTATCATCAACAAAATATAAAAGTATGGAAAAACAAAAAAATCTCTTCAAAACTTAGGATTTGTGAGAGGTTTTCGTCTTTTCATGTACGAGAGTTTTCTTCCCTCAAGATCTCGAGGGGTTGGTAGTTTTTTGTGTTAGATAGTCATTGGGCAATTAAGGTTGCATACGTGATCAGTTGGTAATGGCAGAGAATTGGTGGATGAATGGAAAAACCTAAGACTAACTGAGATGGAGAAAGAATGTGTAATCATAGAGTATGATCACATAAAAGCTGATTATAATGAGGAACAATGGATGGTTGGAAGTCTTTTGACTTCACAAGCGTTCGATAAGGAAGCAATTTTTGGCACGCTAAGGGTGATATGGAAATTAGGCAAGGAGATGACAACAACGGTGCTTGAAGAGAATCTGTTCTTGTTTAAGTTTGGATAAAAAAGTGACAAGAAAAGGGTTCCAGATGGATCACCATGGTCATTTGACAAGGACCTCATAACATTCAAATATTATGATCGAGAACTTCCGCAAAATGAGTACAAGTTTGACAGAGCCTTGTTCTGGATCATAATTTATGGGCTACCCCTGGGAATGATGAACATAGTAGTGGCAGAAACGATAGGAAATTCAATAGGGACAATGAAAGGGAGAGTTTTTTGAGGATTAGAGTGGAGATTGACATTACAAAACCCTTTCGAAGGTTCGTGTCTCTGGCAAGGAGAGGGGCAAAAGAAGTTTGGGGCCAACTCAAATACGATGGACTACCAATTTTTTGCTACATCTGTGGCAAGTTAGGTCACACAGAGACTGAGTGTGAATCAAACAATGACAAGGAGGAAGAGCAGACAGAGAAGAGGCAATATGGTGACTGGTTAAGAGTAACCACAAATAGGGTAAGGGGGACGATGAGGAGGGGAGAAGGCAGAATTGTTGGTTCGGGATTAATGGGAACAACTAATGGGAAAGGAGGAAAAGATAATAGAGGAATGAACGAACAGGAAAGCTCCCAAAAAAACACAGGCCAATCGTCATCACAAGAGGGTGGTCGGAGAACAATCCAAGCCAGGAAACAATGGAAATTCCGAGAAAACAGGAGCAGATGAAACTGGTAGTAATGACAAGGGATATGGGAATGAGAATGGAGGATTTTTGGCAACCAAATCAAAGGGAGTAAATGGGAGACCAGCTCATACCCATGCAGATTCTCCTATAAATCATACAAAAGAAAGTGAGTTGACATCTAGGGAATCTTGGTTCAAGCAACTGACAAGGGACGAGATCATGGGACAGTCTTTAATGCAGAATAATGAGCAACCACAGAATATAGAATTGCATGGCAGAGGGAAAATATTAATGGAGGCACATGTGGACAAAATGGTATGGAAACTACCCATAAAGTGGCGTTACAAGATGAGGAGGCAACGTCTTTTAAAAAGGATATGGGGACAGTGCAAAGGAGACAAGTAGGGAATAAACAAGGATGGAAAAAGAAAGCCAAGAAAGCAAGTAGAAGTAGAACAACCATGGCGAAAATAGATGGGAAAAGGAAAATGGGTGATAAGAATGTGACTTCATGGAGATTGATAACCAGGGGAAGAGAAGCTATGAAGGTGATGAGGAAGCAGTACAATTCTCAGAAAAATCAACGGAGACTGGATTCTAGTCTTACCGGGGTCAATGAGGTGCATAGGATGGAACTTCCACGATCTTGGGAACCCACGAGCAGTTCGGGCTCTTCTGGATTTGGTGAAGAGCAAAGATCCTCGTGTAATATTTCTGAGTGAAACTAAGCCACATGCAAGAAAGCTAGATAGAATCAAAAGAAATTATGGATTTTGAGGGTTGCTTTGGAGCGGATGCTGAAGGCAGTAGAGGGGGCTTAGCAATAATGTGGAAAGAAGAGATATCCTTACAGTTTCAAAGTTTTTTTGAAAAACCACCTTGATATAAAAGTCAAAGGGGAACGGGATCAAAATAATTGGAGGTTAACTGGCTTTTGTAGTGAACTTGAAACGAGTAAGAGGGATGAATCATGGGCTTTAATTCGACATTTTGCAGGACAAAGTGATAAACCGTGGATTTGTTTGGGAGATTTTAATGAGGTAATGTGGAACCATGAAAAATCATGAGGGCCACTAAGGAGAGAAACTCAGATGGAAGCATTCCGAGACGCTTTATTGGACAGTGGTTTGGAGGATTTGGGATTTAAGGGACAGTGGTATACCTGGGAGAGAGGCAACACTGAAGAAAACAACATTCGAGAAAGGCTGGATTACGTGGTGGAAAACAAAAGGTGGTTTGATATTTTCCTAGACTATGAGGTACAACATTTTGTAGTGTCAACATCGGACCACATCTCAATCATGGTGAGCACGGCAAGGGAGGAAAGGATTGGAAAGCACCAAAAAGGAAAAGCATAGAATTATGGTTGAAGCATGGTGGACTAAAGAAACAGGTTGTGTAAAAATAATAAACAATGCATGTGAAGCTAAGAATGGGTGTTCAATAAAAGAACAAATGGAGAACGTGGGGATCCAGCTTAGGCATTGGCATGTGAATGAGGTGGGATCCATGTAACAAAATATGAAAAGGCTTAAGGAGGAACTTTTAATGACAAAGTCAGCAGCACCGAGTGAAGAAGGTTTTGAAGCATGAACAAAGAACAAAGTAGGAGATTAATCAGTGTATTGAAAAAGAACAAGTATACTGGAAATAGAGGTCTAGAATAACCTGGCTTAAAGAGAGGGATAGAAATATAGCCCTTTTCCATGCCTAGACGAAAAATAGGAAAAAAATAATTTTATTTGGGGTTTGGATAATGCTGGTGGAAAATGGTGCGAGGAGGAAGCGGATATTGCGTGGCCACTGACTATTTCAAGGATTTATTTAGAGCACAAAATTCTTCCAACTGTTACAAGATCTTAGGGGTAGTGGAAACCCAAGTAACAGACGAGATGAACAAAAGCTTACTCGTAAAATTTAAAGCGGAAGATCCAACAGGCTATAAAACAAATGCATCTCAACAAAGCACCAGGACCTGATGGTATGCCTGCCCTTTTTATTTTTTTTCCAAAAATTTTGGCATATTATAGGAATTGATGTGACTTTGTTTTGCCTCTCTGTGTTGAATGATGCTAGGGACTTGTCCGATTTTAACCTAACCCATGTTGTCCTTATATCCAAGGTCAAAGATCCCACCAAGATAACCCAATATAGGTCTATAAGTCTCTGCAATGTGATTTACAAAATCATTTCAAAAGTTCTAATGGATAGATTAAAAATCACTTTACTTGTGTATCAGTGAGACCCAAAGTGCTTCCGTACCAGGTAGGCTTATTACAGATAATATCCTTGTAGCCTATGAACCACTCCAAACCTCAAAATCCAAAAAATATGGGAAGAATAGGATTTTCGCTTTGAAGCTAGATATGAGCAAGGCCTATGATAGGGTTGAATGGAATATTCTTAAAACAATAATGTGAAAAATGGGGTTTCATAATAGATGGATTGCTTCTGTTATGAAATGTGTTACTTCTGTTAGTTATTCTCTTGTTATCAGAGGGCACTTCAACAAGGATATCTACTTTCGCCTTATCTTTTTTTTTATGTGCTCGGAAGGATTGTCTGCCCTATTAGATGTGAAGCAGAAACAAGATAGTTTACATGGAATAAGAGCAAGTTGAGCTGGAGCAGAAACAAGGTAGTTTACATGGAATAAGATCAAGTTGAGCTGGCCCGAGAGTAAATCATCTCTTCTTCGCTGATGATAGTCTGCTATTTGCAATGGCGAATAGGAGCGAAAGTGAGAGGGCGAAGGACGTGCTCCAGAGATATGAAGACTGCTTCAGCCAGAAAATTAATTTTGATTAATCAGCCTTGTTCTTTAGCTGAAACATTAATGAGTCACAACAGTCACTGATACAAAACATCTTTGAAATTCGTTCCACCACAAACATCGAAAAGTACTTGAGTCTTCCGTCCAAGGTTGGTTGTAACAAGAAGAGGTCTTTTGAGGAATTAAAGGACAGGATAAGCGTAAAGGTGAATGGGTGGAGCTAAAGAATTCTTTCACAAGGAAGAAAAGAGGTGTTTATAAATGCAGTGTTATAGTCAACCCTTACCTATGCAATGGGTGTCTTCCTTTTACCATGCTCTTTGTGTGATGAGTTTAGCAGGATAATTTCCAATTACTGTGGAGGCACGAGAAGGACAAACGAGGCATTCATTGGTTAAGTTGGCCAAAGCTATATTTGCCGAAAAGGGATAGAGGACTGGGATTTCGAGATATGGCCACTTTCAACAAAGCCCTACATGGCGAATCACGCTTGGAGATTATTGAACAAAATGGATACTTGTAGCAGAGGATTTTAAAGACCAAATATTTCCCATATGGAAATTTTAGGGAAGCTGGTTTAGGCAATGCACCTTCACTTACGTGGAAAAGTATTTGGGCAGTGAAAGGCATCCTACAAAAAGGAATGATGTGGAGAATTGGAGAAGGAAGATCAGTGAAAATTTAGAGGGATAGCTGGATCCCTTTCACAGAAAATTTTCATCTGACCACAGAAAGAGGGAATTGGAATATAGACGAGACAGTAGCAACCTTGGTGGACGAGCGGACAAAATTGTGGAATTGGGAAGCCATTAGAGAACGGTTCTCATTGCAAGAGGCAGATGCAATATGTGCGATGCCACTCAGTAGAAACGGGCTACTGGACAAGTTGATATGGCACTTCGATTATTCAGGGGAGTTCACGGTAAGAAGTGTTTACACATTTCTCAGCAGAATACTGGTTGGAAATGAAGGAAGCGTGATAGGGAACCAGCAGGACAGTCAACCAAACCACATTTGGAGCAGAATCTGGGCAATCCAAATCCCAATGAAGATCAAGATATTTTTGTGGCGGGTGTGCCATGAGATCTCCAGTCAAACAAAATCTATTTCATATGAGAATTGTTGAGAACTCGGAATGCCACAGGTACAGGCATGCAAGTGAGACAGTCTCACATGCAGTGAAGGATTATGAATGGGCAAAGCAGGTATGGACTTGTTTAGGATTTCATTGGGAGGAGGGTGAGGAAGTAAATACCGAAATGGAAAGATGGGTGAATTGAACAAAGACGAGGTACAACTTCCGGCACCGGGAGCGTGGACAGTTTGGAAAGGTTGGCAAATCTTGAAGCGGCCCATTCTCGAGAATTTTTATCAACTCCAATTCGTGTGTGCATTAAGCAGCCATCTTGTTAAAATCAAAAAGCCTCTTATAACACTAATGCTAGTCCAAGTCATGTCGATGCATCTAACAGCCTAAGACAAGACCAAGTAAAAAAAAATAGAAAAGATAAGGCTTTTTAACCTTACACCAATTTCGCAGATTGGTTCATACCCAAATCCCCAGCTGATTATTCCTAAACAATCTTTTTGGCATCCTAAACAAAACTATTCCTATTCAACCTTCACAAATTGGCCCATACCCATATACTTTTTCGATTATGAATTATGCTTTTCAAAATCTTGGTATTTATCAACCTATCCAGCAGCCAAGCTTCCCAATAAACCTTTAGGCATATACACCTAATTCTATTCTAAGATCTGTACCTATGAGTCAAAAAAATACTCAACCCAAATAATCATTGAGTAAAAAAAAAAAAAAGAGCCATCATTGATCCAATCCCTGTGACTTACACTTAATTATTCCTACTACTTTTTGAAAATTATCTGATTGTACTAGTTCTTTTAGAGCCATTAAAACCACTTTAACCTAAATGGTTTAATCCTGAAGCTTGATGTGATTATCACTTTGGGAATAAAGGCCATTCAACAAAAAATTACTTTGTTTTCAAATATAAGTTGCAAGGTTTAATCAGAGATGATGCATTGAGTTTTGAGGATAAATGAGAGCCTAAGATTGTTAAAAGGGTATTGCCTAATTATCGTGGCTGAAGGACTTGTCCATGGCATCACTGTGATCTTAAAGCTGGAGAATAAGATTAGGCAATAGATTTTAGGATTTTTCCTAGGAATGTTTTTAGATGCTTTTGTTAGAACAATTTTTAATTTTTAATTAGAGATTTTTTTCTTATTTTTCTTATTATGTGATAGCATTTAACGCATGCATCCATTCATATATACATTTTTTTTCTTTTCTTGTATAAATTCGTAGTAGACATTATCCTAATTCTTAATTGTGACAATAAGGTTCAAGAGCCTGATTATCACGGTAATCTCTTTACCACTTATGGAGCTAAAATAGCATAGTCAAATTAAGAAAAACAGAGTAGATTTAGCCCAGATAACGAAAATGCTAAAAAATTTGAACAGAGATAAAGATGTGGAAGAAGCCCATATACAAGTATCCCAAAAGGCACAATCACAGCAAGCATCACCTTTTGGGGCATACTTTTGTTCTAAAATACCTTTAACAACTTCATCAATTACAATCCTTGATGATTCTGAAAAGTTAGAAGCTCAAAAGAAAATGGATCTTATAAAAGAAAGGCTTTGAACTATTGAAAAAATAGATTTTTATGGATCTATGAATGCATTGGAGCTTTGTTTGATGCTAGATGAGATTGTTCCACCCAAGTTTAAGGTCCAAGAATTTAAGAAACATGATTAGACTAAATGCCCAATGACCTATATCATTATGTACTGTAGAAAGATGGCTACCCATGCCTATGATGACAAACTTTTCATTCATGTATTCCAAGACAGTTTTATAAGATCTGTTGCTATGTGGTATGCTCAGTTGGATAGAACTAAAATCACTTTGTGAAAAGAATTGGCTAGAGCATTCATAACTTAGTACAAGCATATTGTAGAGTTAACCCCTGATCGATTATCTCTACAAATTATGCAGAAAAAAGATGTTGAAAGTTTTAAAGAATATGCTTAAAGGTGAAAGGGTGTTGCTACCTAGGTTTAACCTCCTTTAATAGAAAAAGAAACTACAATCTTGTTGTCAATACTCTTAAGGCTTCATATTATGAAAAAGATGATTGAAAATGTAACAAATAATTTTATCGATATGGTCATATCATGAGGGATAATAGATAATACCATGAAAAGTGAAAAGCTTAAAAATGATAATGCACCTGGCATAAAGGATGTGTGTGTACCAAGAATGGAAAGAGAAGATGTTCAAGTCATGATGTATAAAGGGAAATAGGTTATAAGTTTTATCCTATATATGATGTACCAACCTTACAACCCTACTGTAAATAATCTTTTTTAGAATTCTTATTTTTACCAACCAACCCAACAATCAACTATTCATATAAGTCATTATGCCCAATCTGTTACTCGACCATTGAATGGCCAAAAAAGATTAAGAAATAGTCTAGTGATAATCCCAATTTCAATTTTGATATTTTACCTCTATTGGTAAAGTACCAGTACCTCACCCTATTACCTTTGAAAGCAACTTTGAATCCATTAACCAAGAGTTATGACCTAGATGATAAATGTGATTATCACGTGGGGGCAATTAGACATTCGACTAAGAAATGTAGACAATTGAAAGAAAAGGTTGAAAGCTTCATCCATAGTGGCACCTTGACCCAAAAGCTTTTTGAGCAATGAAAAATTGTTTTATCATAGGTTGATTACTTCTTGTATATTGATTTCTTAGAAATGAAGTCATTGGTTTCTGATGAATTTTGATTGTTTGGGTTCTTACAAATGCAGGTGAAAAAAATCTCATTGGTGATTATTATTAGAAATGGGTACCTTGAGCCATTTCTCTAAACATTTCATTCTTTTCAATTTAAAGATTAAAAACCTTGAGAATTTTTAGGGATGAAAGTTTCAGAACTTCACCCTATTTAACCATGATAACTTTAAAAATTATTGATCTTTGTTTGGGCTAAGTAATGTGATGGTTGATTAATGTGTAAATCTTTTAAGGTACTTTCCTAAGTTTTTTGAATTTTGATCATTTAATAAATGTCAAGGTTATTTTAAACACTTTACCATCTAAATTTCTTGAGTCATATTTTCTCAATTTGTTTAGTGTTTTGGCTTGTCCTACATTCATCTTCTTTTTTAATCTTTTACCAAATAATCCTCTGAACTCATTTTAGGATAAATTTATTGAAAAAGATAAATTTACTTGATGTCCTAAATAACTCTTTTAATCATTCTGATTGATGAACTCTTAAATGACTTTGTTATCAAAATGCATGAGTTGCCAAAAAAAAAAAGCAAAAAAGATTGATTGTGAAATCATGTATTTGGGGTATTTAAATAAACCTAAAGTCAATAAAAAAACAAGTGGTTTCTTGAAAACTTCTTTTCAATAGGTATCCATACTTGAAATGAAACATGGTCATCTTTCAATTTCCCTTCACAAAAGAAGAAAATATCTATTTACTATCCCTTTTGAGCCTATTGATTATTCTTTCTGAATGAACCCTAACCAAGGATTACCCTTCAAATTTAAGGGCAAGTTTAAGAAGAAAAGGGATCTCATCAAGAGGGTATGTGATCTTGAATTGAGGGTTAGAAAATAATACTTTATGTTAAGGAGGAAGCTTGAAATAAGATGAGTTTTAAAAATTTTGAACTCATGTAAAAAAAAAAGAATAAAAAAAAAGTGAAAAGTGAAAAGGGATGTTTTGAGAAAAGGAAAGATGTTTCTAGGAAAGAAATGATGCTTGATTTGATCACCTATAAATACATTTATGGGCCTATTTATCATTTCTTTCAAAACCCTAAACCCCAGCCTACGTTATATCCTTTAAAAAGTCAATTTTGATCAAACGTAGATATCTAAATTAAAGAGTTTTTCTTTAGAAAATCGCCATTAGTTTTTTATTTTTGATGAATTTTAAATGTTCAAATGCATGATCGAATATAAAAAAAAAAAAGAAAAGAAAAGAAAAAAAATGAAGCTTTGGGGTGAAAACTCGAAAAGGCAGTCTAGAATAAGATTGAAACTTTGAAAGCAACTCATGCTTTTCATGTGGCACCAAGGAGAATTTTTTTCAAAAGCCTAATGAGGTTGATCTCACTATGAAGATTACCTTTAAAATTTAGGCCTTGTTCTTTTTTTCAGACTTGAAATTTGAGTCTAACATAGTTGGTCTTGACATTTATTAAAATTTTACATATCAAAAACTGAAAGGAATGCCAAAATAAATTACACTTTAAAAGACTATTTTCAATTGTAAGCCTAGATGAAAAGATGTTCTTGTTCTCATTTTGTGGCCAAATTTTTTTGGTAATTAAGATCCTTCTTAATATGCCAAATCATTGCATCATTGTAGAAGAGTTAAGTTATGATTCATCATCCTTATTTGAGGTAGTAATCACCAATTTTTAAAAGATTTAATCACATACGAAAGAGAGTTGTGTAGGGCAATTTCCATTGCTATTCTTGGAAAGTTTTGAGAAATGTTTAAAATGTGTTGGATCTCAATGCTCGTAGTGGGAGATAAATGAATGCTATAAGAGACCTATTTAAGGTAAGAAAATGCCAAATGTAAGGGATTGATATTGAAATAACTCACTATATGAAAAGAATGGTTTTCAAAAATGAAAATGTTGAGAATATCTGCTTTAGGGTGTGAAAGAACTTGTCAACTAATTAAGAGGCTATGTCATGGAAAGATGGAAGGAAGAAAAAGTCTTAAGAATCCTATTACCATAATTAAAAACATTTGATATAGAATTCATGCATTTCATTTGTTGCATTTCATGCATTGTATGCACCACTTTTATTTCATATGTTGCATTCATATTTTTCTAGGGAAAATGATGTTTGATAAAATGGAAATTTTTTATCAAACAAGATTTTACCTCAGGGTATATTTATTAAAATTTTTATTATCAATCTTAAAAACCTTTGGGTACATTTTTAAAACTGTTAAGCTTTTTTTAAAGTTCTTCTGGCAAGATCTATAAGACCTTTGGGCATGATTTTTTTTAAAACCTATAAATATCCATTTTTCTTTTAAAGTGGTTGAACATTTGTTTTAAAGAAGCATTTTTGAAATTTGATTTGTAAGAACTTTGGGTAAGATTTATAAGTTTTCTAAGCTAAATTTATTTTAGAGTTGAGATTTGTATGACCTTCAAACATAATCTCCAAGTCCTTCAAGCAAGATTTATAAGTCTTTCGAGCTGAATCTATTTTATAGTCGAGATTTATAAGACCTTTTACCTTTGAGTGTAATCTCTAAGTCCTTCAGATAAGATTCATAAGTCTTTTAAGCTGAATCTATTTTAGATTTGAGATTTGTAAGACCTCCGGGTATGATTTATAAAACCTTTGGACATGATCTTAAAGGTACCTCTTTTAAAAAAAAATGTGAAGTCTTTGTTTTAAAATATAATTTTTTAATGTTAAGAATGATTTGTAAGACCTCCGAGCTTAATTTTCAAGTTTTTTTGATGTAATTTATAAGTTGTGTGCTTTCATTTTTGAGTAGCCTTTCAAACAAAAAAAAATGTTGAATAATTTGGACCCAAACAAAATGGATGTCTTTTGACTTTGCACAATTCCTATTTCACAAAAATTGTGCAAAGAGGGGTAATTGTAGATATTCCATTTTGTTTGAGATTTTTTTTGGAAAAAAAAAGAGTTTTGATTGAAAATTAGGCTTAATTGCGAAGTTTCATTCCCGATAAGAAAAATATTAATTTTAATTTTAACTTTAATTTGATGTATTTTTTATTATTATTTAAAAATAGGTCAAAAGTTTCATTAAAAAACAAAAATTGGGGAAGAACAAAGTCAAGAATTTGTCCAGAAATCGTGTTTGCATTGAATTGGAAACAAAATCAAATCTTCTTTGAGAATCTATCCTGGACATCAAATTGGGTAAAATCTAATCATGGAAATTATGTGAAGTCAATAATAGATTGAATAATTATGGATAGTCATAAATCAAACCATAAATTTAGGGATTCAGTCGAGTTATTTCTTTTAGAATTAAAGGGAGTTAAACCCTATATAACTCAATAATACAAGGAGAAACTAGAAAAATAGAAAGTGAAAAGGGGAGGGATGAATCAATTTGGGTGTAAAAAAATTTTTCTAGACTTAGGAAGTTATGGGAATTGGGTTTGGTTTTGATTATGGTTTTTTTTTTTTTATGGATTTTGTTTGTTTCTAAATATGAGATTTTGGTTTCTAAGGAACTTATAATTTTTGTTTTTTTTTTTCAAATTAAGTGGAATTTCTAGAAATTGTGGAAATCTAGTTAATCTAAGTGTTTCTAGGTTTTTATCATTTGAATATTTGAATTTTTTGATGAAGGACAGCAATAGGAGAGGTTTTGGCAATAGTTAGGTTTTGGAGTCCATGGCCATTTTCTAGGTTCATACAAGGTTTCAAGGAATGTTTGAAGATTTTGGCTACTATTTGAGGATTTTGGCATTGGAATCTAGAAAAGCTGGCTAGTGTTCATCTGTCATCTAGAGAGAAGCTAGAGAGAAACCAACCTAGAGAGAGAGGGGACTGAGGCAACTGAAAGAAAAATAGATTTTTTCCTTTTATACAAAGGCAATACGACACCATTTTACACAACCTAACCTGCGTCCTAATGTGCGTGGATCCATACATGAACCTGATTAAGACTCAACCCGATGGTAAGGTTTGGCTTTTTTTTTTTCTTTTTCTTTTCATTTCTCATTTCTCATTTTTATTTTCCAATTTTTTTATTTTTTGTTTCATTTTTTACTTATTTATTTTGTTTTTTTGTTTATTATGTATTTATTTTAATTGTAGATGAATTAATTAAAATTTTTTTAATATTAATTAGAATATATGTTTTTTTTATAATTTTATATTTATTGCATGATGAGATTATGTTTAATTTGATTGCATGATTATTAACATATTTAATTGCATGAATACTATTATTGCATGATATAATATATTATTATTACATGGTATTATTTGGATGATGATTTTTTTAATTGATTTTCTTTCCTTTCAAATTTAAAAAAGAAAAAAAATGTTTTAGAAAATAAAAATTTCAACATTACCAAATTATTGGAGGATTTTTTAGGAACTTAAATTTTTATGGATTCTACCAAACTATTAGAGAATTTCATAAATTAATTTCTTTTATAAAAAAAATTATTATTATTATATCATATTTTGATCTTACCAAATTATTGGAGGATTTGTATATCAAATTATATCTTATTAAACTATTAGAGGATTTGTATCTTAAATTAAATCTTACCAAGCTATAGAAGGATTTAATGCGATTTCTAAAAATAAATTTATAAAAAAATCTCACCAAACTATTAGGGGATATGCATCCCAAAGTAAATCTTACTAAAATTATTAGAGGATTTTACTATTTATTTTTGTGAATAAAATATATTAATAAACAAGACGACAAGCCTCTTAAGAGTGGCACATTAGTTTTCATGAATACTTTTGAGGTGAGAGAATTATCTTAATTGCTACCAAACTATTGGAGTAATTTTAAGATCAATTTTCAATATTAAATATTTTGATAAATCATAAATATGGTTAAGACTTGGATAATTTGAAATCAAATTGGTATCATCCTTTGGATGGGTGTTGTGAGGATGCTATATTTCTCACTCGTAACCATAATCTCGAACCTAAAATCTAGTTTCATAAACTAGAATCTACTATTTAAAAATACCTAAATTAATTTTGTGACTCATCTTTAAAATGGGATAGATTCGATTAGGTGACCAATCGCACTTAAATAAAAAAGATTGGTGACGACTCCTAAAATCTATATCTAACGGTAAATCTACAGATCTATACATTATGATACTTCCCACAGCAATTATAAGTAGATCTAGTAATTCATATTTCTGTGTCATGTCTCGTATCGTATTTCACATGTGTATTGACATGAATTATTAAAACATGGATACAACACTAATTATAAAATATGTTTAAATTCTAAACATGCACACCACATGTTTATTATACGTATTACATACGATACGACACGATTAACACATGTATAATTAATCCATTTAAACACAATACGAATAAACATGACTAATACAAATATATACAAAAATATGACTAAAATAATAAACAACTATAAATTATCCATCATTTACAACTTAATAAACTTGGCATATTAATAATATAAAAAAATATTTGCATATTAAAAAAAATAATAATATTCTTTTAATATATATTTAATATTTCATAACTGTATTAATTTTTAGTATCAAATTTAAAATGATAAATTATTAAAGATTAAAGAATAAAATAATAATGTATAACACTAATATTAATATTTATATTATATTTATATTATTAATATGAAAAAATAATTTTATAATAATTATTAAATGAGTATCATAATTAAATGTTTAAAATAGTTTTTATATGATATTAAATAGCTAATTAAGTATCATAATTAAAAGATTAAAAATTAAAGTAATCTTTATATGTTTATATTAAATTAAATTAAATATAAAAAATATGTTAAACGTGTTAAATATATTAAACGTATTAAACATATTAAACGTCTATTTGTATAAAAAAATTAAATTAAATGTATTATTTGTATTATATAACATGTTTAGACGTGTCAACATATATAAAATACGAATTTTATAGTATCAAAATTCATGTTAATACGAAGAAACAAGAAATATATTTTTTTAAAGCACATATATAATTTTTTTGTATTGTTTTAATGTTATATCATCGTATTATGTCTGAAATTATCATATCAATTATAATAAATTAAAACACTTAATTTGGTCATGTACTTAAAATTAGGGAAAAAAAAAGATATGATTGGTAAGCATTTTCCAGTTTTAATTTTATCAAGAGATTGCTGCCAGTGGTGGGCTGGACAATAATACGCTGTTTAAAAAGATTGAGTCTCCTTGCCAAATTTATACTCGATAAGGAAAACAAAACATATTGCAAAAGCTGCTAACAACTTGTAAAAAGGAAAACAGTACCTGAATTTACATATGGCAATTATGTGGTTCACGTCAGGATTGTATGGGTTAAGTCGTTTCACATCGAGTTTGGTTTAAGTAAATTCGATTGCAATTATTTTAGATCAGAGAAAATTTGAGCCATTTTAATGTTTTTATCGTTCTGTTATCATCTAGAGGTCAAATTATTTTGGCTAAAATACTAAAAATTTCCTACACTCCACCATTTTATTTAAATAAATTTTTATATTTTTATTAAACTCAAATAAATTCACATTCTTTATTTTGTACTCAAATAAACTTTTAAATTTTAATTTATTTCCAAATAAATTTTTAGTTTTTAATTTATATCTAAATAAGCTTTTCACATAAATTAATTTTTTCTTTGAAATAAAAAACATATCTAAAGATAAATAAATAAAATAAAAACTTATTTGAATACAATAAAAATATAAAAATATATTTAAATAAAATAATAAGTTTTAAAGATTTTTTAAAATATTTTAACAAATAAAATTCATTAGAGTTGGATTCCAAACTTTGGAGTTTTAAAATCTATTCAATTTAATTTCCAATCAGTTTTTTAGGTTGTGGATTTAAATCCTTTTATAATTCGTGTTAATTTAGATTCAAAGTGTTTCGATTTGACTTGAGCAGGTTCGGTTGGTTAATGTTAGATTAAATTTGGATCGGACAAGTTGCATTTCTAAATTGTGCAGATGAAGACAAATCACCAAATCAAAACATTTCCACACAGCTGAAAACTGCAGCAGCAATTGACGTTTCTATAAGCAAGAAAAACACTTAATTTATAGAAATGAAAAGATTTTAACTTGAACCATAACGTGAAATTTAGTTATTGGGAAGAGAAGCGGAGTGGGCAGATTGGGAACATGTAATAATTATATCTTGCTGATACATGTAATGATTATACCGATATATATTTCTTTCCTGATTTCTGTTATATTCAGAGATTCAACAAAACAAGCAATGAAACAAAACGTAACGGCATAAAAATCCATCAAAACTGAGCTAGCATGGGATAGAGAACCAATGAGATCCTTGACCAGGCAGCCAGATTTTCAATAAACCTACTGAAATTAAACTATACCCATATATATATATACAAAGATGTGCAAAGAGGGAGGGGGAGAGAGAGGAAGAAAGAGTGATGAAATTCTATGTGAAAACAGGAGACTAATTCTTCCATGAGCTGTTTGAACAGTACTTTATTCTTTTTGAAAAGATTTTAATCAAACTGATTCATAAGGCTCTCTCCAGGGACCAACAGAGATTGGTCTGCCATTTAACCCCAAAGGAGACCGAGAAAGCTGCTGTCTAGAAATCTCTCTTAAAACAGGTCTCATCTCAGGCAGTCCATGTGACCGGTCGATGATTTGCTCCGATTCCTGCTTTATTTTTCTCACTTGGCTATGAACTGCAACCGTACCCATGTCCTCCTTTCCTCTGAAATTACTGTTGTTTTTGCCCTCCATCTCCCTTCTTCTGTATTGACAACGCTTTCAACAAAATTTCACAGCCTCTGTCTCCCTCCAAATCTGTATCCAAACGTGGATGGGGATATATATATATAGAGAGAGAGAGAGAGAGACAGAGAGAGAGAGCGAGGAAGGAAAAGATAGAGAAGGGGAGGCGTCGGAGGGCAGGGAAGGGAAAGTTTGGTGGAAAATAAATACCTCTTCTGGCTAGTGCTGCGCGTGAACCAATGTGCTTCTTGGTCCATACAGGTGTCATTGGACGGTGTTTTTCACTCCAGATGGAATTGTGGATAAAGGTTCGCCAGATTAGATAAACCATCCGACCCGGTCACCGTTTAATGGGTTTGGAGGACGGGAATTGGAAATCAAGACAAAATTTATATAAAATTTTTAGATAAAATTTGTCCAAATTTTTTATTAAAAATGAGTAAATAAAAATTTTAATAAAAAATTAAAATTGATAAATTATTAAAAATTAATGTGATAATTAATAATATATAAAAAAATTATTAAAAAAATTATTTATAATTTAAATTTGATTAATATTTATTCAATGATAAAATTTTATTAATATTTTTATAAAAAAAACTTATTTAATAAATATATCAAAATTTTTATATATTTTTTAAAATCTACTCTTTTAATCTATATAATAAAATATTTTAATATATCAATTTTAATCTTAAATTTTAATTTTTATTTACTTATTTTAATAAAAAAATTTACGAACTTTACTTATAAAATTTTATGTAGACAGATTTAATATTTGGATGAGTTTGAGGTTTGGATGGACGAATCTCCTTTTTTGTATATATTTTTTCTTTGCTAAAAGGGAACATTCGTTTGTCTGTATATTGATTATTTCTATTTTCCTATAGTTTCTAAATAAACTTTCTCATTTTCTTGTAATCAACGGAAATGCACTTCCCTTTTTCCATAAAAAATTTGGATTACGCAAGAGGTTCATTTGGTATGTAATGGTATATTGTCGTGTGGGATAATCTGAATTTTATCCAAAGAAATAAAAAAGTTTTATCATTGAAGAAAATTTCGATCGTTTTTAGTGTTTTATAAGCAAAATTTTCACTTTTTAATTTTATATAAGATAACTTATGTGAACCTTAAATATGAACATGTAAATAACTTCAACTTATATTCATCAAAACTGATTTTATACCTTATAATTTTCTATAGGACAATGATTTTTTTTTTAATGCAACATCAAATACAGTGATATAAGATTACACATAATTTATAATATTGTATTAATCTTAATAATTTTATCATTATAATAATTAAATCGTTAAAATGATATTAAAAG
This sequence comes from Durio zibethinus, assembly GCF_002303985.1. The sequence continues at coordinate 11,808,282 of NW_019168381.1, read as the reverse complement.
TGCGAAGGCTACCTCTAGAGAAAATGGAACGACTTTTACGTGGCAATAGAATAGAATACGAATAAATATTATATAATTTGATTTGTAAAAAGAAATAGAGGAATAATAATATTAAAATATTTGGATGGTTAAAATCACATCATGAAATAGGTAAGGAATAAATCTAGAAGTAATTACTTTTTTTTTTTAATTTTAAATTTATTTTTGAATTTTTATTTTTATATTTACATGACTAAATAAGAGATCATGTAATTAAAATTTTTCAAATTCATAACTTTTAAGTGTTAGCTCTTATATCATGTCAATTCATTTAAAAATAAACGATAAAAAAATTAACCCTTAATAAAAAGTATTCAATTTTTTTACATATTATTTATTTTTAAAATATAGTTCTTTGATTGATGTGTCGAATTTTAGTTATTATTAATTAGGTTTGCAAAGGTGACGTGAATTGTTTTAGTTCAAAGATTGGGCATTGTAGAGCCGTTCAACTCAGTTGCTATACGACCCGAAGTTCACCAAAAAATGCCGAACTTTTGGATTCTTTCATTTGACTGCCACTTGAAAATTATCTGATAACTGTGGAGGTTAAAGACCCATTATTTTCAAGTGAAACCCAATTCAATTCCAAATTTAACAACTACAGTGACATCATCTTATCTTTCGTTTAACTGCATGATTTTCGCAAGCATCTGTGTATGCCATCTTTTGTCAAATTTACCAATTTATATGTCGGCAAAATAATGAAATACATGGCTATAAAAAACAACTTGTTGATTCTGGAGTGTCTTGACAACTAGTGAATTTTTTGTAACCATTTTGTTGAATAGTTAGAGTTAAGCAATTATGAACCTTCAAACACAAACAAAATGATTTTAAGGTGTGCTGTAACTACTACTTTCCTTTAAACTTATTTCATCCCAACTAATTATAGTATGTAAAAAGAGTGAACCAAAACAATTCCAAAATACAATGAAGCGTTATTTGTTTATACTTTATATTAGTATAAAAAATCACTAAACATTCATCGGTAGGAATGAAAATACCATGTCTTTTTCAAGCTTTTTTGCAGCAAAAAAATGTTAAAAGCAACTTGCTTTAAATGAGAAAGGATTGGAGAAAGAATAGGGTAATTCAAAATTGAATTTGATATCAAATAAACTCACATCAATCTCTATTTATGGAGATTGAATCCTAAAGTTGTGACCGTTTTATTTTATTGTTTCAATTAAAGATCACCTTTTTTATTATAAAATATATCTCTTTGAAAGATTACAGATATATTTGTTCATTTGAATAATTAAATTTTTCACACAAAGAAATCATTTTTCACGTTTTTGGAAATTATAACTTTTTATGTATAGTAATTGATTGCTCTAAAAAGGTAGTTGACTGCCTCTGTGTATTTCTAATTTCCAAAATGCTTTCATAGTAGGGTAGTTGACTTCTATATAGATCACTCAACTCATTTTCATCATATAGAATGCATTCTACACATAAGTAATCAACTGCTTCATAAAGCAATCGATTCCTTTCAATTTCCAAAAAGGTTCCACATTTAGCCTCTTATAGGGCAACCAATTCCTCTCAACAGCAGTTGACTACTTATAACATAGATCAATTCTTAGAAGACTATCATCAAATGATAGTTGATTCCATTAGGGTTTGGAATCAATTCCACTAACTTTCATAATATAGTAATCAGTTGCTCTAAACTAGCAGTTGACTGCTATTTATATAGAATATAAGTTTAGCTTTTGTTTGACAAAGCAATCGATTCCATGTCTTTGAAAATTGACTGCTCATCCTAGAAGTTTAAAGCAGCTAACTACTTTAAGTATGGCAGCCGACTGTTCTAAGTATTGTAGTCAACCATTTTCTTGTATAGTCTTTTTGTATGATTCTTTTAAGTTTAGAATCATATCTTTAACCTTTAGGACTTTACTTTAAGACATCTTATAGCTTAATTATGTTTTCGTTTGATTAAGTCAATTTCTTAATCATATTTTTATGTTTTGAAAATATTGTCTAACATTCTCTTACCTAGTTTCAAAATAAAGATAAATTCTGGTACTTTCGAAAATCTTATGCATAAATATAGATATCATATAACATTGTTCAATAATATTTACTTTAGTAATAAAATGTTGTTGGGTTTGTTAGATTAAATGATAGATCTTAGATATTTGAACCAACCAATCTATATGACTAGTCATGTACTAATACCACACACAAAATTTCAAATCCTACCAAAACGTCATTTAGCCTTGCTTTAACACAATTTTAGTGGTCGTGTGTCATGTATATTCATAAGTACTTTTAGAGTCAAGTCCATGCCCTTAGAAATGGTGCCACTTCTACTCATATAGATGAACTCCATCAAGAATGCCACCATATAAGCATTCCAATATTAAATTATCAAGTTATGGATTCATTAAGAGTTAATTATTAACCTTAACACATATGGTTCTGGTACTTATCTAATTGTGATGGTTTATATTTTAAAATACTTGGCATCACAAACAAATTATGTACTTTACTCATTAAAACCCAAGACTCTATGTAATTAAACTTTGAGTTGAGGTTTCATCATGTATGACTTAACTTATGGACTTTAATCCCATCCCTATGCAAGTTTTAGACTCCGTATCTCTTGTAAGACCTTTTGTCATTACATCAACTAAATTTCTACTTGAGTTGACAAATCAATGGTGATCACCCCATTTTTTATCAGTTATCTAACATAGCTATGCCTTAAACACATGACTGTATGTTTTTGCAAGGTAGCTTGACTACCACAATGGATAGATTTTTGTGGCATTCGTTTTCACTATAATGGAATTTCTAATAATAAATTCCTTAACCATTATACTTTCTTGCATGCTGAAGCTAATGCTACAAATTTGGAAGCCATAAATAGAATCAACTATGCAAGTTTGTTTCTTAGAACCCTAAGAATCAACATCCCTACTAATCATTAAAATCCATCCACTTGTAGATGAATGATATTCTATATTGGTTACCTAACTTACATCAATGTATCTTTCTAAAATTGAAGGCTCACCACAATAATGAATGCCATAATCCATGGTTTTCTTTAAGTATTAAAGACTCTTATAGTAGCTTTTCAATGCAAATTACTTAGCTTGCATGCATATCTATTAAGCTTACTAATTGCATAGGCTATATTCAGTCTAATGTGATCATTGTATACATTACATAACCTATAACCTTTGCATATTCAAGTTGTGTAACAATCATCCCTTTATTTGGAGTTAACTTCAAATTAGGAAGTGCAATTAGAGATCCATTTCATGAGGGTGCATCTAGATTAATATTTTCAATTAGAATGATTATGATTGGCTTGGTTTAACTGATAAAATGAAGTATCCATACTCCGTTTAGAAAAAACCCAATTGGTAATATATTTATGATTACCATCCAATTGGTAAATGGTGTTAAGACTGTTGCACTATCATAATGATCAAACTTCTTAAGAATTTTCTCAATACAATGTGATTGTGACAATGTTATATTAGATTTTTCTCTAATTATCTTGATCCCGAAAATCACATTTGCACTACATATGTCTTTTATAGCAAAATTGCTAGACAAAAATTTGTTAGTACTTTCAGCTTGTTCTAAGTCTATACCAAAAATTAGCATGTCATCCACATATAAGCATATGATGACACATTTTTCCTTTTCAAACTTACTATAAACACATTTGTCAAATTTGTTAATCTTGAATCTATTAGCTAGTTCAACATTGTTAAACTTTTGATGCCATTACTTATGAGCTTGTTTAAGTCCATATAATGACTTAATCAATTTGCAAACTTTTTTTCTTATCCTAATAGTATAGATCCTTATAGTTGTTTCATATAAACTTCTTAATCGAATTCACCATTTAGAAATGCAGTTTTAACATCCATTTGGTAAATTTCAAGTTTATATATGGAAGCCAATGCTATAAGCATCCTATCGTAGTAATTCTTACTATCAATGCATAGGTATCTAAATAGTCAATACCATGCTTTTTTCTAAATCCTTTACTAACAAGTATAGCTTTGAACTTGCTTACAATTCCATTGACTTTGATTTTTATTTTTGAAATTCCATTTGCAACTAAAAGGTAAATCAACTAAGATCAATGTATTGTTCTTTATAATGAAAATCCATTTTATCATCTATAGCTTTTTCCAAAAAGTTATATTTTAAGACTTCATTGCCTTATCAAACATCCTAAGATCCAACTCTATATTGAAAACATATTTAATATGTTTATTAATTGTTTCTATTATTCCTACAACTAGGACCATGTAAAAATCTAGATCAAACATTTTAACCTTTCTTACCCTTTTACTTGTTCTAAGTACAAAGTTATTTTCTTTTTAATGCAAGTTTCTTTTACTTACTCTTTTGAGCTATCTAAAGCAATTTCTATTGAATTAGATTCAAGTTTGAATCTATATTCATCAAAGATAGCATTTTTAGATATAATTACCATATTAATAGGAATTGAATCATTTGGTTCTATTACCATGGATCTATATTTTCAAGACAAATCTAATCCTTGTAGTCCACCAATGCCATTTCCTCAACACTTTAAAGATCAAACACATAATGGTTTGGAATGAATGTGGCAAATAAAAATGTTGATAAGGGGTGTTTAATAGACAATGTTGTTATACCTTTAGAAACATTCCTTAATGAAAACTAGTGAAAAGGTTAAGGATAAAGATGAACTTAAGGTCATTGAATTCTTCAATTGTCTAAAAGCTTCTCCACTTTATAACCATTAGCCAAAAATTTAGGAAACCTCATCTTTTATGCTTCCTCAAATCATATCATCCATGAAGAAACCTCCCACCTAGAGCTCAAAATTTTTTATACTCTTTTTAGTCCATATTTAGAAATAGGCAAGCATGGTATATTTTAAAATAAAAAGCCTAAATTTTATGTCATGCACTACTACTTAAAGCTTATTGTTGAAAATATGGTAAGGAGAAAAACCATTAACTGGATGGATGATAGATCCAAATGTACGGTGATCAATTGATACCTCATTATAGGAAAAGTCAAGTTATTGACTTTAACTTAGCACTTCTTAAGAGGCAACCCAAGTTTTTTTACCCTTATTGTTCATGTTATTTCTTTTCTGCTTTAATGTTTCTTATTAGTTTTATTAATGTTCAATTTGTTTTTTTTATTTTATAGGTAATAATTAAAGTAATATACTAAGCTTCAAAGATGAAATTTGAGGAGACAAAGGGTTTACTTTACCCTTTTAAACTTAATTTCTTTATTGTTTTCACATTGAGGACAATGTGTATTTTAAGTTTAGGAAGGAGAAAAATTTACACAACTTTTCCTATTTTTCCTAAATTTTGAAATATTTTATGAAAAATTATGGTTTAAATGTTTTTTGCTTTGAGTCGTTGTTATGTTTCCATTGGTTAATTTTTCATGATCCAATGATAGAAAATATTATTAAGTTTGAGTATAACTTATGGAAAAGAATGAATATTGTGTAAGCATGAGATGAATTCTTAAGTTGATGACTTTTTTATTATGAGATTTCCATTTGTGAGTATGTCTTGATCATTCAGTTGCATGCTTATTTGATTATGGAATTTGTGCGTTGATCTTTAAAGTTGTGTTCATATTCTAGAATTTGTTTGATCATATCTAAATGTGAAATCCTAGACAACACTTAACTAGGAGATGATTTAGGTCATTTTTGGATCATTTAAGTCTTTTAAGCTAACTTTTACATGTTTATCCATAGTCATCCCTTTTAAGCTTTATGTTATCCTTTTTTTATTTTGCACCTAAATGATTAAGCCTAGCCTTTGTGATTTGATAATTCTATATTTTTATAGAATTATCATAGCTTTTTATAAGCTTTTGTGGTTAAATTTTGCTTATTTCTAAGGACAATGAGGAAAAATTACTCTTAATTATTAAAATATTCAATACATAGGTAATTTTATGATTTTTAAGGAAAAAGGATGGTTTGAATAAGAATTGGAAACATGTTGGAATAATTTTCCTTCAAAGGCTTAAGAAATGTTCAAAACCATTTGGGAGATTTCTTTAGCCTTTACCTAGTTGCTTTTATTTACAATTGAGCTTAATTAGACCTACTCCAAGTCATGATTTTTTACATCAATTATGCATATTTCTTTCCTTAAGCTAATTGGAGTTGATTTGGCTTTATAGTAAACTTGCATGAAAGCTTAAAAAGAAGTAAGCAAAGGGTTACGGTTTCAACGCTTAATTGAAGCTAATTAAGAGCCTGAATTTTGATGGTTTTTTGTTGGCTTAGTTGGCATTTATATAACGTCTCATTGGCTGGATTTAAATTTCAAGAATCACCATAAATTGGCATCTAGAAAAAAAGAAGAGGAGGAGTAGTGGCCGAACTATATGGATATGTATGGGAGCATTTTGGTGGTTCAAGTGTGAACACAAGGGAATGCCAATGGTGCAATTTCAGTGACTTGAAGCTTGGAGAATTCAAAGAGGACTTGAAGAGAAGTGAAGCAAAGAAGTGCAACTAGAATACTTTCTAGAATAATGTAGATAAGCTAGAAATATTTTCCCACTTGGCATTCTACATGGCAATTTGAAGAGTGCTCTTTAGTTCTTCTAGATCTAAATTTGTCTATAAATAGGAGAAAGGATTAGCATAGGGGGGCAATCTCATTTTTATATTTTTAAATTTTCTTTCTTAAAGTTTTCTCTCAAAGAGTTCTTCCGTTAAGGAAACTATTTGGAAGAAACTGTCTTTTAATTTTCCTACAAATTTATTTCAATGCTCTCTAATTTTCATGCGAATTTCAAGTTCCTTAATGCAAATTTCAAATTCCTTTACTTTCTTGCACATTTACTTGCATTTTCTTTCATTTTTTTAATGTTGTTTGGTTATTTGTTCTGCTCTACTTGCTTCAATTTTCATGCTTGATCAATATGTTTTATTTATGATTTTTCCTTGAATTTTGTACTGAAGATTCTACATTCATAGAACTTTGTAAATCTAGAAAATTTTCAATTCAAATTCATTCCACAAAGTTTCTAAAATTCCTACAAGTTTTAACTAGAAATAGGTAGTAGAGAAAGCAATGATTGGTGATAGCAACTTGAGATAGGTCTCCTCCTTGCTTCAAAGACGATCCATTCTTGTCCTTTTCTTTACTTGCTATTTCACTTGTCTATATTGAAATAAATTATTCCTTGTAATTTAATTCATGTTTTACTTGTTGTTTTGCTAATGTTTTTGTTACATGTTCTGTTTTCTTTGTTTTTATTACTTAAAATGTTTTGAGTTCATTGAGCTAAATTATTTTATGTTTGAGCTAATTTCTTTAACTGATTTAAAGTTTACATGTTGGTTGAAGTTCTTTTAATTTAGTTTAAGTTCATTTTCAATATTGAGCTCTAGATATAGATTTTACTTTTCAGCAATTTCAAATTCTATTCAAGTGTTCATTTTCGGTTTGTTTGAATTTTTAAATTTATATGATTTCTTTCATGCATTTACATTGATTACATGTTAGATCTAGGTTGATTTATTATTTTTACACATTATTTGCATTTACATTCATAGCATGTAGTTTAGGTTCTTTCAAGTTTATGTTCATTTACATTCGGTTCTTGCATTATAGCCTAGTTTCGATTTACGTTTTTTCATTCATGCTAGTTCATTTCTTTGCACATTAGATTTAGGTGTAAATTTTGTTTTTACATATATTTTGCATTTGAATTCATAGACAACATGTTTGATTTAATGTTCAATCTTGTTTACTTCATTTTCATGCAAATTCATTTTTAGTTTTATGCTTAGTACTTAGAAGCAATTTTCAATTTTTGTTTGCATTTAGTCAGTTGCTCTAGGTTACTTTCCATGCATTACTTACTTGAAATTACTGCTATTTTCATTCTTGTTTAACTTAGATCAATTACATATGCTTTCTTTTAGGTTCACTTGCACTTTTACTTGTTAATTGCTTATGTTTGTTTACTTGCTTTATTAACTTACCTTACGTACTTTATTTGCCATTCTTAATGTAGGAGTAGTGTGGATTGTTTTCTTGTACTTTGATTGAGTTAAATATAGTTGTAGTATATTGATTCTTAGTAATTAGATTAGGATGCATCAATATTCAATCTTCGTGGGATGATAGTTGCAATTAAAATTTTTATGCTGTTACCAAGGACTGAAAAGCTAGTTCTTAAGTCTAATATCAAACCTTCAATATGCGTAGTTGTATTTTAGCTCACCTTTTAGTGTACATAGCCTTAGGTTACATAGAATAGTGTAGATAGTGTACATACATTTTCTTTTGCCTTTAGTTTCTGTAGGGTGTATATATTTTCAGATTCTTTGAATTCACTTGATCTAATTGTCTTTTTGGCTAATTTATGCATAAGGTTTAGAGTCGTGAGTTGATTCTTCTTGATCTAAAAGTAAAAAACACTCTTAGGAGAATTAGAAGGGAGAGACAAGCTAACCCTACCATTATAGACACATGTTTGAGCAAATGGACACTTGAGCTTTGAGAGACTATGTTATGCTTGATCTTAATGGTTTTCAACCTAGTATTAGGACGCTAGTAATACAAGCCAATAACTTTGAAATCAAACCCATAATTATCAAAATGATTTAAACCTTTATTCAATTTTGTGGCCATGTTAGTGAGGATCCTAATGCTCACTTAGGGAACTTCTTGGAAATATGTGATACATGTAAACATGATGATGCTATTGATGATGCCATTAGACTTAGGTTATTTTTATTTTTCCTTAGGAATAAAGCAAAAAGTTAGTTGTCCTCTATGCCATTGGATTCCATAACTACATGGCGTGATCTAGTTTAGAAGTTCATGGCAAATTCTTTCCTTCGGCCAAGACGACCAAGATGAGGAATGATATAACTACTTTTACCCAACATGACTTAGAGACATTGTGTAATGTTTGGGAAAGATAAATGGAGCTCTTAAGGAGTTGTCCACACCATTGACTACCTAAATGGTTAGAGATACAAATATTTTATAATGGCTTCATAGGACATATTCAAACTATCTTAGATGTTGTCACAGGTGGTGCCTTGATGATTAAGACTTTTGATATAGCTTATGATTTAATATAAATATAGCTATGTTGTAATAGTTCTGAGGACTACTAGATGAATTTGAAAAAAATGAAAGATGGAGTCACTGCCATGGCTAGGTGTGATTGGCCACCTATTAAAACTTGCCTTCTTAACAAATTAATTAAAATTTATTAAAAATATAATTTTTGGGTCTATGAAAAATAGTTTGAGTTTGGGAGTTAGTTACACGCGGAGAAAGATTGGCACCCCCACAGTGCCAGTTTAAAATGATACCAATTAATTATGTGTTATCTTTTAATATTGACTAAAATGGTCTTAATTTTGGTATTTAAATATTAATTTTCCTAGTTTCTTTAAAAACATATTTTTCATTTTTAGTAAGCTTGAAAAATAAATAAGAACCTTATATTAAAAAATTCCTAAAAATATTTCAACACTCTAGCAATATTAAAATGAACCATCTCACCTAAGAAATTTTTAAGAATTGCTACTCGAAATTTTCAAAAATTTTATCATCAGTGGTTCATATTTATTTTCAGAAAATATGATATCTATAATTTTAAAAATAAATAGCATTTTTTAAAACTCATTTCTATACCAGTTCTAAAAAAACAAGAAATCTTTATAAAAAATTAATCTAAATACTTCAATACATTAGTAGTATTTCAGATAGATTTTTTTATCTAAAGATTCCTAAAGAATCGCTACTTGAATTTCTTTAGGATCTCATCCATAGAGATTTTTCATTTATTTTTTTAAAAAATTATTAAAAGTCTTGTAATAATAATATTATCTACAAATACATTTATTTCCAAAATAAAACACATTCTTATTTATTAAGAAAAACTGTTCAAATTAAAGAAAATAATTAAGAAATGAAAATTTTTCATATTGAAAAGAAACTTCTAAATATTCCAACACTTTAGCAACTTTGAGAAGATTTTTTTCACCAAGAGAATTTTTTGGAATCACTATTTGGATTTCTCAAAATCTCATCATCGAAAATTCACATTACTTAATATCATATAATGTAAGACAATAAAGCAAAATATGCATAAAAAAAATGTAATACTTATCATTTTTTTCATTACTGTTTTTAATTTTTTGTTTTAATCATTTTAATTATTTTTCAATTATAACTAAAAAAAAATGAAAGGAACAAAGTAAATAAAAATTTTTATTGAAAATTTTCCTAGATACCCTAATACTTTGATGATATTTTAGAAGAATTTTCTCATTTAGGGATTTCTTAAGAATCTTTACTTGAACATCCTTAGAATCTCATCCTTGAAAATTTCATTCACTTTTTCCTTTCTTATTTAATTAATTTTATTTTTTTCTAATCTAATCTTTAATTTTAGCAATTTTATTACTAAAAGAGTCATTACACATTATTATTAACATCTATCAAAATTTTAGAAAAATAGACAAATAAAACTTTTTTATATTAAATATTTTCCTAAATACTTCAATATTTTGGTAGTATTTTTTAAAAAATACCCTTATCTAGAGATTTTAAGTAATTATTACTCGAACTTTCTTAAAATCTTATTCTAAGAAATTTTTATTATTATATTTTTATTATTGTGTTTGGCATAAATCTCAGCATGAAAATAAATTGTTCTAAAAATAAATTGAAACACAACATTGTAGATTGCATAAAAAAATTACAATAGACGTATATTGCAGATTTTTAGCATATGTATTTACATGATACATATAAATTATGCATGACAACCGACCTTATAAAGAACAAGCAGATTTTTAGCATATATTGCAGCTCTTGTATATAACAAGAACTTTAATAACACCTGGGATTCCTTATCACCTAGACTGTACGCCCTACTATCCATGTTTTGGAAGCTTATTTTCTTACATATTTTAGTTCAATTTTTTTTTTTTAAGTCCTCTAGTTTTTAGTTCCTAGGCTTTCTGATTTTCATTTTTAAACTTTCACAACAGGACATGAAAGCACAAAGGATGTGACACCTAGCTTGTACATGCAAAGTACAAGCATACAACCTAAAGTATTAATGACCTCCTGCCTGAGGGAAAAGAAAAAAAGCTACATTCAAAATTCCTTACCAGCAATCCCTTGGACCACACCAGGTTTAAAACATTTTCTTTTATGAAACAAGGTTACAAACATGTTGAGTGCTACAAGCACCAACATTTATGAAGTTAACAGAATACATGCAGAAGTAAGGAAACGATGAGCTCTTTGACTTCCCTATATTTTTATTCATTTAAAAAAATTAGAAAACATGCATTTTCATACCATAAGTTTTCAAACCTTCATGAGCAGTAAAGCAATATAACCAATTTTACGAAGAATAATTTTTTTTTCTTTTGTCATTCATGTGCAATAAAAGGAAAGCCAGCAAACTGGTAAAAGGGAAGGTTTCATGCTTTCATTAATGGGATGAGTAGAAAGCCAGAAAACAAACATGGAAATGATGAAACTACAGGTTTCCTTAAACAAACAAGGTAATAAACCTGAAAATGAAGGGATTTCAAAATTCAAAAGTTGTTACTTTTTGTGAAGAGTAAGTACTTTTTTTTTTAATTTTAAATAAACTTTTAGCACCTTTGAAACTCTTTTATATCCCATATTCTAGAAAGCTTCCCCCTATTTTCTCTTGGTTTTTGTATTTTTTTTTAAAAAGGGAGTTTTTCCTCCCATGAATGCAACTTGTTTTACAGAATAGGAAGTATCGAAACCAATGGAGCTACAGATTTCATGCAAAGAGATTTTCACCATGACACCAAATATAAATCATAAATCACTCTTTCTCTTATAGCCAACAACTAAAGAAAACTTGAAGATTCAAGTTTCAAGCATAAATCGACTAACAACCAAACTTACACTTTAAAGTTTTCCTAAACAAGCCCAAAAAAAGATAATTTCTTGGGAAAACCTCCCTATGTATTTTTTTTTTTTGAAAACTATTTCGTGATTTAAAAAAAAAAGGTTTCTTTTTCAATGTATGGGATATATCTAAAATGGCACAAATAGAGTTGCAAAGTCCAAAAAGGTTCCCTTTTCTTTCATCTACATGTAACATATCATGCATCTTTTCTATGAAGAAAAATGAATAAAAAGACTGGGTAAACAAAAACAAGTTTTATAACAACCTTCAATACATTATAGGTAAGAAGAGACCATGCAAATCCTCCATACAATGACCAACAAGAATAGAAAATCACCAAAAACACACAAAACAAGAAAAAAGAGATGAAGAAAAATAACAAGAAACAACCATCCAACTGAATAGATGCAGATGGAGTTACCTTCCTGTTTTTCCTGTTTTTTTTTTATTTGTTTATTTTGATCTTTTTTCTTTCCCCTCAGTGGCAATCTGTGATCTTCCTTTTTGTTTCTAACCTCCTTACAAGCTCCCTCATTTTTATGGTTCTCTTATTTCTGTTATTATTTTTTTTTTTGTGAAACCTCTCATCGTCTTTTTTGCTAGGACACTTTTGTTGCTTCCCCTTTTTAAAAAAAATTCAAATAGCTCCCCCCAGCTGCCTCTTCTTTCTACCCTATTTTTATTCCCTCTTGAATGCTCCTCATCATTTTCATTTTAAACCTTCCAAAAATATCTCATTTTCTTGGTGAGTGTAAGCCTTTGGATCCAATCTCATCCGAGGGCCAAAGTTCTTTCCTTTTTTCTTTTCTTAAAGAGTAACCTTTAGACATTAGATCAAGATTCTATAGGAGATCTAATGGTCCACATTATTCACTACAAAAGTTAGATTTTTGTAGTCTCTAACCCATGAAAAGATCATTTTATCTCTAGTACAAAGTTTTCGATATTTAGGACATTATCTTAGAAATTAATGTTCCTAAGCTCATTTTTGGGATTTTAAAACACCAAAAATCATGAAATATTAAAAAATTGAGATATGAAAAGTTTCATGAAAATCCGAGCTCGAAAAGGCCAAATTACAAAAACCCTTTATAGGGGTATTTTGATGTATTTTGATAATTTCACACTTCTTGGGTTACTGCTATGATTTTAAATGCACTAAAATCATGAAATATTATGAAATTAAGACTTGAAAAGTTTCATGAAAATTCAAGCTCGAAAAGATCAAATTATAAAAATACCCTTAAATGGGTATTTTGGTAGTAATTTCACACTTTTTGGGTACCAAAAATTATGAAATATTATGAAATTAAGATCTAAAAAGTTTCATGAAAATTCAAGCTTGAAAAGGTCAAATTACAAAAAAAAAAACTTGTAGGGGTATTTTGATAATTTCAGACTTCTCGAGGTGCAATAAAAATTTTTAGTGTTTTAAAAATCACCAAATTTAATTTTAAACTACATTGATTCCAATTAGGTTGTGAATTTTGAGAATTAATCAAGTTCTATTCATTTTGACTAGGTTTTGTGTAATTTTGATCAGAATTGACTTTGGGATTTACTCGTTTCATTTATTCTTTATTTCTTATGCATCCACATGAAAAGGTGTCATCCATATAAATCTCATGTAAAAGAGTTTGATAGTAATCATACGGGTCTTTTTTTTTTTGTTAATTATAGGCCTAAATATCGATGCATTTTATAAGCTTTTAAATGGGCCTCTTTATAGGCTTTAAACGGGCTTTGTTCAACCATGCTAAAAATATTTCGAATAAAATGTGGTGTCTATAGCTGTTCTTCTTTACGTATTTCTAAAAATCAGAAATAATACAAAGACATAAATAATAATTTTGTTTGGATGATGCTTTAGAAAGTTGTTTTTTTGTAAACAATTGCTCAATAATTTTTGAAAATAAAATATGAGATCATGTCCAAAGTTCTTACAAATCTTGATATCTTTAAATACTTCTATAATCAAAAGCATTGAAGCTTTAAAAGTTCTTGTTTGAAAATGGCTTTCCCTAAATAGGGGCTTTGAAAATCTTTTAAAAATCTTGTTTGAAAATGGCTCCTCTTAAATAGAGGCTTTGACACTTAAAAAAAACTTGTTTGAAATGGCTCCCCCTAAACAGAGGCTATGAAACTTTAAAAATCTTACTTGAAAATGGCTCCCTCTAAATAGAGACTATGACACTTTTAAAAATCTTTTTTTTCTTATCTCTTTCTCTCTCTTTCTTTTTTTAATTTTGAAATTGGTTTGAAAATGACTTATGATGTTATGGCTTAAAGGTTTCACAAGTTGTGATTGTTTCAAAATCATTTCTCATGCTTTAGCCTTTTACTTGAATGATTCTTCCTTAGAAAAAGAAAAAAAACAAAGTTCAAATTTTTCTTAAGAATATATTAAACGTAATTCATGAATGCAATAAATGTAATACATGTAATGCAAATATTATTAGAAACCAATATGATGTATCCAAATTGTGGTAACAAAGTTGCTTAAGTCAATCCTTTCTAATTGTCATTTTTTCCAAAACAATCAATCTCAATCCCAATCTGCATATTCTAAGAGCTACTTTCTTGTGAACTACAGTGATCATTTATTGATATCATTATCCAACACTACTTCCAAAAAGTTTACTTTGATTTGATGAGTTTGAAAATATGTGCTTTTCTAAACCTCCCCCTTTTTCTTAATCTTTTTTTTATTATTTTTTTAGCTTCGTCATCTTTGATTTTCAAAAAATAATGTAAAACCTTTTATGAATATTATCAATCATTTATCATATTCCAAATTTCATGAATAGTGTAATGAATTAGCATTTCATATATTTGAGAGAATAAAGATTATCAAAAAGCAAGGTAAATTGGAGAAAGGTGAAAATTTATTATAGGAAGGTATAAAGATGTGTCTAGTGAGAAGCTTAAACACTAGTTTAAATAAAGAGAATTGTATTTAGACAGTGAATATTCAGATAATCATGAACAATATTCCAAAACTTTTCCTCTTAAAAACCCATTCCATTAATAAACCTGATCTTTCCAAGTTCATTTTATTGGACATTGCCCTTTTATACTTGGATATTAGTATTCCTTTGTGTCTAAGCCACCTTTTCAGATTTTCAACTTAGATCTTTCCTTTTAACTTAAACTGCCTTTTTGGGTTTTTAATTATAAGTCCTCCTTTATTTTTTATTCATCTTTTTTTTTTAATTTTTTTATTTGTTTTGTTTGCTTTGCTTTGTCATTTTTTGTTTTGTTTTATTCTTTTTGTCTCTTTCTTAGGCAAAGTATTTTTTACAGCATCCAAATTTATCAAGTTTGGTAAGTCATCCTCATCCATCTCTACCAAGATCAGTGCTCCACTCGAAAAAGCTTTATGACTACATATGGACCCTCTCAATTTGGCATCCATTTTTTTCGATTATCATGCTGATTCAGAACAATTTTCTTTAAAACTAATTCTCCCTCACGAAAATGCCTAAATCAAACTCTCTTGTCATGTGCTCGTATCATTCTTTTTTGGTACAATTGACTATGGTAAAGAACTGTGAGCCTCTTCTCTTCAACAAGGTTTAATTGTTCGTAATGATTCCAACCCTATTCTACTTGTTTTAAATCTACTTCCATCAAAATTCTTAAAGAATGAATCTCCACTTCGACTGGTAGCACAACTGTCATCCTATATACGAGCAAAAAAATAATGGCCTCAGTAGATGTACGCGCTAATGTCTTATAAGCATGTAGTGCACAAGGTAACTTTTCATGCTAGTTCTTATAAGTGTCAGTCAATTTTTTATTATCCTTTTGAAATTTTTATTGACAACTTCTATTGCTCCATTCATTTTTAGGCAATATAGAGCTGAATTATGGTGTTTCACTTTAAATTGAGCACAAACATCTTCTAACATCTTATTATTCAAATTGCAAGCATTATCAGAAATGATTTTTTTGGAAGGTCATATCAACATATTATCCCCCTTTTTATAAACTTGCATACCATTACCCTTATCACATTAGCATAAGAAGCTACTTCGACCCATTTTGTGAAATAATCAATCACTATAAAGATAAATCGATGTCCATTTAAAGCTTTTAAAATGATGGGTCTAATTACATCTATCCCCCACATGAAAAATAGCTATGGAGGTGTAGAACATGTAAAGGGATTAGAGGAGTATAAATCTTATTTGTATAAATCTAACATTTATAGTATTTTCTAGCATAGTGATACAGTCACTTTCCATTATCAACCAATAATAACCTGTCCTCATGATTTGTTTAGCCCTCATATGGCTATTTGCATGTTTACCACGAGTTCTTCATGCACTTTTTACAATATTTTCTTGGCTTAAACAACATTCATGCATCTCAATAACATTTGATCATGACTTTTCTTATTTAAAATTTCTCCATCAAGGAAAAATCCCATAGCCAATCTTTTGATAATTCATTTGTCATTTTTTGACATTTGTTTTGGGTATTGTAAGTGCTTGACATATTGTATGATGTCATAGTACCAAGACAGGCCATCAATCTCCTATTCAATAGTTAAATAATATGTCGGTGATCCTTGCACATTTAACCAGATATGTTGGATTTCCATTTTATCACACACTTTAAACATCGGAGCCAATATAGCCAGAGCATCAGCCATTTGATTATCTTTTTAAGGTACATGACAGAATTGGACCTTCTCAAATTGTTTGATCAAATCTACCACATACTTTTGGTAACATACCAATTTTGAATCTCTTGTTTTCCATTCACCGTATTATTGATAGATTACCAAGGCTGAGTCTCCATATGCTTCTAACATTCCATTCTTCTTTTCAATTACCATTTACAAGCCCATTATGCATGCTTTGTATTTTTCCATATTGTTGGTGCAATTAAAATCCAACCTTGCAGTGCTTAGATAATAATTTCCATCAGGGGATATCAAAACTACTCCAATCCTATCCCTAAAAGCATTCAAAGCTCCATCAAAGAACATTTTCCATGGCTTTTCAATTGGCTCCTTTTTCTCTATTTGGGTTATGGTCATTAAATCTTCGTCAATAAAGTTCAATTTCATAAGCTCATAATCATCAATTGCACACTCTGCAAGGAAATCAACTATCACACTTCCTTTGATCACCATTTGTAGCACATATACAATATTATATTCAAAAAGCATGACTTGCCATTTTGCTAACCTTGCCAATAATGATGGCTTTTCAAAAATATACTTAAGAGGATCCAACCTTGCTATCAACTAAGTAGTATGGTATAACATATATTGCCTGAGTTTATGGGCTGTCCAAGCTAATGTGTAGCACAATTTTCCAATTGGGAATATTTAGACTCATATTTAGTGAACTTCTTACTTAAGTAATAGACAGCTTGCTCTTTCTTGCTTGTTTCATCTTGTTGTCTTAACACACATCCCATAGAACGATTGTGCACCATGAGATACAAAATCAGTGTTTTTCTGCAACAAACGGTACCAATACTGATGGATTTAACAGGTACTCTTTAATCTTTTTAAAGGCATATTGACGTTCCTCATCCCATTTTTTTGGGATCATGTTTTTGAAGCAACTTGAAATTAGGTCACATTTAGAAGTAAGTTGAGAAATAAAGTGGGAAATGTAATTCAACCTTCCCAAAAAACCCCTTACTTCTTTTTGCATGCATGAGAGAGATAAGTTTTGGATGGCAAGTATCTTATTTGGATAAACTTCAATGCCTTTCTCGCTAACTATAAACCCTAACAATTTTCTTGACTTAACACCAAATGTGCACTTAGTTGGGTTTAGCTTGAGTTGATACTTCCACAATCTTTTAAACAGCTTCCTGAGATTGATAACA
This sequence comes from Durio zibethinus, assembly GCF_002303985.1. The sequence continues at coordinate 11,790,441 of NW_019168381.1, read as the reverse complement.
TAGTCCTCTCCCTCATGAGATTTTGTAATCATGTCATCTACATACATCTTTATTTCTTTATGCATTATGTTGTGGAAAATGGTTACCATTGCTCTTTGATAAATAGCTATTGTATATTTCAATACAAAAGGCATAACTTTATAACTGAATATGCCCTACTTGATAACAAACATAATTTTTTTCATACCTACAGGGGCCATTTTAATTTAGTTATATATAAAAAAAAAACCATCCATGAAAAAGAATGTGGAGTGCTTAGTAGTGTTATCCACAAGAGTGTCAAAATAGGGCAAAGAAAAATTATTTTGTAGGCTGGCTCTATTCAAATCTCTATAGTCTACACACATTCGAACTTTTTCATCCTTATTAGGAATTAGGTACATTAGCTACCCATTTTGGGTATTTGGCTACATCCAAAAAGCTTGCATCAAATTATTTTTTTTTACTTTTTCTTTGATTTTTAACAATATGTCCGGCTTCATGAGCCTCAATTTCTACTGTATTGGCTTACATTCTAGCTTCAATAGCAATTGGTGATCTACGATATCTGAATTAAGTCCTAGCATATCATGGTATGACCATGCAAAGACATCAATAAACTCATGAAGCAATTCTTCCAACCTTTCTTTTTTTTGTGTGTGAAAGGGATATACCAATCTTAACTTCCTTCTTATTTTCCTCATCATCTAAATTGACTATGCCTGTAGCTTCTACATGGGGTTCAACTTGTTTCATTTCTTATTCCATTAGTTATAATAAATCTGGGGGCAAATTGTCCTCATCCGAATCCTTTTCATCATCAATTTCATTATTGTGAATAAGTTTTTCAAAGTCAAATCTTGGATTGTCGTCATGATTATCCTTGTATTCATTATTTGAAAATCTAAAAATCGATGAAATTGAAAGGATGTAGGCATATCTGTGGAAAAAATTGTAACTTTAAATGAATGAAATAATAAAGGAAACATAAATACAAAACACTAGTCATTTTATTGAAATGATAAAGGAAAGATAAGTTCCTGCAAAATTTTTCCAAATGCTCTTAGGCATAAACATTGGGAAAAATTAATTCACTACATTACTTTGTGAAAGATTTAAGGATAACTAGCAACTCCATTGATTTTCAATTGTTCAGCTCTTCACCTAGAGGAAATGGATAAATAAGAGGCTTATCTTCCTCAATGATTGTTACTGCATCTCTCACCATATAACTATAGAGTTCGAAAAAGGTTTCTTCCATGTTTAGCATAGGTTCCTTTTATTTAACCTTCAGCAAATTAGGGTGAATATATCTGCTTGAACAAAATGTATCATAGAGGTAAGGGATGATCATTCTTTTATACTCTGACTTATGTCCCTTAAGCCGTGCTAATCTCTTCTCTCTCTTTTCAACCATGGCTCTCTTTCTCTCTATCACAGTGACTTTAAATCCTAATCAAACTTTTCTTGATTTTCAAATACTCTTGGTGGCTCCTTGATTCCTTGCCAATTCTTTCAAATTTTGTGTTCAACACACCATCATTTACCAAGTGTTTGTTTGATGACCATTCCAATTACATTTGATAAACATGAAGCATGCCATTTCGACCCTTCCCCTACATAAGTTGCATTAATGAATTCAAATGATTTAAAAGAGCATTCCAGTGCTTTTTCTATAGCCTCCACATATGGAGTAGTCATAGGCTTGGTTACTAATAAGTCTTCTTTTCCAAAAACACTAATCAGTTGATCCTCAACTATAAACTTTACTTTTTGATATAAAGAAGATGGAACAGCTCTTGCCATATAAATCCATGGTTGTCCTAATAAACAGCTATAAGATAGTAAAATTTCCATGACTTGAAATTATATAGAGAAAGTGCATGGCCTTATTTGCATTGGTATTTCAATCTCCCCTAACACTTTTTTTCGAGACCCATCGAAAGCTCTCACTACCATATGGCTGGTCTTTATATGCAATATGTCAATGGGTAATTTTATTAAGGTGATCATAGGCATGATATTGATTGAAGAGCCATTGTCAATAAGAACCTTAGCTATGATATGGCTTTTGCAATTTGTAGTGATATAAAGGGCCTTGGTACTGCTTGTTCTTTTAGTGAAATCTTATCATCATTGAAAGTTATGAAATTCTGAGCCATAATACTCCCCATAATGTGGTCAACATTCTTGACAGAGATATTACAGTCCATATATACTTGATTCAACACTCTCAATAGGGCATTTCTATGTGCTTCATAATTCAACAATAGGACAATAAAAAAATTCGAGTGAACTTCTTGTTCAACTGCTCTACTATGTTATATTCACTATTTTTGATCAACTTTAAAAATTTACAGGCTTATTTTTCAATGATAAGTTCTTTATATCGTGCATCTTGAGCCATTACAAAATAAGTCTTGTCTCCTTATCCCAATATCTCTTCTCATTTTTTAGCTTTTCCTTTTTAAGCCTTCTTTATGATTTTAAGAGTATAACACTTTCCACTCATTGTCATTCCACCTACCCTAGTTATATTTGCAGTACTAGTGGCATTTAGGTCATTTGCAACCTGACAGTCATTTGATTCTTGTGCCATGACAATATAATCATACTTCTATAGCATTGCCTTATTACTTTGATAAGGGAATGAGCTAAGGACTCGAATTGTTATAGCTTTCATGGGAAAAGAACTGGGTTGTTCTTTCACCGAGCTTGGTTTTGGGTTGCAAAGGATAGTTATTGGTTTAGGCAAAAACTTGAGGAACATTCTTTCCAAAGATCTTCCTCCTACTGCATTAATCAAGGATTGCCCTTACACTCTACTTGGTTTTTCATTAAAATAAATCATCACAGACCTAAGCATAAACTTAGAGGGCAAACTCCCTGAAGACTTTCTTTCTGTTGCATTCACTATGTTCTGATCATTTCTTCATAAAACTTTACCAAAGATAAATCCACCATTGATTACAGCACTGGGCGAAAATACACCACAATTCTGAATTGAGTGTCCTATCATATTTATGTGATAGATACATGTTTGGGCTAGATCATAGTCTTTATGATAAATCAATTGTTTCAATGGAATTGGGTGGAGCATGTCAATTTTGACCAAGTTTTTGAACACTTGACCCATCGGGGTTTTAACTTTATCAACACTTCTCTTAGTACGTTGTAGACACCCATTTGTGTTTGGGCTCAATTAGGCCCATTTGTGTCGAGCCTAATTAAGCCCATTCTTTTTATTAATGTAACTATTATTTGATTATTATTATTATTATTGTTATTATTATTATTATTTTATTATTTTTCCTTTTTTGGTATTTCTGTGTATATATTTATATTCTTATTATATTATTATGCTATTTTTATTACTATTGTTATTATTTTTTCTCTTTCTTTTCTTTATTCCTTTTGGATCCAATTTGCATGTGAACAAGAAAATCAGAATCGGAATCCTACATGGTCAAAGTTTTTAATGCAGGATTGTATCAATATGATTGCTAAAATTTTGGGACCTAAAATCCCATTTGGACAGAATTAATCCCAAGATTCAAGCTTGGGATTGATTCTGTCCATTTCCAAAATCGATCTTAAGATTGCTTATAAATTGGACTGACCCTATAGAGGAAGAACACATAGAAAATTTTGAAAAAAAAGGTTTGAAAAAAATTCTGGCAGTAAGCGTTTTTGAAATTTGGAAGTTAGGATTTAGGGTTTAATTCATAGTTATGGATGTGATTCTAGGTTTTTGGAGGTGAATTTAAGGTTGCAAAAGGTTCAGGGAAGATTTAAAGCTATCTGGGAAGTTTTTTGGATTTTTTTGGATTTTTTTCAAATTGTTTTGGGTTTTTCTAGGTTTAGGAAGAACTTTAAATTTTTCGGTGAAATTTTTCGACGAGTTTGAATTTTCTGACGTAGTTTTTGACAACCGATTGAATTGTTCGACCATATTTTGGCCAACTTTCTAGAAATCGACAAGTTTCTAGTTTTTGGTTGAATTTCCTAGAATTTTTCCAAAAATCGATGGAATTTCAATCCTCGATTAAAGTTTTCGATGGACATTTCTAGAGAAAAAATAGGGAAAAGCTAGGGTAGAGAGAGAGAAGGAATAGAAGGCTTTTGAAGAAAAACACTAAAGCCTTGCTTTTATACTACTACCGAGTAATGTCATTTTAGATAAGCTAGGATCTGTGCATAGACCCAGTGACTCGTATGTAGACCTGCACTTCAACCCGACTCGATCACAGGTTTTTTTTTAATTATTTTATTTTATTTTTAACCCGTTTTATTTCCTTTATTTTTTATATTATTTCTTTCTTGTTGTATTTTTTCAAAAAATGTTATTTCTGCCATTTTATTTCTAAAAAAAAAAAGAAGAAAAAAATAATTCTAAAAAAATAATAAATAAAAAAATCATTTCAATAAAAATAGAAAAAATATTTTTCAAATAAACAAAAATAATTTTTATTCTTTAAACTATTGGAAGATTGCTTTGAAGTAAGTCCTACCAAATAATTGGGAGGCTTTACTAATTTTTTTGAATAAAAGTATATTAATAAATCTGACGATAGAGCCTCCTCAGAGTGAAATACCAGTTTCCATGAAAATCCTAAGGTGAAAAATTATCTTAAATTGATACCAAACTATTAGGACAATTTTGAGATTAATTTTCAATATTAAATTATTTGGTAAATAATAAAAATGGTCAAGGCTTGGATAATTTGAAATCAAACTGGTACCATCCTTCGGATGGGCATTGTGGGAGTGCTATAACATTTCCTATGCATAATCGACTTTTGAACGTAACATCTATTTTCACAGACCAGAATATGTTTTAGATGGCCAATCACACCTAATCAAAAAAGATTGGTGGCGACTCCCTTCTAATCCATGTCTAGCCATAGGTTTATGAATTTATAAGTTATGGCAGTTTGGCGATTCCATTAGGGATATCGAGAGTCAGGCTAGTAAATGATTTCTTATTATCTAAGCCTTTCTTAATAAACTTAAAATTATTTTATTTTTTTTCATTGCTTATACTTGCTTTATTATTCATTTTTTTCTTTTTCACTATTTATACTTGCTTAATTACTCATTTTTTTTTCTTCATTGCTTATATCTACTTAACTATTTATTTATTGTATCTATACCAATCACTCATTTGCATACACATAACATAAGCTCTCCACTCGAGCTTTACCTTTAGGAGGGAGTGAAGTACCTATACCTTCGTGAGATTTTATGTCTTCGCATAGGCCAGCCAAACACTCCCACTCAGATTGGACCCTTTTCACTTGTAGCCTATGATGGGTGAGGATCAAGGTTCCTTACTAGTCTGTGATAGACTATGATGTAAGGAACAATTTGAGAACCTTTTAAAGGTTGTCCAAACCATATATAGTTAACTTTAAGAGCCTAACCATAGATAGAGTCATGTCTTTCCACCCTTTATAGTTAACCCAAATCTAAGGTCATGTTGTTATTTTACTTGCTTTGTAGTGTTTATTCTTTATTTTAAAGTGACTAACTGATTTTTTTTGTCTTATTTTCTCTTTATGCATATTCATAAACATACATGCAGATTACATATTATGCTTATTAACTTTTTTTTATTGTGTATGCATGTATTCATGCATCATTGCATTCATTATCATGCATGATCTAATAGATCTATAAACATTATCCTAAATTTGCACCATAATTGTAGGAAATCAAGGTTCAAGGATAGCTCAACACCAGTACTACACTCGAGTTAAAGTAAAAAAAATGGAGCGAGACAATGTAGATCGGCTTGAAAAAATAGAAAAGACTCAAGAGATACTTGAAGGAAAATTGAGCAAAATCCTAGAAGCTTTGGAAAAAGGAAATAGAGGATAGGAAATAAAAGAAGGCATCTCACATAAAGATACTAAGTTACTATATCCTTCAAGTTTTGCTCTACATCAGACTTGAGTCACTCCAAGCTTTCATCAATAATAGATCATATTCCTAAATTTTAATCAAATGAATGGTCAGAGCTATACCAATCTTTTTCACTGAAAAGGTAGATGAGCCAATTCAAATTCCCAAAATAGATGATATTAGAAAGAAAGAAAAGCTGTAGATGGCTGTACCCCTAGAAAACTCTCAGATCGATCAAGCCATGAGCATGATTGAGAAAAGGTTATGGGCTATAGAAGGCATTGATTTCTATGGATCCATGGATACTACCAACCTTTGTTTAGTTTCAGATATTGTGTTCCTTCAAAATTTAAGGTACTAAAATTTGAGAAGTATGACGTACCAAGTGCCCCATTACGCGTATCACCATTATGTGTATCATAATGTACTATTGTAAAATGGTAGCACATGCCAGCAATGAGAAATTACTAATGCATGTATTCTAGGATAGCTTAACTGGGTCTACTACAAGGTGGTATGTCCAATTGGATAAAACTTGTATTAAGTTATAAAAAGATTTGACTCGATCTTTCATCAATCAATATTGTCACATCATAGATATGGCCCCTGATTGGTTTTCAATACAAGGTATAGAGAAAAAAAGATCTGAGTCTTTTAAGGAATATGCCCAAAGGTGACGAGATATAATTGCTCAAGTGCAACCTTCCTTAACAGAGAGAAACTATCATGCTATTTGTAAGCGCTTTAAAATTGCCATATAATGAAATAATGATTAGAAACACAACTAAAAACTTTGCTAATATGGTGATTTCGGGAGAGATCATCGAAAATGCCATAAAAAATGGCAAGCTTAAAGGAGATGAGTCTTCCAAAAGAGCACTTAAAAAGAAGGAGAGTGAAACTGAAGCTGTGAGTCTTAAATAATAGCAATTCAAAAACTACTCTTGGCCTACCTACCCTATATACCACCACAGAGTGAATCATACTTTTGTATCTCCTTACCAATCAACCATCTGACCATTTTATCCATCTTTACCAAGATCCCCTGCTCACCCAGTCACCACTATAGGTAATGTCAAAGAACCATGAACCAAGGAAAAATCCACCTCTGATCCTATACCCATAAGCTATACGGAGCTATACCAAGAACTTTATAAGAAACATTTAATTACCCTCGTACCTACTAAACAGCTTGAACTTTCTTACCTTAAATGGTATGATTCCAATGCTCACTGTGACTATCATTTTGGAGTGGCAGAACACTCTACTGAGAATCGTATACCTTTTAAGCATAGGGTACAAAATCTGATCAAGAAAGGATTGATAAGCTTTGACACTAGTGGGAATTCAGCACCTAATGTTAGTGAGAATCCCCTACCCAGTCATGTAGTTAACGTTTTGGATGTGGGTGAAAAATATGTGTAAAAGAGAGTAGAGGAGCTTAAGATGCCATTTGATCAACTGTACGAAACCCTATGTAAAGCTAAAATGATACAACCAGTGGCTCCATGCACTTATGTGGAAAGATGTATCCTAAATCAAAGATGTAAGTATCATGATGAGGCATTTGGACACTCAATTGAAATCTGCAAGCAATTCTGTAGTGAAGTTCAAAAATTGATGGACTCTCACCAAATAGAGTTATATGAAAAGTCAAGAGCCTCAGAAGACATTAGGGTGGCTATAACAGATAGATGGGTGCCAAAACCTATCACCATACACTGTAAAAAGAAAACACAATCAGTTAGGGATAGGGTTGTCCCCAAACCAATAGCTTTCAAAGCTCCATGCCCATTCCTTTACAAAGATGAAAGGGTAGTACCATGGAGGTATAACTATGAGACAATGACTCAGAGGTAACAAAGGGTATGCCAAAATCTGAATTTGCCAACATAACAGGAGTAAGAGGCATAACTAGAGTGGAAGATGTTACACTCCAAAGACTTTAGAAAAAATAAGAAAAAAAAAAGGGAAGCAGGCTGAGCTAGAGATTCTAGAGAAAGATGTTTCAAAGTCTGTGCTTGAAAAAGAGGCTTGTGAGTTCTTGAAGCTAATTAAGCATGGCGAATATTCTGTAGTGGAGTAACTAAATAAGATGCCAGCTAAAATTTCTCTACTATCACTTCTCTTAAATTTTGAACCATATCACAATGCCTTATTAAAGGTACTGAATTAGGCTTATGTGGCCTATAATGTATCCTTGGAGTATGTGAATCACTTAGAGAGGAATCTAGTGGTGCCATATCACATCTCTTTTAGCAATGATGAGATTCTGCCTGAAGCTAGAATGAGCACCAAGGTGTTGCACATCACTGTTAAATGTAAAGACCATATAGTAGCTAAAGTCCTTATTGATAATGGATCAGTTATTAATGTCATGCTTATGTCTATTTTAGCCAAGTTACCCTTTGATATGTCCTATATCTAGAATAGTCAAATGGTGGTCCGAGCATTTGACGGGACTAGATGAGAGGTCTTAAAAGATGTTGAGTTGCCTATACAGATTGGGCTATGTGTATTCAACATAAAATTTTAGGTTATGAATATCTATCCATCATATAGTTGCTTATTGAGAAGACCATAGATCCACAAAGTGGGTGTCATCCCTTCCACACTACATCAAAAGATCAAATTTAATGTAAAAAAACAATTAGTGATCATAACTGAGGAAGAAAACTTACTGGTAACCCAACCTATAAATGCTCCATATGTGAAAGTAGTAGAAAAATCATTGGAGTGCTCTTACTGATCTCTTGAACCTGTTAATATAATGGGTAAAGGACTTAAATTTAGCCGAATTGTGATCAATTAAATGGTTAATAAAGGTTAGAGTATTAGGTTTGGTTTGGCCAAGAATCTTCAAGGGATAAGAGAGTTCCCGAAACTTGAATACAATAGTGGTAAAGCAGGGCTAGGTAATGAAATGGAGGAAGTACCAAGCCACAGTAGAAGGGTGAAGGAAAAACTAATGATCTTTCCTAATTTGAATGAAACTTTCATTCTTAGAGGATACATGCAATAAGAAGCTGAAGAAGACACAAAAAAGAACCAAAATGGAAGGAAGCTTTTGCTAAGCTATCTATTCAGATGGTGGATAATGAAAGTCGAAATGAGACGCTTTGGTTTACCCTTGCCTGCCAAGATATGAATTGCAAAATTGGATGGTCATCTAAATGCCTATTGTCTCCTATTTTTCTTCAATGTAATCACATCTCCTAATTGCTTATGCCCAAAAGCATTAGGATAAACTCTTATGTTTGGGCTTTTTATTTTTCATTATTTCAATAAAAATAGGAGCATGCATTTTGTTCATTTCTTCCATTCCATTCATTACCCCATCAGAGTTTCTTGCCAATATTTCCTATTCTATTAATTTTCAGGTCCCCCAAATGAATGCGAAGGTAAACATGACAATGATCCAAAGTTTAACTTTGAAAATTCAATTAATACCGATGAACTTGATATTGAAGATGATTTGAGGAATACACTTTATCTCTAGATTTAATAAGGCTAATTAAACAAGAAGATAAATCTATTGAGCCTCATCAAGAAGTTATTGAATTGATCAATTTGAGTGATGCTAAAAATAAGAAAAAAGTCAAGATTGGTACTTCACTCTCAGTTGTTGATCGACAGTGGTTAGAGTTTTTGCTCGAAGAGTTTATGGATGTATTTGCTTGGTCTTACCAAGATATGCCTGGACTCGGCACTAAAATAGTGGAACATAGGCTACCATTAAAGCCAGAATGCAAACTGGTGTAGCAAAAGCTAATAAGAATAAAATCGGAGATGCTATTGAAAATCAAAGAGGAAGTTAAAAAGCAATTTGATGCAGGCTTCTTGCAAGTAGCCAAATATCCTAAATGGGTGGCTAATATAGTACCTATCCCAAAAAGGATGGAAAAGTACGAATATGTGTAGACTATAGAGATTTGAACAGAGTTAGCCCCAAAGACAATTTTCTTTTGCCTCACATTGATACTGTGGTGGATAATATAGCCCGATATTCGATATTCTCTTTCATGGATGGATTCTTTGGTTACAATTAGATAAAGATGGCCCGAGATGATATGCAAAAGACCATATTTATCACTATGTAAGAAAATTTCTACTACAAAGCTATGCCCTTTGGACTAAAAAATGATAGGGCAACCTATCAAAGGGCTATGGTAACACTATTTCATGATATGATGTATAAGGAGATTGAAGTGTATGTAGATGACATAATTACCAAATCCTGAAAAAGAGAGGATCATGTAGTCAATCTCAAAAAATTATTTGAAAGGTTGAGGAAGTTCCAACTTAAAGTAAATCCGACCAAATATACATTCAGAGCTAAGTTAGGAAAGCTGTTAGGATTTATAGTTAGTGAAAGAGGGATAAAAGTGGATCTAGACAAATTTTAGGCTATCCAGAATTTATCTCCGCCAAGCACACAAAAGGGGGTTAGAGGTTTCTTGGGCAGATTGAACTATATATCCTGATTCATTTCTCAACTCATTCTTAAATGTGACCTCATTTTCAAACTCTTTCGGAAGAATAATCTTGAGGAGTGGAATGAACAATGCCAAAAAGCCTTTGTTAGCCTTGAATTGATCCTTATTTTGAAATGAAAATATTAAGCTAAATAAGCTTGATTAAGATTTTGAAAAAGATTTATTTAGTACATGTTCTTAAGTTTTATATTTTGGTACTAAATAAATAATATGATTTTTAAAGCTTAAACAAACCTTTCTTTGTTTTCATATTTCTCAAACCAAATCTACCTTTAAAGATTATTTATTTGAGCTTAAATGAAAGTCCAATTGTTGTTTTTAAAGTGAACTTATTCATTTTGGACTTAATACAATTTTGACAATATTGGTTTTGAGAAATAGATTAACTTAAGAAAGCTGTTTTACAAGAACAAAGTTTTCCAACATTGAAATTATTTTATCTTTCTATATTAATTCAAAAATTGTTAATATTTGAATTTTATATGGTTGGAAAGCTATTTGAGTCTACTTTCTAATGGATTAAACAAAATCAAAATCCAAATTTTCTAAGAAAAGATTTTGAATTTTTACTACACTTTATAGTTGTCAGAAAAATTGCATAAAAGTAAATTTGAAAATTCACTATAATTCATACTTAAAGAATTAGTAATCAATTTTATAAGAATAGAAAGGCCTTCAAGTCTAGTTTCTAAATCTTCAAACGGTTTGTGATTTGGATTTATATAACTCAAGATATGATCAAATTAGTGAGTAGAGTGTAAAATGGGAGATAACCACCCAGCCATTGACAAGATCGATCCCCTCATGAAAGGGATTGATCAGGTCATGTTTTTTAAACATGAAATGACATAAAACTTGAAGCAATCGATCCCCTCAAGGAAGAGATCGATCGGGTCTGGGTAGAATCACACCAACGGTTATTTTTTCATGCTTTCAATGGCTATTTTCTTCTCCCAAGCATCCCCAACGGCTACTCCTTCAATTTCTCTATAAATTGGGCACTCCAACACACCAAGAAGGTTGATGCATCAAGAGAGCAAGAGCCAACAAGCCATATTTTCATTCTTTCAAATAATCAAGAGTTTTTAGAGCTTCAAAGTCTATATCTTTGTATTTATTGTATCCAAATTATATTTGTTGTTCATTCATCATTTTTTTGTACTTAAAATGAGCAAACACTTAGCCTTAGAGAGGTTGTTCTATTGTTTGCAAAATTACCTTTGATATGCAAGGGTGGAAGAGAACAAGAGGTAAGGTATCCTCTTGAGAGCTTTGTAGTGAGATTGGATAAAAAACTACAAAGGGTAGAGGTTTCTATCTTAAGCCTTAAAAAGAAAAAGATAGGTTGTATTTTCAATTCAAGAATAGTGGATTAAAGCCTTAGTGTGGATAACTAAGAAGAAAAGACGTAGGTGCCTTGTGGAGAAGGACCGAATCTCTATAAATCATTATGTTTGATTTCTCTATGCCTATCTCATTTCAATTTATTATTGTTTCTATTTGATTTTAGGTTCATTAATTGTTATTGGTTGCATTATATTTTTATCAAAAGTGCTTATTGTTTTAATTTCCATTCAACTACATTGAAATCATTGTTTGGGAAGAATTTGGAGAAATCTAATTCACCTCCCTTTTGGATCACCATCTCACCTAAAAAGCTAATAGCCTTCGATAAAATTAAGTAGCACTTATCAAATCCTTTAATATTAGCACCCCCTGTTATGGGAAACCATTGATTCTATACAGTGGTACATGAGGGATCAATGTGATATGTACTGGGCCAATAAGATGAATCTAGCAAGAAAGAGAAAGTTATTTATTACCTAAGCAAGAAATTCACAGAGTTTGAGTCTAAGTATTCATCACTAGAGAAAATGTGTTGTGCTTTGGCTTGGACAGCCAAAAGACTCAAGCAGTATATGCTTTACCATACAACTTGGCTCATAGCTAAAATGGATCCTATCAAATACATCTTTGAGAAACCATCACTATCAGGAAGAATTGCAAGATGGCAGGTGATGCTTTCTAAATATGACATAGTATATATGAGCTAAAAAGCAATCAAAAGAAGTGTCATTGTTGAATTCTTGGCAGATAAGGTCGTTAATGATTGTAAGCCCATAAAGCTTGATTTTTTAGATAAGGAACTAATGCCCATCTCAAAGTTAAAAGAAAAAGATGATGACGAGGAAGAAATATGGAGAATGTACTTCAATGAGGCTGCCAATGCCATAGGACATGGGATTGGAACATTTTTAATATCTCAAATAGAACATTATTATCCTGTTACAGCAAGATTGAATTTCAACTACACCAATAATGTAGCTGAATATGAGGCTTGTGTTATGGGGCTGCATACTACTTTGGATAGAAAAATTGAAACATTAAGGGTGTTTGGAGATTCAGCTCTAGTCATTTATCAACTAAAAGGTGAATGGAAAACAAAGGATTCCAAACTCATCCCTTATCATAAATACATCTTAGAGTTGTGTAAATAATTCAAAGTAATTCAGTTTGAACACTTACCTCGTGAAAAAAATCAGATTGCAGATGCCTTAGCTACCTTAACGTCAATGGTACAGATGGTGATACTACTAAAATTTAACCTATCAAATTAGATATCAAGGACATGTCAGTACATTATGCTAACTTGAAAGAAGAGGAGGATGGCCACCCTTAGTATCATGATATTATGCGATATCTAAAGAATCAGCAATATCCAAATCGAGCAATAGAAAGTGACAAGAGAGTCTTACGAAGATTGGCTATAGGATTCTTTTTAGATGAGAAAATTTTGTATAAAATGGGCAAAGATCATGTGTTATTACGTTGTGTAAGTGCCACCGAAGCCAAAAAGATTATTAAGAAAGTTCACAATGGTGTATATGGAGCACATGCAAATAGACATATGATGGCAAGATAGGTCATGCGAGCTGGATATTATTGGTTGATAATGAAAAAAGATTGCATTGATTATGCTCGAAAATGTTACAAATGCTAGATTTATGTTGACAAGATTCATGCTCCACCCAGTGCTTTACATGTCATAGCACCTCATTGGCCATTTTCTATGTGGGGGATGGATGTCATTGGCCCTATTACCCCAAAGGCATCAAATGGGAATAGATTCATTTTTGTGATGATTGACTACTTCACTAAATGGGTTGAAGCCACCTCTTTCATGACTGTGACTAGATCGATCGTTTACAAATTCATCACAAGAGAAATAATTTATAGATATAGGCTCCCAAAAAGAATCATCTCAGATAATGCAAAAAATTTAAATAGTAAGATGATGCAAGAAGTATGTGTTCAGTTCAAGATCAAAGACCATAATTTAGCTCCATACCATCTAAAAATGAATGAGACAGTAGAAGCTACAAATAAAAATATCAAAAAAATTCTAGAGAGGATGACTGAAACATATAGGGACTGGTACGAGAAATTACCTTTTGCTTTACATGTGTATCGAACTTCTATATGCATCTTTACTGGGGCTACTCTTTTTTCCCTAGTTTATGGAATAGAAGCCATACTGCTAGTAGAAATAAAAATCCCATCACTAAGGGTCTTAAGGGAAGTGGGATTAGAAAAAGCTGAATAGATTCGGGAATGCTATGAGCAATTGAACTTTATTGATGAGAAGAGATTGAAGACACTTTGCCATGACCAATTATACCAAAGAAGAATAATCAGAGCTCATGACAAAAAGCTCAGACCTCGTCAGTTCCAAAAAAGAGAGTTGGTATTGAAAAGAATTCTTTCAAGTCAACATGATGATAGAGAGAAATGGACCCCGAATTGGGAAAGACCATATGTTGTAAAAAGAGCCTTTTCAGGAAGAGCCTTAATCCTGTCAAAAATGGATGAAGATGAACTTTTTAGTCCTGTTAATTCTGATGCGATAAAGAAGTACTTTGCTTGATTAAAAAAAAAAAGAGATGTTTAAGTTGAAAACCCGAAAGGGCGGTTTGAACCCAAAAAAAAAAGGTTCATGTTGAAAACCTGAAAGGGAGACATGGATCCAAAGGAAAGGTTCAAGTTGAAACCTTGAAAGGCAGCATGAATTTTATGGCATCAGTTGGAAGGCAAACCAAGGATAGTGAATTTCAAAGAGCTTTGAAATGTCAGGGCATCGTATTTTGATTGAGTTTCTAAAATAAATCCAAGATTTGTTGTCAAGATTATCTAATCATTTGTCTTAGGGCATTGCTACCTCAAATAGCCACTCCTAAATACTCTCTTCTTATCTCTATACTATCATTTGTAATTTATTGCTTATCCAAATAAATGAAAGCCATTTTATTATTTTCTCTTAGTCTTATACACTACCAATATATTTGTTCTTTCTCTTTATACCTTGCCATGAATGGAAGAAATGCATAACCTACATCCCACACTTTGAAATTTGGATAATGATTAATAATTAAATAGAGCCAAGAGAAGCATGTGTTCCTTTGAAGGATTAAAAGAGACAATAACCGAAAATGAACTCTTACAAAATAAGAGTAAAATATCTTCCATAGCTTTTTTGGGGGATAAAGATAAATAATCAGGATGATGAAAGATGGTTTCTTTGCTAAAAGTGTGCATTCAGGTAGATGAAAGATGCTTTGTTTGCTAAAGATGTGCATTCAGGTTAATGAAAGATGATTTTTTTACCAAAAACATTCATTTATGATGGTTTCTTTGCTAAAATGTGTAGTGAAGATAAATATTTAGGCTAATGAATGATGGTTTCTTTGTCAAAGATGTGCAGAAATGAGAATGCATAAGCCTTATACCACAATTAATGTTTCATTTGCATTCTAGATAGGACATGCACTTACATTATCCATTCATTTGATCTTGGCTCAGTCCAGAACATTTCTTATGATTCGTGGTTTTATTCCGATCATTTATTTTCAACCTCGACTTGGTCTTGGTCACTTTATCTTGACTCGTGATTTTGTTTCAGTCATTTGATTTTGACTCAGTCCAAATCATTTCTTATGATTCATGGTTTCATCCTGATCATTTCTTTTTGGCCTCGACTTAGTCTTGGTCACTTTATCTTGACTCGTGGTTTCATCCTAGTTATTTGATCTTGACTCAATCCAGATCATTTCTTATGATTCATGATTTCATCCTAATCATTTATTTTTAGCTTCCGACCTCAATCTTGGTCGCTTTATTTTGACTCGTGATTTCATTCCGATCACTTGATCTTAACTCAGTCTAGATCATTTCTTATGATTCGTGGTACCGTCCCGATCATTTATTTTTTACCTCGACTCGATCTTGGTCACTTTGTCTTGACTTGTGGTTTAGTCATGGTCACCCGATCTTGGTTTAGTCTAGGTCATTTTTCATATTTGAAGATAGTTCTTGATTCGACTCGAATATAGTGGATGTCTAAATCTTTGTAACATCTTTGTTTAACAAATATGTGTAAAGAAGGGCAGCTGTAGACAACTTAAATAATTTAAGATATTTTTGGATAGAAAACACCTTAAATAATCCCCTAAAAAATTAAATGGGATTATTCAAGGTATTTTCTAACAAAAAATGCCTTAAATAATCATTGTACAATTTTTTGTAAAGGATTATTTAAAGTGTTTTTTGTCAGAAAACACCTTAAATAATCCTTTCAAAGAATTGAATGGGATTATTTAAGGTATTTTTTTGGCCAAAAACACCTTAAATAATCCACATACAAATTTTTAAAAAAAATTATTTAAAGTATTTTTGGGTAAAAAATATCTTAAATAATCCTTTAAAAAATTGAATAGCATTATTCAAGGTGTTTTTTTGGCCAAAAACGGTTAAAAAATCCCCACAAAAATTTTTTAAAGGATTATTTATGGTATGTTTTGCTAAAACATACCTTAAATAATCCTCTTAAAAAATTGAATGGGATTATTCAAAGCATTTTCTGGCAAAAAATGCCTTAAATAATCCCTGTACAAATTTTTTGTAAAGAATTATTTAAGACATTTTTTGGTAGAAAACATCTTAAATAATCCACTAAAAAACATCAAATGAGATTATTCAAGGCGTTTTCTAGCCAAATTGTTTTAAATAATCCAGTACAATTTTTTGTAAAGGATTATTTAAGGTATTTTTGGCTAGAAAATGCCTTAAATAATACTGGTTAAAAATTAATAGGATTATTCAACATGTTTTCTGACAAAATATGCCTTAAATAATCTCCATAAAAATTTTTTTGAAGGATTATTTAAGATATTTTTTGCTAGAGAATGCCTTAAATAATCTTTTAAAAAATTGAATGGGATTATTTAAGGCGTCTTTTAGCCAAAAACACCTTAAATAATCCTCCTCAATATTTTTAGTAGATTATTTAAGACTTTTTAAGCAGAAGACACCTTAAATAATTTTCGTCTAATTTTTTTAGGGATTATTTAAGGCATTTCCTACCAAAAAATACCTTAAATTATTTTTCCATCTAGCTTTCAATATACTAAAACATCTCTCGATACAATATCTTACTTGAAAGTGTTTCATATTGAAGTATTCCTTAGGGTCACCGATTGGAGTCCTACCTTTCAATCACTAAGATGGTATCGTTGACCTCTATAAAATGCCAAGAATCTTTTCCCATTTGTATATCCGATATCACACAAATAGTAATTACCTGTTAGAATGCTCAACAACATTACCAATATAAAAATAAGCAATGTCATTATTAACATTACACGAACATAATAAAAATCATACCTTATGGGATCATTGACCCATTCTTGCATATAATGGCATCCCTTAACACTCTACCATCTACTGTAGAACATTTTCATCCTGGTAGAACATATATGAATTGTATATCTGGGGTGTAAACACTAAGGACATTGGAAGTAATTTCATTTTTCCTAATCCTATATCTAGGTTGGTCAACTACGTCTACATTAACTTTGATATATGTCCCATCTAAGGCACCTAAACAACCCTTAAACCATTTTCATCTATTATTTGTTAATTTTTAGGCATAGGTTCGGGTTTTTTAAATAATAGTATATGCAATCTTAAAATAGAATTCAACACAAAATGGAATTATCTACTAAGTGTCTCTTCAAATCTGACCATTTGATGCTTCATAATCTTATTTTTTGTGTGATGGGCAATAATGTGGATGAAACTAATTAGTAGTTCTTCTATTGACATATGTCTAGATGATTATAACCCCCTTCTGTTTTAAGCAAATAACATAATTTTGCAAAAGCTCTCTGTCCATTCTAGTATGATCTAGTTACTGTATATTGCTCTAAAAAAACATTACTTTTAAGTTTAACTCTCTAATACATAGCTTATCGTAAGATGTTCCACCATAAGATAGTTTACTTCATTTTCTTATGTTAAGATTTAATTAAGTTACAACAACAAAACATAACAAATGCAACAAAGTCTCCATTTGGTTCAATTGCATCATAAGTAATGTAACCAATCGCATCTTCCTTCTTAGTGAAAAACCATCCATAACTGTTTAGAAGAAATAATATCGTTAAAATTGAAAATATAATGCAAAGCAAATCTTGGCATATGGTATATGGAATCCCATGAATATCATCAAATAAAATATAAATCTCAAATAAAACATTAGAAGATTGGAAGAAGTTAAAACAATTTAACCATAAAACAAATAATATATATCGAAAACGCCTTTAATCTAGAGCTAAATGACATCAAAAAAATAAAAAATAAGTTCATTGGAAGGAACATGGATTATACATTATCAATCAGAAAGTATACACATCGTTTCGTGTAAAAAAATGACAATAAACTTTAACAGGATGAAAATTAAATGACGGATAAGGAAGCTGAAAATTTTTCAATGAGATAAGTAAATGTTATGAGCTGAGATCTCTTGAAATATAAATCAAAAACATATTGGTCATTGAAACATGATGAAGACATTGAATAAGGTGTTTGATAAATACAAATGCCATATTTGATATTTATATTTATTAGCTCTTCTGCTTTACGATTAGATGTTAAAATGTTCATATTGTCAAAAAACGGTCATCGAGAGGGAAAATAAAATTTTAATATGGGATAATTAAGGTTGTTGTAAGAAGAAACGCCATGCCTTAATCGTTTATTTATAGGCATATCTGAAAAAAGATCATGTCATAACATTCTAATCTATGAACATAAAAAGATTACTTTTTAATTATCAAATAAGGCATTTCAGTTAGGAAAATGCCTTAAATAATTGATGCAAGAATTAATTGGGGCGAAGTGGACAAAATTGGACCATATTAATTGATTTATTAAAGACGTGTTTAGGGAAAAATGCCTTAAATAATTTTGTTTTTTTTTTTTGGGATTATATTAAGGTGTTTTTGGCAAAAAAAACCCTTTAAATAATGTCCTTAATAAATTGACCAACATTATTTAAGGTATTTTCTGGCTAAAAATACCTTTAAAAATTTTATAAAAAATTGAACAGGATTATTTAAGGCGTTTTTAACTAGAAAACGCCTTAAATAATGCTAGTCAATTTATTTAGGAGATTATTTAAGATTTTTTTTGTTAGAAAATGTCTCAAATAATCTCAAAAATATTTTTTTTTGCATTATTTAAGGCATTTTGACTAGAAAATGCCTTAAATAATATTAGCCAATTTATTTAGGAATTTATTTAAGGTATTTTCTATCAAAAAATGTCATAAATAATCTAAAAAAAAATTGAACAGCATTATTTAAGGCTCTTTTAGTCAGAAAACATCTTAAATAATCTAAAAAAAATTTTTTGGATTATTTGAGGTTTTTATGACCAGAAAACACCTTCAATAATACTGGTCAATTTTATTTAGGAGATTAGTTAAGGTGTTTTTCGATAGAAAATACCTTAAATAATCTAAAAAAAAAAAAACAAGATTATTTAAGGTGTTTTTTTATTAGAAAACACCTTAAATAATCTCAAACAAAATTTTTTTGAGATTATTTAAAGCATTTTCTACCAAAAGACATCTTAAATAATGCTAGTCAATTTATTTTAAAGATCATTTAAGGTGTTTTCTGGCAAAAAATGCCTTAAATAATCTCTAAAAAAATTGAACAGGATCATTTAAGGTATTTTTTTTATCAGAAAACGCTTTAAATAATTTCAAATAAATGTTATTGAATTATTTAAGGTATTTTTGACCAAAAAACACCTTAAATAATACTGATCAATTTATTTAGGAGATTATTTAAGGCTTTTTTTGCCAAAAACACCTTAAGTAATCCCTAAAAAAATTGAACATGATCATTTAAGGTATTTTTGACCAAAAACGCTTTAAATAATCTCAAAAAAAATTTGTGATTATTTTTGAAGAGAAAACGTTTTAAATAATACTGATCAATTTATTTAGGAGATTATTTAAGGCGTTTTCTTGCCAAAAATACCTTAAATAATCCCTAAAAAAATTGAACATGATTATTTAAGGTATTTTTTACCAAAAAAACCTAAAATAATAATAGTTAATTTATTTAGGAGATTATTTAAGGTATTGTTTTTTGCCAAAAAAGCTTTAAATAATCCAAAAAAATTTGAACAAGATTATTTAAGGTATTTTTCATGCCAAACGCCATTAATTGTAATATAAAAATTTTTTTTAATAGCAGAAATCTACAATTGATTTACAGTCATTTTCAAACATTCTTTTCAAAATAGTAACGTCTATTTTATAAATTTTTATTCAAGTCAAATTTGAAAATAACGTAATTTCTCCCTTGGAAGCCTAAAATACCATAAAAAAGGTGAGTTTTGTTATTCCGAGACTTTGGATACTATTTGAAATCTATCACTTTCTCTCGAAATCATATTACTTTGAACCAAACATTAAAATAAAATACTCAGGAATAAAATTTTAAAAAAATACATGAATTTTCTCAAACCAAATATCCCATTGGCAATGAGCTCTGAAAAGGAGAGAAAGGATAAATAAAAATCATAGAAAAGACTTATAAAAGAGGATTTATAGTGAAGCTAAAACGATTTAATTTTGGAACATGATTTGAACATGAAATAAAAGACTTAAAAAACAGGGATTTATAGTAAAACTAAAACGACATGGTTTTGGAATTGGATTTGAAAATGACCCACGTGCCAACTAGCGGTTAACTTGACCCGTTTGTAGTAAGTTTCCTATCTTTTACCTTTTTTCAGTTTTTTAATTTCAATTTTTTTATTTTCTTTACATGCTTATTTGTTTATTTTTGTACCTATTTAATTTTTTAATTATGAATGAAGTTGAAAATAATTTTGAAAATATTTATAAAAATGTTGAAATATCAATTTTTTTAAAAATAAATTTGAAAATATTTATAAAAAAGTTGAAATATTAATTTTTTTAAATAAATTAAAAAACCTTTAATAAAAAGTTGAAATATAAAAAATTTAATGAAAATAAAATTGTAATTGAATAATAATAGAAAATTCCCATAAAATGAAATTTAAACAAAGATTTTTTTGAAAAGAATCCATAAATGAAAATAATTTTGGATCGTTATAGAAAAAGCGTTGGGACAATTCCAAAAATCATTCTCACCATATGGATAATTATAAATAATTTAAGGGTACAAAGAATAATTAATAATCAAAGTTTTGAAAAATATAGTTGTAAAAATATAAGTTATTATACATTAATAACAAAAGAATAAACAAAGTTTTGTATTTTTAAAGATAAATTCTTAAGATATGACAAAAGATCAATATTGCATTTTATTACTATTCTTTTGAAAAAGACTTAAATTTATATTGATGAGGGGAGAATGATACATTTATTTTTAAATAAAAATTCAAATAATTTATATCTCTAAAATAAAAAAAGTGAAGTGGACATAGTCAGGGAAAGTATCTAGTTCAAAATTATGTCACATGTTTCAGCCTTGTAAAATATTTTTGTCCAAAAGAAATAAATCCAAGAATAAAACGAATCACGCTCACCAATTTGCAAACATGAGAAATACTAGTACAAGACTGTTTTACGTGTAGGGAGCATTACCGTGCGGCATTACTTGTCCTAAAATAAAGGATCCTTCCTTATATTTTTTTTTCTTTTTTTCTTTTTTTTTTAAGAAACACTCTCTTTTAATTTTTTTTTTTTTTACTTTTAGGAAACACACATCAATAGTTTTATTTGACAATGTTTCTATTTTTTTAGGGAATATTTTTATTAATTGCTCTATTTGACAATTCTTCTAATTTTTAGGAAAATATTCCCGTTAGTTGATTCGTTTAACAGTTTTCTATTTTTTTTTTAAGAAAATAATTTCTACTACTTGTTTCAATATTTAACAATTTTTTTGGTTTCATTTTTATGTAGCACTGCTCTCATATAATTATTTAAGAAAAATACTAACGTTACGACTTATATTTTCACGTTGCAATAATTCATTGGACAATTCACCAAACACAATCTTATTTGGGGGATTATTCTGTTAGTGAAAAATATAATAATGTAATTTTTTATAAATTATTATCCATCCAATTTTTAACAGTATCAAGAGTATACACCCTATCAGTTAGAGTATATACATGTTCTCAAATCATATCATCACTTATTTCAGTTTATAACTTTAAAATTTACTTACTTTACGAATGAAATATTCTTTAATTTTTATCAAATAAATTCTATGCAAGGGCAGTGAATCCGCCCATACACAACCACATATATATATTTATGAGACTTACATTATTTATCTTTAAATTATAAGAATAAGTATATTTTATTTATTTATTTGTTTTCATATATTTTACTTTTATTTTTTTATTGTACTAGTGTATAAGAATTTTTTATATTAAAAATTTTCATACAAAGAAGAAAATGTAGATACTTGATTTTGGTTACTAATATTTATTTTTTAAAAAGTTTTCTAAAATTTTTTATATTAGAGATAAATCAAAATATGAAATAAAATTGTTTAATTAAAAGTTATTTTATGAAATAGCTATTCACGGAATTTCTTCAAAAAACAATACAAACATATTTATCGATAGCTTTTTCATTTAAAATTGCTTCACTGATAAATATTTTATGATACACTTCATGTAATGTTATTTCACCAAAAATAATCTAAAATATAACAAAATTCTTGGGTTAATTCTATTATTAGAATGTTTATGATAGCTTAACATAGTAAATTAGATATGAAAATAATTAAAAAATCTTCTTTTAACTTTTTTTTTAAATATAAGTGTTTTTATTTTTCTTTCAAAACAGATAATGAATTTTCATTCTCACCATTCACTATCACAGAAAGTTAGAATCTTATTAGACAAAACATTAATATTTTTTTATAACCATCAATTTTATTATTATTTTTATTCGGTATTCTTAACTGTTATTTTATAACTTATAAATAAAACTCTCATCACTGATTGAAAGAGCTTTTGGCAAAATTTTCTACTCTCTCATACTTTCTCTGCAATTCTATCTTCCCAAATCCCTTTCTTGACCTTACTTCATCATCCATCTGTTGAGAATATTGACTCAAATCCCATAAGAGATTTGTTTGTTATTGCTTGATGGACAAGAAAACTTGCAAAAGAAGAATTCTAAGAGAAAGAGGATTCTTAATAGGTAAGTTTGACTTGTAAGAGAAGAATTCTAAAAGGAAAGGGATTTTTAATAGGCAAGTTTGACTTACAAGAGAAGAATTCTAAGAGGAGAGGGATTCTTAATGGGCAAGTTTGTATGGTTATAAATATGTGAAGTCTCTACAAGGTTAATTATGAGAAAAAGATGTAAGAGAGTTGTAAGATTTTATGGGATAGACACCCCATAGGAGTATTGGGGCTCTACATCTTATGGGTGTGTGTGTTTGTTTGTGAGTGGACTAGAAGAGACTGAGAGGGTCCACATAGTTATGATGTATGGGAGCATATGGGTATGTGTTTGGTTATGTTGAAAGGGTGCACAAGGGTTTGGGTTTGTATTTGTTTAGGTTGAGAATACTCCATAGGACTAGAGGAGATTGAGAGTATCTTATGAGTATTGATTATTTAGTGAGGTTGATGATTTGATGTATGTTTATAATTCTCTACAACTAGTGGATCTTGTTTCTCATCCGTGGATGTAGGTCAGTTAGATCAAATCACATTAAATTGTTGTCTCTTGTGTGTTTAATTTATTGTTTGATTTTGCTTCCGCTGGTGTGATTGGATTGTAAGCTTTTAGCCCAACAAATGGTATCAAAGTTGTGGTATTCCCCAACAAATGGTATCAGAGATGTGGTGTTTTCCAACAAGTGGTATCAGAGTTGAAGGTTCAAAATGTGAGAAGAGTTGAAGATTCAAGATGTGGAAAGAGCCGAATGTTCGAGACATGAAAGAGCTGAAAGTTTGAAATGTGGAAAGAGCTAAGGGTTTAGGAAGTGCATGGTTTGAGACATGGGAAGAAACAAGTTCAGAAGAGCTCAATTTGAAAGAAGAGTTCGAGTTTAAGTTTTGAAGATTAAGGATTGGTTTGTATGAAGCGTAAAGACATAAGAGAAGAGAAGATGATTGTGAGACTTCCATTACAGATAGAGCCAATCATGTCTAGCATGAAGATAAATGATTGATGAAATTTGAGTTAAGGTAGAGATTGTTGAAAATATTGACTCAAATCCTATAAGAGATTTGTTTGGGATTTGTTAGAGATTTGTTAGATATTGCTTGATGGACAAGAAGACTTGTAAAAGAAGAATTCTAAGAGAAAGAGAATTCTTAATAGGTAAGTTTGACTCTGTAAGAGAAAATTCTAAATAAAAAGGATCTTAATAGGAAAGTTGTAACTTACAAGAGAAGAATCTAAGAGGAGAGGGATTCTTAATGAGCAAGTTTGTATAGTTATAAATATGTGAAGTCTCTACAGGGTTAGGTATCAGAAAAGATTATAAGAGAGTTGTAGGGTTTGTGGGATAGACATCCCATCAGGAGTATTGGGCTCTACGTCTTATGGATGTGGTGTGTTTGTTTGTAAGTGCGACTAGAGGAGATGAGAGGGTCCCACGATAGGTATGATGTATGGGAGCATATGGTATGTGTTTGGTTATGTTGAAATGGTGTACAAGAAGTTTGGGTTTATATTTGTTTGGGTTGAGAATACTCCATAGGACTAGAGGAGATTGAGAATGTCTTATAAGTATTGATTGTTTAGTGAGGTTGATGATTTGATGTATGTTTGTAATTCTCTACAACTAATGGATCTTGTTTCTCATCCGTGGATGTAGGTCAATTAGATTGAACCACTTTAAATTGTTGTCTCTTGTGTGTTTGATTTGTTGTTTGATTTTACTTTTGCTGATGTGATTGGATTGGAGGCTTTTAGCCCAACACCATCAAGGTGCTGCTCTCAATTCACTATAAAACCAGTTTACACTTTTTTATCCATGTTGAAAGCGATTCGATGGTAACTATTAGAGAAATTTCAAAGCAGCAGGGTAGGTTATGCGAATGGAAGTAGGGGGCTTATATGGGATATACTGGAGTTGGCAACGATATGCAATATTTGTTTTTTCTTTTCCCATAGCAGGAATGAGGTAACTAATGAGCAAGGATTTAAATAGTGATCACGGTCACATTTTTGGTCGGATCGTGTTTATCACGTTTTTGAATATAACGGAGATCATTGTGGTCATCGCGGTCGTGAATTTTTTTTTTGCACAATTTATTATAAAATATAATAATTATAAAAACTCTTATTTAATGATTTTAAAAATAGTTTATGACACTCTATGTTTTTTATTTTCTAAAAAAATTATTCATAATTTTATTTAAATTATAATAAAGCATTCATATTTAGTTTATCCACAATTTTTCTTGGCTAAGTTCATATTCAATATTAATTCTAGGCAAATCAAATATTAACAAAACATAATATGTTAAATACCAAGCATCTATATTTAATAAAATTACAAACTTAAAAATATAATAATTTCAAATTCCATCAACTACAATTATTGATATATATTTTCAAAATTTACCACATGGTAGAATGACGAGGAGGATCAAATTCTCTATTTTCACTTTGAGAGTCAAGTTGACACCATCCCCATCCCTATGGCCTTTGTTTTCGATATATTTGAGGTGAAAAATATATTTGAGGATGATACATTTGTGGTAAATGATACATTTAAGGTAGATGATACATTTGAGGATGTGAAGGATACATTTGAGGTGAATAATAACCATATAGAGGTGGATAACCCTGAGGAGGTTGAAAATTAGGTTGTTTCGATAAATAGTAACATTCTTGAGTACTAGCAGATGATTCACTATACTCAAAGTTACAAAAATTTGATATCTTACATAAAGATGAAGAACCTTTAGAAATATCATAGTGGTGTTTCTTGGCTTTTCCTTTTGATCGAGCCATATGTGCACTTTGACCCCTCACTAGATTTAGCAAATGGATTTAATCCATATTTTGCCATATTAATGAAAAGTCCACTAGTAGCAGTAAGCCCAAATTCTCTTCAAATGGGCTATAAGGTTGATTTGCATCCATATTATCACCAAAATTTACACCATCACCATCACCATCACCATCACCATCACCATCATCATCATTATCAAACCCCCACATCATCACTTTGACTTGGTATTGACTTGAACTTGAATGAGACACATTTTTTTCTTAAGATTAGCGTGATTGTTCAACATTCATTTCATTATCAGAATTATTTACGGGCAACCAATCAAAGTTTTGACCATCTAACAGAGGATTTTCTTTCTCTTGCAGCCATTCTGTTAGTGGATTATCATCTTCAAAAATATGGTCAAGGCTAATAGGATTAAAACTATTATTTATTTCATCAATGCTCATTCTTTTATGGTGTCTCATCTTTAGCCTCATGTTGTAATAAGTATATACAAGTTTCTAAAGACTTTCAAACTTCAATCTATTTCTTGCTTTGGTATGAATATAGCTAAATGTGCTCCAATTATGTTCACAATTTGATGCAAATGTTGTTTGACTAAGCACTTTGATTGCTAGTTTTTGTAATTTAGGAACACAAGTGTCATATATCATCCATCACTCAGCTATATAAAATTATTTAAATTAAATTTGAATGTACTATACAATTAAATAATATAAACAAATTATAATTATTTAATTTACTATTTACATGGATTCATTTACTTTCAAGCTCTTCGTGCCTGTGGAGTACTAAATGTTTCATGCTTGTCTCAAAATAATAACAATTACATCGATTGAAAATACAATAATAAATGAATAAATAAAAAATAATACAATTTTTAATACATAAAATAAATGTTAAAGTTATAAAATAGTTTTAAATACTAACTTGATTAATCATTCTGAATTGATTATTTATCAAAGGTTCTAATCTTTCAATAATTGCTTTTATACCTTCTAATGTTTTTTTAAATACATTTGCAAAATGTTCCGCTCTAACTTGAAAATTTGAATTTAGATATTAACCTAAACATAATTCATAACAATATTATATTAAAGCAATAAAAAATAAATATATAAGCAATTTAAGTATAAAAAATAAACGTATTTTTTAAATACCATCTATATTCTTGGTTTACTTACCAACTGAATGCAAGTCAAAGTGCATGAAACTCCATTAATTATCAATAATCTTTTACTATTAAGTAGAATAACGATAATTTTGCTGAATTATTTGTTTAGCTCTATCCACAACCTCGTAAATAAAGTCCATTGTTAGGTTTTTCATCACCATCCACAAGGCGCAATACTTTTACTAAAGGCTCATAAACTTTTATTATATCGCTTGTTTTTTTCTAAAAATCTTTTCCCAAAATGATTTTTTTGGCTTCATAAGTAGGTCTTAATTTTTGTTATCCCCATTTTGATTCTTTAAATTCCTATATATTCATCAATAAATTTTTAGAGTAATATTTTAAATTAATTTTTTAAACAATGATATCATAAAAAAAAATGCTAGATTTAAATAGTTGTACTAATTATTAAGCATTAACCTTTGAATTGAACATCTCTTTCAAACCTTGCTTTTGCCTCGTTATTTCTTCTAACTGTATGAAATTAGTGGCAAATTGGGTAAGAGTAGGACAAAGTATTTGTGTCCCTTGTGTATATTTCTTCATTAAAATAATAGTCAAAATGTGATTATATATAAAACAAGTCACTTTTTTTGCATCATCCAAAACCTTTGCCACAATTTTTTTTCTTGCCAATATCTTTAAGGCATAAGTCCAAACAGTGAGCTGAGCATGCTGTCCAACACAAATGTTTTCTCTTCTCCATTAGTTTTTTCCCTACGGCCTTAAGTGTTGCCTCATTATCAGTGACTATTTGAATAATGTATTTTTTTCCAATTTCTCCCACAGCTTCATCTAATAATTTGCAGTAAAAGTTTGTATCTCTACTACGAACACTTGAGAAAAATAGTCCATTTACTATAGTAAACAAGGAAATTAATGATATGCATTTGATTCAAACTATTGGTCCAACCATCACACATCAAAGTGACACCCAATTCATTCCAATGAGCTTTTAATCCATTAACCCATTCATGAACTTGTTGATGCTCAGACTCTAAATACACATCTAAGACTCATAAGGGATTGAAAGTTTTACATGTTAGCCAACTTTTGCTGCCACAGAAATCAAATTATGCAACCATGAAGAATTTGCTAACTGAAAAAAGAAGTCAATCATATATAAAAAATTTTGATGCTAATTCACCTATCTTTTTTTTAATGTCTTTAAAAATGAATCACTTACTTTTGGTTGCCTTGAACTCTTACTTCTAACCAATTCAAGTATAGCTCTCCTTAATGAAAATTCAGACTCATCTGGAATTGATTTCCTTGTTCTTTCTTCAAAATTTTAGCAACTGAGTCATGAGAGCTTCGTCCTTCTTCATATATGTTACTCCAACCACTAGTTCTTTGTCTGAATTCTTGTCTTCTATGCCACTTATGTTGTGATTGGATACTATCTCGCATGGCTTGTCTAATAGCAATTTCTTTATCAATAAATCCTTCGTAATCATCTTCCCCTCTTAATTGTGATAAAAATTTATTTTTTTCCTTTTGTTATCAGCTTTTTTATTATTTATTTGGAGGAGTTTCATTATACTTTCTCTTACTATACCTATTAATAATATAGTTAAAAAGAAAAGGGAAAAAATTAGTTGCACGTGCTTATGTAATTTTATAATTTTTATTAAGAAATTAACAATAATCTTTTCAAAGGAATTATAAAAACATAACATACCAATAACGTTAAGGCATGGTGCAACGTGGCTAGTTTTATGAGTAATGTGTTCCATGAAATGTGTTATTCCACCTTTTACAACTTTACCTCACAAAGTTTACATGAAACATTTCCTTTTGTATTTGGCACAGGTGTTCTAAAATGCCAACCTAAATCATCACTTGGTGCGCCCTTTGCTCCTTTACTCGGAAACTCTTCACGTGATGGCATACTTGTTATTTTGTATAAAAACAAAATAAACTTATATTTAGAAATATTAATATTACTTATTGCATCATTAAAAATTGAATCTATACTAAATTTTTTAATTTTTAATTTTTAATCTTAAGAGTAATAGATCATAAATGCTAAATTTATTAAGTAACTTAATCTTTTTGATACACTAATTGATATAAATTTTTTTTATCATAAATAACTTTCAATAATTATATAATAAATACAATCTTCAATAATTACAAAAAAATAATAAGAATTAATCTAATATCAAAAGAATTGACAACAATATAAATACCAAAACAACAAAAAAAATTATTAAATTTCAGATACAAAATTATAAATTAATATATAAGACAATCAAAATATAATATTTAATTTTCATCTAACTTATACAAAAAAATTATCAAAATTTTTCATCTAAAATGTCTATATATATTATATTAAATTATTAATCCCTTAATTTTTTTAATTATAAATCTTCAATCCCTCTAATTAGATTTTATCTAAAAAAGTTTCAAAAATTAAAATTTTCAAACTTATGTTTTAATAAAATTTTCAAACTTATATTTTTTAATTTTTAGTTTTTAATCCTAATAAGAGTAATAGATCATAAAACAATTAATTTATTAAGTAACTTAATCTTTTTGATACACTAATTGATATAATTTTTTTTATCACAAATTACTTTCAATAATTATATAATAAATAGAATCTTCAATAATTACACAAAAATAATAAGAATTAATCTAATATAAAAAAAATTGACAACAATATAAATAGCAAAACAACAAAAAAATTGTTAAATTTCAAATGCAAAATCATAAATTAATAAATAACAAAATTAAAATATAATATTTAATTTTAATTATTTTCCATCTAATTTATACAAAAAAATTTATCAAAATTTTTTATCTAAAATCTCTATATATATTACATTAAATTTTTAATCCATTAATTATTTTAATTATAAATTTTCAAAACCTCTAATTAAATTTTATCTAAAAAAATTTTCAAAAATTAATTACAAAAGTAAATAAAAAATTCATTCCCCCCACCCCACGGCCTTACCCCCCACTCCATCCCACCCCACTCAACCCCACTCTACCCATGTGCCCCAAGAGGTAAATATCCCCCAATTTTGCCTAATCCCACCAAACCCAGGCACCTAACTTGCTCTCTTCTGTTCGTTTTCTTCATGCTTCTGGAGTCTGGCCCTTTCGAGAATCCTTTTCTTCTCTCTCTTTTTTTTTTCATCTCTCACTTTCTCTCGCGTCCCCTTATCATTATCACTTGCCTAGTGCTTATAGAATATCTCGCTCATCTCTTTCAAACTCTCATAAAGACAAACATCATTTTACAAAAATTTTGTAAAAAAAAAAAGGTAATTTAACTTTCTCTTCTTATCTTCTTTGATCTTGATTTTTGATTGAGAACTTGAAGTTGATTTGAATTTGAATAATTTACGGATTGAGCTAAGATTGTTGCCGAAGTGCTGATTGAATGATTAATAAATAATTTATTTGTTTTCTAACTTGTTTTTAGATTGATTTTGATACTGAGGACTTGAGGTTTTGAATTTTATTTTTTGCTTGTGCTTTTACTTTTATAGGCTTATTTTTATTCTGGCAGTGTTGAAAATTTGTTTTTTTCTTATAACATAAACTGTTGATCTATGAGTAGGAAAATAAGAATAGTGGCAATAATGGTTTGTTATTGCCACTATTTCCTATTACGTCATTTTTTTCGGCTGTTACGTATTATTTTGATTGTGAATGAATTTTTTAACTGTATTTCCTCCAATAGCGATGGCAGGTGGTAACGCTACCGCAATTTTACAACTACTATTCCACTATTAAACCACTATTTGATTCCTTGCTAATGAGTTTGCCCATAAGTTGATTAAAGAAGTTTCTATTATTAGTAAAGAAAAAAAAACACTTCTGTTATTTAAAATTTTCATACTAAAAGTGCAACACTATTCAAATTTTGAATTCTAAAATATTTTGAAATTACTTAACTAATCAAATTGCAATTATAAACATATTGATTTTCTTGTTTTTCTTCCACACAAAGTGTGATGAAATTGCATTTGTATCAATCAGAATGGCTTATCCTCATAAATGACTGCGAATTCATTGTGAAGTTTAGCTGTGTAGCATCGTCGAAAACTAGAAAAATACATTCCATAACAAAAAACAGATCTTAAAGGTTTAAATGCTATTCAAGTATCTACATTCAATCACATTCACTGTCATTTCAATCATATTTATTGATGCCATGTTCTTGTTATTTCACTTCATATGCTTTCTTAGATTCCAAACATCGTAAATTTGATTAATTATTTAGAACACCTAATTTTGGAAAGTGATAATCCATTAATCTTAACAGAAGAGACCTTGTATGGTCATATGTCATGAAAAAAAGAATAATAGAACCAGTTTTTCATTTATATCTTGACTGTATCTTTCATTGCATACTAGCTCAACTGTTGCGAGATAAGGACAAGAAGCCCTTGCGGACCAACGGGGATCTCGGTAAGGAAACTAACCAATCCAAGCCACACTACAGGAGTTACATCCACTCCTCCGGAAGGTGGAATCAACTTCCGGGTTGCGATAAGAAATGGTTCAGTGGGAGCATAAGCAATGACATAAGGAAATTTCTCCGCTGGAAGCTTAGGGTACCATGACATCACTATTCTCAAAATAAATAGAGAGGCAAATGCTGAGAGAAAGGGCCCTAAAATACCAATTGCTAGTTTAGCTGTGGCAGGGTCCAAATCTGCCAGTAACAATCTCCTAGTTAGATTCGAGGTAACTTCTGGTGACACTCGCATGTTGAGCTTGATGTATCTTGCAATGCAAAAAATGCATGGTGGCTCCCTTTAAATGGTTGCCTTTGAAGGCAAGAGTTCAATGGTATAATTTGCAACTCCTAGGCAACAGTATGTGCTGGAACAAGAGAACCGATGGCCTTTATATGAACTTTTCCTGGTAGGATATTTGAATCTTTCCCATGAAAAAAAAAAAAGAAGAGATCTAGAAACATGAGATACGAAGTGCATGATCTTAACCTGGATGATAAAATAAGTTTGATGGTCTTTATAAGCTTTGAATCAATTAACTTTTTTTTCTTTTAATAATTACCTCCTTCATTTTTTTCCTCATCCTCTATGGTAGTTGATAAAATTACAAATCATCAACAGAGCAGTTGAAAACTTATGATGTTATAGCAAAATCTAACATATGCAAAACAAATACATTCTCAAATTATGAGAGGAAATTTTCTGAAAGGTCATGATCTCTTCTATTCTCCAGATGTACCATTATAAATTGGGAGACTCGAGAGAATTATGCAAGATGCTTTGTAGCTATTGAATCTACCGGAACAGAGAAATAAGTTAAACCAGAAATGAACGTGACATTGAAATTTCAACACAGAAAAAGACACGAAGGAACAAAAACTTTCCACTAGTTTTCAATAATACAGGTTGCAGACAGCTATACCGTAACATTACTTGAGTGACCACATTGCAATGACAACAACAGAGGCCATGGATGCAGAAAATTCTATTAGCATGAAGAATGTAGTTCTAATAGGGAAAAGTGAAAAACCGAGTGTAATATAATACAAATGCTAGTACTAAATGACAAGATACCAGTAAACATGACTACAGCATATCAACTTGATTGTCACAATACAGACACAAGGAGTATTAGAATCAAATAGCTAGATTAGCAATGCAAAGATATCACATCATTTGTAGGGTCACTAAGGAGAATCAATGTTAATTGAAGGATAGACATAGATGACCACTTGGCATTAAGATCACCAAAAACTTAATAGGCCTTAAGGACACAGATTAGTCAAAATAAATAAATATAAACAAAAACTTTGATTCCATATCGGCATAAAGAGAAAAGGAAAAACAAAAGGTTTCAATAGATTTCAGAGGTAGTAATTCACATCGATCAACTGATAAAATTGGAACAAAATTTAGAAGGATCTAAAGCAGAGGAGAATCAATCCTACAAAAAACCAAAATAAAAAAAAAAAGAGCTTAGCCAACTAGATGTCCAGCAGCATAGGAGAGGAAGTCCATCAAGAAGAATGGCACACTCATGAAGCTATGCATGCCAGATATTACCATTTCAGTTATATGAAGTCACCACCTCATAATATAACTAGAAAGAATGGGAAGTTCTGTTACTAGTTTACAGGAATGGCCCAGCTTTAATTTGAAACTAATAATGATCTTAGTTAGATAGTTAAAATTATGAATACAATATCATCACAGCATTATGGTTTTTGTATTTTGTTAGTCACAGTTATGCTCGCTTTCAAGTTCAGGCCTAAAGATACGTTTCCTTGGAAAACCATCAATCAAAATACGCTAGTGATAAATAATAAGCTACTATATATACTACATTTTTTTCCTGTTCTGTTACAAAGTGAAGCAATAAGGTTTGATTGTTATAAGGACAAATGTTTTCTGTAAGGAAATATAAGATTGAAGCTGTATGGTTAAACAGATGAACAGAGAGAAGACAATTCATAACATTTAGGGGGAGTAGGATCCTACTTCTGGGTTGGATTTTGTTCAACGACTCAACCAAATCAATGAGTCAACTTCTTAGAGGAAAAAGAAAAGGAGGTTTAAGTTTAATTGTTATCTGAAAAGGATTACATATTTAACACTAGAACTAGCTCTAAAAACATTTTAAGTTCACCACTTAAAGAAGCCAGGCTTTTAGGTCTAGTTGCAAAATGCGTTCATTAACTAGCCAGATGGGGCAACAGCAAAATTAATCCTATGAAGCAATACAAAAACAAACTGGGTCAAATCAAGGCGAAAACTCTCCCAGAAAACAAACTGAAGTCAACACCAAAAAGGAGCAAATTGAGCTAGATATATATGTAGCCAAACTATAAAACATATGTTTCTGTTCAACTTTTGTACCGTTCAGTAACAATTCATAATTTGAGCATAGGAACAAACCAATTTTCTTCCTCGATTAACTGCAGATTAACAAGAAAGAAATTAGTAATCAAGCATGTTCGACTATTCTTACCTAAAATGAACTTCTACCATTTACTTTTACCCTTAAAAATTCACAAAAAAAAAAAAAAAAAAAACAAAGCAGTTCAAAGTTATAGTTATTTAATTATCTGACAACATAACATTCTCACTATCTCCGGACTCAATTGGGTTACTCAATACACATATTAATGTCGTGCCCTTTCCTACTTCTAATACTTTCATTTACCGTTATTTACTTTCTCAAACTAAAAACCGTTCTTCCTCACTCCAACATTAGTAATATTATTGCAATGTCTGTTAAAAATGGGAAAAACTTTAGTACTTGAAATAGCTATTATCCCATGAAAGAGTATAATGATAATAATTATTCATGCTGGGTACTAACAGAGATAGCAAAATTCTCTTTCTTCAGTGCTAGAGGTTGCCATTCTGGAAAAAAAAAATTTAATAAAGTTAAAATTTGTTAGAAAAATTCTTGGTTTGGTTTTTCTTTCTGCCCCATTGCTCTAGATTTTGCCTATGACCAAACAGACGGTAAACAAAAGAGAAAAGAAAAAACTAACGGTGCCTTTAACGAAGACATGGTTCAAAAGGTGAGAAGACGCTGCCATTGGTGAGAGCTGAGAGAGCAGAGTAAGAGAAGGAACCTTATCCTTTCTTCTTGGACCGGCTTTGGGTTTCGCACCTGGAGTCTGTTTGCGCCTCAAAATGAGAAATCGATTTAAATTTTATTCTTCTTAGACCTGACAGTGAGATTAATGTTCCTAACGGTGATATTAAAAATTGCAGATAAATATGTTTAAAAATAATAATAATAATAATAATAATAATAATAATAATAAGAGAAGTGATCATTAACAATGTATTATAGTACTTGACAATTTTATTTTGAGTAAACTTTATATATATCCTGTGATATTGGACTTTTTTATCTTTATTTTTTGACGATGTTTTTCTATTTGTAATTTTAGGGTTGACAACCGTTAAAAAAAAAATAGCGATGTCAAAATTAATAGGAAAAGATAAAATAACCGTTTTATGATAAAAGCAATTCAGAAGCATGCAACCCTAACCTCAAATTTGGTTTCAGATTTTCTAATCATTAAACTCACTTCAACACATACACTTTGTCTCCGTCTCCACCCTTTGCAACAAAGCTAAAATCTACTTCGCTTCCCCAATTTGATAATAACCTTTTATTCCGAACACCATTTCCAACTTAACCAAATTTGATCTACACTCAAAACTTGAGATGAACCTCACTTTCTGTGCCCTTGAATTTTTTTCACTAGGTATTGTTTGTTTTACTTCTAAATCCTGGAGAATTAGGGATTTTGAAATTGGTTGTTGGAAAGGTGTGGAACTTCACTAGTTCAAGGGATTTTTTTTTCTTTTTTGTGGCTTTGTCTTTGAAAGAGAATTTCATTTTAGGATCAATTTGGGGTTTAAAATCTCGATATTTTGCTTCAAATCGGAGATGGTTTTAAGAGAAGAGCAGACTTCATAAGAAGGCTGTAAAAGTTATCGAGGATGAGTTTTTTAGGTCCATCAACAAAGTAAGACAACAGGAGGCAAAATCAGTTTTCAGAGTCTATGAAGCAGAAAAAGAAGATACCTTAAGGCATACAGGAAATGAAGCTTGAGGATCCTAACAGAAAATGAAGGTTCATTCTTTCTCAGCCATAAAATAGTAGGAAATTGGGTTGTTTTAGGTCACGCATTTCTGAAACAAAGACAAAGTTTCTTCTTAATGTTGTTTTCTAGGATCCTGTCTCCGTTGGATTTTTCTGGGTTTTTTTTTTTTTACTGGTAAATTGAACTGCAATTATGTGTTCTGTAAATTTGAGTTGAGTGTAAATATGCATGAATGTTTTGGCATTTCACTGTTTCTTCAAGCAATTTCTAACGAAAATTTATTTCATACCATTTTTTATAGTATTTCACAATTTCTTAGTAGGTGCTCCTTAATGCATGTTAAATGCAACTGGGATTACT
This sequence comes from Durio zibethinus, assembly GCF_002303985.1. The sequence goes on along the minus strand of NW_019168381.1, from coordinate 11,754,611 downwards.
TTCTACCTGCACACGTCGCATAAAGAGAGAGCTGTATATATATTTACAGCATGATTGGAAATTATTTCCTATTGAAAACAAAATGGCCACTTCTTATGTTTGATAGTGAGGACTACCTTAAGTATGAAGACTGCTATTAGTAAAAGCAGCAGGTAAGATCTTTCCATCTGTAATGTTTGGAGTTAATTGTGTGATCGACAAACCTGTTGGAACTGTTGCTTTAGTGTCTCATAATCTTGCTGGAATTTTTAGCGATGTTGCTTGTCGCCGGTCTTCCACGATACCGACTGCCACCATGTCATCATCACTGAAGCTGGCACCATCAGACCTGAGCTTCTTCCCTCTTTAATTGATTCCTAATCCATGTCTCCACTGTGTTCTTTATCAGCGAAACCCAAAAAACATATGGCTTAACCTTTGTTATTGGCATTTATATACATAAAAGAATCCTTTGAAATTTTAATCTGATTGCTATGTTTATTTTTTGAATTACAGGCAAAAAAAAAATGTAAAGTATTTATTTTTTGAATCAAAGGCAACAACAAAAAAGAAAGAAAGCCCCTGCTTCGGTTTCTGGTTGCTTTGTTTATTTTTTGAATAAGAGGCAAGAACAAAAAAGAAAAGATTTATTTTTTGAATAAAAAACAAGAACAAAATGGAGAGGAAGACCCCTCTTCGGTTAAAAAAAATTGAACATGTGTAAATCAATTGAATTTGGACAGGTATCAAGCTGAATTATAATCGCTGGACACTTGATGGCTCTAAATTTTTATTGTTTTATAGGTCATTTTAGAACTTAAATTCCTACTTTTACAGTGATTTTAGCTTAATTACAAGTCCTTTTTGCTTCTAATGTGTTTAAATTCTCATTTTATAAAAAAAAATATAAAACTATGAAAATTGACTAAAAAGATGCAATTTGGTCGAGTTTGATGCAATTACGAGCATTTGAATATGCATGAAAGGTAGCTAGGCTAAGGAAAGGTGGTAAAACCCAAAGCCCATGCAAAAACCCATGCATGTAGGTTTGGCCAAAGATGAGGTGGCATGTGATATGGCACGTAACATGGCTAGAAGAAGTGCATGTGTGCATAAAGTGGCGACAAGCTAGGAGGAATTCAAAAGCCATGCATGAAATGCATTAAATGAGGAAACCATGTAAAGATAACAAGAGCATTCGTCGAAAACCTAAAGCCTACTAAAATGATCAATCCTAGAAGCTCCATATTCCTTAGTAAAGTTTGCCCATGTGTGGAAGGAGGAAGGAAGAAGCTTACCTCAAGTGAAATTTCAATTCAAATTCAAAAGAGTCCTACATTACCATGCAAGCTCGGTTTAGCCAAGCAATAGTAGGTAGCTCAAAGAAAGTTCGGCCATACATAATTAATGCAAGAACAAGTTAAAATTCAGCTAAGAAATTTAAAAGAGTTTGAAAGCAAGTAAATGAGATAGATTAAGAGATCATGGAGAATCAATTTTAGATTGGTCGAATCCTCTTCCCTCTTTCTTTTCAAATTCAAATGCACATGAGTTGGCAATGACAAGTAAGCAAGGGTGGCACACATGGACCAATCAAAGACAACCTTTCGACCACTCAAGCATCCACCTAAGCTACCTCTCTCCTAGTCACCATTTGCATTTCATCAAAACTAGGAAACTTTTGAAATTAGAAAAAGAGTTAAATGGGAATGTCTAGGCTCATCCCTTTGTCACCCCATTTCCACTATAAATAGAAGTGCCTAGCACACTTGAAAGGCATCCCTCACCTCTACACCTTTGTAGAGTTTAGCTTTTTTTCTTAGTCTCTTTCAGCTTTTGGTGTTTTAAGTAGTTTTCTAAGTGAAAAATTCTGTTTCAAGTTCTTTGTATTTTTGGCTACACTAATATTTTTTTTAATTATTGTTTCTTTTATAAGTTAAATTTATCACAATTCAATTCAAGTTGTGTTTCTAAGTTCTCAAATTATTTTAATTGTTACTTTTGTTCTTTCCATTCAGTTTCAACCAATTTAATTTCAAGCTTTTAAACTAGTTTGCAATCATTCTTTTTAAGTTCATTTTGGCCTTACCACAATAGTACTTTCTTTTATGCACTCTTTCCATTCGGTTTAGCTCATATCTCGCCTTTACGGAAATTAAATTTAAGCCCTAAGTACATTCGGCTAGCATTGGTGTTCAAGCACTTTCTACTCTAGTTTGTATGTTACCAAGCTTGTTCAGCCTACATTAGTTGCAAGCATTCTTGTTACAAGTGTATCTCTCTATTTCAACATGTTTTTATAATTGCATCGGTTACTTTCTTTATTTGTGGTTTACCTCATGTTTGCATTATTTATGTTCATACTCCTAAGCCTAATCTATTAAAGTAAGTAAGCATATAAGTAATCTTGTTCATTTCATTTAGTAAATTCGGCTTCCACAATTTACTTTGCCTATTCAAGTTGTTAGGTTATTTGCATCACCCATTTTTTCACATATGCTATTCTAATTCGACTTTGACATCTTTCAATTGTTAAACATGTTAAATCCTTGCTAGTTACTTAGTTTAGGTAAAATATTTTAATTTACCTGCATTTTCACCAACCTTAAGATCATTACCTAAATATAAAATTAAAAGGTATAATTTTGGTAATTGGTATTCTTTCCCCTTTATCATATAATCCTTATGGGAATGATCTCTACTCATCACTTTATTACTTGATCACGATTTGTGCACTTGTAGGCATAAAAAGCAACAATCAAGTTTTGACATTGTTGCTGGGGATTGTAACAGTGAAAGAAAACCAATATCAAACCAACTTTTTTTTTGTAATTTATAATTTTATTTTCTTGTTCTAATATGTTTTTTCTTTTTTTTTCTTTTTTTTCTAAATTTTATTATAGTAAGGCAAGATCTTTAGAGACTATGTGAAGCCATTATTTGATTATTCCTACATTCAATCGTTATTCTAGAATCCAAGACTTAGGAATGCTACTAAAATGTACGACTTAAACCCTATTATAGTTATAACCTCACAAATGGCCTTTTTAGTCGAAAAGATAGATGCTTTTAACATGAATTATGGTCTTAAGAATGTCTATTCAGTTCAAAGCCCATTGATAATTGTAATGTCTATGGTCCTACTATCATTCAAACACCTACATTCAAAGTTGGGAGGATTGTCTTAATTAACCATTAAATAATAGTTAAAGGCTGTAGACACCCAATTGGGTCCGGCCCAGATCAATTGGGCTTGGCCCAAATAGGTAGGGCCCAATTCAATTTGTCCTGTATTATTTTGTATTTTATGTATTTTATGTATTTTATTATTATGTATATATATATATATATATATTTTTAGATTAGATTTATATGTATATAGTTATATATTTATTATTATCTGTTCTGATTTTTCCTGATTATCAGATATTTTTTTTACTATAATATCTTTTGATTTATCTTTTCTAATTATCTAGTATTTTTTATTTATTTTGATTTTAATTTTGGAGGGCTAAGATTCAAGGCTGAAGAATCCCACTGTGGAGGGGAACTCAATCAGAAGAGTCCAGTGGGATTCAAAGATTGAATTCCTGTCCAAGGAGGAATTGGGATTGATCAGGAACTCCTGATCAATCCCTATAAAAGGGACCTTCCTGGGACAGATCAAGGACACACAGAAAACAGTAAGCAAAGCTACTGATTTGAGAGAAAAGGAGGCGTATAGGAAGCTAAGAAAAGTTTAGGAGTGTTCTGGGAGTGAGGAAAAATTTTTAGAAATTTTTGGCGAAAATTTTTTTCTGGAAATTTCTGGGAAATTTCCAGAATCCGACGAAAATTCCGGTGAAATTTGAATTTTCCGGCAACAATTCCGGCGAACATTGAAGTTTCCGGCGACCAGTCCAGTTTCCGGCGAAGAATCCCAGAAACCGGCGATATTCCGGCCAACTTCCGACGAAATTTCCAGATTCCGACGAAAATTTCCAGAATCCGGCACCGGTGTTCTTCAGTTTCTAGAGAGAAGGGAGAGAAAAAGGAAGAAGAGAGAGAGAGGGAGAGGAGCGTTCTGCCAAAAAAACGGAGGAAGGTGCCTTTTATACCCTCCCAAAACGACGTCGTTTTGGCCTTAAGTAACCCAGAGGATCCGCGCGTTTTGCCGAACCCGACCCGACCCGGGCGTCGACCCGCTTTCTGACCCGCGCGTGCCAGCCCCCCTCCGAGCCGAGCCGAGCCTCCAAGCCACTCCCCCGAGCCGTTTTCTCTTCCTTGAGCCGAGCCGAGCCGCGATCCGAGCCGCTCCAGGTTTTTTTTTTTTGAATTTTTTATTATTATTTCTTTGTTTATTTGTTTATTTTATTTGTTTATTTTTTATTTATTAGATTAGGTTTATGTAATATTCCTTTTATTTATTTTTTATTATTTTATTTTCTTTAAATAAAAATAAAAAATTCTAAAAAAATATATTTTTGGGGAAAAGTTGAAAGTATCAATTTTCCTTAAAAGAAAAATAAATTTCCAAAATAAAAATATTTTTAGGGAAAAGTTGAAAGTATCAATTTTCCTTAGAAATAAATTTCCAAAAAATATTTTTGGGAAAAGTTGAAAGTATCAATTTTCCTTAGAAATAAATTTCCAAAAAATATTTTTGGGGAAAAGTTGAAAGTATCAATTTTCCTCAGAAGTAAATTTCAAAAAAAAATATTTTTAGGGAAAAGTTGAAAGTATCAATTTTCCTTAGAAATAAATTTCCAAAAAAATATTTTTGGGGAAAAGTTGAAAGTATCAATTTTCCTTATAAATAAATTTTCAAAAAAAGGGTTTTTGAGGAAAAGTTGAAAGTATCAATTTTCCTTGAAAATCGAAATTTCCAAAAAAATATTTTTGGCGAAAAGTTGAAAGTATCAATTTTCCCTAAAAAAAATCATTCTTTTCTTCCTTTCTATCTTAATTTTGATTTTGTTTTTTTCTTTAAATAATCCGACGACGGAGCCTCTGTAAGTGAAACAGTAGTTTTTCTTGCATACTCTTGAGGTGAGGGAATTTTCTCAATTTTCTGCTAAAAGTATTAGAGTCAATTGAGAAAAGTTTCCAATAATTAATTACTTGGTAAAATTTTAAGGCTTTTGGATAACACAAATTCAAGCTGGTACCATCTTTTGATGGGCGTTGTGAGGGTGCTATAACCTTCCTCACACGTAACCGAACTCCCGAACCCTGTTCTGGTTTGTAGACCTGAACCTATTCTTTTAGGGGCCCTTAAACTTAGGTGTTCCCTAAAAGGACAGATTCCATAGGTGGCCAATCGCACCTAGATAAAAAAGATTGGTGGCGACTCCCTAAAAGTCAATGTCTAGCGATAGATCCCCGGATCTAGACGTTACGACAGCTTGGCGGCTTCACTGGGGACCTTGAGAGTCAGGCCAGCAAATAATTTGTGTTATCCAAAAGCCTAATAAAATTGAACCTTGTTGTATATATGTGTTGTTATTCATTCATATTTTATTTACTTTGTTAATTATGTCATTCATGTGCATGTGCATAACATGAGCTCTACACCCGAGCTCCGTCCCTCTAGGAGGGAGTAAAGTACCTATTGCTTTCGTGAGGTCTAATGCCTCCGTAGTGGCTAGCGAAATACTCGCACTCAAATTGAACCTTTTTCGCTTGTAGCCTGTAATGGGTGAGGATTAGGGTGCCTTACTAGTCTGTGATGGACAAGGATGTAAGGAACAATTTGAGGACCTTTAGACTCTGACTTTAAAACCACATGTAGTGAACCTTAAGAGTGCCTAAACCTAGGATAGAACCCTTTCTACCCAATGATAGATATACCCTGAAATTAGGACACAAAAAGAGTGTTTGTCTAATCATTTTGATTATTTAACTTTGTGTATTATATTTATCATATGTGACATTATGCATCAACATCACTTACGTTTCATCCACGGAACTAACTATGTTGTTTATCTGATTGTATGCATCTGTATTCTTTTCATGATCATGTTTCAACACAATCATTTGCATTCATTTCATACTAGATTTCATTCAAAAAAATGTACATTTCATTTGTGTATCAAAGCATCATACATAAGGTACAGCATAACATTTCTAATCATAAGTATGGTACTCAAGGTCCGAGGATAGCTCCATCTAGCGAAAACCTTGCTCATCCATACAACACAAGATCCAGAGCAAGGCAAATGGAGGAGGAAAGTTCTCATAGATTTGAAAAGCTAGAAAAAGCTCAGGAGAAGATTGAAAATGAACTTAGCAAAATTCTGGAGGCCCTCAATAATATGAATAAAGGAAAAGGAGTTGAAGGAAGTACAAGCCAGCAAGAAGTGGCTGACCCATTGTACCCTCCAGGTTTTGGTCCACCTCAGGCCCAGTCTGCTCAAGAGGTCCTGCCACAACATTTCGCACATCCTGGAATGCATCAGCTTTCAACCCAGGGCAGTATAATAGCTATATAAATCCTGTCTTCACCGAAAAGGCAGCAGAACCAATTCCTGATCTAGAAGAGAAGGAGAAGGAAAAGATGAGAGTGGAAGCTGAGGAAAGTTCCAAGATTAGTATGCTAGAGCAGAGGCTAAGGGCTGTGGAAGGATTTAGCTTTTATGGGTCAGTTGATGCTGCTGGGCTCTGCTTAGTTCCTGATGTGGTTATCCCCTATAAATTCAAAGTACCAAAATTTGAAAAATATGACGGTACAAAGTGCCCTAAAACTCACATCACCATGTATTGCAGGAAGATGGCAGCTCATGCACATGATGAAAAACTCTTGATGCATGTCTTCCAAGATAGTCTTACTGGTTCTGCTGCCAGGTGGTATGTTCAGTTGGATAGAACCCACATTCGCTCCTGGAGCGATATGGCTCATGACTTCATTAGCCAATATCGACACATCATCGATTTGGCCCCTGATCGTTTATCTTTGCAAAATCTGAAGAAAAAGTCAAACGAGTCTTTTAAAAAATATGCCCAGAGATAGAGAGATATAGCTTCACAGGTACAACCTCCACTGACAGAGAAAGAGACCACAGTGCTGTTTGTTAGCACTTTAAAGCCTCCCTATTATGAAAAGATGATAGGGAATGCAACAAAAAATTTTGCTGACATGGTAATCTCTGGAGAAATTATTGAAAGTGCCATAAAAAATGGCAAGTTGAGAGGAGGAGAAACCAAGAAGACATCAGAAAAGAAAGAAGCTGAAGCTCAAGCTGTGAGCTTTGATAGACAACAATTCGGGGGTTATCAACCCTATCCATCCCAAGGTTACTCTCCATACTATCCTGCTGTGAATAATGCCTCATCCTACCCATACCAGCTAGCCCCACAACCATCTTATTCATCCACTTACCGCCTTAACATTCAAGCTCCTGTAAGAATCCAAATTCACCCTACTAACCCAGCAAGTGGTTCACGAGAACAAAGAACTACTCGAGAAAAACCTGTATTTGATCCAATCCCTATGACTTATACAGAGTTATATCGAGAACTCTATAATAGCCATTTGATTGCCCCCAGCCATGTGGAACCGCTTAAACCACCCTATCCAAAGTGGTATGATCCTACAGCCCACTGTGACTATCATTATGGAATTACTGGCCATTCTACTGAAAATTGCACTGCTTTAAAGTATAAGGTGCAACGGTTGATCAATGATGGAATGGTAAGTTTTGATCAAGGAAAAGCAACAGCACCTAATGTTAGTGTACTGAGCGAAAGTCAAGAACAGAAAGGATCCGGAGATTCACAATGAATTGAGGGGCAAGATATCAATGGAGATAAGGCTGGTTGAAGGTTTCTTCTGTCATTTTGGGATTTTTTTTCAAACAATGTTAGATTTTTTTGCAATATGACTTCACTTGTTATCATTTTAATAAAGGCAAATCAGTGCATTTCATTACATTTTTCTCTTTCACTTGACCATTACTCCATGCTTTTGTTACCTTCCATAACTTCACATTCCCATTTTCAAATTTCAGATGATGAATATTTAGATAATGGTAACAATAATTCTGGAATTTAATTTTGAGAACTCATCCACGGAGGAGATGATTTGAGCGAAAATAAAGAGGGTAAGCCATTACCAGAGATGAAAGAGATATATCTTGAAGGTGTGCAATCTTTTATACAAGTTCATGAGCTTTGTTCAATAGATGATGTTCAAGAAAGGTATTCACAATTGAGATGAAAAATGGCCATCTTTTTTTTACCATTTGAAAAACCATTTATTGTTACCCCTTTGAGCTTATCATTTTTTTTGAAGAACCCCAACCAAGGATCACCCTCTACACTGGAGGGTAATTTTTGAAAAAAAAAAAAAAAAACCACAAAAGGTCTCAAAGATGAAAAGAGAAAGAAAAGCAAAAGAAAAAAATAAATGCCACATATGACTTGGGGCAAAGTAATGAGAATCCTTTGTGTGAGGAAAGAAAAAATAGTGAAACGATGTGAGGCAAAATGCCAAGCTGCATCAAATGATCCTTCGGTCTTGAACCTTTTTAATACATATTTTGAGCCTATTATATCCATTTTTTTTATGACCCTTCACCTTAACCTACATTACAACCTTGAAAAGTCCATTTGGATCAAGTGTGAATACTCAACTTGAATGATCATATGTTGAGCGAAGGCATACTCATGATGAAGCGATGGAATCATGCTACATTACCTTAAAAGTTTGATGTATGAAGGATGTCAATAATAGGTGAAGAATGAAAAAAAAAGATGATGAAAAAAAAAGAAAAAGAAAAAGAAAGAAAGAAGAAAAAATGAAAAAATGAAAAAATGAAAAAAAAGATCCAAATTGAAAACCTGAAAGGGTGATTTTGGTACCCAAAAAAAAAAAAAAAGATCCAGGTCAAATGGCTCACATGAATGAAAAATCAAAGACATCTGAAGATTCCTCAAAGACTGGGGCAGAGTTCGCCAAGCTCAAGATGACTTCAACAGTAAATGAATGAGTTTTTGAAAAAGAATCCTAGATTAATGTTGAAAATTGTCTGAATATTCATCATTTGGACATACCATTTACCTCAATGACATCCAATTTATTTCCTTTCCCATTTATTTTCTACCAAAATAGATCTCCATTGATTATCTTTACCATAATTCACTTTCTGTCCTCTTATTGTTACACCCTTAGAATGAATTGAGAAAATGCTTGATTGCATTGTTTTTGTCAAAATTTGAAATGATAATGAATGAATGAATATGTGCTTAAAATAATCTTACATTCATTTGAAAAGAAATCTAAGATGATGAAGAAATGGTAGAAACCTAAAAGAGATGATGGGGCAAATCTTGAAAAGTGATGAATTGATCGATATGACTTGCAAGATATGATTGAATGATGAAGACAATCAGTAGACAAAGTCTGTTTTGGAATTGTTGATGCTGAGACAAGGACCCAGTAATGGTGGATGAAATTTGTTTTGAAATTTGCTAGTGCTGAGAAATTCATTGAGTGATGGTCAAGGGATGATCGATTGATGAAGTTTATTCCAGAGTATTGAAAAACAGAACAAGGAAAGAATGTGAGTGGAAAGGACAATTGAGAGCTACACTGGTTCGATCTTAGAAGAGCAATGCAATTGGATCCTTGAGGAATCAAAGGGCTTGACACCCAAGAAAGAAAAAAAAGAGCTTGAGAAACTTGAGTACCATACATTGAACAGGAATTGATTGACCAACATTTGCATAGCATGCATTGAAATTCATATGCATTTGCATAGCATACACTACTTTCAGGAAAGTATAGTGTACAAATTCAAGAAGCAGGGGTGTTCCAACATCCCACATGAAAAAGACAGATATGAAAAGACTTTGCAAGTTTGAGAAGAAACTTGTCAGGTAAGTTCCTAATCCTTGAGATAGGATGTCTCTTGGTATCAGGGTTGATTTATAAGACCTTTGGGCATGATCTCCTGAAATTCTCTTCAAACACAACTTTCAACTCCTTCGGACATGATTGTCTAGGAGTATTTACTTTTCAAAGTTCGTTGCCTCTGTTTAGAGGAGCAATTTACTTTTCCAAAGTCGTGGTACCTCTGTTTAGAGGAGCAATTTACTTTTTCAAAGTCGTGGTGCCTCTGTTTAGAGGAGCAATTTACTTTTCAAAGTTCGTTGCCTCTGTTTAGAGGAGCAATCTGTTTAGAGGAGCAATTTACTTTTCCAAAGTCGTGGTACCTCTGTTTAGAGGAGCAATTTACTTTTTCAAAGTCGTGGTGCCTCTATTTAGAGGAGCAATTTATTTTTCAAAGTTCGTTGCCTCTGTTTAGAGGAGTAATTTACTTTTCAAAGTTCGTTGCCTCTGTTTAGAGGAGCAATTTACTTTTCCAAAGTCGTGGTACCTCTGTTGAGAGGAGCAATTTACTTTTCCAAAGTCGTGGTACCTCTGTTTAGAGGAGCAATTTACTTTTTCAAAGTCGTGGTGCCTCTGTTTAGAGGAGCAATTTACTTTTCAAAGTTCGTTGCCTCTGTTTAGAGGAGCAATTTACTTTTCAAAGTTCGTTGCCTCTGTTTAGAGGAGCAATTTACTTTTCCAAAGTCGTGGTACCTCTGTTTAGAGGAGCAATTTACTTTTCCAAAGTCGTGGTACCTCTGTTTAGAGGAGCAATTTGCTTTTTCAAAGTCGTGGTGCCTCTGTTTAGAGGAGCAATTTACTTTTCAAAGTTCGTTGCCTCTGTTTAGAGGAGCAATTTACTTTTCCAAAGTCGTGGTGCCTCTGTTTAGAGGAGCAATTTACTTTTCCAAAGTCGTGGTACCTCTGTTTAGAGGAGCAATTTATTTTTTCAAAGTCGTGGTGCCTCTGTTGAGAGGAGCAATTTATTTTTCAAAGTCATGGTACCTCTGTTTAGAGGAGCAATTTACTTTCTAAAGTCGTGGTACCTCTGTTTAGAGGAGTAATTTACTTTTCAAAAGTCGTGGTGCCTCTGTTTAGAGGAGCTTTGGTAAAAAAAAACAAAAAAAACAAAAAAACAAAAAAAACAAAAAAACAAAAAAAAAAACAACAAAACCGAAAAATGTTGAGTTGAGTCTTGATTGGGTGTCTACGTCTTTGCGCAATTTTTGTTTCACAAAAAATATGCAAAGAGGGGCAGCTGTAGACACCCAATTGGGTCCGGCCCAGATCAATTGGGCCTAGCCCAAATAGGTAGGGCCCAATTCAATTTGTCCTGTATTATTTTGTATTTTATGTATTTTATTATTTTATTATTATGTATATATTTATTTATTTTTTATTTTTTTTTAGATTAGATTTATATGTATATAGTTATATATTTATTATTATCTGTTCTGATTTTTCCTGATTATCAGATATTTTTTTTACTATAATATCTTTTGATTTATCTTTTCTAATTATCTAGTATTTTTTATTTATTTTGATTTTAATTTTGGAGGGCTTAAGATTCAAGGCTGAAGAATCCCACTGTGGAGGGGAACTCAATCAGAAAGAGTCCAGTGGGATTCAAAATTGAAATTCTGTCCAAGGAGGAATTGGGATTGATCAGGAACTCCTGATCAATCCCTATAAAAAGGGACCCTCTTGGGACAGATCAAGGACACACAGAAACAAGTAAGCAAAGCTACTGATTTGAGAAGAAAAGGAGGGGTATAGGAAGCTAAAAAAAGTTTAGGAGTGTTCCTGGGGAGTGAGGAAAAAATTTTAGAAAATTTTTGGCGAAACATTTTTTCTGTAATTCTGGGAAATTTCCAGAATCCGGCGAAAATTCCGGCGAAATTTGAATTTTCCGGCAACAATTCCGGCTAACATTGAAGTTTTCGGTGACCAGTCCAGTTTTCGGCGAAGAATCCCAGAAACCGGCGATATTCCGGCCAACTTCCGACGAAATTTCCAGATTCCGACGAAAATTTCCAGAATCCGGCACCGGTGTTCTTCAGTTTCTAGAGAGAAGGGAGAGAAAAAGGAAGAAGAGAGAGAGAGGGAGAGGAGCGTTCTGCCGAAAAACGGAGGAAGGTGCCTTTTATACCCTCCCAAAACGACGTCGTTTTGGCCTTAAGTAACCCAGAGGATCCGTGCGTTTTGCCGAACCCGACCCGACCCGGGCGTCGACCCGCTTTCTGACCCGCGCGTGCCAGCCCCCCTCCAAGCCGAGCCGAGCCGAGCCAAGCCTCCAAGCCACTCCCCCGAGCCGTTTTCTCTTCCTTGAGCCGAGCCGAGCCGAGCCGCGATCCGAGCCGCTCCAGGTTTTTTTTTTTTGAATTTTTTTTTATTATTTCTTTGTTTATTTGTTTATTTTATTTGTTTATTTTTTATTTATTAGATTAGGTTTATGTAATATTCCTTTTATTTATTTTTTATTATTTTATTTTCTTTAAATAAAAATAAAAAATTCTAAAAAAATATATTTTTGGGGAAAAGTTGAAAGTATCAATTTTCCTTAAAAGAAAAATAAATTTCCAAAATAAAAATATTTTTAGGGAAAAGTTGAAAGTATCAATTTTCCTTAGAAATAAATTTCCAAAAAATATTTTTGGGGAAAAGTTGAAAGTATCAATTTTCCTTGAAAATCTAAATTTCCAAAAAAATATTTTTGGCGAAAAGTTGAAAGTATCAATTTTCCCTAAAAAAAATCATTCTTTTCTTCCTTTCTATCTTAATTTTGATTTTGTTTTTTTCTTTAAATAATCCGATGACGGAGCCTCTGTAAGTGAAACAGTAGTTTTTCTAGCATACTCTTGAGGTGAGGGAATTTTCTCAATTTTCTGCTAAAAGTATTAGAGTCAATTGAGAAAAGTTTCCAATAATTAATTACTTGGTAAAATTTTAAGGCTTTTGGATAACACAAATTCAAGCTGGTACCATCTTTTGATGGGCGTTGTGAGGGTGCTATAACCTTCCTCACACGTAACCGTACTCCCGAACCCTGTTCTGGTTTGTAGACCCGAACCTATTCTTTTAGGGGCCCTTAAACTTAGGTGTTCCCTAAAAGGACAGATTCCATAGGTGGCCAATCGCACCTAGATAAAAAAGATTGGTGGCGACTCCCTAAAAGTCAATGTCTAGCGATAGATCCCCGGATCTAGACGTTACGACAAAGGGCAGTCTTTTAGTTCAACATCCACTTATACCTCTACTTATTTTACCGACCTTCCACCATCATAATACTATTCATCTTTACAATATGCTCCTTTATCCCAAGAAAATAAACTTTCCCTAGAAGAGGTGTTAAACTAAATATTTCAATATCAGACAACCTTCATTCTTTAAAATCAAGCCTCCTTTAAGAACATTAAGGTGAAAGGTGAATAGTTAGTAAATGCCCATAGCATATCCCTTCTAAAGACCCTATTAAAGGGAATTATGTATCGTTATCAGAGTTAAACAATGAAATATTAAAAAATTTAATTCTCTAAAGTCAAGATCAATTAACAAGGTTATACAAACAACACATATATACAAGCATGCATAGTTTCGGCTAAAGCATTACCTTTGAATGCCAAAATCCCTTAGTTTAATTTGGTGACCTTTCAAATAGATTCTAAGCCAAGAAGCTGCCCAAGTGTTCAGCCTTTAATGGTGATCCACACAAACTCTTGTGAAAGAACCTTCTCTAAGGTTTGAAAAAACTCAAAGCCACAGTCTAGCTAGTAAGTGTTTGCAAAACTTATTGTATTTTCTTGAGTTTCTCTCTTGATGCTTGTTTTGCTTTTATTACAAGAGGGGGTGACTTGATGTTCTTTTTATAGAGGAAGCATTTAGCCACATTAGGTTTAATGCTTAGAATATAAATTTTCACAATTAACCCTATCCTAGCTGAATATACTAAAAAAGGGAAACTCTTTCTTTTGTTTTTATTTTCCCTATTTTTGGTCATACCAAAATCAAATTAAGTCCAACTTAACTTGCCCAAATTTTAATCTTTTACAATTATCCTATTAAGTATGACCCATTAAGTTCTTTAACATGTTGACAATAAACACAAGCATTATAAGTCTTAGTATTCGGCTATGGATGAAACAAGCTTTTTATCTCATCACCAATTCTCTAATTAGAAAATCTTATGTTTATAGATTATGATCAATGCTAGCTTCATTGCCATGACCTTTAATTGTTAAAGAAAAGTCAATATGGCTTGACAACCTATTCGTGAATGGTCTTATAATTAATATCCTTTCATCACATGGTATCTCAATTTGAACATTGAGTATGGTTTGATGTCTACTCAATCTTGTTCAATCATTTTAAAACTTGTCCTTGACATTAACTTACAAATAAGCCTTAGAACAATTCTAAACTCTTATTCCACTTTGGCCAAAGATTTCTCAAATTAATTCAATCAAGACTAGTTGAGATACTATTTTAATCACACAAGGTAATGAATCCTATCTTGAATACTTCATACATCCTCGTATGCCTCATATTATACCTAACAATAATTGACTGGAGCATTCTTGGTTAGAATCATAAGTAAAGTTAAAGTATAATATTCATTATATAAGATCATAAGTAATCTTAAGTCAAAGCATCACTTATACAACCATTACATGAGAGTGTAATTATAGACACTATGTGAACTATCATATAGCATTATCATATTGGGCTATGTTGAGTGAACTTATTCTTGTAACAAGCACTCATATGTTACCTCAAGTTTATCCAAAATTTAACTTATGAGATTGGCTGCTTGCTTCATAAGTAAAAGCATAATCATGTGCTAGTCTCAACAGCTTTTATCAATATCCTCTTATTGATAAAGCATCAAGTAGAACAATTTTTGGAATATATAACTTTTATGCGATGATAATCTCCTAATTACAATCTCATTGTAATTCCTATGCAAAACTTTATTTATATTCTAATGACTTTATCATATAAGTATTAACATTGAAATATATGTATACAAGCTTAATGATAAAGAAATAAGACTTTTATAAGATATCAAATATCAAAGTACTACAAATATAATAATATCTTAAACAAAATATGATTCAACTTGAATAGCAAATGCCAACACCTACCTAATAATATCAAATCTAATACTATATGAAAAGTAAAGAGTACTATAACGAGCAACTGCTAAAAGAAAAAGAAAAATGGAGTAGTAATCCTATTGAAAATGATAAGAAGTAGGTATTCCTTATATCCAAGGCAAATTACAACAAGCCATACTTTATACGACTAGTCCAGGGGCCTATTACCTTTTTAATCAAACAAAGTAAGTAGTAAAGGCTTTATAGCTATTTTCATTCTAAAAGAAATAAAAAAACCAACCTTTTGTCAATAGAAGCCCTACTTTATAACTACTTCCATTTAAGTGTAAACCCATTTTTTCTTAGTTACTAGACGAAGCACACCGTTAGTACTTTAGTAGGGTGAGCTGCTTGATAATGACTTTTTTCATTTGCTAGGGTGATAAAAGGTTACTTCAATTTAGGAAACAATCAAAAACTCAAGCAACTCACCTTTAGAAGCATTTATCATTAACCAAAGCATCACTCCTTTTTTATTATGTCATGATGTTGACTAAATCCAATCATAACCCCAAAAATGAAACAAAGTTCATTTTCTTTTGTCAAGTAGGGATATGAACCATTTACTTTTGTTTTGCCTTAGACTCTATTAGAATAAAGCAAAAAAAATGGAAAATGGAAAAAAGAAAGGGATAAGAGTTTACATGGTATGAAAGCTGTTGGTTCAAGGGTAGGGTAGGGTACTAAAGGTCTTTAGACTTTCAGGCGATTTTTTTAGGCAACTGTTCATTGTTAGTCTTACCAATACAGCCCCCTTATAGTTTTCATTCTCAAGATATCTTTTTTTATTGTTCCAAAGGATTTTTTTTGGTAATTTGCTCTTATGTTGCAAATAGTCAAATCTAAAATAAACCTTATTATTCTTCTTTCTTTCCTTGCAGGCAAGAAGCACACTAGCAGTGTCATAAGCCAACCTTGTGTAGGATTATGATTGGACATAGGTTGCCATGAGCCACCCATGTATAGAGCCATGATCGGGTAAAGGTGCCAAAGGGGAGGGTAGATCTCATATGCTAGGAAAAGTATTCCCATTTCGAGCATTGTAATGGTTATAGGTAGGACAACTATACAATCTTATTTGCTCTTTAGAGGGAGTGAGTAGTTAGCATATTGTTGGGCTGCCTCACTGGTTAAGGTATATGTTAGATCACCCATCTAAGGCTGCCCCTCTAGCTCAACGATGGTAGGAAACTCGATGTACTATTCTTGATATTAATAAAATATATATTTTTTGTACGAAAATGTAAAGGTTATCTTGGTGTACTCCCAGTTTGCCTTGATATATCATTGTGTATGCTTGAGACTGACTTATGGTTTCTTGATTGCTTGTTCAGATAACAAACTATCCTTGGTTGACTTGGGTAAAAACGTCCATTCAAGTGCCATACGGTCTATTGCTTCATTGAGAGAAAGCATAGCTCGTGACATGTGGTATTAGAGCACGGTTGAAAAGTGCTAGAGAATTGATGAAATGGTAATGAATGATGGATTTAGTGATAAACAAAGGATTGAGAAGCTTGAGACCATAATGGCTACCCTAAAAGCTTATGTGGTAACTAATGATCGATTGAGGGAGATCGAGACAACCCAACGAGAGTTGTCTGATACTTTACATAGCTTGGGCAAAGAGACCAGAAATGCTTTAAATATCCTTTAGAGAGAGTTTGAGAAGCTCATGGCCCAAGAAAATGTTCTACGAATGGCTGTGGCCAAGTCAGATTTTAGCTCGATGAAAAAAGAGAAAAAGGTCAAAGTGCTTAAGCCTAGATGTTATGAGGGGGCAAGAGATGCCAAAGAGCTTAAGAATATTTTGTTTGAGATGGAACAATACTTTCGAGCTGTGCATACATAATTATAGGAGAATAAAGTTGTAATGGCTTTAATGTACCTTGGCGGTGATGCTAAGTTGTGGTGGCATTCAAAATTTGTAAATGATGAATACCCTATTAAAACTTGAGCAAATTTTAAGCAAGAGCTAAAAAATCAATTGTTTTCGAAGAATGTGGAGTATATAGCTCGAAGAAGGCTTCGAGAATTGGTACAAACAGGAACAATACGGAGTTTGTGAGAAGTTTTTCTACCTTGATGTTGGACATTAAATATATGTCCAAAGAGGACAAGATATTTTATTTCCTTAATGGCCTCGAACTTTGGGCTAGGGCAGAATTACAAAGATAGAAGGTGTAAGATATAGCTATGGCTGCTACCAAATGTCTTCACGATTTTGATGATGGTCCCTTAAAACAAAAGTATCTTTCATCAGGTGGCAGTAACTCCAACTTTGGGAATGAGGGAAAAATGGCTAGAGTGGATTGATATTTTAATGGGGGATTTGATAGAAGGCCTTTTGATCGAGATAATACCCAACCTAGGGCAAACAATGCATCAATTTTTAAACGAGACAATAACTAGCTTACTTTTTAGGGCCATATCGGGTGGCCGAATGCCCACATAGAGGTGCCTTTAATACTCTAAGAGTTTCATCTCAAGAGTCTACTAAAGTGCCTGAGACAATCGAAGAAGTTGCAAAGGAGCCAACCATGATGGGTTCAATATGATTCTTTAATACTCTTCATACCCAACTAAACATGATAAAGAAAAAACCTGAGAAAGGTCTGATGTATGTGGACCTGATAGTAAACGAAAAGAACACAAAGACCATTGTAGATACAAGCGTAACCTATACCTTTATCACATCAGAAGAAGCAAAAAAGTGTGGTCTCAAGGTTAATAAGGACTGTGGACAAATGAAAGCAGTTAATTCACTAGCCTTTGTGATCAATGGGAGTTTCAAGAATGTGGTGACCAAGTTGGGGCCTTGGAAAAGAAATGTAGACTTCATGATTTCCCCATGGATGACTTTGATGTTGTCTTAGGATTGGATTTCATGATGTTAGCTCAGGCGATCCTAATCCCCACTACTAGTTGTCTATTATTTTTAGGATAACACCTGTGTGTTGTACTAGCCACGATCCTTCCTAAAAATGGGAAGAAAATGATTTTAGCCTTATAATTCAAGAAAAAGGTAAAAAGAGAAGAGCCCTCTTATGTGGCCATGCCAATCTACAAAGAAGGGATTGAGTTAGAAGAGATGCTTGATGGGGTGAAAAAGATATTAGAAGAATTTAAGAGTGTGATGTCGGAGTAATTGCCCAAAATCTTACCTTTTCGAAGATCAATGGACCATGAGATTGAGCTTCTTTCGAAAGTTAAGCCACCAGCTAAAGCTTCTTCCGAATTGGCTGAATTGAAAAAATAATTAGATGAGTTTTATAAGTCGGGTTCATTAGACCATCAAAAGCACCATTTGAAAAACCTGTACTATTTTAAAGAAAGCATTATGAGAGTTTACGATTGTGTGTGGATTATAAGGCCTTGAACAAAGTCATTGTGAAGAACAAACATCCCATCCCACTTATTACGGATTTATTTGATCAACTACGCTAGGCTAAGTACTTTTCGAAATTGAACTTAAGATTTGGTTATCATCATATTAGAATTACTGAAGGAGATGAGCCAAAGACTACTTGTGTAATGCAGTATGGTGCATTTGAATTTCTTGTTATGCCTTTTGGATTGATTAATGCTCCTGCCACATTTTATACCTTAATGAATCAAGTGTTCCATGACTACCTAACAATTTGTGGTCATTTATTTAGATGATATAGTAGTCTATAATTTTACCCTGGAAGAGCATTGAGAACACCTATGTCTTGTGTTTCAGAGACTACAAGACCACTAGCTATATGTTAAAGAGAGAAATGTGCATTTTTTTAGACACGAATTCACTTTTAGGCTACATTATTGAACAAGGCCACATTCGAATGGACTTGGAAAAAGTTAAGGTTATCAATGAGAGGGCAACACCAAAGAATGTTAGTGAACTTTGCTCATTTTTAGGATTAGCCAATTATTACAGGAGATTTGTGAAAAGGTACCTTCATAGAATCATGGCCCTCATAAAGCTATTGAAAAAAGAGCATAAATGGTGTTAGACAAATGAATGTCAAAAAGCTTTTAAAGGATTGAAGAAAGCTATGATGAAAAATCCTGTCTTGGCTCTGCCTGACATTACGAAGCCTTTTGAAGTTTAAACAGATGCATTTGATTTTACTATTAGGGGAGCACTTTTACAAAAATGACATCTGATAGCCTTTGAAAGTCAAAAGTTGAATGAAGTCAAAAAGAGATATACGGTTTAAGAGAAAGAACTTCTAGCAGTAATTCATTGTCTAAGAGCATGGTGACACTATTTGCTGGGTTCACAATTCATTGTGAAGATGGAGTCATTTCCTCACCCAGTCAAGGCTCATGGCTAAACAAGCTAAATAGCAAGAATTTGTAGTTGAATTTGATTTTTGTTTCACACACATAGCTGGAAGAACTAATCAAGTGATAGATGCATTGAATAGATGAGCCGAGTTGGTTGCCCTTAGGAGAATAGCCCCAATGATGGCTAGTAAAGTCACTGCAAATGTTCGCAAGCAAATTAAAGATAATTGAGGAAAGATCTATAGACCAATACCATTTTGAAGTTAGTAGAAGAATAAAAGTCCAAATATTTTTGGTAGGAAAATAGGGTCTTATTAACAAATGATCCTTGGTTATTCGTGCCAAAAATAGAAGGTCTGAGATAAATGCTAATGAGAGAATGCCATGACACACCATGGGTGGGTTATCCTAATTGCAACGTACTTTAGCTTTACTGAAACAGGGCTATTATTGGCCTCATATGTGGTAAGATGTGATGGACTATACTAAGACTTATCTCATTTGCCAATAGGATAAAGTTGAAAAGAACAAACCAGTAGACTTGCTTGAACCACTACTTGTGCCTACTAGACCTTGGGAAAGTATCTCTCTCTTCATATCGGGTCTTCTCAAAGTTGGTGATTTTGGGACTATTCTGGTGGTGATTGACCATTTCTCGAAATATGCCACATTCATTCCCACTCAAAAGTATTGCACTACGGAAAGACACAGTCTGACTGATGTTTAAACATGTAATTAAGTATTGGGGTCTTCCTCAAAACATTGTTAGTGATAGGGATCCGAGATTCACTAGGTCATTTTGGAGAGAACTTTTCAAGATCTTGGTATCCCAACTCAATATCTCTTCAAGTTATCACCTTCAAACTGATGGTCAAACTAAACTATTTAATGGGTTGTTGGATGAGTACCTGAGACACTTCGTTCAAGCTAATAAGAAGAATTGGCCTTCATTATTAGATGTAGCCTAGCTTTGTTTTAATTCTAACAAATGTTCTTCCACAAACAAGAGTCCATTTGAAGTGGTCATAAGATAACTACCAAGACTACCACATACATCTCTTGAGTCATATGAAGGGAAAAATCCACGAGCATTCAACCTTAGCAAAGAATGGAAATAAAATACAAAAATTACATGGGCATACTTGGAGAGAGCATCAAAACGCATGAAGAAATGAACAGATTGGAGGGTACAACAATTCAAAGTAGGTAATCTTATTTTTGTCAGACTAGTGCCCAAACATACCAGGTTCTTAAAGAAACGAGATCGTAGGTTAGTCTATAAATATAAGGGTCCAGTAAAGATCTTTTCTAAGGTGGGGAATGCCTCTTACAAAATTAAACCACCAAAATGGATGAAGGTGCATCCAATATTCCATGTGAGTAACTTAAAGCCATTTCATGCAGATCCCATAAATATAAACCGTAAGAAGTCAATCAGGGCTACCATTACCATGAAGCTACCATCAAAACGTCAAGTTGAAGAGATTTTAGCTGACAGGGTATCTAGGGTATCTTGAAGAATAATTCATGAATATTTAGTGAAGTGGGAAGGCTTAGAACCAGAGAAAACTAGTTGGGAAGGAGATTACGACCTTCGAGCATTCAAATAGAAGAGTGAAAAATTTTAGGCTAACAAGTTGACAAAGACATCAATAGAATAGGTGGGAAAGGATGTCATGAACCAACTTTGTATAGGGTCATGACTAGGCATAGGTTGTCATGAGCCACCCATGTATAGGGCCATGACCGGGTAGAGATGCTAAAGGGGAGGTAGATCTCATGTGCTAGGAAAAGTGTCCCCATTTTAAGCATTGTAATGATTATAAGTAGGACAGCTATAAAATCTCATTTACCTTTTAAAGGGGATAAGCAGTCGGCATATTGTTGGGCTACCTCACTAGTTAAGGTATGTTTTAGATCACCCATCTAAGGCTACCCATCTGGCCCAACAATAGTGGGAAAACTTGATGTATTATTCTTGATATTAATAAAATATATATTTTTTTATATGAGAACGTTGAGGTCACCCTAATGTACTCCTAGTTTGCCCCTGATATGTCGTTATATATACTTGAGACTGACTTACGATTTCTTGATTGCCTGTTTAGATAACGAACTATCCTTAGCTGACTTGGGTGGAAGCATCCATTCAAGTGTCGCACGATCTATTACTTCATTGAGAGAAAGTATAGCCCGTGACAAGCAGCGTGTGTTACGTGATTCTACTATGTTTTTTGCACTTGACTGGGTGGACAATTGATTGAAAGAGAACTCCAATCCGCTAGGCTAGCAAGTGGGTGGCGTGCTTATCTTGTGTGACAACACTACAGAGCGAGTGGCTCTTCTAGGCGGGCAGCTGTGTGACAACACTACAGAGAAAGCGGCGCTTTCGATTAACATGCTATGGTCTCAATGCTCTTATGACGTAATGACGAGTTTCACATTTTTTAAGCCCAGCCAGCATGTGGTTAGGAAGATTGGCCAAAATCTCATTGATACGATCGACCTTACCCTACCATTTTTATGTGGTTGTCTATCCCACAACCACCTAAAAAGGAACTGCAGTGATCTTGAATAGGAATCCTACAGCGATAAAAAGAATCCCCATAAAAATACCACTAGATCGAGCACCAGTGATTTCGTATCCGGTCAAAATCTTGGCTAATTGATCGAAGTGGGTAGCTCCAGTCGACCCATAGATCATGGAACAAATAGGGTGGGTAGGCCCAACCACCACACTACACGTATAGACGTAGGCCCCTTTTGTTACCATATGTGTGACTCTCATCGTTTACGACTCATACAAAGACTCCTAAATCTATCTCGAGCCTTTTCTTCCACCTCTCCTCTCCAATCCTATATCAAACTTGTATTACCTAAGAGCTATTAAATGCGGATCTTTCTTTTGGCCATCTTATGTTGCCTTTTGGCTTTGTTTAGAACCAAGGAGGCATTCTGGCGGGCGCGTGCGTGTAGGAAGCCCGACCACTACATAAGCTAAAGGACTACGACTAAAAGCCAAGCCGGAAGCGACTCGCTTCTATTCTCGTTGGGATTGGATATAGATGGGGAATCCATAGATCGTAGTAGTTCGCCAACCTCTCTAACTAACATACGATACAATTTCACTTCACGGCACACCCCAAAAAAAGAAAGAGCTTCGCTCGGTGGGCCTTCCTACGCTGACGAATGCCTCCTTTCTCTTCTCTGAAGTCTACAACAAACAAGTGGGAGAATGATTGACATTCTGCAAGTGCATAGATCGTACAAGTAGTGAATTAAGATCATTCTCACGATAATTGTAAATAAAGTTAATAATAAGTATTGAAATTATAACACCCTAATTATATTCAAACAAATTGAAGCTAATATACAAGAACTAAATTAAACTACTTAACTAATCAAATGTAACATAGCAATTTAAGTAAACAATTGAACATGCAATTGATATAGATAAAACTTTAAACTTTAAACCTAGCAACCTATTCAACTAATTAACATGCAAGATTACCAAATTAAAACTTACCAGGTTAATTAAATTAATTTGATTATTAATTAAACCTAATAGCATGCACCTAAAACAAATTAAACTTATCTTAATATAACCCTAATTAATCCCTAAAACATACAAATTAAAAAAATTAAACTTTAACTAAATTAAATTAAACCAACATGCAGTAAAACCAAAAAGCGGCAAATTAAATCAATCCCAAACTAAAGTGTGATAGCCAAAATTAATATGATGAATTAAAGCATGCAAGTATGAAATAATAAAAACTAGAGGATAAAATCACAAGAATAAAAGAAAAAAAATGCAATTAAACTTAAACAAGAACCATGAACACAATTGAATGTAAACAAGAACTAAAAAACTGAATTGAAAAGCTTGAACAAAAAGTAATAAACCAAAAAGTAATTGAAATTATCCCAAGAATAAAAATTGAATGGAAAAGCTTAGAAACAAAACTTGAGTAATCTGGAAACTTAAAATAAACTTGTATAAATTGAAATCGAACTAAAAAAAAGGTTAAAGAACATAAAAACTTAAAAAGAAAGCAAGAAAAAGATGAAAAACTGGAGAGATTGGTCTGTCACCCCAACCATGCTTTTCCTAATGCCTAAAATAAGTATTTATAAACAAGGAATTGTAAAGTAAGTTTGGCTATCTTGGACTCTAATATAGTAGACTTCTTGATTTGATTAAGGTAGACTTCTTGAACAGAAGAGTTATTCTTGAAATGAATCTTAGTTGGAAGTAAAACTCTTTAAAGAAAAATATCTAGACCAAATCTTATCTTCTAAAAAGTGAATACCTACTGTCCTTTTCTTTTCTTGATGTATTTTACTTCTTAAAGAGTATAGAAGAAGGGATTTCAAAATTCATGGAGAAAAGAAGAACGATTCAATTTTTAGCATCTTACATACCTTCTAGAAATTTAAAAGTTGAATGTTCTTGGGCTCTTTCTTGCTTGCATGAATTGAGCTTCTTTCTTAGAGACTTTTTCGAGAGTTTTTGTTCAATTAGGATTCTTAAAAGAACAAGTCTTGTTTCTCTTATGCAGCCCTCTTTTTATTTAGCCTTTATATTTATGCAAGTCCTACTCTAATTAGGAATAAGTGAAATCCAAGAAAAGATAGGAATTCCAAATTAAGGTAGGAAAACCAAGGGCTATTTGTACTTTTCCATTTTAAGTAGAATGGCCAAGTAATCATGCCATATAAGCCTCTAAGTGATCTTTTTGGCCAATAAAAAAATACTTGCTACCATGTCATCCATTCGTAATCCTATGCACATGCACTTATATAAGCTACTATGGACTTGCAATCAATTAACTTTATAGATCTGACATTCATCATAGCCAAATATGCCTTTCTTGATTCTTGCATGAATTTTTTTAAAAATTTCACAATGATTGAATAATTCTAATTCTTTTAGGTTTGGCAAAATAAATCTTACACACTTTTCACTCTAAGATTTTTAATAACTTTAAGAATCATTAAGAACATATCAAGAATAGTCAAAGATTCACTCCAATATATCAAGAATCAACAAAGATTGATAAAAAATACTTTAAGATTCTTTAAAATTCAATCTTTTCCTCAAGATTTTCTACAAAACAAAAAATTGAGCATATTAGGAGTAAAAAAAAAAATTCTTATTTTACTAAGAACTAAGTAATAATAACTCATTTAAGTATTGAAAATAACTCTATTTTATAGAGTTATCAAACCCCCAAACTTAAAATTTTGATTGTCCTCAAGTAAAATAAAACTTAGCTAAAGAAGAAATTAACATGTTGGAGATCATAATATATACTCCCATTGCTAGATTCTCATAAGTTTCTAAAAAATTGCATGATGTATATAACTTAGAGAAAATCATAAATATGGAATAAACACCATATTTATTTAAGAATAAGGTCATTTCTAATTGCAAATTTTCGTGTATGTATATGTATAATCTATCACATATCAATGCGAGATAAGATATTCAATTAAGTTATGCAAACATGAGATTAACATAGAATCTTAAAGCATGCACAAATTTCATAAGTTTGCTTTTTACATACTCTTTACATTAATGTAGCTACATTTAACCAAAGATCAGTAGGTCTTTATTAAACTTGTAATGTTAGGTTAGGGTTAAGATATGATAAAGGAAAATTTAGGCTCATAACCTTTACACTTACATTACTTATTATCTTTTTATTTGATGAGAGAGCTTTCAAAAGTTGTAACATCCCCAAACTTAGATTTTTTTTCTCTTTTTTTTTTCAACTAAAATAGCAACCCTCAATGATTTGCATATATAGTTTCTTGTTTTCATGTTTACTTTTTTTTTTCTTTCTTTTTTCTTTTTCGAATTTTGTTTTTCTATCTTTGGAAGCTATCTTCAGCCTTTTTTTTTGTTTGCAATAAAATTTGCACATTGATTTCTTTCCAAACTCCACCCTTTCATCCTAATGTAACATAATTCTCATATTGATTTTTGATTGATCCATATGTATATAGGATAAAGTGGAAAGATAAAGATAATAAATCAAGGGTTGGCTAATTCATGTAAGTCAAAAACAAAGAAAGGATATATAAAGGCTCAAAAAGGGTGACTAAGTATAAAGATATAAAGGTTACCTTAAAAGGCTCAATGGTCCAAAAATGGTCTAAATCGTCCCTTAGTTATACGTAGTTTATGATTTCGCCTCAAGAGTTGCTCAAACAAATTCTAAAATAAGCATATAACTTTAAAGATCAATGCAATCCCATATCTACATAGGCCTTTATTAAACATGCATATATCTCTATGATCAAGACTAAGTGCTCAAGAATGTGAAAATATCACAATTAAATAGAAACAAATTTCAAAACTCATTTTCACTACATTCATTTTTTTGTAATAAGCTATATTCAAAGTCAATAAAGGTTACTATCATTGGATTATGAGAAAATAATCAAAGGAAGCTATATTCTGATTCTAAACGTGACAATTTAAGCTCAAAATAGAAATTTTGAAAAGTTTTGAAAAAAAAAATTTGTCCACAAAATTTCTCTCCTCTCAACTTGAGTAACATATTGTCCTCAATGTGTAAAAACTAATCAATAAAGCACTGAAAGGAAAAAGAATACTTCTTTAATTCACTAAGATTGAATTTGGAATTCGAAGTTGTAAGAATTCTTTATATGAGCATATCAGCCTAATTTCCTTGTTCCTATAAAAGTAAAAGCAAACAAATAAGCATTACCTATTCTTAATGAAACTGAATTAAAGAAATCTAATCTTAAGTATGAAAAACTTGAAAACTAAAACTTAGGTTGCCTTTCAAAAAGCGTTGAGTTATAGTCAATCAGTTTGACTATCTTAAAATTCTTCATTCAAGGTGGTTTGAATGACCTAAAGATAAATGGATGCACATAGTGTACCACCTTAATAGAAACTTCAGCCCAATATTTCTATTCATAAGAACCACAAATCATTAGTTAATTTCAAAATATAACAAAAATCAGTTACTTATGGCTTAAAAATATTGAAGGATGCCACTTGTTGATATTTGTTAACCTTTTGAATTTGAACTTCCATAATGAGCTTTCTTTCTATGAATTTTTATTTTTCTTGATATTTATCATTCATTATAATCTTTTTTTCTATAAACTCAAGTAGTGTAGCCTTTTCAATATCCTTTTCATTTTTAAGATCATCAAGCACAATTTCTTCTTTAATTGGCTCAGGTGGTGAAAGTTCTTCAACATCTTCTTCTTCTTCTATATGGGTGATTGCTTCAAAATCTTTTCTACATTCTTTCAATAGAATACACTCAACATCGTTAGGCAAAGTCTTATAGGGGAAGTTGTTGATAGTTCTAGCAATTTGACTCATTTGGTCCTTAAGATTTCTAATTGATGCTTCTTGGTTCTTAATTAATGCCTTTTGATTTTGCATGATAAAATAAAACATTGCTTTCAAAGATGGCTTTTCCTCTTAAGGTGGAGATTGATAAATAATATCAATTGAATTCATAGGCTCCAATGAAAATGATGATAGCCCTTGATTTCTATTCCAATAAGGATTTTGATGACTCTCCCAATATGAATTATAAAGAATAGGACATCTGTCATTAGCATGGCTTTTTTTACATATTTCATAAAAAATAAAGGGATTTTGAATGGCATTTACTCCAAAAGTGTTGAAATTTTCATTCTACCATTGATACATATTGGAAGCCATTACTTTTACTAGTTCATATGCTTTTTTAAGACACTTTCCCATTAAAACTCCTTAAGCTATAGCATTAACAATGGTTTAAATATGTTAACCAAACCATTATAGAAGGTGTGTACTTGAAACCATAATGGCAACCCATGGTGAAAACATCTCTGGAACAGGTTTTTATATCTTTCCCATGCTTTACAAAGAGGTTTAGAGTTATGTTGCCTAAACGATATGATGTCATTCCTTATTCTCATTGTTTTTGTTACTGGAAAAAACTTTCCTAAGAACTTGTAAGCTAATTCATCCCATATAGTAATAGAGTTTAGAGAAAATGGCCTCAACCAATTCTTTGCTTTGTTTTAAAGTGAGAATGGAAAAAGTCAAAGGTAGATAGCATCATCAGTAACACTATTGTATCTGAATGTATCACAAATATCGAAAAAGTTGACAATATGTGCATTTGGATCATGATTGGGCAAACTTCCAAATTGGACCGACTTCAGGATCATCAGGATAATGTTTGGATTGATTTCAACATTGTTAGCTTCAATTTTAGGCATCCTAATACTCAATTGAATGTCACCCACTCGAGGTATGGCATAATCTCCAAAGGTCCTCGGCTCCTAAGGATATACCCTACTATCCTGCATTAAGAAAATAGAAAATTAAAAATAAGAAAAGAAATGGTTTGAATTATAAGTAGGCATGCTTAGTATTGATATTAGCATTAAATTACACCAATCCCCAATAATGGTGCCAAAAACTTGATTGATATTCTACAAGTGCATAGATCGTACAAGTAGTAAATTAAGATTGTTCTCATGAGAATTGTAAATAAAGTTAATAATAAGTACTGAAATTATAACACCTTAATTATATTCAGATAAATTGAAGCTAATACTCAAGAACTAAATTAAACTACTTAACTAATCAAATCTAATGCAACAACTTATGTAAACAATTGAACATGTAATTGATATAGATAAAACTTTAAACTTTAAAGCTAGCAACATATTCAACTAATTAACATGCAAGATTACCAATTAAAACTTACCAAATTAATTAAATCAATTAGATTACTGATTAAAGCTAATAGCATGCACCCAAAACAAATTAAACTTATTTTAACATAACCCTAATTAATCTTTAAAACATGCAAATTAAACAAATTAAAATTCAACTAAATTAAATTAAACCTAAGAACATGCAATAAAATCAAGAAGTAGCAAATTAAATCAATACCAAACTAAAGTATGATAATTGAAATTAAGATGATGAATTAAAGCATGCAAGTATGAAATTAATTAGAAACTAGAAGATAAAATCACATGAATAAAGAATACTTAAACAAAAATGCAATTAAACTTAAACAAGAACCATGAACACAATTAGTGTAAACAAGAACTAGAAAATTGAATTGAAAAGCTTGAATTAAAAATAATAGACTAGAAATCAATTGAAATTATCCCAAGAATAAGAAATTGAATGAAAAAGCTTAGAAACAAAACTTGAGTAATCTGGAAACTTAAAATAAACTTGCATAAACTTAAAATTGAACTAAGAAGAAGTTTAAAGAACACAAAAACTTAAAAAGAAAGCAAGAAAAAGATAAATAACTAGAAATATTAGTTTGCTACCCTAACCATACTCTTCATAATGCCTAAAACTAAGCATTTATAGACCAAGAATTTAAAATAGGTTTGGTTGTCTTGGACTCTAATGTAGTAGAATTCTTGATTTGATTAAAGTAAACTTCTTGAATGAAAGTCTTCTTCTTGAAGTGAGCTTTGGTTGGATTTAAGTAGAACTTTTTAAATAAAAGTATCTAGACCAAATCTTGGCTTCTAAAAAGTGAATAGGTACTGTCCTTTTCTTTTCTTAATGTATTGCACTTCTTTAAGAATAGAAAAGAAAGGATTTCGAAATTCTTGGAGAAAAGAAGAATGATTCAATTTTTAGCATCTTATGTAACTTCTAGAAATTCAGAAGTTGAATGTTCTTGGGCTTTTTCTTGCTTGCATGAATTAAGCTTTTTTATTGGAGATTTCTCCGATAGTTTTTCTTCAATTAGGATTCTTAAAAGAACAAACATGATTTCTCTTATGCAGGCCTCTTTTTATTTAGCCTTTATATTCATGCAAGTCCTACTCTAATTACAAATAAGTGTTTTCCAAATAAAGATAGGAATTTAAAATTATGGTAGAAAACCAAAGGTTGTTTATACTTTTCTAATTTGAATAGAATTGTCAAGTCATCATGTTATATAAGTCTCACTACAAGAAAATGGGAATTTCTTGGTATTTTTTTAACGGCGCTTTTTAATAAATGCCACTATTTGATGTGTTAGTATAAAATTAGAAGTATTTGTTAAAAAAAAATATAGTGGTGTTTAGAGAATAAAATGCCACTAAATTTAAAATTTAGCAACGTTTATATAATATAACGTCACAAAAAATTTATCCAATTTTACTGTTTTAAAAATATTTTTTTATAAAATAAATCTTAAAATGAAACATATCGTTTTATATTATTTAACAGTATTTTTAATAAAAACGTAGTTAAATTTAATGACATTTTTGTTAATAAACGTCACTAAAAGACATACTTTAGTGGTGGTTGCCATTAAATACCGCGAATTGAAACCCTAAATTAAAGCTCATCCCAATTTTCCCTACCCCTCGTTTCCTAAATTCTTCCCTTTCCTTTCCAAAATTCTGCCTACCCTCACTCCTTCTTTGCTACAAAAATCTATTCTCACTCTTTCTTGGTACAAAAATCTGCTCTTTGTCTCTCTTTTTTTTATCCTTTCTCAAATTCGAAATTGCATTATGGGTTGTTACAAGTATGGCAAAGATTACCTTTCTTTCTTTTGTTTTGCATGTTGTTATAAGAAATTTGTTAAGAAATTTGGGTTGAAAATTTTTCTTGAAAGAGGCGGCAAAGACAGAGCCCAGTTTGAGCTACTTCCACCTGTAAATTGTTCCATTGTCTGCTTACTCACCACCATTATAGCTGTCATCTTCAACTTTGATGGGATGTACAGGCTTCACGGTAAAATCAAAGCAGAAATGGTGACATAAATCTCTGCTTAGAATAATATCACCTATAGATTTGCTTTTTCCTGGTTCAGCTCTCTTTTTTTTTAATTTTATTTTTTTATAGATTTGTATTTATACAATTCGTTGAAATGTTTTTATTTTTGTTGAATTTGTTCAGATCTATTGGATTTGAACTTTTTTTTTTCGTTAATTCTTAAAATTTTATTGTTATTATAGGAAATAAGGAAAGGGGGTTAAAGAGACTGGAGGCAGCAATTCATTGATTTTTTCGTAGGAATTTTGTTTTGAGAATAACCCAAACACATGAATCGATCGATAAACCTTTGCATCCGGCACCTTAAATCTCTCCTTAATCTAATTTTTTTAAGTAAAAGCAAAAAAAGAAAAATAACATAATAGAATTTTTGAAAAATAATTCTTGAAAATAGTTTTCGTTCTTTTGATGAAGAATGAAATTGAAATAAATTGCTGGGTCTTTAAAGGTTTTGAAAGAGGTATTAATATAAGTTTTGTAAAGAGAAAGTTTGATTAACAAGGGCTGGTGTCAAGGCAAAGGGCATCGACGTTAGAAAAGTCATGTTCATTGGCTTTATAGTTGAACGATAAGGCAGGACTAAATGAAAAACAAGTTTAGTTTTTTTTAATGCATGTTTTGTGGTATAGTTGTTGGTTTGAAACTGTGATTTTGATTATTATAAGGTTTTGGGGTGGAAATATTTAAGACTTAGGTTAGGGAATAATAATGTGGAAAATGAAAAGGACCACTAGATTGGAAAACCCTGGTCTTGAGCAATTGTTATATGTCTTAGGCCTCAAACATTGATTGAACTTTTCTGTTTCAGATTTTGAAGCTTCTATAAACAAGATATTCCTTTTTTTTTTTTTCCAAAGGGTCATGTATTGTAAAAATGAAAATTAATTTAGGTATGGAAACAAATTTATTTCTGAATCCACTTCTTTTATACTTTTTCTTTGTCAAGAAAATAAATTTTCTACATCTCTGCCAACATTTGATCAATTGAACCTACTTTCTAATGTGTTTTGTTCTTAGAGATTATCTAGTATTC
The DNA here is from genome assembly GCF_002303985.1 of Durio zibethinus. The sequence goes on along the minus strand of NW_019168381.1, from coordinate 11,723,529 downwards.
TGTGAGTATGTTCCTTTGTCTTTTTTAGCCCACTGTTTTCTTTCTTCCCTTGTCAGCAAAGGTTTAAAACAAAATATTTTTGGTTCTTCTTGTCAAATCCTTTAACATGTTTTACGAGTTTTAAATTTATAAACAAAATATAAGGAGTAAATCAAAAGAAGAAGTACTGAAAGTTGATTGCCTCCAAATAAATTATAGGGATAAAAACGAAGGTATCATTGCCTTAATAGTTAGTGATGATAATTAAGTCCTGGGAATGATCCTGGCAAAAGAAAAAAAATGGATTTGAGAGATATGTACATCCTAGCAGCGAAGAGAAAGGGGAGGAGAAGGGTTTTAAATGACTAATTTACAATTTTTTAAAATGAAAAGCTAACATGAAATCAATTTGTAAAAAATACCTTATTTTAAGAATAAAGTTTAAAAGTACTTCAGCTTAGAAAATAAAATCATAAATTACCTTGATTTTGGAAAAAACCTCTTTGTTTTATACCCTTTAATGCAATTCTTTTGGATTGTCAGTGATTGCTTCATATGGAAATTAATGAATAATGTTCTTTTGCATTTTCATTGATTATGTTTTTTCATCTTTGCTAAATCCAGAGTCAAAACTATTCATGGGTCCCGTGCACTTAATGTTTTTTTGATTATTTTTTTCATTGGTCCCAACACCCGTAAGGCTCCCGTGTAGTTCCCTCTGGGCTTCCGTGCACTTAATGTTCTTATCTTATATTTTTGTTTTAATGTCTATGTCCAATTAATTACGTTACCAAATGTGAATACCTATGACTTGTTGGGATATGGGTTTTTCATGTCTCCCTACATTTAATTGTATGATTAAATTACGAAAGTGACGATTGACTGACTCCTTGTGTACAATGGTCTTGCTTTTTCCACCACTTTTTTTAGAATTTTGAAACTCTTTCTTAATTGGTTCAATTGAAGAATAATTATGTAGTTTTAGGTTGCTATTTTTTAGCTCCTTATTTTTTTTTTCCAATTGAATTTTGAAATTTTTGGTTAATTGGTTCAATTAAAGAATAATTTTGCAGTTTTAGGTTGCCTTTTTTGATATTCTTATTTTTTTACAAATGATCACAAAGGAAAATTATAATTAACGAATAATTATGCAGTTTTAGATTGCTTTTTTTGAAATTCTTATTTTTTTTATAATTGAGGAAAAATTATGCTTTCTTGGTCAACAAGGAAAATAATTTTTTTGTGTTCAATTTATTACATCAAACTACAATTCAATAATAAAATTATAAATGTATTAAATTAATATGAATGAATGCCCTATTAAAAATAATTTTATAGGATTATGATAGAATTTAGTAGTTTGATAATTGTGTTTTCTTTTGAAGGAAGAAAATAAGGATAATACAAAATTGATTTAATGAAATATAGAATTCAACTTCATTTTTCAAGTGGAGACTCTTTATTGTTTACGTAAAAAGAAGATTTTTTCCTTTATTTTTTTATTTGCTTTTTTTTTTTTTTGAGTGGGTACATTTCTGATTTGGTTGTTGAAGTGCTAAAAATGTGAGATATGTATAGATAACAACATTATCTTTGAGCTTAGCATACTAATTAATTAATTAGCACATTAACATTATCTTTTTATTGTAGATAAGTGATCAGTACTAGTTCCCTTTGCAACTTGATCTAGGTTTGGAGAATTGCAAGTATTTATCACTTGAGGCAAGCATAAGTGTGTGTAACCTTTATACTATTTGCAAGTATTTGTTCAGTTTTCCAAATTCCAAATTCCATACTTGGTCAGTTTAAACATATACTTTCTTTCAAAGATTTGGGAATAATTTTTTTGTTTTCATTTCATATTTTGTCATGTTACATGCATGATATAAATGTGTCAACTCATATTTTTATATCATGTAGCATATACAAAAAATTTAAATAACTTGTTTAGCAATATCCACTTGTTATTATTTTTGGATTTAGGGTTAGTCTAATTAATTATGCTAGAGTTCATTTTCATATAATTAATTATATAACTTTGGTTTGATAATGTAGCAAGTACTAAATAGATAAAAGCTGAATGTAAAAGTCAAAATTAAGTCAAGAGTACCAAGATGGAGTGGAAAGTTTTCTTAATTTTGTATTTGAGAATGCAAGTGAAGATAATATGATATTATACCTATGTTTGTAGTGCGTTAATATTGATTAGCAAATCCGTGAAATTATTTTAGAACATTTAGTTTGTATTGGATTTCTCTCAGGATATTTACTTGGTATTTCATAAAGAGTTTTTACCATCAAAGCCATATACTAGAGTTCATTTAACTTCATGGGCTCTCCAATAACAATATATCCTATTAGACAAGATGATATGGAAGGTATGTTGCGAAATGCTTTCAACATTCATAACCAATATTTTCATAATCCGTCTTTCTAAAATGATGAATTTAATGAGTCAAACATTGAAATGAATGAATTTAATGAACATGGGATAGGTGCAGGTGACCAACAAATTAATGAAGAAGCATCAAAGTCTTATAGGTTGCTTGAGGATATGAATTAAGAAATTTATGAAGGATTTAAACATTTAAGATTATCTTACTGTGTGCATCTTTTGCACTTGAAATACTTATGTGAATGGATGGGAAACTCTTTGATTTTATTATTGGAGTTTATGAAAGAAATATTTCTTTTTAGAAAATCCCTGAATCTTGTAAAGATTTAAAGAAGATGATTAAGAAGTTAGGTCTTGGATATGAGAAAATTCATTGTTGTCTCAATGATTGCATGTTGTATTAAGGTGATAGAAAAAATCAATAATCTTATCGTGTGTGTAGTAATTCTCGTTGGGTGGACACAAATCTCGACGAAAGGTTGAATAAGGATAGTGATGAAGTCCATGTCAAAAAGAGGCTTGTAAAGGTTTTATAGTATTTTTCATTAATACTGACACTTCAACAATTTTTTATGTCTTCCAAAATTACGAATTCTATAAGGTGGCATCATGACGAGTGGATAGATGATGGATCACTGAGGCATCCTTTTGATTCTTTGGCATGAAAATCATTTTACTCTAGATTTTTAGACTTTGCTTTTGATCTTTAAAATGTTATGCTTGGACTAGATATGATGGATTCAATCCATTCAAAGTGATGGTACTTCTTATAAATACTTGGTCAGTTGTATTGATTCATTATAAGTTACCACTATGGATTGCTATGAAGCAACAATCATTTATCTTATTTATGATAATTTTGGGGGAGAAAGGTTCGAGAAATCATATAGACACCAACCTCTGATTAAAAAGTTAAAGCAGTTATGAGAAGGAATTGAGACTTATGATGCTAAAAAAAAAAAAACTTTAATATGCATGCTATCTTATTATGAACTATCAATGATTTTTTTACTTATACAAATTTATCTAATTGGAGCACTAAAGGTTGTTATGCTTGTCTATGTTGTGCTGCGTATACATGTTCAAAGTGGTTACATAATGGTAAGAAGTTCAGTTATATGGCACATCATCAATGGTTAGATAATAATCATTGATTTAGATTTCGAAAACATCTTTTTAATGGAATTGAAGAGTTGAGATGAGTATGTTTACTAATTATTGGGTCTGATATCTTATCAAAGTTAAAATATATCAATTTCATTTATGAAAAAATGACTTAATTAAAGAAAAAAGTGAGAGAAATCTTTAAAGGTGTCTGGCCTCCTATTCTTCAAATTGGTGATGTTGATGTGCAAAGTGAAAAAAAAGAAGATGAATAAGATAACCCCAATGAGTAGTATCTTCTTTAAGTTGCCATATTGAGAATATAATTTATTATGTCATAACCTTAATGTGATGAACATAGAAAAAAATGTTTACAAAATTTTTCTCGAAACAATTTTCTATGTGAATAAAAGATCAAAAGAAGACTTAGAGAGTCGGTTTGACCTAGTTGACATGAAGATTTGCCTTGATTTTCATCTGAAGTTGCTTTCTAATGACAAATTATGATTGCCTTTTACTTGTTTTAGGATGTCTATAGGTGAGAAAGATGTGTTTTGTAAGGTTTTGAAAACTGTGAAAGTCCCAGATGGTTATGTGTAAAATATATTTAGATGTGTGAATCTGAATAAGCAAAAACTTTCTTCATTAAAGTCACATGATTATCACATCTTGATGCAGGGCTTACTTCCTATTGCTTTACGTTCATCATTATCAAAACAAGTCACTTCAGTGGTAATTAAATTGAGTAATATGTTTAAAGCTTTCTATAAGAAAGTTTTAAATATGGAAAGCTTGACAATCTTCATGATTAGGCTGCGATTACTTTATGCTATTTAGAAAAGATTTTCCTTCCAAACTTCTTCACTATTATAATGCATTTGGTTATCCACTCTCTATATAAAGCAAAAATCGATGGACCAGTTTATTATCAATAGATGTATCCTATCAAAATGTATTTTTTGTTAATAGCTTGATTAAGTTGTTAATACTTATGATACCATTTTAGTTAAAAAGTATATAATAAATGTTTTATGCCTTAGGTTTTTTAGGAGGTTAAAGTCTTATTGTCACAATAAACGCTATTCGGATGGTTCTATTGTCGAATGATATTTAGTAGATGAGTGTATGACATTTTTTTCTCAATATTTGAAAGATGTTGAAATGAAATTTAATAGACCATCGAGAAATCTTGGTATGCAACATGCTAATTTTGCCTACACTTATCTTTTTGAAAGTTTTGGACAACCAATAGGCAAACCTAAAATGCTGGAGTTAGATGATAAATCTTGGGCACAAGCACATCGATATGTTTTTTTCTATCCTGACTCAATTGAATTGTTTTACATGTCAGTTTTTGTGCGAGAAAATCATTCATTCTATTAAGCATAATTTATAGACTTTGCTTCTTATTGTTAATACTTTATTTTGATGCATGTAGTGAGTATAGAAACAATTTAAGAGCTTGTGCACATTATAGACGATCAAACCCTTGAGAGCTTAATACTTTATTTAGCAAAATTTTCATGAGTAGTTAGGAGAAACTATAAGCAATGCCATACTTCTTATTTTGAAAATTGTAACATATATTTTATTTCACCTTTATAGGTTCAGAGTGGAAGGCTTGTTAGTGAAGAGGTAAAATGTTTTACACAAGGTTCAAACAAGATTGTGAAACGATACAAAGGTTTTCATTATCAATGGATTTAGATTCTGTACTAAATCTCATGAGAGATTTAGAAAAACATAAAATTCAGGAGTTTTTATTTCGTCAACTACTAACTATGCTAGTATTAAGGACATAAACCCTTTGGAGGGAAATATTGACTATTATGGCATGATTAATGACATCATGAAGTTAGATTATTATGGCAAGTGAAAGGTTATCTTATTTCAATGTGATTAAGTTGATGTGAATAGTGTGAGGAGTATTAAGAAAGATCAGTTTGGATTTACAATCTTAAATTTTTTTTGATTAATTCAAATCAGATAACAACTCATCGATTAACCTTATTTTTTTCCTCTCAAGTCAAACAAATTTTTTATTTTGAAGACCCTAAAGAATCGAGTTGGTTTATTGTTCTTCGTAGCATACCTAGTGACTTATTTAATATGAGGTCAAATACCAGAGATGATGTTGAACATGAAATTTAATGTTTTCCTTTTGCTGAACAAAACTTGGATGAAAATATCTCTAGTACCTCTACTCAGTAGGTCTACAAAGATATTGACGAAGACATTTATGAACCATGATGGATTATTTATATTTTGTAATTAGAATGTTCAAAACATAATTTAATAAATGCTTTTATGTAATTTATGTGGCATTCTATTTTGTATATTTATTGTGTTGTAAATTATACATTATCTTTTAATTTAATTGAATTGATATGTTCTTTATAAATCATTGGTTATGATTTCTTAACTTCTCAATGTCTTTATATATGTTTTTTATATATAGTTAGTTATATATACAATGTCTTAACTTATCAAGTTTTAATTGATTTTCTTTTATGATGCAGCTAAATTACAATGCTGAGGAATAGATTAAGGGGAGTACATTTTAGAAATATTACTTTATAACTGTCTGTAACACTTGTTGATTTTAGCCATAGACTGAATCCTTTAGAAGGGAATGTGCCTACTATCGATTCTAACTCAATCGCTTTTTAACCTTTCAATTAATACTAGATTTGGCAATACGGAAGGTCCAAGTTTAGATACTATCTCTTCAATTAATTTTGCTTCTAACTTGAACGCAGGTATTGTAAACCCTATATTTAAATTTTGATTATAATCATTAAAGTATTGGTAATTTACTAATTAATTTTTTATTTTTTGCAATTGATAACAATGGTCAACGGAGGACTAGGGGCTGAACAACTTTGAGCATATTGTAATGTCTGCAAACTCTGAAAGGCAACAAATTGGTGAAGAGTGTCAACTGTTAGCTGGATTTTTAGGAATGGTTGCCCATAATGGAATGAAATTGCCTATTTATTATGAAACATGGGATAAAGTTTCAGCAAAAGTTAAGAATGATGCTTTAAACTTTATTGAGGTATTAGTATAATTAGTTGCATATTAGAAATATTAATTGTTTTAAAGTTGGCTTATCAATTGTAACTTTTTCTTTATGTATTGTTATAGTTAAGATTTTTACTTGAAATACCTACTTCATTTGTGATTTAAGTCATTAGAAAAAAAATGGAAAGACTATAAGCATAATTTGAAGAAAAAATATTCCAATCGAAATAGTACTATAAAGGCCACGATCGAAAAGCTACCTCATGGTGTGATTAGGTGGCAATATGAACAGTTTGTTAGATATTGGTTCTCAAGGAAATGAGAGGTACTAATTTATAACTTTTAATATTATTTCTTATAATAAAGATGTTTTCTATTTTTAGTTGGTAATATTTGTATTTTTGCTTATGTGCTTGTTTTTTATGACAGAAAAAAGAAAAGATTGGGATTACTAGTTGAAAGCAACAAAATATAGCTACACAAATGGATAAGAAAACTTTGCAACAAAGCAAAAAGAAAAAGTAAGTTAAGCATTAAATGAGAAACTAGCATTTTATGTCCATTTATGATTTTTTTATGCCATTAAAGGGCAAAAATATAAATTTGCAATTATTATTCTGTTTTAAGAGTTTAGATAACTTCAATATATGATATTAAATTTGTTTCAAAGATTGAACTTGCTTTTCATGATTGATATGTGTGAAAAAGTTACGGTTTATATATGTTTAGAACTTTTTATGCTATTAAAAAGCAAAAATATGAGTTTACAGTTATTATTCTATTTTAACAGTGTAGATAGCTTAAATATATGATATTAAATTTGTTCGAATGATTGAACTTGGTCTCCATGGTTGATATGTGTGAAAAAGTTTTTATATATATTTGTTTACGACTTTTTATGCTATTAAAAAACAAAAATATGAGTTTACAGTTATTGTTCTATTTTAACAGTTTAGATAGCTTAAATACATCATATTAAACTTATTTGAATTATTGAACTTGGTTTTCATGGTTGATATGTGTGAAAAAGTTACGGTTTATATCTGTTTAGGACTTTTTATGCCGTTAAAAAGTAAAAATGTGAGTTTGCAGCTATTGTTCTATTTTAATTGTTTAGATAGCTTTAATACATGATATTAAACTTGTTTGAATGATTGAACTTGGTTTTGATGTTGTTATGTATGAAAAAGTTGCAATTTATATCTGATTAGGCTTTTTGTGCTGTTAAAAAACAAAAATGTGAGTGTGTAGTTATTGTTTTATTTTAACAGTTTACATAGCTTCAATACATGATATTAAACTTGTTCGAATGATTGAACTTGATTTTTATGGTTGATATGTGTGAAAAAGTTACGATTTTATATTTGTTTAGGACTTTTTGTGCCAATAAAAAGTAAAAATATGAGTTTACAGTTATTGGTTTATTTTAACTGTTTACATAGCTTCAATATATGATATTAAACTTGTCCAAATAATTGAAATTTTTTCACAGTTGATATGTGTGAAAAAGTTACTGTTTATGTTTGTTTAGGACTTTTTGTGTTGTTAAAGAGTAAAAAAGTAATTTTATAGTTATATTTTTATTTTAACAATTTACATAGCTTAAATACATGATATTAAACTTGTCTGAATGATTGAACTTGATTTTTACTATTGATATGTGTGAAAAAGTTATCATTTATATATGTTTAGGACTTTTTGTGGTGTTAAAAGGTAAAAAAGCAAATTTGCAGTTGTTGTTCCTTTTTAACAGTTTGGATAGCTTCAATATATGATATTAAAATTATCCAAATGATTGATGTTCTTTTCCACGATTGACGTGTGAAAAAGTTATTGTTTATGTCTGTTTAGGATATTTTATGTTGTTAAAAGGTAAAAATGTAATTTTTCAATTATATTTCTATTTTAATAGTTTAGATAGCTTAAATACATGGTATTAAACTTGTTCGAATGATTGAATTTGATTTTCATGAATGATATGTGTGTTTAGCACTTTTGTGCTGTTAAAAAGCCAAAATGTAATTTTGTAGTTATATTTATATTTTAATAGTTTGGATAGGTTAAACTCATGATATTGTCAAAATGATTGAACTTCGTTTTTGCAATTTGATATGTAAATAAATTACGACTTATGTCTATTTAAGACTTTTTGTATTGTTAAAAGGCAAACATACAAATTTGCAACTATCATTCTATTTTAATAGTTTTGATAGCTCCAAATACATGATATTAAACTTGTCGACTGTTTGAACTTTATTATTGGCATGCTTGATAAGTATGAATAAATAAGTTACGGTTGATGTGTGTTTAACAATAAAAGTATTTTTTTATGTAGGAGATTGAGTTAGATGAAAAAATTAGACGTGTAAAACATTTTCAATTAACCTACACGAAAAAAGACAAATTTTACCTGAATGTTGAAACATAAGAAATTGTGGTAATTTCTTGAATTTGTTTTATACTGAAAGTAAATATTTACTATTTCAAATATATTATGAATTAATTATTAAACTTGATAGCTTTATTTGATTCATTTAGAAGAGAAAACGAAAGAGAAAATGACCGTTGAGATTGAAATAACATCTGATTCTTCTATCAACATGCAAGAATTGAAAGATTAGATTTTTATAGAAGTTACTGAAAAAGAAAAACATAAACGGGTCCAAGGCCTTAGATTGGATCCAACACCATCTAGCTACTATGGACATAGTTTTCAACAATTTACATCTATAGCAAGTCAGTCTTTATAAGAAATCTCAATACTAAATGAGGGGTTGCAAACTATGCAACAAAGTGTCCAACAAATGGAAGCAAAAAGATTTGAAGAGCGTGCTAGAATGGATTAGGAGCGTAAGCAATTGCATCATTGATTCAACACTCTTATGAATTTTATGCAATAACAATTTTCAGGAGCCAATATAAGTGATCCACTAACTTAAGCATTATATTTAATATAATATTTAGTAAATATTTATATTTTTTAATATAAAAAATAGTTTATTATTAAGTGTAAAAAATTATTTTACTTTATTCAGTAGGTTTTTAAGCACATTAATGATCATGGTGGAAAAAATTATTCATTAAATAGTAGTGCTCTAAATCTGAGTGCTCATCAATTTCATATATTTTAAATTACTGAAATAATTTGAATGTTATTGTATTCAACTTTGTGTTACATACAAACTGAAACAAATTATGTATTTAAATATTTTAATATTTATAATATTCAATTTATAAATTCATAAATTCAATTTTATGAATATAAAAATATTTATCTATTTTTTTATTTAATTATAGTAGTAAATATTAAAAAAAATTAAATTTCCTAACTTAGTGGCATTTTTGCACACAAATGCCGCTATGCTAAATTTAATGGTGTTTGTTTGCAAAAACGCTGTTAAGTTATAGAGTTTAACGGCATTTGTGAAAAAAATCCCACTAAACTTATCGACATTTTTTTTACAAACGTCGTTAAATTATGTAATTTATTAGCATTTGTGTGCAATAATGCCACTAAAGTTAGTGACGTTTCTTTTTAAAATGATGTTATTTTTCTCGGTGCAGGAATAGCCGATGTTTTTAGCAACATTTTTCCCAAATGCCACGAATCATATAACAACATTTATAAACATTGCTAAATGTGAAAAAAAAAGCTACTAAAAACCTATTCCCGTGTAGTGCCTTTAAGTCATCTTTTTTAGTCAATGAGAAAAGGCTTGTTGCCATGACATCCATTAGTAATCCCATGCATGTGCACCTACATAAGCTATCATACACTTACATTCAACTTAACTCTACAAATTTGACATCCATCTTAGCCAAACATGCCTTTCTTGATTCTTGCATGAATTTTTTGGATTTTTCACCAAGATTGAACACTTCTAACTCTTTTAGGTTTGACAAAACAAATCTTGCACACTTTTCACACCAAGATTTCCAAAAACTTCAAGAATCATCAAGAACATATCAAGAATAGTCCAAGATTCATTTCAATATATCAAGAATCAATCAATGTTGATCAAAAAATTTCAAGATTCTTCAAAATTTAATTTTTTCGTCAAGATTTCCTACTAGACAGAAAATTACACACATTAAGAGTAAAAAGAAACTTATTTTATTAAGAATTAAGCAAAAATAACTTATTTAAATACTAAAATAACTCTATTTTATAGAGTTATCAATGAGGTGAGATTTGTACCTATGTAGAAAAACTTCAAATAGATTTATAGTATGTTGTTTTTGACCACTTGGCTACTCTCACATTCTCGAGTCGAAGCCTCTTTCAATGGGTTCTATGAAGGAGGGTAGTGCCCTAAATCAATCCAAAAGCTTCTTGATTTGATTGAGGGGTTTGATGCAAGAAATGGTTTGATAAACTATTCCATCGGCCATGCATTGGACCCATTCGGCTACCTATTGTAGAGGCTATAAGTACATATATAAAATTGATTACTTTTTTTTCGTTAATGTAAAATCAAAACTCTTTATATTAATATGAACTAAGATTTTAACTTAATCGATTTATATAATCATTCTTAAAAGGTAGCATCAACAAGTTTAAAATTTGAATATCAGTACTTACAATCCATTTTCCTTATTCTTATGTTTCAACATCTTATGCATTAAAAATTCTATCTATATTAATATGCATTTTTTAATTTTAAAAAATTATATCAGTACTTTTTTTCGTTAATGTAAAATCAAAACTCTTTATATTAATATGAACTAAGAGTTTAACTCAATTGATTCATATAATCATTTTTGAAAGATAGCATCAACAAGTTTAGAATTCGAATATCAATACTTACAATCCATATTCCTTATTCTCAAGTTTCAACATCTTATGCATAAAATTCTATCTATATTAATACGCATTTTTAAATTTTAAATACTTACAAGATACAACTATATTATACTATTTAAATACAAATTAAAAATAAATATTCATGTCTAAAGTACGTGGCAACAAATACTGGTCATTAGAAAAATGAAGAATGGCCTTTTGAATGACGAGAATAAGTACATTAAATTTGATCCATATTGAAACATCAATAAGCATCCACATATATAGATGTATTTAATAAAATTATCTTGCACTTAAATTTAATTTTAAAATATATTAAAGTGTTACTACAAAAATAAATTTTTAATAATTTTGTTAACATTTGAAATAATAATGAGCTTAAATGGATTTTTTTTCAGTAGATCGCACTATAATTTGGACAAAACTTTAAAGGTGTCAGCCTAGAGCAACACCTTTACTTGTAGGCAAGACCTAGTCAATATACATTTTGTATTGGGGAACACCACAGCTCTAATACAATTTGTTGGACTAAAAGTCTCCAATCCAATCACACCAACGGAAGTAAAATTAAACAATAAATCAAACACACAAGAGACAATAATTTAACGTGGTTCAGTCCAATCAACCTACGTCCACGGATGAGAAACAAGATCCATTAGTTGTAGAGAATTACAAACATACATCAAATCATTAACCTCACTCAAGAATCAATACTCATAAGACATTCTCAATCTTCTCTGGTCCTATTGAGTATTCTTAACCCAAACAAACACAAACATAAACCCTTGTGCACCCTTTCAACATAACCAAACACATACCCATATGCTCCCATACATCAAACCTATGTGGATCCTCTCAGTCTCCTCTAGTCCACTCACAAACAAACATACACACCCATAAGACGTAGAGCCCCAATACTCTTATGGGATGTCTATCCCACAAAATCCTACAACTCTCTTACATCTTTTTCTCATACCTAACCCTGTAGAGACTTCACCTATTTATAACCATACAAACTTGCTCATTAAGAATCCCTCTCCTCTTAGAATTCTTCTTCTATAAGTCAAGCTTGCCTATTAAGAATCCCTTTCCTTTTAGAATTCTTCTCTTGCAAGTTAAACTTACCTATTAAGAATCCTCTTTCTCTTAGAATTCTTCTTTTGCAAGTTTTTTTGTCCATCAAGTAATATCTGACAAATCTCAAACAAATCCCAAACAAATCTCTTATGAGATTTGAGTTATTATTCCCAACATTTTGCTCTATTTTAAGCCATGTGCAGCCTAAAATATGAAAAAAAAAATCCTCCAAGTATTCAAAAAAAAAATCTAATTAAGTCATTATATTATTGTTGCATCTAAATAAATCTCTCAACTCTTATTTTCTATTATCTAAGCTCTTAACTATTATTGCATAGAAATAAGCCTCTTTACTCTTATTTTTCACTATATAAACCCTTTTACATTTAAATTATTTACTTGTTGACATATTTTAGAATATATTGTTAGTGTGATATTATCTTACATCTAATAAATATTTAATTTTTTATAATCTTATATTCCAATTGGGCTTTTTCATTTGTTGCCAATTTAACAAATATGAATACAATTATTTGACAAAAAAATTATACACGTGACAGAAAATGTGTAAAAAAGAGAATTTCTAAAAAAAAAGGGTCTAACAAAAATTGTATTAATTGGTATCTGATAATTTTATGAAATAAAGTTATTTTAGTGTTTAATAGTATAAATTCTTTATTTTTTCTTGGCAAAATAATTTTATTTTCACCCCTAATTTACTTAATTTGTCCATGTGTAGGAAAATTCATGAAAAAATGAAAAAGGATGAAATGTTTTGGTAAGTTTGAATGAATTGGAGAATTACTAAAGCAATTTTGGAGCTGAATTGAGGCAAAAAAAACGATGATTTTCGGTGCAGTTTAGGAAAACAGTGCAGAAAAATTATCTAGATTTTATGCAGAGCGGTAGGATTAATTTTAAATCGAATAGTTTTGTTCTGAAGCAATGCAATCCATGTAGAATGCACGCAGAATTTCAGACAAAACCTGGGCAGATTTAATTTCTAGAAGTTTTCATGCAATTTACTGTAGGTGCGCAATGCAGGAGATAAATTTTTAATGACATGAAGGCTACTTAATTTTCATTGGACAGTTTTGACAAGTCAACAGCTTACATGGCAAGGGAGGAATTAAAATTTGTTTGCAAAATAAAAGAATTAAACAGAAATTGACCTCCTATTGGTGGAAGTATTTGACGTGAATTTAACGAAGTCAAGGCTGATTGAAGTCTTAAGTTTGAAGATACGCTGCTGCATGAGATTGATGTATGCCTTTTGAGACCGTTAGGCAGAGACTATTTAAAATAGTTATTTTAATTTTGGTTTTGTTTTGACCCAGCTACATGTTAAGCCTGGCTGAAGCCTCTAGCCCATTTCGGGAGGCAATTTTGTTATTTCTCTTGTAAATATATTGTCTGTTACTAACAATACAAATTGCAACTTTGCAAGGTTGTTGGGGGTATGGAAATTTAGAAAATTCTCTCTCTACGAAATTATCTCTATTTGTCTTCCTCACTCTTTTCTTCCTTTCTTCCTTCCCTTATGTATTCTGCACTTGAAACCTTTCTAGATTCTTCAATATTCATTCATTGCATGTGATTGGCTTGATTAGGGCTAAGGGACTGCGTAAGTGGTATTAAAGCTTCCTTCCTAGCGTTACATGTTACTAATTCTGTTAACTATAGTTTATATGCCAAACTTCAACTTTTACCACCACTCTTACCCATTCCTAAAGCTCATTCTAATCTTATATTATTGAACCCTACGTAGACACCTATTTTCGTTTGGGGCATGTGACTTATTGCTTGATTGTGAATTTCATTGAGATCTTTGGGCCTCGGTTGAATTTTTTTTTTGTTTATGGCCTAAAGTTTAGTTTTTCGTTTGAGTTTTAAGCCCAATATTTGTTAATTGGATTTGGGCTTGTGGCCTGATTAACATTCTGTTATTTATTTTATTTTATATTTTATATTTTTTTAATTTTGTTTGTTGGATATTCTAATAAAAAAAAGTTTCAATAATGAAAATGGAAAGAAAATCAAATTAAATTTACTAGGAATCTCATAGGCGTGAATCAGGCAAACACAGTTTGAAAATTTCATAAAACAGGAAACAAAAATCAATACTTGACCACAATCAAATCGTAATAGCATTTGAATATTCAAGTGTAAATAGAATTTATAAATCTCTAAAATTTTGTTAAAAATGCCTTATAAATCAAGCACAAATTCACAGGCAAAAGGGAGAGAAAATACCCAAAAAAATTATACAGAACACTTGTTAGGGTTTTGTTTTTGGCTCATTTTGGGTTTTGGGTTCATTCTAATTTTGGATTCTCTTTTGGGGTTTGGTTCTTCGTTTAGTGTGATTTTTCTGAACTTATAGGAAATTTTTGGTTTGAAAATCGAGTATGAGGTTTTTTTTTTTTTGAATTTTTGAACAATTCTTTGAATTTTTCGACCAAAAGTTAAAGGTTTTGGCTGCCAAAATTTGAAATTTTAGCGGACTTTTGGATTTTCTTGCCGGCACCGGTTGAAGCTTTAGAGAGAGGTCAGATAAAATTTAGGTTAGAAAGAGTGTGAGAATTTGAAATCTAAAAGAAGAAAGAAGAAAGTCAGCTTTTAAAGGACTATCAAAATGCACCATTTAACTTGCCTAGGGGATCTGTGTGTTTTTGAATGGGTGAACCGATACCCGCATGACCTATTGGTGACTCGAAACTCCTTCCACCTTGAGCTAAACTGCCTTCTCATTCAATTCCAAGCTGCCTACGCTGATTTGTGATTGTAGCTACACTTCTAAATCACCAAATCGAGCTGACTACTAGTAATTTTGTTTTATATGTTATTTTATTGATTTATTTTATTTATTATTTTTAAATACATTTTTATAAAGTCATATACATATATATATATATATATAAGTCTTACTAACATATTGGAAAATAATCATTTAAAAAAAATAAAGTTTCACCAACATATTGAAAAACCTTATAACTTTATTTATTTCAAAAAAATAATTTTAAAAATAAAAGCTTTACCAATAAATTAGAAGGCTAATGTTCTTTTCAAAATAAGGTTTTACCAATATATTGAAGAGCCTTATAATTTTAAAAAATTAATTTTTTAAAAATAAAATAATAAAATAACATTTCTTGTTTTCTTTTGTATAAAATTTTACCAACAGATTGGATGATTATTTTCAATGAAAAATCTTACTAACAAATTAGAGAACATTTTTTACTATAAACCCTATTTATAGATATTTATTTCTAGAAGCAAAATTAAGTGAATCTGACAATAGAGCCTCTTTAAAGTATTAAAAAAAGTCACATTGAGTACTTCTGAGATGATAAAATATTCTTAAATTATTACCAACATATTGGAGTAATTTAAGAAAAATTTTCAATATTAAATTATTTGGTAAATTTTAAATATGTTTTAAGGTTCAGATAATTTGAAATTAAATTGATACCATTTTTTGGATGGATGTTATAACTTTTTTTATGTATAACCATACTTCCAGACTTAAATTTGATTTCGTGGACTAGAATCTACTATTTAAAAATACTTAAGTTAATTTTGAGACTCATCTTTAAATGGAACAGATTCACAGATTCTGTCAGGTGATCAATCACACCTTAACAAAAAAGATCGATAACAACTTATTTAGTTTATGTTTAGCAGTAGGTCTACGGATTTATATATTATGATACCGTACATAATAGAAACCATACAACCTTACTAATTGTTAAGCATCCAACTTAAAACTAATTGATAGTAACTGGATGGGCCCAACTTAAATATAATACTATAAGAAATTGAAAATTTATTAGATATAAAATAACTCACTTTAACACTAATAAATCCAATATCAGCTCTTCTTCACTTAATAGTCAAAACAAGCTTTTCCTTAAAAAGCCCCAAACCAACGAAGATGGAAGAAATAAAGGAAAAGGATTGTGTTACTGGTATGGTGTCAAATTTGTTCTAGGGCGTAAGTGTATGAAATACCAACTTTACTAACCCCTTACTGACAGTGTTAAGGATGAGCTTCAACCACAAATATTTTTTGATTGTTTAGACAATTCAAAGATTCTAATAGATAAGACTAATGGGAGTGAGGCGCTGGTGATCACCTTGATGCAATTTGTGGTACTTTAGGGTACAAACCATATGGATACAATGTATTATTAATGGTCAAAGGCTAATTATGCCCATAGACTCGGGGAGCACGCATAATTTCATAGAACATTATAATGGTGAAATCATTGGGGTTGTTGGTGAGAACCAATGGCAGAAGCAGGGTTATGGTGGTTAATGGAGAGAATATATCAACTCAAGGGATCTGTAAAAATGTAAAGTGGGTGGTGCAAGGTGATTTCTTCAATGCAAAATTACTAATATTATCCTTAAAAGGCTGTTATATGGTTTTGAGAGTCCAACGACTGGTCACATAAGGTCCCATGCCGTGGGATTTCAAAAATCTAACCATGCAATTCAAATGGAGGAATAAATGGAAAACTATTCATGGGATTCAACCAAGGAGGGTACATGTGGTGAACAAGAAGCAGACTCTAAAATTATTACAGTGCTTGCTAGTGCATAATAGTATTAAACCTCATACTCTGTTGGTATCTGAAGGTACTCTAAGCCAGCTTAATATGACCAGTAGCATACAGCAGCAAAGTCCCTCTACCTCTAAGGATATATAACAACTATTGCAATCATATGATGTTTTGGTTGACATGGCAAAAGAATTGCCACCTAATAAGCCCTAGAATCACAAGATTCCCTTAAGGATGAGAACCAAACTATAAGGATTAGATCTTATAGGTATCCATCTATACAAAGGCATGAGATAGAGAAAATGATTAAAGAGATGTTGGAAAATGGAGTGATAAAGAATAATAGCAGCTCATTTGCTTCTCCCGTGATCATGGTTAAAAAGAATGGTTAATGGGGACTTTGTATGGATTACATGCAATTGAATTTGCTCATTATCAAGAACAAATATCCAATACCACTGGTGGAAGAGTTGTTGGATTTGTTAGCAGGAAATCTTGTATTTTCCAAACTAGGTTTGTGATCAGGGTACTACTAAATCCAAATACATGAAATGATGTGCATAAAATTGCGTTCAGAACCCATGAAGGTCACTATGAGTTCCTTGTTATGCTGTTTGGTTTGACAAATGTACCCTCTACTTTTCAGAGATTAATGAACAACATTTTCAAACCTTATTTAAGAAGATTTGTACTAGTGTTTTTTTTTTTATGACATATTGATATATTCCTTAAAATGGGAGTCACATTAAAGCCATTTGAAGATATTATTCTACCTTTTAAAAGCTAATCTATTTTTCCTTAAAAGGAGTAATTACGAATGAGGGGCCCAAGAGATTGAATACTTGGGGCATGTTATTTCAGGAGATGGAGTATCAATGGATAAGAAAAAAAAAAACTAATGTTCGTTGGATTGGCCAGAACCTACTTCACTTAAGGAATGACGGGGCTTCCTAGGGCTTACAAGATATTTATTACAGGAGGTTTTGTTAGAGGATATGGAACTATTGCTAAACCCTTCACTGACTTATTGAAGAAGGATGTCGATGGGTGGAGAAAGCTTAAAGCATTTGATCAGCTGAAGATGGCTATAACTTCAACACATGTGCTAACCTTTTCTGACTTTTCCAAGGAGTTCGTAGTTAAGGCTGATGCTTCTAAAACCGGTGTAGGAGCAGTGTTAACTCAGGGTGGCACACCCTTGGCTTTTTTTAGCAAGGCTTTAGCCCCTAAACATAAGGCACTCTCAGTATATGATAAGCAGATACTAGCAATTCTTGTGGCTGTAAAGAAGTGGAGTGCTTATCTTGTAGGTAGACATTTCAAAATCAGAACCTATCATCAAGCAACAATTCCAGCTCAATAGCTATGGGTCACTAAAATGATGGGGTATGATTATGAGGTTAATTATAGAAAAGCATTACTAATACTGTTGCTGATTTGCTTTCCAAAAAGTCAAAGGAACTAGAATCTAGTTTAATGGCTATATCATCTTTGAAGACTAACTTACTTGACGATGTTAAGCAGTCCTGGGAGCAAGATCTCAAGTTCAAAAAATTATTTTAGAAATTCGAGGTTTCGCTGGTACCAACACAAAGTTTGCATTTCATGGAGATTTATTAAAGAGGAAAGGCAAGCTTGTGGTGGGCGATGAACCAGATCTGAGGTAGGAGCCCATACAGTATTTTCATTGCAGTCCTACTATAGGACACTTAAGTGTATAGGCCATTACGAGGAATTTTTGGGTTCTTATATTAGAAAGGACTCAAAAAATGAGTCAGAAGATTGTTCGAGAATGTACTATGTGTCAACAACAAAAATATGACAAGGTCGCTAGTCTAGGTTACTTCAACCTTTGCCTATTCTGGATAGGGTTTGGCTGATATTTCTATGGATTTTATTGAAGGACTTCCTTTAATACAAAAAGTGTGATCATGGTGGTAGTTGATAGACTTAATAAATATGCATACTTTATGGTTTTGGCTCAGCCCTTTGCAGCCTTAACAATAGCCCAAATCTATATCGATCATGTGTAGGAATGTAATTGATCGAGTTTGAGCTAATACAGTATTAAATTTAAATTAGAACTCGACTCGACTCGAAATTCGAACCTCAAAACTTGACTTGAACTCGATCAAATTTTTTTTTAGTTCGAGCTCGACTCAATATAGAAATTGAGTTACTTGAACTCATTCTATTAAGTTCAATTAATATATAAAAATAAGTTTGATTTTTGTATTCAATAAAAGCTCGATTACTTATGCTCGAACTCGAGTTTGATATATTTTATTAATTAAAATAATTAAAAATATTAAAATATAAAAAATCGATTGGACTCGTAAGCTACTTAAGTCGGGTATAAAAATAATCGAACTCGGCTTCATTGATAAGTCAATCTACTTGAATTCAAACTTAACTCAATAGTAACCGAATCAAATTCGAATTTTATTTGAGTTGAACCTAAGTAACTTGCAAATATTAATATATCAGTTACACTCTTGATCATATGTATAAACTTCATAACATGCCCACTAGCATTGTGTCTGATAGAGACAAGGTGTTCCTAAGCAACTTTTGGCAAGAATTATTCAAAAAACATGGTACAACTCCCAATTACTCTATTGCATACCACCCTCAAACTGATGGACAGATTGAAGTAGTTAATAGGTGCCTTGAAAAATACCTGAAGTGTATGATCGGTGAGAGTCTTTGTGAATGGAATAAGTGGTTGGCGTTGGAAGAATGGTGGTATAACACCAATAACCTTTTTTCACCCGTACAACACCATATGAAATTGTTAACAGACAGCTAGTCCTATTCATCTTCCTTATTTAGCTGGGGATTCCTTAGTCAGTATTGTTGACAAAAACTTTCAAGCGAGGGAAGTAGCTACCAAGATGCTTTAGTTCTATCTTCAACGAGATCGAGTGAGAATGAAGAATTTGACAGACAAAAGGAGGTCTTAAAAGGGAGTTTAAACAGGTGATAGGTGAATATCAAACTATAGCCTTATAGGCAAAAGTCTGTTGTCCATAGAAGCTGCCTTAAACTGTTTGCTAAGTATTTTGGTCCCTGCCAAATTCTAGAAAAGATTGAGAAGGTAGCTTACAAACTTCAATTACCTCTTGAACCCGAGGTGCATCCTACATTTCATGTGTCTCAACTTAAAAAGCATGTGAGAAACATTCCTACTAAGTCCCAACTTCCCCTGGTGAGTGAAGATGGTACCATTCTGTAGGAGCCTCAACTGATCTTGGACAAGAGGATTGGAAGAAAGGGTAACCGTGTTGTGGCCGAGGTTTTGGTTCAAAGGACTAGTACCTTTCTTAAGGATGCTACTAGGGAGGTCTTTTATGATCTACAACAGAAATTTCCAACCTTCAATCCTTGAAGACAAGGATTGCTTGAAGAGAGGAGATTGTTGTATGCCTTTTGAAACTGTTATGACTGTTAGGTAGAGACTATTAAAAATAGTTATTTTAATTTTGGTTTTGCTTTAGGCCAACTGCATGTTAAGCTTGGTCGAAGCCTCTAGCCCGTTTCAGGCGCAATTTTGTTATTTTTTTAACTGAATTGTCGCTTATTGACAATACAAATTGTAATGTTGCAAGGTTGTTAGGGGCACAAAAATTAAGGAAATTCTCTCTATTTCTCTCCCTCTCTCTTCTCTCTCCTTCTTCCTTTCCTTCTATATTCTGTACTTGAAACCTTTCTAGATTCTTTGATATTCATACATTGTAGGTGATTGTTCTAATTTGAGCTTAGGTTTTGCATCAGAAGGCTTCATGAGGACTTAAGCGTTGCATGAAGTTCAGTTGGATGCCAACTTGTCTTGTTTTGGTGAAGCCACATTGATAAAGAATTTGCATGAAATTTTCAAGGTTGGAGGAAGTTCTAATTCAGGTTCAAGAAAGTGTAAAATGAAATTTAATTCTATTCGTTTCAAGAAGTTCAAACCAAGATTAGAGTTCTCATTTAAGAAGGATTTTTGAGCTACTTCAAATTTCACAAAATTAAAGGAAGAAAAGATAGTAGAACCGAACCACTCTCCCCTGCATAGAGAGTCAAAATTCATGTGAAGATAAAAGCTGGGCTACATGCAACTTTTTGAAGCCAAGAAGAGATCAGTCTTGAAGGAATTAAAAGCTGCAGCACCTCAACAAATTTTTTTTTTTCATCTATTTAAAGACTGCATTAAAAGAGAGGATGCGTATGGTTGGGGTGACAGAGGGCCCTCCATCTAGTTTTAGTTTTCCTTGTTCTTCTAATTTCTTTCTAGTTATTTAAGCATCTTTAAATAGCTTTAATTAACAAATTTTGCAATTTAAATTCCAACTTTAGTTCCTTACAAATTTCAATTCAGTTTGTTACTCTTAAATTATGTTCAAGTTCTTTACAATTTTATTTAAATTTTGGTTGTTGCAATCTTTAAATTTTAGTTTACTCAATTTCTAGATTTTTGTAGTTCTTTTGCAAGTTTGGTTAATCAATTTCCAGCATTTAATTCTACTGCATATTTCATTTTAAATTCACTGTTTCTGCTACTGCATAAGTTAGATATAATTTAGGGTTGTTTAATTTCATAGTTTTGCAATCAATTGATTTTTATGTACTGTTTTTGGCAATTGCTTTAATTTTTCTGCAGTGTTTTTAGTTTCTGCATCTTTAAAATTATTATGCAGTTGTTTAAAGTTTGTGTGTTGAGTGAAATTAATAATTTTGTTTGTGTTTTAGGTTACCGCGTAAATTCTGCGTACTTCACTGCTTTCTGCTTTAATATCTACACCAGTTGAGAGTGGACTGTTTTAAGCATGCAGTTTGCAATTTTCTGTATCTGCATTCTATTTTAGTAATCTGTTTTGACTTTTAGTTGCTGTTTTAGGGTGATATTTAATTGCTGTTTTCAATTCTGCATTTAGCGATTAGTTCAATTTTCAATTTACTGCATTTTAATTCTGCACTTTCTTTCGAAGCTGTTTTTATATATTTTCTACATTGTTTCTCTTAGCTGTTTTGCATGTTAATTTCAATTTTTGTTGGCTGTTTAATTGAAGTTTCTTGTTATTAATTTTCATTTTATGATTTTGGCATAATTACATTTGGTTTTAGTGTTTTTGGTTTTTGCGTATTTAAGTTAGTAATTTGCTTAATTTCGATTTTCTGAATATAATTAAAAGTGTTTAATTTTGATATTTAATTCTCTTTATTAGAGTCTTAATGGGAACAAATTTTACATATTACTTTATTATTTGATTACGATTTTGTGCACTTATGGATTAGCACAATAGTATCATGACCAAAAATAATTATTAAATTAATAAAAATATTTATATTTATATGAAAATTACAAAGGTGGTTTTAACTTTAATTTTATTAATTAGAATGTTTTATAGGGTGAAAAATAAGAGTTGTAGGGCTTACTTAGATGCAAGAGCTAAGATAGTAAAAAATAAAAGTTGAACGGTTAATTTTGATGTAACTACAGTATATGGGTTTAATTAGATTTTTTTAAAAAAAATATTTAGGGAGCATTTTTCATATATAATACCCAATCATGTAGCATTTAAGCTCAAAAATTTTGTGCATGACACCGATATGAATTTGGTTCTCTATTGTTCAACTAATTATATCATAATTCTTGACCCAAGTTTCTACGACAATCAACATAAAAAAAAAAAAAAAAAAAAAGGTTTTTTAATCATTGACTCAAACCCATTGTTGAAGTCTAGTCAGTGGAATAAAGGGGTACTTATGGCAGAATGGACCAAAATGGTATTTTACAATAAGGTGATAGATTGAGCTACTATTAAACAAGTTATTAGCAGATTAATAAATCATTTGGGAATAAATTATAACATTTAATTATGATTATTCTTGTGGCTTCGCTAAAACAATATTGGACACTAATCGGAACAACCATTTTTTGAAGGCTTTATGCATAGTAGACATTAATTCGTTTATGTTTTTAAATGAAGACAACTTTCTGAAAACTCTAAGCCCTAGAACTACTGGAAGATGCATCGCATATGAATATAGATAATACAGCCAGAAAACACAGCTGGCAGTGGCTTTACCTAACAAGTTAAGTTAAAACCTTAATTTTAGATATTAATCATTGCGGGACTATCATACAGTCTGTCATTTCAGGTTTTTATTTTTTATTTTTTATTTTCATTTGCTACGCTTCAAGTACAAATTTCAAGCTCCTAATTAATAGTCAATATTATATATATATATATATATATATAAAGGAGGCATTTATTTATATTATTTTATGGGTTATACATTTTTTTTTATCATCGATCATATTAAAATTATTAAATATAATTATTAATTATGAATTTAATTTTAATTAAAATATAAAAAAGTGGATAATGCTTACATATATATATATATATATATATATTAACTAATGCCTATTGACATTTGACATTGGGGTTATTCCATTGGTTATAGAGTCATAGAATTTTATGTTTAAAATGTTGTATCTATTATTTTGAAAATATATGTAGTTGTTTAGAACAAGCTAAAAGATACAATTGTAAGACAAAGATATTAATACTAATGACTAATGAGGCTTTGTTTGTTTAGAGCAAGTAATTTTTAAGTTATGTTTGGTATACAAAATTATAATAGGATATGATAATATAATATTATAAATAAGATTAGATTAAATAATATTATCTTATTTTATATTTGAAGTATGCAAGAATTAAGATAAGATAATTTATTTATTTATCAAAATTATCCTCTCTCAAAATTTATATGATTTAAATTATTAAAGTAAATTTTAGAGGTATAGTTGGACATATAAGTTTAATCTTATGGATTAAAAATAATACTCTCTACTTGGAAAGGATTGAATAATCTTATATCAAGAAGATATCAATTTTTCTTACAATCCTTATCTCTTTTATCAAACATGATATATGATTATTATCATCTTATCTTATCAATAATCTTATGCATCAAACATGACTTTAAGAATTTTTAAACGCTGGGTTCAAGTCTCATTAAATTTAGATTTGGTTCTGTTTTATATTAAAGTTTGTACAAAATACAAGTTAGTAGATTCATACCTTACTAAATATTTGAATTTCGTCCTAGTTTATAATATTAATTTTATGCAATTAATATGTTGGTTGATTTTTGTTTTGTTATTGTTATTGTTTTTTTTTTTTGGTTTTTTTGTCTTTTATAATTTTTATAAATATAAATAAATATATATAAGTTTAAAGGTTGTTAGATGTATTACCATTTTTATTGCATTAAGAAGTGAGCATGTCAAAGGAGTGTATATGAGATGAGTGGATATTGATAAAGGTTATACACTTACGTAAACATTCATTACAATTAAGATTTATATAAGGTTCATCATTTATAAAGGTAGATTTCAAATAATATTTTATTGGATCTTACATAATTTGAAATTATGATTCATTAATTATAGTATAATTACTGTAGATAATATACTATCTCATTTCACACACTCACGTAATAAGTGAATGTGTTAAATAAGTGTATGAGATTAATGCATGTAACGCTCTCGCAAATAAAAATTACTAAAACTACTAAAATTATATATATGTATATATAACTAAGGGTTGACTTATACTATTATAATTCTTAAATTCTTTTAATCATTGGATCAAAATTAAATTTATCACTCATTTGAATTAAAATAATATTTTTGGATTTAATAATTTTGCTCTAATGGTCCAAAAAAGTATGAGAATTACACTAGTTTAAATGGATCCCTCCTCATATATAAATATATATAATTTAAGGGTTTATATTTAATGTATTATTAATTTATAATTTCTATACATTATCATTAAATCAAATGATACTATCTTATTAACAAGATAAATTAGATGATAACATCATATTAATAGGTAAATTTTTAAAAAATGTTAATGTTTTGTATATTTATTTTAAAAATTAATATGCGTTCATTAATGAGATATTATCATTAGATTTATTGAATATACATTGATAATGTATCAAATATAAATTCATAAATTAAAGCTGAAGTTAGAATAAAGTTTTAACATTTTCCCTCAGGCAAGCATTTGGTTTTGTAATTTTCTGGTATTAAGTAAATACATACAAAGTACTTAAATCCGATTAATCAGAAAGCTTGTATCTTTACTCTCTAATTTGTATCCTACTGCTTGTAAATTGTATTCTGAACAAAATAAAATCACTAAAAGGGGAAAGAAAAAAACAAACACATGCACAAAATATAAAGGCGAAATATATATATATATATATATATATATATATATATAGAAAACTGGGTTGGTCATTCATTGCCTACAGGGAGCTTCAAGAATTGTCTCCAACGCTGGCTTCCATGATCTCTGCTTGGAGTACCTCTCAACCGAATATGATGTCTTGCTCACCTGATTTTCTGGTGTCTTGGCTTCAAACGGGAAAAATACAAAACTCAGCGAAGACAGGAAAAATTTTCCCAAAATTGTTGAAAGTTGCATGTTTCAATAACTTGGTAGCCCTGTCAGTGAGACAGCTCATTTCCTCGTGTGTAAGCACTGAGTAGAGCAATTCCATGGGAAGAAGGAAGTAGAGCTGGCATCTCTCTAGCACTTCATCTGCCGTTAGACCATGAATCCTGTAATCAACTTCTAGACTGCTTGAATCACACACAAATTGTTCTGGATTCTTTAGCATTAGATCTGCTGCTTTGACTGGTTTTGTATATATCTGCATGTTCCCATTTGGGAATAGGACCTTAACTACTCCACTGGAGATGATCAAGATGATCGAAGGAGCACAAGAAGCTGCATTCCCCATTATCATAGGATTCAGGACCCAGGCATATGCCGAAACTACAAAACTATAGATAATTGGCTGACATTGGGAAAGGGAGAGGAAGGTACTAGGAATAATGGGGCACCCACTTTTCTCTTTAACCTGAAATGGATGCAGACGTAGCTAGGCTGGGGAGGGCTTGGGATCGATGATATATGCATGCGAAGATGGCTGTTGATATGAGCGATAAAGGGGAAGGATTTATTTTTTGTTGCTATACTTTATAGCTTCACATATCGCTATCAGACAACGACAAGATGCAAGCAAATTTTCATGAGTCAAAGACCCGATGGACACGTGTCATTCAATGACTCAAAAAGCATACAGTTTAGTGCCTCCTTTGCCTTTCTGGTTTCTTTTCATTTTATTATTTTTTCATTTAAAGAAATCAAGGTTATTAGAGTATAAAAACCTACAACTGACAAGAAAAGTATGACAATTATACTTCAAATGTTCTTAAAAGACTATTAAGAAAATCCAGAATAATGCTTGCGGCAGTTACCCTCATAAGTTTCTTCCAATTAATTTATTTTTTTGGGTACTGGTTCTTTAATCTTCAATAAATTGTTTATTAAGGTGAGCACATGCTGAGGCAGGGACCAAAAGCTTACCAAATGTAGCAGCAAACACAAAACGACACCACCAAACTTATGATTGGATATGGTGAGGAGCAATTTCTTCGATATTATTCTCTACGGTTGTTCACCTAAGATCATAAATAATTAATCATACCTAGAATACACCGCAAACAAATCAATTTTTGGTATACAGATTGTGAAGGAATATCTATGGCAGTCTTATATATATTTATATATATACTTTAGCAAATCTTTTTTACTTAGGTTAATGTCATGAATGATTTTTAAATTATAATAAAATATTTAATTTGATATTTGAATTTTAAAAATATCTAATATGATATCTAAATTATAAATTTGTTAATTAAGATGCTTTGAGGGTTATTTGTCTACTACATGCCATCATTTGAAGTTAGCTACATTAAAGGTAAATACCCCTCTAGCTAATAGATTTATAGTTTAAGTATCACATTAAAAATTTTTAATATTTAAGTACCACATTAAAATTTAACCATAGTCTAAAGATCATTTATGACATTAATCCTTCTTAATTCCCTAATACTTCACTTACTACTACTATCCAATGTAGACACTTAATTTTATCTTGGTAAAATTTGACTATTTGTGAAGTGCTTTAAGTTTTGATCCAGTTGAAATTCAATATGCCTTTAATTTTGGCAAGTTTTTAAAATCAAAATGGAGACTAATTTGATCCAAATACCCCAAAATCAATTATGGTAGAATTTGGTAAATTTTGGTCAAATATAGTCCATATTGGTTAAACTTGATCAAAATGGATAAAACTTGGGTCAACCCTTAAAATTCATAACCTAATTGAAATCAATATGGTTTCAAATTAAAATTTTTAATTTTTAAAACACTAAAAAGTTTAATTGCATTTCAAGAAGTGTAACATTACTAAAATACTCTTAAAGGTATTTTCATAATTTGGCTTTCTTTAAGTTGAATTTTTGTGAAAACTTTTAAATCATAATTGAATATTTTAATGATTTTTGACGCATTGAAAACCCAAATCACATCTTGGGAGGTATGAAATTACAAAAATACTCTACTCTTAGGGTACTTTTGTAATTTCACCTTTTTAAGGTCAAAATTTTATGAAACGATCCAGATCATAATTTGATATTATTTGATAAGTTTTAGAATTTTGAAAACCTTGATTGTACCCTTGGAGGTGTGAAATTATCAAAATGCCCATTAGGGGTAATTTTGTAATTTGACTTTCCCAAGATAATTTTTTGCAAAACTTTTCAGATCATGATTTTATAATATTTGATGATTTTTTGTGCATTTGAAATTGTAACAGTATTCTGGGAAGTGAGAAATTATCGAAATACCTTTTAGGGATAATTTTATAATTTGACTTTTCCGAGGTTGAATTTTCACAAAAATTTTTAGATCTTAATTTCATAGTATTTCATGATTTTGATACTTTAAAATCACAAAAATGAATACGAAAAACATTGATTTTCAAGAAAATAGCTTAAGGATTGAAAATTTTATATTAGGGGTAAAATGATCTTTTCACTTGGTTTTAATGACTATAAAAATCTAACCTTTGTATTAGACAATTTGGGCCATTGGATCACAATGGAAATCTTGATCCAATGGCTAAAGTTTGCTCCTTGAAACAAAAATAAGTGTGAATTTTAGATCCTTGGATGAATAAGTGATTTAATGACTATAATTCAATATTGGGTGGATATTTTGGGACCATCTTCTTCAACATAGAGGGGAGTTTTTTTTGCATGAAAAAACTAGATAGGAGCTTGTGAAAGCAAAAAAACAAAGGAGAAAAAAAAAAAGAAAAAAAACCTTGTGAAAAAAAAAGAAAGAAGAAAAAAATCCTTTGTGTTTTGCTTGCTTGAAGGTAAATTTTCTCAACATCCATACTTGTATTTCTTGCATCCTCTTCACATTTTTCATTGTATTTTTATTTTGTTTCATCCATTTTTCTTGTTGTTTTGTTGAAGGTTTCTAGTTTATTTTCTTACTCAAAATTCGAATCAAACTTCATCCAACTAATCAATAGTTAGAGTGAAGCTAGAAAACAAATAAACAAAACACAAATCCACCATTAAAAAACTAAGTTGGAGGTTTGGCCAACCTCCTCCACCATGGGCAAACCTCTTCTTGGATCTCTTTTTATTTTTTATTTTACTTTTTTTGCTATCATTATATGTTTGATTGATGGTTCATTTGTTATATGATTAGTTTATGCTTGGTTTTGAGGTATATGATGGTGTTTGGCTTGTGTTTTTGTTCATATGATTTTCTTGCTATTTTAATATGTTACATGTTTGATAAATCCTCCTTAAAGTAAAAATGTCTTTGAATTTTGGTTTTATGGATGTTCAATGCATGTCTAAGTAAAATGGCATGAAAAAGTGAGCTTGGTAATACTTTGAAGGTTCGGCCAAAAATGGGATGTAAAGGTGAGTTTGATGATACTTTGAAAGTTCGGCTATGATGATTCTTTGGGTTGTCCGAACCATGTTCTTCATTTGGTGGGTGATGGTGGCTTTGATTCATATATAGGATTATGTTTTTATAATGATTGGTAAGTTTTGAATGTGTTTGAACAAAACTTTCAATGGAAAAAAATGTTGTTTTGATGATTGATTTTGGTTGATTTTGAAGTTGTTTGGTTGGGTTTTAATGATGACCAAATGGTGGAACATTCAAACCAAATTCAAAATTTTTTTCATGTTTAATCCATTTTGTTCTGGAATTTTCATGCACAACATGTTTGTAATTTAATTTTGTAAATACTTTAGTTTGTAATTATTTTTTATGTCATACTTTTGGCACATGCATTTATTAATGGCATTTTTGTGATTTGCTTTTGTCACATGTCCATTTTCATAAAACCCCAAATCCCATAAAGCCTTAAATTCCATGAAATCTTAAACCAAACCTAAACCCCAAACCTTAAACCTTAAACATCAAACCTTAAACCTTAAATCTTAAATCCTAAATCTCAAACCTTAAACCCTAAACCCCAAAACTAACCCCCAAAGCCAATCATGCATTTGCATTTCACTTTATCTTATCATTGCATGCATTTTTTATTATCATTCATTCATACTTTATAATTCATGTTATATTGTCATGCATTCATCATGTTTTATTATGTTTATACATCTCATGCATTTTTTTTAAAAAATTGATTTTCAAAGAAAAATATTTTTATCGTAATGTATCAGTTCGAAAACTCCATCGCTAGACGTAAGATGTTTTAAAATCGTGAAAAAAAAAGGGACTCACCACCAATCTTTTTCAGGGTGTGATTGACCACCCAAAAATTTTATCTTTTTTAATAAAACAATAAAATGGGTTTAAAGCTTTATTAAAAAGATGATTTTGGTCTAGAAAACAAGATCGGGTTTAGGAGTTGATTACGTGTGGAGAAGGATTAACACCCCCTCACCGCCCATAAAATTGGTACTAATTAATTATGCGTTATTTGTAATTTTGGATAAAAATGGTTTTCTATATGAAATTTAATTACAACCACCTTTATTTTGTGGAAAACGAAATTAGTTTTTAAAAGAAATATATTATTAAGGAATATTAAAAAAATCTTCAAATTAAAAAAATACCTTCAAAATCCCCGATATAAAGGCAAAATTCAAAGATAGTATTTCTATTCAAGATTTACCATAACATTCCTTAAAAAAAATAAAATAACATTCTTTGTAAATGATAATTATTGATGACTCTCCAGCATCTAGGTAGAGTACCAATCAATTATATTTAATAAAATGTTATTTTAATTTTATTTGTTTAAAACCAAAAAATTTTAAGAACATTTTATGTGGTAAAACAAAAATATAATAATATGATTAATATTAAACCAGCATAACTAAAACAAATATATATATATATATATATGTATGCATTATAAATTAAAACATATGCAAAGTGATGATCAAGCGTGAATTTAAGAACCGGGATTTCAAATATAATGAAACCACCTGAATTCCCTAACATCTAGGTGGAGCTTGGATGTGAATTTTTATATTTAAAAATCTCGTCTCATTATTAATATTAGTTAATTTAGCAAATTTATTTCGAGTTACAAAAATGTATGAAAATTCTTTAATGAAATAAATTTTCCTAAGTATCCCAACATCTAGGTGGCATTTGGGAATAGATTATTTCATAAAACGTTTTCATGCAAATCCTTAAAAATTTAAAATTTTAAGAAAGCTTTTTATGTGGAAAAAAAAAACAGAAAGTAATAATGTAATCAATATTAAATAATCAT
Source organism: Durio zibethinus (assembly GCF_002303985.1). Next base: position 11,692,883 of record NW_019168381.1, on the reverse strand, counting down.
AACTAAAACAAACATATGTATGTGCATTATAAGTTAGTACATTAATCTAAAACAAAACGCGTGCAAATGATGATCAAATACAAATTTAAGAATTAAAATTTTAAATATAAAAGACCATCCAAACTCTCCAACATCTAGGCAGAGACTGTGTGCGAATTTTTATATTTAAAATCTCGTTTTATTATACTTTTATTAATATGGTACTTTCATAACCAAAATCTTAGCAAAACAAAAATATATATATATATTTTAAAGCCATGGAAAGGTATGAAAATCTTTAATGAAATAAAATTTTCTAAATACCTCAACATTTAGGCGGTAGTCGCAAATAAATTACTTTATTAAAGGTTTTCATGCAAATCCTTATAAATTTAAAAGAGTTTGACTTTTTAGGTAAGTTTGAGTTTGAATTTTAAGATTTTTATGAACCTCTCTAAAAGTCTCCAATATCTAGGCAGACTTTCGGAGCACACTCGTTTTTATAATTTCTAAAAATTAATTAAAAATTTTTATATCATTAATTATATTTTAGCATAAAACTATTATCACCATTAATAAAAAAAATCTTTGGAATGCTAATAGCAATTAAGATATACAAATGTATTCAAAGGACATAAACAAATTAATTTAAAAGTTAATACCTGCACAAAGGAATTAGACATTCAAAACCTTGGCCTAATCTAAAAATGGACATAATCATCAAGCTAAAATAATTATGCAAAATATGTTTAAATAATCTAACCCCCTAATCAAAATTTATTATGTTTTTTTTCTTATCTACCTTAGCCTTACTACATTTGTTATTACATTTTTTAGAACACCTAGTAACCATCATGCTAAAGATTGACCCACCCTTACAACCATCATCCCAAAGAGAACCATATGAGAGCTAAGCATCAAGATAATGGTGGGATCATGTGGTATGTGTAATATTTTCCCTCATCCAAAACTGATTCATGCACTGATGAAGTAGATAAAAACATGCATAACCAAGCAAAACAAATATAAAGATGGGACAACCTAGTTCACGTGAAGCATACACTACCTATGGCCTATTTTTAGCTTTCACTCCTTATGTTTTCCTATATCCAAAATTTATTGTCCATGCACTGGCTAAGTAAGCAAAGTCATACAAAGAAAGTTAAGCAAAACAAAAATAAATAGGCAACATTCACATGAAGCTTGCTCTATATATGGACCATTTTAACTTTCCATTCTTCGTATAATCAAATATAAAGATAGACCAAAAGCTAGATCTCATGTAAAGAAAAAGACCAGAAGACAAAAAAAAATGAAGCTTTGATGTGTATAAGACCCCAATACGTAAAACTAGGGGCTAAAAGTGAAAGGAAACTAAAACTTTTAGACCTTTCTTCCCCTTTTAATAGCTTATCTCTTTAACTCAGAAATCATTTTCTGTTGAAGCATTCATTCCAGTCAAATGAGGCACTATATCTATCTAAAAAAAATCCAAACCGTGACTACCTATGAAAAGTTAGGTAGCACAGTTTAGCTAGTCTAAGTTGATTTTGTTATCTTCATTTGTCTTAGCTTAAGCTAGCTATAGGCTAGATATGAAGGTTGAAAAAGAAGGGTGGAAGGATTTGTGGCATGGACTAAGCAGCTACTACCAGAAGGAGAAACAGTAGCTATTCGACAACACCAGAATAGATAATGATGTTCCAATCAATTTGAAAAAAAATGAAATAGAAACATAAAACAAATAAAGCTTGAAATTTTATGAACAAACACACCAAATGCAAAGCCTAAAAGAAATAAATAAGAACACATGCAGAAAAAGACCATAGTAGGTGCAAAAATAGTGTAAAACACATGATATAATCAACAAAACTTAGCCTTTGTTTTTAGCTTTCTTTTTTTTTTATGTTCTCTGTTTTTCTTTTTTTTTCCATATGCTTCCTCCTTCCTCTTGCCCTATTCGGCCATCCCCCTCTTCTTATTCAGTAGCTCCCATTCAAAGAAAAGCAAGATTTCAATCTTTCTCAATGATTTCATCTAAGGGCCATAGTTCATCTTTTTCTTAATTCCAAGGAGCCATCTTTGGCCCTCGAATTAAAAGTCAGTAAAAGATTCAATCACTTAGATTAAACACTACAAAGGTTAAAATTTTATGCCCCTCAAACCCATTAAGAAGACCATTTTACCCTTGCAAAGTTTTAATATTTTTAGTCATTTTCTTAGAAATCAATGTTTCTATGGTCATTTTTAGAATTTTAAAGCACTAAAAATTATAAAATATTATGAAATTAAGATCTAGAAAGTTTCAAGAAAATTCGAGCTTAGAAAGGCCAAATTACGAAATACCCCTATAAGGGTATTTTGATAATTTCACACTTCTCGGGGTACTGCTATGATTTCAGATGCACTAAAAATTATGAAATATTATGAAATTAAGATCTAAAAAGTTTCATCAAAATTCGAGCTCAGAAAAGCTAAATTATGAAAAAACCCCTATAAGGATATTTTGGTAATTTTTCCTTCTCAAGGTACTATTGTCATTTTAAATGCACCGAAAATCATAAAATATTATAAAATTAAAATCTGAAACATTTCACAAAAATCTGGCCTTGAAAAGGTCAATTTACAAAAATACCTCTATAAGGGTTATTTGGTAATTTTGCCCTTTTTGGGGGCACGATGAAAATTTTAGTACTTCAAAAAATCTCAAATTTAATTTTAAACCATATTGATTTCAATTAAGATGTGAATTTTTAGAATTGATTCAGGTTCTTATCCATTTTGATCAATTTTTATGTAATTTTGACTTTGTTGATCGAATTTGATCCAAGTTGACTTTGGATTTTGAATAGGCAAAATTGTGAGCTCTTTATGGATTGTAAATGGTCCTTTCAAATGGCCTTGGCCCATTTTCATGAATGAGTCCAAATCAATCATGTCGAAGAATGCCTCAGACAAAATTTGGTGTCTACAATTTTAAAATAAGATAATATCTCAAATAAATATAGTTATCGAGATCTTACTTAAATATAAGAGGACTCTCGATTATTATTATTTATGAAAAGTGTTATTGGATTTTGTGAGACAATTTGGGAACCCTTAAATTTGAGATATTTTTGAAACTTTGTCTAATTATAGGAGAGTAAAAGAAGTGTTTTGATACTTAAGGTGTTTTCATCTTAATCCATAAGAAAAAAAAAAGGTTTTGCTTTTTTTAAGAAAATTTTTATTTGTTTTTGTTTTCTAAAAGAAAAGAAAGAAAAAGGAAAAAGAAAAAGAAAAGAAAAGAAGAAAAGGAATTAATTTTAAACATCAAGTAAAATAGGATCATTTTAACCAAAATTCAAGTATAACATGTAATCAATTGGTAATGTCTTCGACATGCGCTTGGAGGTGTTAATCTTTCCCCATGTGGCACTGACTTTATGACCAAAATTTGATTTAGTAGATTGCAAATTTATTCTTTTTATAAAACTTTTAAATCCGCTTTAAATGTTTTATTTAAAGGATAAAAATTTTTGGGTAGCCAACACACCCTATAAAAGATTAGTGGCAACTTTTTGTTTTGTTTTAATGGGAAAATATTTTTAGCCCCTTTTTTTCAAATTTTCCTAGTCGTCCTGCTTTTGGGTCACCTATCCTAGGCCCTAAGAAGTTGTGACATCTAATTCCCACCCACAGCCCATAACCAACCAACATTCAACACCTAACAGATATTCAATGCAATAAGTAGACATCCCCACTAAAAAATTATGAATTTGTCACTATAAAGAAAAATATTTAGACTTAAAGTTTTGCTTGCAAATCTAGCCAACACTCAACACCAAGCAAACATTCAATGTAATAAGTAGACATCCCCATTAAAAAATTTTGAATCCGTTGTTGTAAGGAATAATAGTTAGACATGAAGTTTTGCTTGTCAAATCTTTCTTTTAAGTATTTACTAGCTTGAAAAACCCCTTTTGTTTAGTGCAAAGCTTAAAAAGTATTAATTCAACATTCAATATCCATTTATACTTTCAATTATATGTATTATAGTTTTTATAAATATTTAATTAATATTCTCATAAAACTTTCCAAATTTTGCAAAAATACAATATTAAAAAACTAGAGTAAATTACATAAAAAAATCTTATTGTTTGAGGGGGATTTAAAATACTCCATAAGGTTTAAATTTTAACATTTAACTAATTATGTATTATTATCGTTAATTTTGACACTAATACAGTCAATTTTTTTCTTTCGTTTACTAGTAGCATTTTTCCTTCTTCTTAGATTCATTAAGTCCTTAGCCTTTCAATGTTTTTCTTTTGACATTGCTTTTGTGGATTGTACATGTTACCTACTTTAGTATAGGATTGATATTAGGATTAGAATTTAAGATTTAGACTATTTTAGTTTATTATGTTCAATAATTATCTCGATTTAGAATTATCATTTGTTTAGGAGCTTTTTATTATCATAAAGTGTTATGGAACTCTATATATTAAAAGCCAATATATATTGTAAAGCAATAAAAAATGAATAATAGTTCTATATTTAATTCTGCGTAAAAACTTTTTTTCTTAGTAGTCATTTTCAATTTGGTTTAGCTTAGCTCTTTCCACCAAATCTCAAGGCAGAAGTCATGGCTTATCACATAATAATACCATTTAGAGTCCTAATAATAACCTACCCTGTGTGGATAAAAACAAAAGGTTTTTTCCAAAAGTACCTTGGAGGAGACCATTTGCTAAAAAACGTCTTTGGTTTTGAAGATGGCACATGGTTTGCATCATTTTCTTATTCTAGCATAGGGGCATATGCATGGAGATCCTTTGTGTTAGAAATTACAAAAATTCTAATTTTGTGTTTAGTGTTAGAAATTTAAGGCTCTTATCTTTTCAAGTGAAGCTAAGCTGACTTAAATTCCAACCTCTCAATTTCATTCACCCATTAGATTTGATTACAGTGTAAATGAGATAGTGAGACTCATAAGCTACTCGAGTTTAACTAAAAGAACCTCGAATTTGGCTAGATTAATATCGAATTGAATTCAAGCTCAAGCAACTTGAATTATCGAGTCAGCTAAGTTCATGTATCCTAGTGCATAATTAAGAATCTACAACTGCATAGAATAAAAAAAATTAATATAGAGTATCATTCTCATGAGGATTGTAAATAGAGTGAATTAAGTATTGAAATTGTCTCACCTTTACTTATATTTAGACATGCTTACGAGCCAAGCTGGGTCTGGCATGATATTTCAACATTTTGAGCAAGCACAGGCTTGCTCGACCCTTTTTTTCAAGCCTTATTTTCTACCTAAGCCTTTTCTTACATGTAATAATAAAGTCAAAATCCACTTAAAGCATTGGTATTTAAAATTAGAGAAAAGAGTTTTTTTTTCTTTTGCAACTTATTAATTTAATTAATTTTAATTGAATTTATGAGTCATTTGAGCTTGGGTCTAATTTAATTTTATTTAATGAATTTAAAATTGGATCATTATTTTGTATAAAGAAAAAATAGGTTTTTATCATATTATAAGTAATAAAGCAAATAAATCTTGTCTATCATAAAAAATAAAGCAAATTGGCTTTGTCCTATTATGATAAAAAATATTTTTTATTTTCGAGTCAGGCTAGATTGAATCCGGACCTTAAATGGTGAAACCTAAGCCTGGCTCTATTTTTTGATCAGGCCTTATTTATTTGTCCAAGCCCTTTTAAGGGGCTTAAATTCATATTAAAGCCCTTCAAAATTTTAAACGGGCTTTCGGGTTCGAGTGGGCTACCCGACCCATGTACAGGTCTACTTATATTTGGAGAAGTCCAAATAAAAATGCAATTACTAAGTAAACCAATCAAAAGATAACTTAAATAATGCAATTAAAGTTAAAAACATGCAACAACAATCAATTAAGATGAAATTAAATGTAAAGTAAGTAAGTGAATTAAGATGCAACCAACTTAAATAAATCTAACCAAAACTTAAATTATGCAAAAACCTGAAATTAAACCCAAAGTATGCAAGATTATTTAAATTGAATGCAAGCAACAATTTATAATAACAACCTAATTGTGCAAAAGTAAACTAAGCATATAATCATGTAAAAACACTCTAACAGCAACCTAAAAATAAATTAAATTCAATTAAAATTGAAACTAATCTAAATAATCTAAGCAGCATGCAAATTAAATGAATTAACTTAATTAAACCTTAACCAACTTTAATTAAACCTGAGAACATGTTGTTTAACCAAACTAATCTTAACTAACTTAGATAACAGCAAATTAAATTAATACCAAAACATTAACATAGAAATCGAACTAAGCTTGATTAATTAAAATATGCAAACATCAAATTAAAGAGAAACAATAGTAAATCACATAAACTTAATTGATATGAAATGAAAAAGCAAGAGCAAAAACTTAAACTTCAAAACTCAAATTTAAAATTTTTTTTAAACTGAAAAGACACTTGAACAATCTTGAATTGCAACAAGAAAAAAAACTTAAGAACAAAAACAATAAAAAAGCTATTAAACTAAAGATTGGTCTATCACCCAAATCATGATTTTTCATAATACATAAGCCAGCTATTTATATAACAAGAACACAAAGAATCCTAAAGTTAGAAAGATAAGTAGGTGGTGGCTAGGGCTTTCTTCAAGAGAAAAGATGCTTTGTAATTACTTTTAAACCCTTTATAGCCTTTTTGAATAAGAACTCCAACTTGGATTAGGCTTTAACACTTTTTAGACCTTTTTTGAATTGGGCTTGAATCTTGAAATCAATTGGTCTTGGATCAATTTCTTAGATCTTGGACTTATACTTCTAGTTGAAGAGTTCTTGGAGAAGAGAGAAGTAAAATTCTAAGTTATTTTTTCCTCATATAATGTTTTTTTATCTTCATGCAAGTCTTACCCGTGGTAGAAATACCTATTGAAACTAGGATTTCCTAGTCAACTTAGGATAAATAACTCTAAGCAGGATAACAAAGTGCTTTTTCTAATCAAGGTAGGAATTTCAAGTCAAAGTGAGATTTCCAAGTTAAAGCAGAAAAACTAAGGGTGATTTGAACTTTTCCAAGTATGGGCAAAATTTCTAAGTCAACATGCCACAAAAATCTCCAAGTCAACTTTCTTAGCCAATAAGAAAAGAATTGCTGCCATGTCTTCTAATAGTAATCTAATGCACTGGGTATTACATAAGTTACCATAGACTTGCATTTAACTTAAAATTACACATCTTATCATAATCATAGCTAAAAAAACCCTTATTTCACCAAGACTTAAACATAATTAACTCATTTAAGCATAGAAAAAAATTTAAATAACTCTATTTTATTAGGTTATTAGTGCTTAACTTAAGTGGCTTATTAGGTTAACCGAGTATTTTCATTTTTAAAATTGTTAATAGTAATTTATGATTTCAACCTCAAAATATATATACATGAAACCCTAAATTCCTAATTTCAAATCATTTGCTTCCTCCTTTCTTTCCCAATCTTATGTGAGCAAGCAACAATCTCTTATTCCTTTTCCTATGATTTTGCCTACTGGCTTAAGACTTCATCAGCAAAATTTGTTTCATTGTATGCCCTATAGACTTGTTTTCTTGAATAAAGTAATACAACTTATATAATGAAAAAAAACATGTCCAACAAACTTATTTTTTTATTTTCCAAGGCTAGCAATGAATTTCCTGGCAACGGTAGTCGACCACTTTATGCTTTTTTCATATAAAATATGAGTATTTGATCCTTGACATTAAGCATTTGAATGCTCACTTTCTAACATCAATTTTTGTCGTTCTAAGATAAAGTAGTCAAATGCCCTTTAAAGGTAATAGTTTTCTTTCTTAAACAAAACGCAAATTTTGAATGCCTTTTCTTAGGAAATTGATTTCTCACTTTTCTATGTAAGGTAGTTGACTGCTCCTTAAAGGCAATCAACTGCACATGCTTATTTTTCTATCAAAATGTCAACTAGTAAAAAACAGTTGCTAGGGCAACCAGCTGCTCCCTTCTTATTTCATTCCAATATTTTTCTATATTTTCAAACATTAGTTTTCAATGGACATACATACTAAATGATTATAAAACTATATTTTTATTTTAATAAGCTTTAAAAAAGTATCATTTATAATATATGCAACACAAAGAAAAGTATTCATGGCTTTGAAATTAGTTGTACTTTTTTTATTTCTGCATTAGTCTACTCATTTCTTTCCTTCAGAATTTTCTCACCATTTGTGAGAGAAATCTTTATAGGCACATATGCACCATCATGATAACATATTACATTTTATAATCACAAGCTCTAATGTAAATGGATATCCTTGTTCTTCAATGTTAATAATTTATGCCATAAAAAAATGAAGGTTTGTCAATACATTGGCTTTCTGTAAAATTCAAATTAGCACTTGTTAATGTCATAGATCACTTTTGAAAGGTGTTTAGCTTTCAAACACAAGAGACTAGCTATAATACCACTTATTGGTCCCAAGTAGGATGTGCTAAAGGGGGTGAAAGTTCTTTATGAAAATAAAATGAAATTAAAAATTTCAGATGCTTCAAAAGCAAAGGTAAGAGCAATAAGTAGATTTCACCTAGTAAGGTTAGGGAAGAAAATGATGTACAACGATGTATAATGGTTTGAACCTTCTTGACCTATATCCATTACCTTGACAAGTCTAGCCAAGGATTTTAAAATCCATTATATGATGAAATTACAACTTCCATCTAGCATCTACAAAACTTAGCTATTCCAAGGTAAAAAATAAGATATACGAATCCTAACCTAAGTGCTATCCCTACACTCAATTACAATTAAGCAACCAAAGCTCAATTTTAATCCCAAAGTGTTTCCTACACTTTACACCAAGCAACAAGCTTGAAATAATGTGCAAATTATCAATCCATGATCTAAATACACAAAATAAACTCATTACAATTTTTCTCTCAAGATAGGAAAACACTTTTGAAGAAAGATTTCTTGATTTTCTTGAATGGAATGCTTTGATCTTTGTTCTAGCTTCCGTCTTTTTGTTCTTTAACCATATTATGTGTACTTATAGGTGGAAAAGACTTTCTAGCCATTTAAAGATTGAATGAAGCATTGAAAGTGAAAGAACTCTTGTAAAAAATAAAAATCTATCCATTTAAGCATGACATTTTTTAATTTTTACCTTAGGCAGTCAAATGCTAAACATAAGTAATTGGATGCCCTGGTCTTAAAAGGCTTTTAGAGTGAAAAATATCTTGGGCAGTCAAATGTTGAATGCAGGCACTTAGCTGCTCTGTCATTTGATGGGTTTTTACTTAAAAAAATGTCTTAGGGATGCCATATTTAGGCGATCAAATGCCTTAACACATATTGCTTATGTTTTGAAATTACCCTTAAGTAGTTTCAAGGCAATTTGTAAGGCAGTCATATACCTTAACAAAGTTATGTTTTGCTTGGCCTTTTCTTACATCTTTTCATTCCAATTACTTCAATACTTCTCCAAATCAATTCTACTTTATTTAAACAATCTTCAAAGTTTGTTTCTCATGATCTTTGATCATTGGTTTTACTTTAAGATGAACCCTATCCATATTAGGCTTCAAAGTAATTCCTTGAAGAACATCGTACAACAGTCAATCCAAAACTATTTGAAGAACATCGTACAACAGTCAATCCAAAACTATCTTTACTTAATAGATTAGCCTTTCTAAATACTTCATTATGTTAATCTTTAAAGAATTTCATTACTAAACCTAAAACTCGTTATCAAACTTATTAGAAAACATCAATAAGAGGGTTTTAGTGTCTTAAAAAACAATATAGGTTCAATAGACTGAACAAAATCTAGACTCAAAATATTAAATTTAAATAACACTAAACATGAAGTGCATTATCCATAATTAATTATACATTATCCACAATTAATTAGGCTTATGAATACTATAAATTTGGTTAAATTTATGAATAATTTGATTCATGAATACTTTGATTCATGTAATTTAAATAAATGAATAAAAACATTAGTGAATAGTATCCATGAACCAATTAATTACAAATCATACAACTATATCTTATAACTCATTCAACTTAATCCAATCAAAGTCTTACAATTAAGGGCACCTGTTATTCAATTAGAAATCGTGATTGATCAAATGTCATCTCATCGATAATAATAATAATAATATAATAATAATAATAATAATAATAATAATAATAATAATAACTAATTTGGAAAATAGTTCAGTGGCATGCATGTACATCTTCGAATGATGAATCTATATACTTAATTTTGTAGAGAATGGGAGAAGGAAATGGTGTCGACATGGCACCCCCTTTCTTCAAAATCTACTTTTTTACTTTATTTTTATTAAATTTATTTTTTAATTTTTAATTTTTAATTTTGATTTTGTTTTTTAATTTTATCTTTTTATTAGATAAATTAAAAAATAGTTAGTTGAGATATGAATAATAAAATAATTTAGATTTGATTATTTTCTATTCGTAACAATCCAACATAAGTGCTTTTTAAAAAAATTTCGAGATAAAATCAAGGTTTTTTAAAAAATTGGGTTGGGTCAAAGATGGGTTTAAGGTGTTATGTCTTAACTTAAGAGTCCATGTGGCACCTCTCTCTTTTTGTTTTCTTTACATTTCCTTTTTTTAAAACTTTTTTCTTTTGGGTTTTCTTTTTTATTTGTTTTGTTCTTTTATTTTTTTAGTACATAAATTTTGTAATTAAAAGTTAATTAAGATAGAAATGACAAAATAACTCGTGTCCAATGGGTTTCAAATAGTAACGATCTAATTGATGCATTTTTTTTTTAGTTTAGGATAATTGGTTTGATTTTTTTTTAAATTGAGCTTAGGTAAGAGTAAGGTTATGGATATTATGCTTTAGCCATGAAATCTTACAAAATGTCTTTTATTCTTTTTACTCTTTTTTTTAATCTTTTTCACATACTTTTTGTCTATCATTTTTCTTTACACACAACTCTCTTTTTTTTTTCTTCTTTTAACTTCATTTTCCCTCATCTCTTTTTCTAAACTCCTTCATTCTCTCACAACTTTCTCAAAAAACAATATGAGGGAATAATCATGGTGGTGAAACAAAAGGTGATTTGGTGAGGTTGTCGTTTAAGGAGAATATGTATTTATATTTGCCTTTAATTTGTGTTTGATTTCTTAAATCATTGAATATTTGCAAGTGCACAAAATTGAAACAAGTGATATAGTGTGAGTAGAGATCATTCCATGAGAATTATAAAAAGAGAAATCAAGTACTAAAATTGTCTTACCTTTAATTATATTTAGAAAACCAAAACACGATATAACTAACTAATTAACTAATTCAAATAATAACTAAATTAACCAACTTAAAACAAAAAATCACAATTAATAACTAATAAGATCAACTAAGCATGCAATAACAAAAACTAAATGTAAACCGCAACAACTCTAATACAAATAGAAAATTAAATCATGCAAAGGCTAATTAAACATGTACAAAATCTATATGCTTTACCAACTGAAATTAAAAATCAAACTGATGTAGTAACCTAAATAACTAGATTGATAATGCAAAAACTAACAATTAAGCAAAATTGATTTAAACTAACTAACTTAAACTGAAACATAATGCAATTAACTTATTTAACTTAACTATCATGTAAGAACATAAACCATTAAAATTAAACTTAAATTGTAGAGAACAAAACTAAATTAAACCAATTAAATCTTAAAGCATGAAAAAACTAATAATTAAACTTAAACTTAATTGAATTAAACTAAATTAACTTTAGAACCTTAAATTAAATAAAAAAGAAACTAAATAACCCTAATAGCATGCACATTAACCAAATTAAGATGAATTAAACTTAAGAACAACAAATTAAAGGAAAGGCAACAAATAAACTTAAATCGCACGAAACTAACATTAACTTAAAGCAAAACCAAATTTTAAAGGGTAATTGAATGCAAGAACATAAAATTAAAAAATTTTGAATTAAATTGAAAACAAAACAAAAATTTAAATTGAATGAAAACTTAAATTGAACTTTCTTAAACTAAAAACAAAATAAAGTAAACTTAAGAACATGAAAACTTAATGAAAACTTAAAGAAGAATCGTAAAATAATGCAAGATATTGGGCTATCACCACAACTATGCTTTTCCTAATTTCTAGACCTAGTTATTTATAGAAAAAATAGTACAAAGAAACCCTAAGCTACGGACCTAACTTTGATCTTTTAAATAGGTAAACTTCTTGATTTAATTTGAGTAAACTTCTTAAGTAGGAGAATCTTCGTGAAGTGAAACTTGGTTTGATTGAAGTGAATCTCTGCTCACAACTGAACTTGTATAGAATATTGGCTTGTATTAAATAGAGAGCTATTGACTTATCTCTTTTTTGAAACTTTTTTGATGAGTTGAACTTCTTAAATTGAAAAGAATAAGTGTGGCTAACTTCTTTAAGAGAGAAAAAGTTGATTCTCTTTTAAACTTTCTCAAACTATTCTCAAAGTCCTAACTTTAAGCAGCTTGCAACCATTTTTTGGCAAGAACCTTGTACTATTTTAAGACTTTTAATAGCTTAAAAGGCTTAAAGTTTTTAGCTACTTAACTCTTCTTGAACCCTTTCTTAATGATTTCAAAAAAGAAAACCTTCATATCTGTATGATTTTGAAATTTGAAACTCTCTATAATTTTAGAGTTTTATTCAAATCAACGCTTTGTTTTTCATTTTTTTATTTTCATTTTTATCTAATATCTTATCCTATCTGAAGCATAATAATACCAACAAAAGAAATAAGCCAAATTTTAATTATACCTAACTCAAATGGCCCATGAAAATCAAATTATTACAGTCCAATAATAATAATTTGAGCAACTGGGTTGTGATCCAAGAAGAACATGGATCATAAATTCAGAAGCTCTGGATTTAAATGGATATCTATGGTTACCCATATTTACATAATTTTTATGAAATAGAAATTATGCAAAGACGTAGTTAACTATTTGTTTTTCATTATTTTTATTTTCATTTTTATATTTATTTTCATGTTTATCCTATATCTAATCCTATTTAAAGCATAATAATACCAACAAAAGAAATAAGCCAAATTTTAATTAGACCTAAGTCAGATGGCCCATGAAAATCAAATTATTATAGTCCAATAATAATAATTTGAGCAATTGGGTTGTGATCTAAGAAAAACTTGGATGAAAAATTCAGAAGCTCTGGATTTAAATGGATATCTACAGTTGCCCCTTTTTACATACTTTTTGTGAAATAGAAAATTATGCAAAGACGTAGATATCCATTATGTTTATGTATTACTTATTCAAGAAAAACATCTTTTTAAAATCTCAAAATAGTTTGAAGTGGATTGAACCAAAATCTGAAGACGGAGTGACCTAGATTAAGCTGAAGTCTAAGAATAAACAATCTAAACTAAGCCAAAATTCAAAAAATAAAAGGATTTCAAATGAGCTGAAATAAGAAAATAGAATAACTTAGATTAAATCAAAGTCTAAAAATTAATTAACCAAGATTGAACTGAAGTCTGAAAATAAGATGACTTAGATTAAGCCAAAGTGTGAGAAAAGCAGTCGAGATTGAGCTGAAGTTCGAAAATAAAATGATTTGGCCTAAGTCAAAATCTGAAAATGTAGTGACATAGATTGAACCAAAGTTTAAAAAAAATCCTAGATTGAATCAAATTTTGAAGATAAAAAGACCTATCTAAGCCGAAATATGAAAACAAAATGACTCGGATTGAATTGAAGTTTAAAAATTAAATAACCTAGATTAAATTGAAGCCTATAAATAAAATGACTTAGACTAAGCCAAAGTTTAAAGATAAAAGGACTTGGTTTAAGCCAAAATTTGAAAATCGAATGACCCAGATTGAACTGAGGTCTAGGATTAAACAACCTAGACTAAGACAAAGTTTGAAAATAAATGGATTTGGTCTAAGCCAAAAAGATAAAAATTGCCATTTCATTCTTGGAAATTTCAATCTACTAAGGATCAAAACTTTGAAAAGTCTTTTCACAAAAGCAAACTTCTTGAAATGCATGCCCCATATGCTATGGAATGTTATGCTTTTCTAAATATGATAAAAAGGTTCTCAAGTTTTTTCTGTTCTTATTTCCTCTTCAGTTTTCAATCATTCAACTTTTAAGCATAATTAACCAACGAATCAACCTTGTCTTTTAGTTTCAAAATTGATATCTTGAGTATCAATGTCCCATCAAGTTTCTATTGTTCTCATTTCACTTACCTCTGTCACTCTTCTCTTCCCAAAGTAATACAAGAAACTTTTATATTATTATATGTTCATTCATTATCATTTCAATATAATGACAAATGTAATGCCATCACACATTTCTTCTAACTGTGGTGAGGTGAAAGAAAAAAAAAAGGTTAGCAATAGAATTAAAAAAAATGGGAATGGTATAAAAAAGTAAGCACTGCTATAAAAAAGAATCTTTTTTTGAAGAAACAAATTCATCAACCAAACAATCATAGGAATAGGTTACAAAGATTAGCTTAAATGGTTCATGGGTACCCAATCAAATAATCAGATAATCATGAATCCAAGCATCCTAAAGTTCTTATAAAAATCAATTTAATTGAAGTCCTTGATTCTTCCAAACTCATCAAATCACACTTACCCTTGTGCTATGGGAGTGATGTTGTGCTTTTTTAAGCTATCTTTTCGAGTTTTCAACTTAGATATCCTTCATTGATTCAAACTACCCTTTTCAAGTTTTCAATTTGAGCCCTCATGGTTTTTTCATTTTTGAAGAGAAATACTTTTTTATAGCAACTAAATTTATTGGATTGGACAAATCCTCTCCATCTATTTCTACCAAGATTAAAACTCATCTTGAGAAAACCCTTTTGACTATATATAAACCTTCCTAATTAGGCATCAATTTCCATCTATTGTTAAGCTAATTTAGGAAAATCCTTTTCAAAACAAACTCTCTTTCATAAAAACAATGAGAGAGAATTTTCTTACAATGTGCTTATATCATTTTTTTTAGTACAACTGACCATGGTAAAGTGTTGTGGTCTCTTTTCTTCAATGAAATTTAACTACTCATAGCAATTTTGGACCCATTTTGTTTCTTCTAATTTAGTCTTCTTTAAGACCCTTAAAGAAGGAATCTCGACCTTAGGTAAAACAACTTCCATTCTATAAACTAATAAAAGAGGTAACACCAATTGAAGTGTGAACTGAGGTTCTATAGGCATGTAAAGCAAAGGATAACTTTTTATGCTAATCTTTATAAGTGTTGGTCATCTTTTCCAAAATACTCTTAATATTTTTATTTGTAGCCTTTACTACTCCATTCATCTTCAGGCTATAAGGTGCAGAATTGTGATGCTTGACTTTGAACTAATTGCATACCTCTTTTATCATCTTGCTATTTAGATTTTAAGCATTGTGATTGTACTAAAATTTTAGTATTTTCTTATCTCTTTTTAGTGCAATTTCTCTTAAATTTTGGCTTGTTCTTTGAGAAATTTGACAAAAATACTCCTAAATGCATAAATGCTCAATGTATAGGTGAACATATAGAAAATGAGAAATTTTGGTGCTTATGGACTCATTTTGGAGGATTTTTTATGCTAAAAGCTAGAAAAGGCCAAAACTAGTGTGTTTGTGCTCTACTACCACTTATGGGAGTTTTTCTCAACTCTTTATTCTCTGATTTCTTTAGCTCAATTGAGTTTAATGGAACTTTATTTTAAGTCTTGATTCTTTTATTTTTCATTTGGCAATGTCTTTCTTAGCTTATTAATTCATTATTACCTTTGTAGTATTTTTACAATTGCTTGAAAGATAATATGTGCATTAGTATAATTGAAAGCTATTTTTAGACTTGTAATTTTCTAGAATTTTTTTAGGGTTTATAGTGCATAAAATGTCCATTTAATGATTTGTATTTTTGCAACAAAATGAAGGGATAATTGTTTACAACTAACACAAAAATTAGGGAGCAAAGTTCAACCATGGCCATTGGATACATAGAGCATATAGTCAAAAGAGTGTGGTGCTAATTTGAAAATTCAAAGAGGGATGAACTAGAGCTGTTGAGGTGGTCATTTGAAGGCCTCTTATAAGACATAATGTTGACTTATTGGAGCTTGTTAGATCATGGGAAAAAGGCTTGAAGTAAAGGGACAAGAAGAAGGAAACTAAAGAGCATAGGATTTAAATAAATTGAGATAGAAGGATCTAGAATAGTGGCAGTTAGCTGGACTTTTTTTTTGCATTTTTAGAGGCTGAAGCACCTCTCATTTGTTTATAAATAGGGGATAGTGGCTGGCTATAAGAGACTTTTAGCTTTTTTTTACATTGTCTTTTTTTTTTGTAATTTACTTTTTTTTGTCCAAATTATTTCTTCCTTACTTATTTAGAGGGTTGTTTGGAAGAAAATTGCCTTTATTTTCTTGCACAATTTACTTTCTTGCTTTAATTTTCAATGCACTTTATGATTTTCTCAATAAAAGTTCAAGATCTTTAAGCTTTTATGTTCAATTTTGACTGATTTCAAGTGTTATTCAAATCTATTTGGTGATTTATGGTTTTGACCTCTTAGTTATTTTTGGATTTGTTCTTACTCAAATCTTGCTTGTTTGAGTCAATTTTTCTCTTTAGATTCACAACTTATTGATCTTTAAATCTATAGAAAATCACTTTCAAATTTCATCTACATAGTCTATATCTAATTTCAAAATTGTTGCTGAACTCAATGGCAGAGTTGGATCTTGATTGAGTAATAGCAATTCAAGGGACCTATCTCTTATCTGGGCATTTGGTTTACAATGCCTGCATTTTACACTCTTTATTTCATATTTTTACTTGTTAATTGTCATTTTTTTACATTTAATTTATTGCATTTACATGCTCTTTGGCTATTTTTTTTTACAATTGCTCTAATTTTCCTATTTTTGCACTCGATATGAATTATAGTTCATTAAGCTTGGATTTTAATTATTTTGTGAGATTTCTTGTTGATTCATGTTATAAACTTGTAGATCTAGGTTGTTTTAGCTCAGTTTGAGTTCATTCCCTCTAACAAGTTCTAGATCTAAATTTTCTTTTCTTGACTCCGTAGTTTCCAATTCAAACTCAATTTCTATTTCACTCTTTCTTATTAGTTCTTGAATTTCTTTTCAATTCTTGCTTTTCAATTCAGTTTCCCTTATAGTTCTCTCAATGTTTTTTCCAATTTCTAGTTCTTATTCATGCAATTTTATATGATTTAAATATAGGTTTCTAGCTTGAAGTTACAGTTTATAGTTTTGGAACTTAACTTTCTATTTTCATTCTTTAACTTAGATCTTGAAATTTTTTCTCATTTCTTGCACTTTAATCTGGTTTTACTTTAGATCATTACTTGTTTTTTTGTAATTGTAAGCTTCAGTTTTTTTAATTTGTTACAATTTAGATCTAGTTTTACTTGCTAAACTTTCAATTTCTAACCTTGCACCTAAGTTTAGTTATGCTTGTTCTTTCTTAAATTTTTTAATTTTAATCCTTTAATTTCACTTTAATGCTATTTCAATATTCGTGTACAATATGTTCTTATGTAATTCCCAGCGTGTTTGGTTAATTTCTTGAATTATTTTTAGAAGTTTTTTTAGTTAGAAGTAAGAGTTAGTTAAAGTTTGTTAATTCGGTTACACTAGTTTAGCTACTATTTTCATTGAATTTTCTACTTATCATTTTAAACTTTTAGATTAGATTTACATTTTCATTCATGCTAATGTCATTGCATTCTATTTTAGCTACTGTTATTATATATTATTTTTTCTTTGCTTAGTTTACATATTACAGGCCTCCATCTTACTATAATCATGCTTAATGCTTTGTTTGATTTTATCTTTTTTAGTTAGCCTAATTTCATGCTTACCTATTGATTAAGCCAACTTTAGGTAAAGTGTGGAGATACTAGGTACTTAGTCTAAGAACCTCTTTAGCTAATCCTCACGAGATTGACATCAAGACTTTTTAGTCTCTACTATTACTTGAATGGCTTGTGCACTTGTAGAATTGTCTAATCACATTGTTTTAAATAATCTTCTCTAAAGCCCATATCTACATATCACTTCCTTTTAAATGAACTTACATTCCATCGATAAAGTCACATTAGCATACTATGCAGCTTCAACCCATTTCATGAAATAATCAATCATTATGAAAATAAACCAATGTCTATTTGAAGCTTTTGGTGTGATGGCTCTAATGACATCATACCCTACATCGAGAATGATCATGGGGGTGCTATAACATGCAAAGCATTTGTAGGAGCATGTCTTTTATTTGATTAGATCTGGCTTTGTGTTATTTCTTAGCATAATTGATGCAGTCACTTTTCATCATTAACCAATAATACCTTACTTTCATAATTTGTTTTATCAACATATGACCATTTGTGTGCACTCTACAAGTGCCATCATGAACTTCTTCAGGGATCCTTCATGCTTCTATTGCATTTACACATCTCAAAAGAACTATATCTCAATTCCTTTTATACAAGATATACCCATCAAGGAAGAATCCCATAACTAGTCTCCTAATAATCCTCTTATCACTTTATGTTGCATACTCTAGGTACTGCTAACTCCTAATGTATTTCAAGATGTCAAGATACTAGGTTTTTTCAACAATTTATTCTTTAACATTTGAACAATGTGCTAGAGACTTTTTCACATTAAGCTTAATGGATTGAATCTTAATATTTGCCTCTGTCTTGATCATGGCTACCAATATGGAAAGGTCATCGACAATTTGAGTCTTTTCTTTAGGTAGATGTTTGAATAGGACCTATTCAAACTGTTTGACCAAGTTAGTGATATAATTGTGGTACTTAATCAGTTTTGCATGCCTTATTTCCCATTCTCCCCTTTAGCTAATAAATGACTAAGGTTGAATCCTCATAAACTTCTAGCACTTTGATTTTTCTTTCAATTACAACTTGTAAGCCCATAACACAAGTTTCATATTTAGCTACATTATTGGTACAATTGAAATTCAATCTTGATGTAATAGGGACATAATTTTTTTTCAAGGATATCAAGATTGCCCTAATTCCATGTCCTAAAGAATTTACAACTCCATCAAAGTACATCTCCCAAAACTTCTTAGTAGGCCTTTCTTCATCAACTTGGGAAATAGCCATAAATCCTCATATGGGAAATCAAGCTCTATTGGCTCATAATCATTACTAGCTTATTCAGCAAGAAATTTAACTATCGTATTCCCCTTAATTAATTTTTAGTCACATAGATGATATCATATTTAGAAAGTAATACTTGCCATTGAGCAATTCTTTCAGATAAAGAAGATTTCTCAAAAACATATTTGAAAGGATCTAACTTTGCTATGAGCTATGTGGTATGGTACAACATATGCTACTTAAGTCGATAAGTTGTCTAAGCTAATGTAAAACACATCTTTTCCAAGGAAGAATACTTTAACTCATAATCAGTTAATTTATTGCTTAAATAATAAATAGCTCACTCTTTTTTACTTATCTCATCTTGTTGTCCCAACACACATCCTATCGAGTTTTCATTCACTATTAGGTACAAAATCAATGATTTTCCTCGAATGGGTGGCACTAACACAAACATATTTAACAGATATTATTTGACCTTGTTGAAAGTTTCTTGACATTTATCATCCCATTTTCCAGAGCTATGCTTATGAAGAAGTTTGAAGATAGGATCACACTTAAGAGTGAGTTAAAAAATAAATCAAGAGATGTAATTCAATCTCCCTAAGAAACCTTGTACCGTATTTGGTGTGTACAAAGAAGATAGATTTTGGATAACCTATATCTTATCAAGATCTACTTCTATCATGCTTTCATTGACTACAAAACCCAATAGTTTTCCAGATTTACACTTAGATGGATTCAGTTTAAGCTGAAACTTCTTTAACCTTTCAAATGATTTTTTGAGGTTGGCAATATGATCCTCTATTTCATGAACTTTGTAATCATATCATCCACATACACTTCTATTTTCTTATCCATAATGTCATGGAAGAGAGTTATCATAACTCTTTGGTAAGTGACCCCAATCATTTTTTAATCCAAAAGGCATCAAATATGCCCTACATAGTTACAAAAGTGGTTTTCTCCATATCATCTCTAGCCATCTTGATCTAGTTGTATCCCAATAATCTATCCATGAAAGAAAGCATGGAATGTCTAGATATATTATCCACCAAAGTTTCGATATGTGGCAAAGAAAAGTTATCTTTTGGGCTTGAGTTGTTCATATTATGATAATTGACACACATTCAAACTTTTCCATCTTTCTCAGAGACTAAAACTATATTTGCTATCTACTTTGGATACCTAGCCACCTCTAGGAAACCTATATCCAACTATTTTTTCAGTTCTTCTTTGATCTTCAACAACATCTTAAGCTTTATTCGTCTTAGCTTCTGTTGTACTAACCTACACTTTAGGTTCAAAGGCAATTTGTGCTTTACCATCTCAATGCTAAGTCTTGGAATGTCTTGAAAAGACCATGCAAAGACATCCACGTATTTATGAAACAATTCTTTTAATCTTTGCCTATCATCTTGAGGTAGAGACATATCCATTTTAACTTTTTTTTATTATTAACATCTCTTAGATTTAATAACTTTTTAGCTTCCTAATACAGTTCAATTGGTTTCTTCTCTTGTTCTATTAATTTTACTAAATCAAGGGGCAAAGTGTCATCATTAGAGTCTTTTTCATTATCAAGTTCATTAATATGGATAGAATTTTCATTAGCAAACCTTAGATTACTATCATGATTATCTTTATATTTATTATTTGAAGACCTAAGAGTAAGTGAAAAGGGAAAAGTATTGGCAAGATGTATGAAAATGAAAATAAAAGAATGGAAAGAAAAAATGGCAATAGATCACATTGATCTTTTATTGAAATGAAAATGAATGGCCTATATATCAAAATAGCCTAGTAATTTTGGGTAAAAACATAGGAATTTTATTCACTACATTACTTTTAGAAAGATTCAAGGATAATAATAGATCTATAATCTTCCACTTTTTCAACTATGAACCTAACAAGGTTGAATACACGAGCACTTCTCTATCCAAACTATTAACTGTTTCCTTTTTTATCGCTTAGATAGTAAGCTCAGAAAAAGTCTCCTCTAGCTCAACATTCTGATTATCAACTTTGAACGAATCAAGATAAATATATCCCTCTTATTGGAAGGTGTCATAGAGATAGAGGATAATCATTATTTTTTATTTTGGTTCGTATCCCCTAAAGTTAGCCATCATTTTTCTTTTCTTGTCCTCTAACATCTTCTTCCTATCCATCTTAGTGGCTTTTTACAGTAGGCCAAACTTCTCTTCATTTTTTATTATTACTAGTGGTTTTTAGATTCCTTGCTACTCTTTTCCTAGCCCCATCTCGGGATGCTAACCCTTCCCAACTGTTTGTTTAGCAACTATTTTAGTAGCTATTGACAAACATGGTGCATACAATCTATATCTTTTGCCAACATAAGTGGCATTAACCAACTCAACAGATCTGTAAGAATAATATAGGGCTTCATCTACAACTTCCATATATAGGGTGTTCATTGGTTAAGTTACAAGTAGATCTTCCTCCCCTAATGCATATACCAACTTCCCATCAATAATGAACTTTATCTTTTGATGCAATAAGGATGAGACAGTGCCCATCATATGGATCCACAGCCTGCTCAACAAACAACTATACAATGGTGAGATGTCTATCACTTGAAGCTTAACTTTGAAATCACATGGCCTAATTCATAATTGTATTTCAATGTCACTTATTACCTTACGTCTAGCTCCATCGAAGGCTCTCACAATCATATGGCTAGTTCTTATGTAGGACATCTCAACAAGTAACCTAACTAAAGTGAACATAGGCGTAACATTAATTACAAAGCCATTATCAATAAGAACCTTGGCTATTATATGACTTTACATCTAATAGTAACATACAAACCCCTAATGCTTCCTCTTCCTTCTAGAGAGATCTCATCATCATTAAAAGTGATGTAGTTTGTAGCCACCAAATTTTTTACAGGATTACTTACATATTCCATAAATACATTATGAGATATGCATGCCTAATTTAATATTTTCAACAAAGTCTCATGGTGAGGCTCTGAATTCAACAATAATGATGGAATCGAGATCTTAACTAGCATATTATCTAATTGTTCCACCATACTATACTTGCTATGTTTAATTAGCTTTAAGAATTCACAGGCTTCTTTTTCAAAAATTGATTTTTGGTATTTTTGGCTTGGAACTATCACATAATCTTTCTTGTTTCCCTTTTTCTCTCCAACTTTTTCTTTTTCCTTCTTAACTTTCTTTAACATTTTTGGAGAATAATACTTTCTGCTTTGAGTCATGTCACCCACACCAACTATGTTTGTAATAAAAAATCGATATAAGTCTCATCACCTTTGGTCCTAGCATTACAAAATCACAGTCGTATTTCTACAATACTACCTTATCACTTAGGTACAAAAAAAGACCAAGGACTTTGAAAGTTATAACTTCTTACTAGTGGGTTGGCTCTCCACTGGATTTGGCTTTTTTTCATAGTATATTGTTACTAGTTTTGAAACAAATCTTAAAGTTGTGTTTGTAATGGATACTTTCATATTTTTTAAGCTTGTTTTATCTTCATAGAATTTAATTTGGAATAAATCCATTAGCTTTTGCAATGCTTGGTGAAACTAGTCACAAACTTTGATTGAATGCCCCACTAGTCACAAACGTTGTGGTATTTATGTTTTTGAGCTAGATTATATTCTTTATGATAAATAGGTAGATCTACTAGGTATAGCATCTCTGCCTCGAATAAAACATCAAACACCATAACTAAGGGAGTTTTGATCTCATTTACTTTCTTTTAATCCAACTAGTTTTATCATCATGTATAACATTGATTGTTGCCCTAGTGTGGTATGGCAAAGGGTTACCACAAACATTAGATGCCTTTTTTTTCTTTAAAGCTTACCAATCTAGCTTTAATTAGCCTTTTACTTTTTGTTTAAAAAATGTACACTTCTCAATAGAATGGCTTGCAATTCCATTATGATAATCACAATGGGCCCTACGGTCATACCATTTAGAAAAAGATGGTTTCAAAGGTTCCATATAGATAGAAGTAAGCAAATGTTTCTCTACAAGCTGTAAGAATAAATCTATATAACGTATGGGGATTGGATCGAATGTTAACTTCTTTTGATTGTTTCATAATCTTATTGAATTGTTTGATTGATTGTTTGGCTTAAAAATAAATCTTGCTTAGAATATAGTGGATTTGTACATATGAGTGAGTGTTTAGAGGCAGAAAGTTGGTTAGTAGGTCGACTAGTATGGTAGTTGGTATGGGTAATAGGTAAATGCTACTTGGGTTTGGTACATGGGTTGGTGATAGAAATGAGAATAACCTTTAAATTGTTGTCCTTCATAGCTCACAACATGAGCTTCACTTTCTTTCTTCTTAGGCAAACCATTTTTCTTTATACTGGTTGTTTCTCTTTCATCTAGTTTGCTATTCTTAATGGCATTTTCAATCATTTTGCCTAAGATAACCATATCAGTAAAGTTCTTTGTCAAATTTTCTATTATTTTTTCATAGTAAGGCACCTTTAAAATACTAACAAAGAGTACTATGACCTCTTTCTTAGTGAAGGGTGGTTAGACTTGGATGGCAATATCTCTCCATATTTGGGTGAATTGTTTGAAACTTTTTGTGGTTTTTTTTTCATACTTTGCAAGGAGAAGGGGTCAGAAGATAAATTGATGATATGTTTTTATTGGGCAATGAACACCCTTGCCAATTCATTTCAAGAATAGATATGGGTTCGATCTAATTGAATGTACCAACCAGTCGTGAAGCCTATCTCGAAACACATGTATCAATAATTTCTCATTATAAGCATTAGCGAATATTTTACGGTAATAGATGGTAACATGAGTTACCAGACATTTAGTCCCATCATATTTTTTAAATTTAAAGACTTTAAATTTTAGGAGGATGACCACATTTAGGACTAAGGATAGGCTAACCACATCCATGAAGCCGGAATAATCTATTCCTTCAATAGCTTGAACTATTTTCTCTAAAAGATTCATCTTTTACTATTAGCTTAATTTCTTCATCACCTTAAAAGAGTTCATATTCAATCTTTCCTTCTCATTAAGCTCATTAAAGTTAGGAAATTTGATTAGGTCAAACACTTTCACCCTAAAAGTGGGGTTAGTGTAGCTACAAAATGGTACTTGAGGATATGTATAAGCATAAGCCCCAAAAAAGGGCATCAGTGGTGCATGTGCATCTTGAGAAGATTTACCTTGATTTAGGCCAAATCCGAGAGGATGCAAAGTATCGATAATGTCTTGTCACTTATTTGAATTGGGGGTTTCCTTTACCATCTTACCTTTGTCTAACTTTTTCAACATCTCCATCATTTTCAGTAGCTGCCCTTTTATCTATTCCTAAGCTTTCTCGATTTTTTTAATATGACTATTCTGCTTTTGTTCCATTTTCCTTATTCGTGATTGAGTATTATATGAGTGATGGGTACGTTAGACTAAAATCCTTGATGATTGAGCTATCCTTGAACCTTTAGTAACATACTTTAACATTAGTAAACTTATATGATTATGTTATGAAGAGAAAAAAAATCAAAATAAATGAAAACCTAAGATAAGATTTTTATTTTTTTCTAAGTGCAATGAATGAAAATGCATGAATGTAAAAAATATTTGCCTTATGACAATGTTCAACAAAAGAGATTTCATTTATTCTAAAACTCTATTTACATAAAGTTTATTATCCTAGAATTATATCCATAAAAATGCCTAATCTGCTCATATTGATCATTTGCTTCCTCAATGCTTCCTCGTTAAATTCACCACTTATTTCAATGCATCTACCTCTTTGACCATTTCTCTTACATTGCATACCCTTTTGTAGATTTCCATTACCAAGTGCTCAATATATCTTTGTCTTTTCAGATTTTCTCTTTTTACCATACCATACTTGGTATGACAATTCCTTATGCTCTCTGACCATTATAGCAATATAGTCTTCTTGTTCATTCAATGTTTGCCTCAACTTATAAATATAATCATTCAGCATGTTATTTTCTATTTGATTTGGGTGTTTTCTTTATCTAACTTAACATATTCCTCCTTCAGTCGCCCATTCTCACTAGTTAACTCAATACTTATTGGCTTTTACCTTTATACATAACCTGTTATGTTCTTAATGCAATGCGGTTAGGTCTTTAACAATTGTGTCACGCTCTTTAATGATCTTACAAATTTTAACTTCTTATTTTTTAGTGTTTTCTTCTTATTGATCTTTCTCTTCTTGAAGTTTCTAGATTTCTTTCTTTAGCTTATCTCTTTCAGCTTTAAACTCCATTTTTGCAAACTTTAGTTCTGACATATTTCTTCAAGCTTTTCACCCATTGGTTGTGAAAAATCTTCAGAGGTGAATACAACTTTTTTTCCTCACTTTGCTTTCCAAACCAAGTATCCATGGGTAACTTTATCAATGAAAGGTCTAAGACTCACCATTTAAGGATTTTCCATACTTTAATCACATCATTCACATTTAAAAATGCTTTTGGTTCACTGTACAAAAAATCTAACTTGTGAAGTTTATGCGTTAAAGGAATGAATTGCTTTGCCCTAAACTATCTTCTTACTAGGAATGGTGCATAACTCATTGCATTCTTTAGGCCCAAGAGTGGAACCACAGTCTCCTCTCCATACTGATATGAAATAGGTTTCTATTCTTTTATAGGACTAACCATTTTACCTAGGTGCTTGTCAACCCTTGTAGGAAAGCCACCCACTATTTCTTAAACTTCTATTCTGGATATTTCCTTCCATAAAATTCTTTAATTAGAGCTTGATTATGGAAGTAAAGCTTTGATAATGCAGTTAGAATCGAAATGACTTTTCATCCATAGATACAATAGTGGTGCACACCCTATGAAGTGCCTTTCATTCTAACGACAATAACTTAATGATCTAATAGTTTCTGCCAAAATTGCCTGTAAAGGATTTTAGTCATTTTTCGTAATTTCAAAGAAGTCAACCACTGCTATCTCAATGTAACCAAAAACCTTTAAAAAAATCACCATTCTATATATGGCTAAGGCAAACACATCTAATCCTTACTCATTATTAAGGTGCTGCACAAGAAAATCATGAAAGAACTTTGAAGGCAAGCAAAACTGCTCTTGCTTTCTCTTTGTCAGTGAATCTACAATCTTCTTGTCAATGCCCATGAGACTTGCCAACTTCTTATGGAATCCTAACTTGTGTTTCTTGACATGAATTTTATCAAGAGCCTTGAGGTCCAGACCCAACAAAGTTGAATATTCTTTAATACTTAGAGCCATATTTACTCTGTTGAAGTTGAAACATTTGTATAAAGGATCCTAAACTTAAATTACTACTTTGATTAATTGATGCTTGACTTTTACTTGAATAAAATGTGCTATATGTCCATGTCTCTAGCAAAATTCTTCTTGTCTCAATGGGTTTATCTTCTTCCACGCATTAACCAAGTTTTTCAGATTATCCTATTTGAGGCAGAGAGATATGTCTTTAAGCAAGGTAGAAACATTACCAACTGGTAGACAATCTCTATCATTTTGCAAAACCTTTTCTAACTAAACTTTTACTTCATTTGGAGACTCATAAAGAGCCTGTACAGATTAGGAGAAAACTAGTTGTTCTATGAATTTCATGAAAAACTCTTTGTTTAAAACTAATTTTTAAGGTAAATATTCCTTATGCAACTTTATGATATGAGTATGAATCATGCAAAATAAAACAACAAAAGGAAAAATTAGTTAGTGCACTGAATAAGAAAAAGACAAGAAATAAATTAAACCATAATATATAATAAAAGAAATAAGCCTTTAATTTTTGGTTAATTCTAAAGAGAAGTTATGACTCTACACATAGGTTAAGTTTTTTTAAGGTTCACTAAATGTGGTTTAAGGTTGATAATATAAAAGTGCCAAATTGTTCCTTACATCCTAGTTCATCACATACTAGTAAAGTATCCCAATCTTTACCCATTATAGGTTACAAATGGAAAATGGTTCAATTTGAGTGAGAATATTTTACTAGCCACTGTAAAGGCATTAAAACCTTACAAAAGTATAGGTATTTTACTCCGTCCTAAAGGGATGGAGTTAGGCTATAGAACTCGTGTTATACATATGCACATGAATGACATAATAAATACTTTTTAAAAACAAATAAAAAAAATCTTCTTATGAAAAAACCAAATTTATTAGGTTTTGGATAATACAAATTTATTTGTTAGCCTGCCTCTTAGTTTATCCCAAGTGGAGTCACCAAATTGTCATAATATAGAAGTCTGTGAACTTGATCGCTAGACATGAAGTCACCACCAATTTTTTGTTTTTGTTTAAATGTGATTGCCACTTAACCAAATCTGTTCCACTTTAAAAAGAAGTCACAAACTTGACTTAGGTATCTTTAAAAGGTAGATTCTAGTCTACAAAATCACACCGGGTCTAGAAATATAATTATGTATGAGAAAAGTCATAGCATCCTCATAACGCCCATCAAAGGATGGTATCAATTGTTTTCGTGCTATTCATTAAGCCATAAAAATTTACACATATTGGAAAATATTCTTAACCTACTTCAATATTTTAGCAAAAAATTAAGAGAATTTCCTCACTTCAAAAGTGTATAAGAAAACAATTATTTCTCTTGGAGAGACTCAATCATCGAATTATTTAACACTTATTTTATTCTTAAGAAATTTCATAAAAATTTAATTTTAAAGAAAATTTGATATTTTAACCTTTTTCCCAAAAACTTAAAATCATTTTAAAAGGAAAATTAATATTTCAACTCTTCCTTAAATACTTTGAAAGTGTTTTCTTTTAAGGAAAATTTGATATTTTAATTTTTTTCTCAACTTTTTGAAATTGTTTTTTTAAGGAAAAATTAATATTTCAACTCTTTCCTCTAATTTTTTGAAATTATTTTAATTTTAAGGAAAAAATTGATCTTTCAACTTTTTTTCAAAATTTGAAATTATTTTTGCTTAATGAAAATTTGATACTTTAACTTTTTTCTCAAATTTTTTTAAATTATTTTTGTGTAAGGAAAATTTAATATTTCAACTTTTTTCTCAAATTTTTTGAAACTATTTTGTTTAGGAAATATTAATACTTTAACGTTTTTCTCAAATTTTAAAATTATTTTTATTTAAGGAAAAATTAGTATTCCAACTTTTTTTTCTCAAAATTTTGAAATTATTTTCTTTTGAGCAAAATTTAATATTTCTACTTTTCATTCAAATTTTCTTGAAATTATTTTTACCTTAAGAAAAAATTAATACTTTATTTTTTTCTTAAAATTTGAAATTATTTTTATTTAAGAAAAATTTGTTATTCCATCTTTTTTCTCAAAATTTTGAAATTATTCTTTTGAAGAAAATTTATATTTCAATTTTTCCTCAAATTTTCTTGGAATTACTTTTATTTTAAGGAAATTTTAATATTTTATTTTTTTCTCAAATTTTAAAATTATTTTTATTCAAAGAAAATTGATATTTCAACTTTTTTCTCAAATTTTTTAAATTATTCTTTTAAAAAAAGTAATGCTTTTAACTTTTTCTTCTTTTTGAAATTATTCTTATTTTAAGAAGAAATTAATATTTTAACTTTTTCTTTAAATTTATTTTGAAAATTAAAAAAAAACTTATTAAATAAATAAATAAATCACACTTAAAAATATTAATTTAATAAACAAGCAAAAAGTAAAAATAAAAAATGCCTTGGCTTGGCTCGAGAATCGGTTCAGTTGCACACTTAGGAATGACTTGGTGGCTCAGTAGCTCGGCTTGCAACTTATCAATGGACGTGGGTCTCGAGTCGAATGCAGATCCAGTGGTCTTAAACGTTCCAAAACGACACTGTTTTCCTCCCTGTATGAAACCCAAATTTCTTTTTTTTTCTTTGATTATTTTTTTTTTCCTTTCTCTCTTTAGAACCTTCTTTTCTCTCTCTTCTTTTCATAGATTCTGGTTGCTGAAATCTTCAAAGTCACCGAAAAGTTGTATGATTTCTGGGATTATCACTAAAAACTGGGAAATGGCTGCTGCAAGTATGTCGGATTCTAAAATTTGTCACCAATTTCTGAGAATTTTTGTCGAAAAATGACTGAAAAACTTGAATTTTATTGAAAAATTCAACTGAAAACTGGATTTTCAAGAAGAATTGCAAAATAAATTTTGAAAAAAATTCTCTTCAACAAAATTCGATCTCCTAAAATGATTGCCCACAATATTTTCCCAAGATTGAATCGAAAAACAAATTTCAAACCCTCCAAAGATACCTGTGGAAGAACCCCTTAACCAGAAATGGAAACTTCTGTATACTGCTAACAAAAATTTTGCTATTATTCAATTCCTTTTTCTTTTTGCCCCATTCTACGTGATTGTCGGAGTTTTTATAGGGATCAATGCAATAGGGATTAGGCTTAAAATCAACCAGAGATTCAAAAATTAAATCTTTTCAAGAAACTCTATCCTAATCATCTGTTTTGACATGGTTTCAAAAAAGAAAATCTTCTCTTATTTGTATGATTTCGAAATTTAAAACTCCCTATGATTTTAGAGTTTCATCCAAATCAACTCGATGCTTGTTTTTTATTTTTATTTTTATCCTGTATCTAATCATATCTAAAGCACAATAATACCAACAAAAGAAATGAGCCAAATTTCAATTAGACCTAAATCTAACGGCGAATGAAAATCAAATTATTAAAGTCCAATAATAATTCATTGAACAATTGGGCTGTGATCCAATAAGAACATGAATCAAAATTTCAGAAGTTCTGAATTTAAATGGGTGTCTGCACTTGATCTCGGTTTAGTACTCTGGAAGGCAGAATTTCATCTTTTTATTCTTCGTGGATGCCACTTCTTGTAGAAATAGCATTTTATGCAGCCCTCTTAAATCCCATGCAAACTCCTTTAAACAGTTCATACAAATCCTATTTCAAATAGGAATAGCTTTCAATTTTAAAATCTCCTATTTAACTTGGAATTTTCACTTAAAATAGGAACACCTCAATTCTGGCTTAATGCCTTCCAACCATATTTAAATTACAGTTATATGTCATCATGCCAACTCAGCATTCAAGTCATCTCTCATAACCAATAAAATTAGACAAAACTCAACACAAAAATTTTACTTATCTCATATTTAAAAAATAAAAAATAGTCCGACAAAGAAACGCGGGGGTAACTCTAGTTGTATACGCGGTTTACTGCTAGCCACCCGCTTTCCCATCATCCTATTACCACTGCTGACTCTCTCTTCTTGAGTTTCAGTTCTTTTAAAGCTTTAGACTTTTATTATTTTTCTCTTCTGCATGGACATCCAAATGTCAGTCTTTGACGCAAAACTTGAGCCCACATTTCGGCTTTTCGATTCCAGCAACCGCCAACATCAGCTAATGCTTCTTTCATACCCCAAATCTCACTCATTAATTTGCATTATGTATGCTCTTTTGCTTTAATTGGAACCAAAATTTAATTCTATTTCCAGTAGCAGGTACTTTGTTGGCATCCAACCTCGTGCTTTGCCTAGCTGTTATAGGTGGCTGGAAGGAGGATTGCTCCCTCTCATCTGAATTTTTATGTCCTGAACAAGCTTGAGGGTTTAATGATATGTCAACTCATTCGTTTTGAATCGTCTACATTCTACCACTGACTCTGAGCATCTCTTGAAGTTTTGATTTTTTTTTTAAACAAAAAAAAAATGTTCTACACAGGAGACAATTTTTTAGCTCTCCTAAGGTTTATCTGATTCAATAATACTTTGATTAAGAGAGCTTTGCTGTGGAAGCTTAAAATGATATCAAAGCCTAGGCTGTTCCTTTCCCCATTTCTGCTTGTGTTTGTAGCAATTTTTATACATTTAATTGGTTTTTGAAGACATAATGTTACCCCTAACCATTAGAACTTGTCCACAAAAGAAACTTTTATGGCAACATTAACTCTGCTAGCTAGGAGTATTAAAAATTGTTTATCAGTTGATAGAAATTTGTTGAAATTTCCTTGCAATTGTCATTCCTTAGTGTATAGGTAATGGATTTTTTCTTCCACTGAGTTTACAATGCATGTACCAGGTTTATCCTTCATTATTTCTTTCTTTCTTTCTTTCTTTTTTTTTTCTTACATCTGTAAAGATATGCACGTATTCTTATGGCTTGATTTCTTTTTTTGCCAATACTATTCTGGCTTAATGAACACTCAGTTTTACCTAGTTCATAATTTTTACATTTTCCATTTTTCCAGTGAAACATTAGTTATAACCATAGGAAGCATTTTAGTAGTGATCATTTTGTGAGGAACATAAGAAATTCCCGTTATTTTCTGGAATCCTTTTCAATGTCAATCGAAGGGCCTACCATGTAACGTAATTTTCTTTGCTAGGTACAAATAAAGAACACCTTGTAATGCTTTAATTGATTGTGGTTTTCTCTGGTCAAATTTCTTAGGTACTGCTGTATCTTAGATCTTGTATAAAAAGGGAACCTCTCTATTTCGGCAAAATGGATTGAACAACACAAGATCAAAGAAACTAATCTCCATTGCTCCCAGTTGTATCCGTTCCTCAAATTCCAATAATAGTAGAGATCAAACCAAGACATGTACTTTTCACTGTTGACAAATGAGCTTAATGGATATCTTTTTCTGTATCATGAATGTAAAGTTTGCTTCTAGCTTCGTTTACAAGCAAAGAGAAAGGCTTTATAATATGTATTGAGAGTAGGAATATATATCTTGTCTTCTGATTTGGATCTACAAATGTTGGACAATGCGTTGGTAGCTTAAGAGACACTGTATTGGATCTGGTCAGTTGAAGCAATTTGCCCTTAAAAGTTTAAAAGAGTGAAGAAGCTTTTTCAACAATGTGTCAATCAGGCTAGTAGTAACAAATCAGAAACACCTGATGACCCAACTTAAGGAAAACGATTGCTCACTTTCTCCTTCTTCAAATATATATGCTTATAGACTCTAGTGTGTGGTTCCTTATGTACGCGCTCAACTCTCATTATGGGTTGATCTTGTTGACTTGGATGCTGAAGTCATATCTTACTTGTTCTTGGGCAGACACCTTTCCGATACACAAGGAAGGATGTTTTATTGATTGGTCTGGGATTCACTCTTGCTGGAGTTGGCTTGAAACGTGGATTCGAGGTATCTGAGTTCCCTGGTTTTATTTATTCTTATTTTTTGCTCTTAACTTTGACCACTTTGCTTCTACATGCATGCTAAAGTCTTTATTATTGGAATAACATAATCCAATACCTTGTGACAGAAACGAGCTGCTATATTGATTAATTCATTAATAGACATCCTTGCTCGTGTGTTTTACAAAGAAATTAGACATATGCTATTTCCTCTTTATCTTCTTATGATTTTGTAAAATGTATACAATGATTTATGAGTACCATGCATCAAGATGATTTATTGAGCATTTTCTTTCTGTAAGAATCCCCATGACAATGGGTCATGCAGTTTGCCGGCGTTGATCCTCTACGAACAGGAAATGTAGTTCAGTTGGTAATGGTTTTGGGGCTCACAGTTGGATGGCTTTCAACATACATCTTCAGAGTCTCAAACAAGGAAATGACATATGCTCAACAATTATGTAACTATGAAGCCAAAGTCATGGAGGTTACATTTCTACACTTTTCTCTTCCAATATTTCGGACTATCTTCCAAATTGGTGTTCTACTGGTTGCCACATTGCTTCACTCTTAATCTGCAACAAAGATGTTTTATTTCTTTCTCGATTTTGGGTTTAAATGGAATATCAGATCTTTAACCAAATCTTCAAAAATGGCATAGACTGTATTATTGTTGTCACTGAAAATAAAAGGGGTGGGCAATGCAAGAAAAATTGGGTTGTTGGATGATGATTGAGGGACATTTGAATCGGAACAAACGACCTGCAAGAGCTTATATTTAATTGCAAAAGGTGAAGCTCGATATCATCTTTATCTATCAATTCTTGTGTTAAACTATTAATAAAACCAATTAGTGAGAAGCAAAGAGAAATGATCAAGTCTCCAAGTATAGAGGAGAAACAAAATCATCATATTCTCTAATGATTAAATCAAAATCAAAATAAAAAATATATATGTAAATAGAAAACTCCTATATTACATAATTTTATAAATAGTTTAAACAAGTTTATTATTATTATTATTATTATTGACAATCTACTTATTGAATTTCCAATCCTTATGACAAGAATCCTTACTTAAATTTTGCCATTTGATAAGTTGTCTTGTTTTCTTGGACCAATCCTTCTTAATATGACTTCAAAAAAAAAAAAATTGATTGCATTAAAATTTTAATATTTTTATGCTCATTTTTAGTATAATTTTACTTATATTTTGGCTTATTTCTTGAGCATTGTGACAAAATACTCCTAAATACATATTTTTCTTATGTGTAGGTACAAATAAAGAAAATAAGGAATTTTGAAAATTTTGAATAAATTTTGGAGGATAGTTTGAACAAATTATGAAAATAGCCAAAATTAGTGTCATTGAGTTACATTGAACATTGAGGAATTTTTTTTTTTAATTTTTTCTTCTATAATTTTTTGAACTTATTTCTAGAATTTTTCTAGTGAATTTAATGATAAATTTGTTCATTAAATAACTTGAATTTTTTAGCAGCAAAAATGAAAAAAGTTGAAGCAAGAATTGGTGTTTAAGGAAGCAAGCTAGTGGCATACATGGTTTATGCAACCATAAGAAGTTGCCCCCAACCTTTGGTCATTTGAAGAAGTTCCAAGGGGATACATGAGCTGGCATTTTGGAGAGCTTCTATTGGCCATAATTAGGACTTTTTAATATGGCAAAAATGCATGAAGAAAAGCTTGCAAATGAAGGAAGAGTTTTAGAGCCAAACAGACATGCACCAAGTGATGAAGAAAGGAAGAAGGCTCTAGAAGACTAACCAAATGTAGATATTTTTGGGAGATATTTTAAAGCTTGAGGCACATCCCTCTTGACTATAAATAGGGGGAAAGAGCCAGCCATTGAAGACTTCAGCTTAGGATTTTAATTTTTTTTGTTCAGTTTCTACATTCTCTTTTATTGTATTTTATTTTTCTAGTAACCAAATAGCCATTGATTTTTATGTTTTTCTATTGATTTTAATTGCAATTTTACCTTTGCTAAAGTATTTTTCAATGTTCTTTATGATTTTTGCAATGAAATTCATAAATTTAATTGATTTCTAACTCAAATCTTCAAGTTTTCTTGTTGATCTCAATTTTGTTTCTATATTTTCGCACTTGACTTCGTTGCAGTGTTCTCTTTAAAACTTAATCATTTTGTACTTGTTCTTGCTCCAATTATTTTGTCATAGTTTTGTAGTTCATTAGGCTACAACATAGTAAAATTTCAATTTCAAATTCATTCGTAATTGTTCTAATAAATTCTTGAAATTTGCGACTAGAATCAAGTGGTAGTGAATTCTAGACGTGATCTACAACTTTGGCCTAGATTCATCTCTCCTCTTGGCAATTTATTTGATTCTTTCAACCTTTGATCTCTTAGATTTACTTGTTAACTTACTTATTTTTATTTTGTTGCAATTTATTTCTGTTAGCTTTATAAGTGAGATGGTGATCCAAGAGGGGGTGTGAATTGGATTTCTCCAAATTCTTCCCAAACAAAATGATTTCAATATAATTGAATGGAAATTAAAACAATAAGCACTTTTGATGAAAATATAATGCAAACAATAACAATTAATGAACCTAAAATCAAATATAAACAATAATAAATTGTAAGGAGGTAGGGATAGAGAAATCAAATACGATGATTTATAGAGGTTCGGTCCTTCTCCACAAGGCACCTACATCTTTACTCTTGGTTGTCCACACTAAGGCTTCAATCCACTTATTAAAGAAAAATTCTTAGAGGATACAAACCTATCTTGTACTAAATCTCTATCTTTTTCTTAAGGCTTAGATAGCAACCTCTACCCTTACAATATCAAGAGGATACCACACCTCTAATTCTCTTTCACCCTTACATATCAAAGGTAATTTTGCAAATAATAAAACAATCTCTCTAAGGCTAAGTGTTTGCTAAGTTGAAGTACAAGAAAATGATGAATAAATAACAAATATAATTTGGATACAATAAATACAAAGATATGGACTTTGGAGCTTTAAAAACTCTTGATTCTTTGAGAGAATGAAAATATGACTTGTTAGCTCTTACTCTCTTAATTCATCAACCTTCTTGGTGGGTTGGAGTGCCCAATTTATAGAGAAATTGAAGAAGTAGCCATTGGGGAAGCTTGGGAAGAAGAAATGCCTGTTGGAAGCATGAAAAACTAGCCGTTGGAGTGATTTTGCCCAAACCCGATCGATCCCTTACTTGAGGGGATCGATTGGTTCATGTTTGAGGAAGGCCATTTATGCTTGAAAAATAATGACCCGATCGATCCTTTTATGTAAGGGATCGATTGGTTAAGGGGGTGATCAATCCCCTACATAAGGTGATTGATCCTTTCTAGCTTTTTCAACAAAAAGTTGCTTTCTTGGTAAAAAATCAATCGATCCCTTCTAGAGGGGACTGATCCTGTCCATGCTAGGTGGTAGTCTCCTATTTTACACTCTACTCATTAATTTGATAATATCTTGAGTTATACAAATCCAAATCACAAACCATTCAAGGATTTAAAAACTAGACTTAAAGGGCTTTCTATCCATATAAAATTCATCACCTAATTCATTGTGTACGAATTATAGTGGATTTTCAAATTTACCCTTTGTGTAGTTTTTAGATAATTGTAGAGTGTCTAGTAAAAGTTCAAAATCTTTTCTTACAAAATTTGAATTTTTATTTTGTTTGATCCATTAGAAAGTAGACTCAAAGAGCTTTCCAACCATATAAAATTCAAATATTAAAACTTTGTGAATTAATATAGAAAAATAAAATAAGTTTAATATTGGAAAACTTTATTTTTGTAAAATAACTTTCTTAAGTTAATCTATTTCTCAAAACCAATATTGTCAAAATTGTATTAAGTCCAAAATGAATAAGTTCACTTTAAAAATAACAATTGGACTTTCATTTAAGCTCAAATAAATAATCTTTAAAAATAGATTTACTTTGAGACATATGAAAACAAAGAAAGGTTTGTCTAAGCTTTAAATCATATTATTTATTTAGTACCAAAATATAAAACTTAAGAACATGTACTAAATAAATCTTTTTCAAAATCTTGATCAAGCTTATTTAGCTTAATGTTTTGTCATTTAAAAATAAGGATCAATTCAATGCTAACAATCTCCCCTTTTTTTATATGACAAAACTTAAAGATAAATTTGCTTAATGAAAAACTTTCTTTGAAACATTTAAGATTTTGAAAGACATTTTGGAAAACTCCCCCTTAAACAATGCATGGCAAAACTCCCCTTTAATTTTTGTATCCTAATCCAATACAACGCACCAAACATATGTTAGAGCATATATATCAAATAAGCACAATCAAACATATGATATTTCTCTCCCTTTTTGTCATAGCAAAAAGGCGTGAGCATATTAATAAGCAAATAAATATAAAGAGACATCGTTAACAAATATATTCATGAAACATTTCTTCTCTCTTTTGTTTATGCTCTTTATACCAAATGTTTAAACTCCTATATCAATTGCAATAAGTATAAAGAAGAAATATCTCTAAACTCTCCCTCTTTTTGTCATTTCAAAAGAAAGAGAGATCAATTCAAGATATGGAACAAAATGCTTGATAGCAATAATATCAAGAGTATTTTGAATGCATGTAATCAGATGTAATATGCACAATGAAGTTTGCATACATATATTCAAGCACAAAAGTATAAGTGCATCCAATTGAAATGTCATAGCATAAAATCATTCATTCAACCTAAACATATGAAATTTATGAGCAAAAGGATAATAAATGATATGCAACCTACTCATAAATTATGTTATCGTAAGATATGCTTAGAACCTAGAACATCAATAACAATTAAGCATAAATTCAAGCATATACATACAAACTCATACCAATTATTATGGATACCAATTGTTAAAGATATGTTATCATAGAGCATACCAATTGTTATCACAAAACAAATCAAGCAAAATTGTATTCTAGAATTTCTCCTCCTTTTCAAAATAAAGATTAATCAATTTAAGGAACACACAATTTTGCATGAAAGGTACAAGCTATATCAAGTATAGGCACATACATAAACAAGTGTCCATGAAAGTTAAAAAATTCTTTAACAATTTGATACCAATTGTTACCAATTGTTAGCAATTTTATCAACAACTTTCATAAAGCACACATGCCTCAAACATATGAAAGATTCATTCAATACATGCATAAATGATAATAGTAATCTTTCATAAGCTATCATATCCAAACAAGAACCAAAAGCTCATATGTATATAATAAATCATAAGTACTAATGAACAATGAGGTTCAATTATCATCATGTGATAACAAAGATTATATTAGCATGATTTTCCAAACATGATGAGCATATTTGCTATAGCAAACAAATAATGAAAGCATAATTATTCAATTATAATCCAAATTATTTCAATGCAAAGAAAAATACTTAACTCAAACATATGCAAGTATTCAATCATATATTTCAATCAAAATCATACAAGCATATGCAAAATACATAAGCAATATACCTAATTGAAAAAATATGCAAGCATTTAGGCATAATTTGGTACTTGCCATCTCAATGATCTCAATCAATGAACATGTATATAAAATTTCAAAATTGTAAGTTCATAATCCATGAGTCAAGGCAATTGAGAGATCAAAAAATCAATATATTCAACTCATATCCATGTCCAAAGATTCAAACAAATACTCATGCAATAAAAACTATTAATCGAAGCAATCAAAAACTAGGCATGAATATCAATAAAGGTGAGTTAATCAAACCAAGCTTTCAAAAATATTATAACAATATCTATCAAGTGGCTTAGTAATTAATTTGTACAAAGTGTTCATATGTTCTAGCACAAAATCATATATTTGCATATATCAAAGCAAGCATGTATATGTATTTAAACTTGTACATCATATCATAAAGTTAATACATTTACCTCCATCCATGTCAAGCTTTGTTATTGTGCTCATTTGGCTTTGAATTTTCCAATCCACTTCATTTAAGTAAAGTCTTTGATGTACTTGCGCTTGATTGATGAAGATGACATACTTTGCTTACTATACTTGAAATTCAAAAAATGTAGGCTTATCTATGCTCATTTCAAATTCTCATAGTATAGACTTAGAAAAATTTCTTGACAAAAGATTTTCATTAGAAGCATCAAGAAAATTAATTGATCAAACTTATACCAATTGTTAGAAAACAATTCCATATTATAAGTCATTATAGGTGAAAAAAAAATTATTCACTAAGCACAAGTTGCCAATTACAAGGGAGATATATACTTAAGCTAAATGCCATATATCAACTTAAACATCAAATAGCCAAAGAATGGCACTAAAGCAAAAGTTCTTTTGTAATGTGCAAAAATCAAACTTTTTAGATCATTCATTAACACAAAATGGACATAGGCAATATTCATATATATTCAATAAATCACCAAGAAATATGTCAAAATAAATTTTAGGCCATATGATAACTAAAAGCTCAAGGAAGACATATCTATCATCAATAACTTATTCAAGAAAATTTTAGCACAAAAGCATAAATAGGTCTACATAAATTATAGGCTATAATCAATAATGACTTAAGCTAAAGATAAACATCATAAGAAAATCACTCACTTAAGTCATGTTGCAAGCATGTCAAGTAAAGATAAGTAACATTTATCACATAAGTATACACTTGACAAGAACAACAGATGAACTAACAATATATTTCATTTATAAACAAGCAGTTCATCATATTCAAATTCATAAATCAAGAGATATATCAATTGAGCACAAAGATCAAAAATATTTCACAAAATCAATAAAACATTTAAGCAAAAAAATAAGCATATTTCGTAAAATATCTTTCACAATCAAGAGATAAACAATTCAGGCATTTTAAACCACAAGCATTAAAGTCAAATTGAATCAATCATCATATGAGCACATATCTTGACCAAAAATATAGATGAACAAAGAATCAATATATATCTTTCAAGCGCATAAAGTTCATCAATTCATCAACATAAGAGAAAAAATAAATCTTGAATTAATAAGGATAAAGAATTAAATCATATTTCAAGATTATTTCATAAGAAGTCAAGAGATGAACAATCAAACATCAATATATATGATTTAAGCATAAGATGATCATCAATTTCTAAAATCACAAATCAAAAGTTAAAATACTTATGTATAACACAATCAAGTTTAAAGAATTCACAAGATCCAAGCATTATAAACAAATTTGAGCAATTTTAAACATCATGGCCATATAAGCATGTTTAACAATCACAAATCAATAAAAAATTCATGAACAAAAGTATACTCAAGCAATTTAACACACAAACAATTCCAACAAGCATCTCAAACATACTTAAGAGCAAAATAAATACATATTCAATTCATGCTCACATATATCAAATAAAGTTGGTATATTCAAGATATATCAACAAAGCATATACCAATATCCATTAAGCATTCTATGTCTAACAAGAATAGGCAACCAAATTTAATCAATCAAGCATTCAAATTTCATCAAGAATAGGTGACCAAATTCAAATCTTCTTCAAATAAAAATTTAGAGGTTACCCATCTCTATTGTGTGTCTAGAGTATTCAATCTTCAATTTCACATTGTAGCCCCTTGCTTTAGCATACCTACAAGAGACAATCTCATTTGATTTTTGGTACCCAAATTGCTTTGGGTCCTTGAAAGTTAGTTACCAAGTCTCTTGTTCCTTTAGGAACCCATACTTGCCTAATTCTAAATGAAACTTTTCTTCTAATAGAAAAAGTATGTATAGTATGACCATGATAATTACAAAAATTGCATTTAATCATTTTACTACTTAAACTCTTATTTAAAAGCTCTTGTTTTTCATTCATCAAAATTAAATTTCTTTCTCAATTCTAAATTCTCTTTTTCTAGCATTTCATTTCTCTTTTAACAAGCTTCAAAATTCATTTTCAATTTCTCATTTTCCTTTTCCAAATCATCTATTGAATTCATTAAAAATTCATTTTCAATTTTTTATTTTGAAATCATTTTCTTATGTTTCAAATGTATATTTTCAAACTTTACTAAATCATTGTAAGCATTTTGTAACTCATCAAAAGTGTAAGAGTTTGAATCACAAGAGTTAGAGGTTGCCTTTGGTTCCTCAATAGCCATGAGGCATAATGGATGTTGGTTGAAAATTTATCTTTCATGTAGCTCATCCAACTTTCTCCATATCTCATTTGAGGTTGAGTATTTTAAGACCAAGTTTAAGTTGTAATCATCTAAAGCTCCATAAAGAATGCAGTTGGCCTTTGTATCATCTATTATTTGCTTCATATATTTTGTATCTTTGGAATGAGTATTAAGCCCTTTTACCATCACATTCCATGCTTCGAAATCTTGAGGTATAATGAATACCTTTATCCTCATTTTCCATTCACAAAATTCAAATTTATCAACCATAGAGCTTTAAGGACTTTCTCACCATCTTTGAACCAAAATTGAGCTATAAGATTTTTAGTCTATAAGATCTTTGGTCAATGTGGTTAAACCTACAAAAAAAAAACCAAGGCTCTTATACTAATTGTTAGCTTTATAGGTGAGATGGTGATCCAAGAAGGAAGGTGAATTGGATTTCTTTAAATTCCTTCCAAATAAATGATTTCAATATAATTGAATGGAAATTAAAACAATAAGCACTTTTAATGAAAATATAATGCAAACAATAATAATTAATGAACCTAAAATCAAATATAAACAACAATAAATTGTAAGGAGATAGGGATAAAGAAATCAAACACAATGATTTATAGAGGTTCAGTCTTTTTTCACAAGGCACCTACGACCTCTTTCTTGGTTGTCCACACTAAGGTTTCAATCCATTAATTAAAAAAAAATTCTTACAAGATACAAACCTATCTTGTACTAAATCTCTATCTTTTTCTCAAGGCTTATATAACAACCTCTACCTTTACAATATCAAGAGAATACCTCACCTTTTGTTCTCTTCCACCCTTGTATATCAAAGGTAATTTTACAAACAATAGAACAACCTCTCTAAGGCTAAGTGTTTGCTAAGTTTAAATACAAAAAAATGATAAATGAACAACAAATATAATTTGGATACAATAAATACAAATATATGGACTTTAAAGCTCTAAAAACTCTTGATTCTTTGAGAGAATAAAAATATGGCTTGTTAGCTCTTGCTCTCTTGAATCATATCAATCTTCTTAGTGTACTAGAGTACCCAATTTATAGAGAAATTAAAGAAGTAGCCATTAGGAAAGCTTGGGAAGAAAAAATGCCTATTAGAAGTATGAAAAACTAGCCATTGGAGTGATTTTACCTAGACCCGATCGATCCCTTACTTGAGGGGATCGATTGGTTAATGTTTGAGGAAGGCCATTTATGCTTGAAAAACAATAACCCGATCGATCCTTTTATGTAAGGGATCGATTGGTTAAGGGGGTGATCAATCCTCTACATAAGGTGATTGATCGTTTCTAGCTTTTTCAACAAAA
Organism: Durio zibethinus; assembly: GCF_002303985.1. The sequence goes on along the minus strand of NW_019168381.1, from coordinate 11,651,066 downwards.
AGTTGCTTTCTTGGTAAAAAATTAATCGATCCCTTCTAGAGGGGATCGATCCCGTCCATGTTGGGTGGTAGTCTCCTGTTTTGCACTCTACTCACTAATTTGATCATATCTTGAGTTATAAAAATCTAAATCACAAACCATTTCAATATTTAGAAACTAGACTTCAAGAGCTTTCTATCCATATAAAATAAATCACCTAATTCATTGTGTACGAATTATAGTGGATTTTCAAAGCTACCCCTTATGCAGTTTTTAGACAATTGTAGAGTGTCTAGTAAAGGTTCAAAATCTTTTCTTACAAAATTTGGATTTTGATTTTGTTTAATCCATTAGAAAGTAGACTCAAAGAGCTTTCTAACCATATAAAATTAAAATATTAAAACTTTGTGAATTACTACAGAAAAATAAAATAAGTCCAATATTGGAAAACTTTGTTCTTGTAATACAACTTTCTTAAGTTAATCTATTTCTCAAAGCCAATATTGTCAAAATTGTATTAAGTCCAAAATGAATAACTTCACTTTAAAAAAAACAATTGGACTTTCATTTAAGCTCTAATAAATAATTTTTAAAAGTAGATTTGGTTTAAGAAATATGAAAACAAAGAAAGGTTTGTTTAAGCTTTGAAAATCATATTATTTATTTAGTACCAAAATACAAAACTTAAGAACATGTACTAAATAAATCTTTTTCAAAATCTTGATCAAGCTTATTTAGCTTAATGTTTTGTCATTTAAAAATAAGGATCAATTCAATGCTAATAATTTCATACATTTGATGGTTGTTAGGATTGAATTTCTTTTACATGCTCTATTTTTTTGGTTTCGTGCACTGTTTGAATTGCTAGTTTGTTGAATTGACTTTCCTTTTAATTGATATGATTTTTTTGCTAAATTTTATAGTAAACTTGTTAAAGAATCATGCCTAGCTCAATTCTAGTTCATTCTTCTAAGAAATATCTAGATTTAAATTTTTGTTCAGTTTCCAAAAAATTCCAGATTTAGCTCAAGTTCAGTTCCTCATATTTCTTTTTTTATTCTTTCACTTCCTCTTCAATTCTGGCTCTTCAATTTTGTTTTTCTTATAATTCTTTAATTATTCATCAATTTTCTAGTTAGTGTTCCTATAGTTTCATACAATTTAAATTCAGAATGTTAGCTGGTTGTTACAGTTTTAAAAATTGTAGCTCACATTCGGTTTCCTTATCTTTAGCTTACAATTTGAAATTTCCTTTCTTTAATTGTACTAAATTATTGTTTGTCTTTTAGTTAATTCACTGATAATGCAATTTACAATTCAGTTTTGTACAATTCAATTGACATTAGATTTACATTTTAGTTCAATTTTGTTAAGCATATCAGCTTTATACCTTAGCTACGTTTAGTTAGTCTTTTAAATTTACAATTTTGTGGTTTTAATTTCATTTTAATTTTGTGTCGATATTTCATTCATATTCTGCTTTTTCAATTTTTAGTTTGTTTAGATCAATTTTAAAGAATTTTCTAGGTGTTTCAATAGTTGAAGTTTAGAAGTTAGTTAAATTTAGTTATAGTTAGTTAATTAGGATACATTGTTTTAGTTACTATTTTTGTACTACAAGAATATGAAAGATTAGTGACAGTTTTGTAGCAGTGTTTCACTTACAAACATCACTAGCTTCCATGTTTTAATAAAACTTAAGGCATTTATTATCAAAATACCACTAAATATTCAAATAGCTGCGTTGTTATTTATAAACGCAGCCCAAGACTTGATATTAGCGGCATTTATCGAAAAAAATGCCTTGAGTAATCCTTTCTTATAAATTTGAGTGAATACTAATGGCGTTTTTGGTGTGAAAATGGCTTGAATAACCTAGTTTAAAATTTTGATAAGGAATTAATGAAGGCATTATTTGGCAGATAATACCTTGAATAATCTCCTTATAAAAAAATGTATGTAATTATTGAAGGTATTTTTTGCAAGAAACACCTTTAATAAATCGACGAAAGAATTTCACAATATTATTGAAGGCATTTTTTTCCAAAAATACCTTCAATAAATATGCTATCAAAATTTTAGGATCATACGGATGTTAACCATAAGGTGGTAGGTTCGATTCCTCCCTTTAGCCTTTTATGGGTTTTTGCAAGGATTATTTGTAATGGATTATTCTAAACATTTTCTAGGCAAAAACGCCTTCACCAATCGATTTAAACAATTTTGGAGAGAATATTGAAGACGTTTTTTTAGCAAAAAATGCCCTTAATAATCTATAGGAAAAATATGGAAAGGATTCTTGAATGTGTTTTTGACCGAAAGTGTCTTCAATAATTCAATCAATAAATTTTTAGGGGAATTATTGAAGGCAGTGTTTGTCAAAAATGCCTTCAATAATCCAAAAAAAAGTTGGAACGGATTCTTGAATGCATTTTTGGTCCAAAACGCCTTTCATATTCTACACAATAAATTTTTAGGTGGGATTATTAAAGGCAGTTTTGGTCAAAAATGCCTTCAATAACATTTTGTTAGGAATTATTCAAGGGGTTTCTTGTTGAAAATGCCCTTAACAATCTATAGGAAAAGTATGGAACAGATTCTTAAAGGTATTTTTGGTCGAAAGCATTTTCAATAATCCAATCAATAAATTTTTAGTTGGGATTATTAAAGGCAGTTGTTGTCAAAAATGCCTTCAATAATCCATACAAAAAAGTTGGAACAGATGCTTAAAGGCATTTTTGGCCCAAAACGTCTTTAATATTCCACACTATAAATTTTTAGGTGGGATTAATGAAGGTGGTTTTGGTGAAAAATGCCTTCAATAATATTTTATTAGGGATTATTCAAGGCATTTTCTTGCTAAAAATGCCTTTAGTAATCTCATCAAAAAACCCTTTTTTTATTGTATATATGCAGTCAGTTGTAGGTTTATGTCTAGAAAATATTTGAAGTCAGTTGTAGAATTATGCCCAAAAAACATTTGGTTTATATATGTGATACTACGAATTACATTTTAGAATTTACATTATGAACATTATTGTATTTCAATAAATTGACCACACATCCAAATAATATATTGAGTACACATAGTGTATTCATATAAAAGAAATATATACCAATAATATTAAACTAATAACCCAATCTACAAACTTAAATTATCCATTCAACATGGCATGTCAAAAAGATTATAACAATTTGTTCCTCATATATTTACATTCAACCAACAATGTCTAACCGCTACGTTTATCAATAAATGATAATACATACTCACACCATTCTTTACGAACTTCATCCAGTTCCTCTACCATAAAGCTTTCTTTATTCTCCCACTAAAAAAATCAGAAGTAAATGTTAATAAACGAGAACATAATTTAGCTTTTTTTTAAAAAAAATATAACGACTTTATGAAATTTATACTAACCTTGAATGATGTGATCATAAAATCATATAAAACTATCTCTCCCATAAACCGAAGGATATAATATCCACATTTAGTATTTCTGGGTTGACAAGGTACCTGAAAATTAAATTGAGTGGGTTAAAGAAACATTTATCTACACAAACTCAGCATAAAAGAATAAATTTCACATTTACCGATAATGACAACCATTTTTTCTTTGCCTTCTTCTCGAATGCAAATTTTACCCTAAATTGAAAAGAAAAAATTACTTAATACATAAATAAAATTACTTATAAAGAAACAGAAGATATATAATATAATAACATACAATACCTCTTTATAAAAGTTTAAATTTCGAGGTTAGGCGTTGTCGTTGCATTAGCTGAATTAAGTAAGTAAGGTGTTAAGGATTTGGCATCAATCATAATAAACACCCAATGACAACTACAAAATAATAAGAATGATATACTTAGATTAGGCATCATATCAGATTAGGGTGAGGTTGGAATAATTATTTGTATGAATACAACTTACTACGCATTATAAGGGAGCAAATAATAATCAGTCAATTTTTGCATGCAGTCAATCATATGTTTAGCATGAAAAGCGACTGTGCCACTCTGTTCACTAATGAAATTGGGGTCAACAAATCTAAATTTATGGGTCAATTGTCTCACCTTGAACTTTTTATATAAGAAGCTGCACAATAACAGTCAACAATACTAGTTAGTATTACACTGTAATATAGATTAATACATATTGAGTGTACATATCCGTATTTATAAGCTAACCTCATATAAGCAATAATATCAACAGCTGATAGTTCATCCAGTTCACAAAATTCTTTAACCTCATCCACACCAATGTAAGAAAATGTTGGTTTATCAAATAACTCTTCCTCAGAGTCAATGGTTATGTAGTTTTCTCTGGATAAATGATCAAGCAAATAATTAGATAACTCATCCATGGTAGCCTGAGCAAAGGTCATACTCTAAGTCCCAACATCCTGCTACAATATATAGTGAAATATAAGTATTAAAACTAAATCAATAAATATAATAAACAAATTAATATTAAACTTATCAACAAAATCATACTTCATGGTCGAAAACGGAGGTTGGGTTCTTTGCCTGACTTGCAACAAAAGCTTATCTTATGTGGACGATGCTATCTGAATGGCCTATAGGCATGCTATACTGTATTGCTGGCAACATGGCCTCTAAGGTAGTGAGTCTTTGCTGTTGCTCATTGAGGTGTTCCTCATGGTTATCAAGTCATTGTTGTTGTTGCTCAATGATTGCTTCATATTGTACATTTGTCATACGCAGGGTTTTGGGCTAATTACTAAAAAACTTTGATGGCAACACAAATTTACCAACCCCACGAACTCGACCAGGCTTGTCTTTAGCTCCTAATGCTAAAGGCAATGGATCTTCACCATACTGGGTTACCAATTCATTGGATTTAACTTTGGCAACATAATCATCCTAAAGACAATAATAAGATGGGTTGTAACAACAAATCTACACAAGCTAGTATAGACTCATGCATACAAGCATAATGTCGATCATACATGATATTAAACAAGCAATTATACATACAATCCTTTTAGCCATTTTTTCAATTACTTCATCTGTAAAGGATCCATCATTCCATAGATGTCTATGTTTCTAGACATCCTATCTAGAAACTTCAGTGCCAAAGCTTGTTGATTCCTATTAAATTACCGTAATATAAGAATCAGCATGTATGAAATGAATGTTCATAAATATTCATTAATGAGTATAAAACAAGTTTGCGAATACTTACAAGCTCATACTTCATAGTTTCATATCCTTTTCTCACTGTCCGATAACGATATTTTTGTTTGGCCCAAATGTTCAATTGTTTTTCTTTGATTTTCTACAAAAAAAAAAAAAGCAATTACGTCAATCACATGTGAAGATATTGAATATATTGCATACAATCTTATAAACAATTTTTTTGGTAATGGGTTTGTATATTAAGAAATCTTCTGATAGCCAATGAACAAAATTTCTTCAATCTTCAACATTTATTACATCTGCATATGATGTAGGTGAAACAACCAATACATCACCTTGATCAGTGAACGATAAAACAAACTGGGTTGTCAATCTACTTTTAAAGTCTTTAAATGCTTTCCCAGCAGATTGCAATCCAATCTTTTTACATTCAATTGGGATGTCAAATAATTCCTATATAATTTAACATAATTAATATGAACACATTGAATTTCAAATAAATGATCATTTAACAAATTTTAGGAAATAGTTGAATAAATATACCACAACAACTACTATGTATCATTCTTCAGATCATCAAGAACTCATCGCCAATTATGTTATTAAAATGCTACTATGGACGACGACACCAATATGAGTAGCCAACTTGGTAGCTCCTTCAGACATAGGCTCCTTACTTTGATTGAAGTCAACGTGAATTTTTGTGTCACTTACTTTAATTTGATTATTTTGTCCCGTTCTTTTTCTTTTTTGGCCTATAGGTGTGTCTTGTGCAAGTTCAGTAGAAGGAGATTTATGTTGTTTGGAGTCCATAATACTTGCAATTTTGATCATAATTATACGAAATACACTAAAATGATCGTCTAAATTTAACATTGTACGTAATTAAATACAACTAATACCATACTACGTATAAAAACACCATCAGCAAACCAATCAGTAATAATTACATACAACCAACATCATACTACGTACAAAAACACCATTCAGTAAACCAATCAGCAATGGGTTCAAAAAACACCATTCAACAAACCAATCAGCAATGTGTTCGAAAAACACCATTCATCAAACCAATCAACAATGTGTTCATAAAAACCATTCAGAAAACCATTGAGAAACACCATTTAGCAAACCATATAGCAAATGATTCAGCAATGTTTTCATAAACACCATTTAGCAAACCAATCAACAATGTGTTCAGAAACATTCAGCAAATCATTCAGCAAACCATATAGTAAAGCATTTAGCAAACCATGCAGCATACAATTCAGCATACCAATATCATACAATACCATTCAGCATAACGATGTCACACATTACCATTCAACAGACTACAATATTTAAAGAAAATTGTACAAAAATGCCTTTACATACAATGAAAGGTGCTTCGACGACTATGGTTATGGTGAAATGAATAAAAATATGAGAAGCGATTGTAAATAGTAAGGAATCGAAAAAAATAACTCTACGAATAATATAAATAATACAATAAATAAAAAAATAAAGACATATCGCTAAATAGAGATATGTGTGTCATTGAGTTGTTAAAGGTCGGTGGCGACGATAGAGATAAAGAAACCTAAAGTCTAATAGAAATGAGTTTATGGGTTTGGTCTAATGAAACTTAATCATTCTCTGTACTAATAGTTTGTGATTTCGATGTTCAAGATAGGGGAATAAATGTAAAAATTATAAGTGAAGGTGTTTTTCTGAAAAAAAAAATGTCTTCAATAAGCATCTTAAAATTATTGAAGGCATTTTATACTAAAACACGCTTTTAATAATCCCAAACAACTTTTCATAGACAATTATTGAAGGCGTTTCCCTTAAAAAAATACCTTCAATAATTCTATTACAATTTATTAGTGAAGGCATATGATGAGAAAAATGCCTTCAATAAATTCCTTCAAAAATTTAAATGAATTAGTGAAGGCATTTTCTTAGAATAAACACCTTCAATAACTATCTAAAAATTTTAGTAGTGGAATATTGAAGGTATTTTCTACTAGAAGGCACCTTTAATAATCCGAAACAATTTACAAAAATTATTGAAGGCGTATAATGCAAAAAATGCCTTCAATAAATTCTTTCAAAAATTTAAATGAATTAGTGAAGGCATTTTCTTGGAATAAACACCTTCAATAACTGTCTAAAAATTTTAGTAGTGGGAAGCTATTTTCTACTAGAAGACGCCTTTAATAATCTCAAATAATTTATAAAAAAAAATTATTAAAGGCATATAATGCAAAAAATACCTTTAATAAATTATTTTAAAAATTCAAACAAATTAGTGAAAGCATTTTCTTAGAATAAACGCCTTCAATAACTATCTAAAAATTTTAGTAGTGAAATATTGAAGGCATTTTCTACTAGAAAATGCCTTTAATAATCTAAAATAATTTATAAAAAAAATTTATTGAAGGCGTATAATGCAAAAAATGCCTTCAATAAATTCCTTCAAAAATTTAGATGAATTAGTGAAAGCATTTTTTTAGAATAAATGCCTTCAATAACTGTCTAAAAATTTTAGTTATGGAACATTGAAGGTATTTTTTACTAGAAGATGCCTTTAATAATCCCAAACAATTTATAAAAGAAAATTATTAAAGATGTTTTACATCAGCAAACGCCTTCAATAATTCTACAAAAATTATTGCAGGCTTATTATACAAAAACACCTTCAATAAATACACCATAAAAATTAGAGGAAATTAGTGAAGGCGTTTTTCAGGCATAAACACCTTTACTAATCGCTAAAAATTTTATTACGACAACATTGAAGGTGCATATAATATAGCTTCAAAATATTTAAGAAAAAAATTATTGAAGGCATTTTTATAAGTAAACGCCTTCGATAATCCAGTCCAATTGAATTGTCTCCAAACTTAGTGCATCCAATCACCAACTTTAAGCTTTATCTTCATTATTGTACTGTTTCTCTTTCTAGACCAATTACAATTTACTTTCCCTTTCCTTCAACTTTTAGTATTCGAGCTTTATCTTTTAGAACTCTATTTTGATTATTCATTAGTTATTTACTTTAGCATTTGCTTCATTTTACTATTCATTCACCTGTTGCTATTTGCGATATTCTTTTTGGTTTAAAAATTTTCTCCAAAACCCACCTTCTTGAAATACTCATTCGGAACCCATCATCCACTTCCCTTTCCCTTTCATTTTCTTTTTTTTTTAGGTTTCCTCTGAACTTGTTTTACCATATTTCAACCCCAACTACAAATACTCTAGGGTACTGTTTATGTTAGTAGCAGCGTTTTAAATGCTTAATATTAGCTAGTTGAGAAAATACTTGACAACAAGGAGTTTTGGTCTTCTGTAAGTATTGATCTTGTTATTATATTTTGTTTAAAACATAGTAAACTTAATTATTTTACATGTTTGTTTTCATATAAATTATTTATATACATTTGGTCTGATAATGTAGCAAGTACTAAATGGATAAGAGTTGGATGCAAAAGTTAAGATTAAGTCAAGAGTACAAAGATGGAGTGGAAAATTTTCTTAATTTTGCATTTAAGAATGCAAGTAAAGATAATATGATATTATGCCCATGTGTGAAGTGTGCTAATATCGATTGGCAAACGCATGAAGTTATTTTCAAACATTTAATTTATATTAGATTTGTCTCGAGATATGTTAATTGGTATTTTCATGAAGAGTTTGTACCGTCAAGGTCTTCCACTAGAGTTCTTTTAATTTCAAGGGTTTTCCAACACCAACATGATCCCTTTTTAGTAGATGACATTAAAGGCATGTTGCGAGATACATTTAACATTCATAACATACATTTTTGTAATCCATCTCCCCAAAATGATGGATTTAATCAGTCCAATATTGAAATGAATGAATTTAGTGAACCTGGGATAAGTGTAGGTAACCAACAACCTAGAGGAGAAGCATCAAAATTTTATAAGTTGCTTGAGGATATGAATGAAAAACTTTATGAGGGATCGAAGTATTAAAGGTTATCTTTCTGTGTTCATCTTTTTCACTTGAAATGCTTATATGATAGGCGAAAAACTCTTTGATTTTATTATTAGAGTTTATGAAAGAAATGTTTCATTGTGCAAAAATCTATGTATCTTGTAAGAAATTAAAAAAGATGATCAAGGATTTGGGTCTTAGATATGAGAAAATTCATAGTTGTCCTAATAATTGCATGTTGTTTTGGGGTGATAGAACAAATCAAAAATTTTTTCATTTGTATGATATTTCTCGTTAGGTGGACAAAAACCTCGATGAAAGGTTGAATGAGGATGGTGATGAGGTCTATGTAAAAAAAAAAACCTGTTAAAGTTTTACGCTATTTTTCATTAATACCAAGACTTCAACAACTCTTCATGTCTTCAAAAACTACAGATTCAATAAGGTGGCATTATGAGAAGCGAACAGATGATGGATTATTAAGGCATCTTACAAATTCTTTGGCATAAAATTCATTTCATTCTAGGTTTTCAGACTTTGCATCTAATCTTCAAAATGTTATGCTTGGACTAGCATATGATGGATTCAACCCATTTAAAATGAAGAGTACTTCTTATAATACTTGGCTAATTGTATTGATTCCTTACAATTTACCACCATAGATTGCTATGAAGCAACAGTCATTTATATTGTCTATAATAATTCTAGGGGAAAAAGGTCTGGGTAATGATATAGACATTTACTTACAACTTCTTATTACAAAGTTAAAGCAATTATGGGAAGAAGTTGAAACCTATGATGCATCAAAAAAAGAAAACTTCAATATGCGTGCTGTTTTATTATGGACTACCATTGATTTTCTTGCTTATGCAATTTTATCTAGTCAGAGTACAAAAGGTCGTTATGATTGTCAATGTTGTGCTATACAGACATGTTCGAAATGGTTACCTAATGATAGAAAGTTCTGTTATATGGGACATCGTCAATGGTTAGATGATAATCATCGATTTAGATTTCAAAAATATCTCTTTGATAAAAGTGAAAAGTTGAGGAGATTACCTTTACCAATTAGTGGGTTTAATATATTGTCAAAGTTAAAAGATATCAGTTTCACTTATAAAAAATGACTCCATAAAAAAAAAGAGTGAGGGACATCTTTGAAAGTGTTTGGCCTTAGATAACACAAGTTGGTGATACTGATACTCAAGTTAGTGATCTTGATGTTCAAAGTGATGAAGAGGATGATGAAAAAAATGATCCCAATGAGCCTGAGTTGTGAAAAAAAAGAAGTATCCTTTTTTAGTTACCTTATTGAAAATATAATTTATTACGTCATAACCTTGATTTGATGCACATAGAGAAGAATATTTACGAAAATTTTATTGGGATAATTGTCAATGCGAATAGAAGATCAAAAGATGACTTAAAGAGTTAGCTTGACCTAGTTGATATGGGGATTCACCTTGACCTTCATCCGAAGTTGCTTCCTAATTAATAGCAAATATCAATTGCCTCATATCAGTTTTAAGATTTCTAAAGCTGAAAAAGATGAGTTTTGCAAGGTTTTGAAAAATGTTAAAGTTTCAGATGGCTATGCGTCAAATATATCAAGATGTGTGAATCTGAATGAACGAAAACTTTCTTTATTAAAGTCATATGATTATCACATTTTGGTGCAAGACTTACTTCCAATTGCTTTACGTTCATTAATGTCAAAGCAAGTCACTTTTGTAGTAATTGAATTGAATAACATATTTAAATCTCTATGTAGAAAATGTATGAATGTGGAAGAGCTTGACAAATTCAAGATTGAGCCATGATTACTTTATGCCATTTAGAGAAGATTTTCCCTTCAAACTTTTTCACTATTATGATGCATTTGATTATCCAACTTTCATATGAAGCAAAAGTCAGTGGGCCAATTTATTATCGACAGATGTATCTTATCAAAAGTTATTATTTGTTAATAAATTGATTAGGTTGTTATTGATAATCATGCCACTCTAGTTAAAAAGATATATGACTAATGTTTTATACGATAGGTTTTTGGGGAGGTTAAAGTCTTATTGTCACAACAAACGCTATCCGAAAGATTCTATTACTGAAGGATATTTAATAGAAGAGTGTATCACATTTTGTTCTCATTATTTGGAAGATGTTAAAATAAGATTTAATAGATCATTGAGAAATGTTGGTATACAGCATACTGACTTTGCGTATAATTATCTTTTTGAAAGTTTTGGACAAACAATAGGCAAAGCTGAAATGGTGGAGTTAGATGATAAATCATGGGCACAAGCACATTGATATGTTCTTTTCCATCATGACTTAAATTGAATCATTTCACACGTAAGTTTTTTAGTAAAGAAATTATTCATTGAAATTATTCATTCTATTAAGCATAATTTTTTGTATTTTTTTCATTTTTAATACTTTATCATGATGTTTTGTAGTAAGTATAGAAATAATTTGAGAGTTTCTGCACATTATAGACGATCAAACCCTTGAGAGCTTAATAAGTTGTTTGTTGAAAACTTTTATGAATGGTTAAGAGCAACTGTAAGTAATGCCATACTTTCCATTATGAGAAATCTACATAGAATGCTTACGGTATAACTAACATTAATAACATATATATTTATTCCACCTTTATAGGTTTGTAGTGGAAGGCTTGTTACTGAAAAGGTGAAGTGTCTTTCATAATGTCCAAATAGGATTGTGAAATGATACAAAGTTTTCATCATCAATGGATTTAGATTTCACATTAAATCCCATGAGAGATTTAAAAGTACATAAAATTCAAGAGTTGTTGTTACTTTATCAACTACTAGCTATGCAAGTACTAGGGACACAAACCCTTTAGAGGGAAATATTGACTATTATGGCAAGATTAATGACATCATTGAGTTAGATTATTATAGCAAGTGGAAAGTTGTCTTATTTTACTGTGATTAGGCTGATGTGAATAGTGTGAAGGGTATTAAGAAATATCAGTATGGATTTACACTTGTGAATTTTTCTTGATTAATTCACATTGGACAACAGCTTATCGATGAACCTTATGTCTTTTCATCTTAATTCAAGCAAGTTTTTTATTTTGAAGATCCCAAAGAATTAGGTTGGTTTGTTGTTCTTCGAAACACACCTAGAGACTTATTTGATATGAGGTTACATACCAGAGATGATGTTAAACATGGAACTAAATGTCATCATTTTCCTGAACAAAACTTGGATGAAAATATCTCCAGTACCTACGCTCAGTGGGTCCGCGAAGATGCTACTGAAGATATTTATGAATAATGATGGATCATCTATATTTTGTAATTTGAGTGTTTAAGGCATATTGTAGTAAATGCTTGTATGTAATTAATGTCACATTCATTATTATATATTTATTGTATTGTAAATCATACATTATCTTTTGCTTTAATTAAATCGATATGTTCTTTATATATAGTAGGTTATGATTTATAACATATGTTTTTGTATAGGAGATTGAGATGGGTGGTAAAATTGAACGTGTTGAACTATTTCGCTTAACACATATAAAAAAAGATAAATCTTACTTGAATGTCAAAATACAAGAAATTGTGATAATTTATATCATCTATTTTAACATAATGTAAATATTTACTCTTTTTAACATATTATTAATTAATCATTAAACTTGATAGTTGTATATGACTAATTTATAAGAGAAAGCGATAGAGAAAATGGCTGCTGAGGTTGAAGTAGCATTTGATGGTTCTATCAATAGGCAAAAATTAAAAAATTGGATATTCATAGAAGTTGTTGAAAAATAAAGGCATGGACAGTTTCAAGGTTTTGGATTGGGTCCAACACCATCTACCTACTATGGATGTAGCTTCCAGCAATTTACATTCTCAGCAAGTCAGTCTTCACGAGACATTTCGATATTGAGATCGAAGTTACAAACTATGCAATAATGTTTCCAGCAAATGGAAGCAGAAAGAGAACAAGAGCATGCCAAAATTGAAGAAGAATGTGCTAGAATGAAGCAAGAGCATGCAAAATTTTAGCAGTTGCATGATCGATTCGATTATCTTATGAATTTTGTGCAACAACAATTTTCAAGAACTGATCTCAGTGGTCCACCAACTCAGGTTTTATATTTAGCAAATATTTATATTTTTCAATAAAAAAAACTTACTATGAAGTGTTAAAAATTGTAAGGTATTATTCAGTAGGTTCTTGAGCACGCTAGTGACGAAAGTGAAAAAATTCCTTCACCAATTAGCAGCATTCAACATTTATACAATCATCAATTTCACACATTTTAATTTTTTTTGTTAATGTATTAAAAAAATTTGAATGTTATTATACTAATTATTAAACTTTGTGTTAATTACATGTATATTTGAATGTGAATTAAGTTTTTATTAATTTCAGTTTTTGAATTTAAGTTTGTTTTTATTTCATTAACATTTCTTGTTAATGAAAATAATAAATACTAATAGAAATTTTTTATTTAAAAAAAATAAATTTCTTAATTTCACGACATTCGCATTTGAGAATGACGCTAAATGAATAATTTAGTGACATTTGTACCATAAAACATCATTAAAAATAATGGCACTCTTATAAAAAAAAATGCCACCATAATAGCAGCATTTTTTTGATAAACACGTTACTAAATTAGCAATATCTCAAAGTACAAATGCTGCTAAAATAGTAACATTTTTCATATATAAATGCCGCTAAAATAGCGACATTTTCCATATACAAACATCACTAAAATAGCAATGTTTTTCATATACAAAAGCTGTTAATGTAGAGGCATTTCCAAATACAAACGTCGTTAATATAGCAGCGTTTTATAAGAAACATCGCTAAAATAGTGGCATTTTCCATATATAAACGTTACTAAAATAGTGGTGTTTTTCATATACAAACTCCGTTAATATAGCGGTGTTTCCAAATACAAACGCCGTTAATATAGTGTTATTTTATAGGAAATGACATTATTTTCTCCGATGCATGTATAGCTGACACTTTGACTCGCATTTTTTACAAACGCTGCAAATCTTTTCATGGCATTTATAAACGCCACTAAACGTTAAAAAAAACGCCACTAAAAACCTAAACCCTTGTAGTGTTGGTTCAATTTCTACTTGTTATTTTTAGTTTTAGTTTAGCATTACATTTTAATTCATGTTTTGATCATTGCTTCCATTTCATCTACGATTTTTATTCATTTTCTTATTTCACTTAATTTACAAAATTGATACTTTGCACAATTTTATTTTCATAGTTATTTTTATTTCAAGATTACTTTGTGGAAGAACCAACTTTAGAAAGGTAAAGTGATAATTGATATTTAGCTTAAGAAATTCTTTACCTAATTTCTGTGGGACAATATCTTAACTGAAATATCACTATTATTACTTATATGGCCTGTGTACTTGTAGATTGACCCATTGAAACAAGCAAAGTGCATATTTATATAAGGGTGCTTCTAATGTAGCTCAATTTTTACTTTTCACACCCTAATTTTTTTTCAAAATTTGCTCTAAATGAAATTATTTAATTACATTTTTTTACAAGTGTTCGAATATGCATGTAAAGTAAATTTTATAATTTACTAAAAATAAATTTTCAAAAAGTTATATAACTCAGCAAAAATGAATTTTTAAGAAAAATTATTGAAAAGGAAATTTTATTAGAAATTTTTATTATTTAGTGTAATGAAAAAAGTTGTTATTGAAAAATCATAAATTTTAAAATTAATAAAAAAGTTGATGTTACTATTTTGACCTTATAGAAAATATTAAAATTTTTTGAGATCCTAATTAAGTATTTCATTTCTTAATGTTATGAGTGATGATAAAAGAACTATCAAGTCTTATCAACATTTAAAAATTGAAACTCCTAGAAACTGTACAAATAATACTATTGAATACTACATAATTTTGTTAAAATCTAATATGTTAATTGAAAAAATCCATTATGATAAGAAGATGGAGAGACTTTTCCAAAAAGTTTAGTTTGTTAGAACTATTATAAAATTTTAATAATCGATACCAAAAATATATTTATTAAAAAAGAAGTGATGAATTTTAAATTTATAAAAAAATTGCATTAACTATTTTATTTATAATTTATTTAGGATTTCACAAGATTTTATTTTTTTCTAAGGTTAAAATAGTAAAATTAATTTTTTATTAATTTTAAATTTTATAATTTTTTTCAATAATAACTTTTTTATTACACAATTAATAAAAATTTATAATAAAATCTCCTTTTTTGTAATTTTTTTACAATGTTTTCTCTTAACCTCCTAAATTTCTTTTTCGAAAAGTTTTATAATTTACTGGAAATCCATTTCTTGTAAGTTATAAAACTTACTTGAAATTCATTTCTAGTAAGTTATAAAATTTACTAGATATGGATATCCAAAAACTTATAAAAAAGATAATTAAGTAATTTCAATTACAAAAAATAAAAAAAAATGATGTGTAAAGAGAAAAAAAGTGGGATGCATGTAAAAGCTCCCCTGTATAAATTTATTTAAAATAAATCCTACAAAAATTACTATAATGCCAATTCGGTTGTTTGATTAGAAGTTGACATGTGATCAAAGTTACTATATTATCTTTCCTATCATAATTAGCCAAAATTAAAAAGGTTTGTAAACACACCTTACTTTTTGCTCTTCACATCGCACTTTTTTTTATTTTTTTAAATGAAATTACTTAATTACTCTTTTCACAAGTTTTCAGATATCCATATCCAATAAATGTTAAAACTTACCGGAAATGTATTTTCGGTAAGTTTTATAACTTTTTAAAAATTTATTTCTAAAAAGAAAACTCATAAATTTTTTAAAAAAATTACAAAAAAAAGGTTTTATTAAAGATTTTTATTAATTGACGTAATGAAAAATCATTATTGAAAAAATAATAAACTAAAATTAATAAAAATAAGTTGATTTCACCTTTTTGACCTTAAAAAAAGAATAAAATCTTATAAGCCACTAATTAAACATATCATCTCTTGATGTTATAAGAAATTATGAAAGAATTACCAAGTCTGATTAGGATCTGAAAGATGAAACTTTTTGAAAACTATACAAGTAATGCTACTAAATATTGCACAATTTTGTCAAAATCTAATATGCTAACTAGAAAAACCCATCATGATAAGTAGATGAAGAAATTTCTCCAAAAACTTTAGTTTAATTAAAACTATTATAAAATTTTAATAATTGATAAAAAAGTATTTATTAAAAAGAAATAATGAATTTTAAATTTTAAATTTTTAAAAAAATTATATTTACCATTTTATCCTTAGTTTATTTAGGATCTTATAAGAATTTTTTATGGTTAAAATAGTTAAATTAACTTTTTTCATTAATTTTAAAGTTTATAATTTTTCAATAGTAACTTTCATTACACCAATTAATAAAAATTTTTAATAAAACTTCTTTTTTTGTAATTTTTAAAAAAAATTTACTCTCCCACCTTCTAGAAATGGATTTATGAAAAATTTTACCTAAAATATGTATTCAATAAATTATAAAACTTATTGGATCTGGATATCCAAAAATATGTGAAAAAGATAATTAAATAATTTTATTTACAAAAAATTTATAAAAAAATGGGATGTGAAGAGTAAAAAAAAAAAAGATTGTTATTTGCACCCCAACATTTACTCAACATACCACCTTACTTTTAACACCTCATTTTTTACTCATCACACCTCACACCTAAAACATCTATTTACCTAAAACTCAAACACCATATGTTTTCTCTTACACCCAAACCAAAATAGTAAACTCTAGGATTTGAAGCCCCAAATCAAGCCATTTAAAGTTAGAAAGCATAAAATCAAAAGTAAACTATTTGTTATTTTTATTTTTTCATTTGATTTTGTATTTACTTTCATAAAATTTTATGTTAAAATGTTAAAAGGAATGTTTCAAAACTTCTAAAAATTAATTTTTAAAAGTTTTTAAAGGTTTTCCAAATTGGATGTTCAAAAATTCATTTTCAAAAAGTTTTAAAGTCTTTCGATCGTCCATTTCGAAAACTTTTAAGAATTTATGAAATTTTATTTTTGGAAGTTTTGAATTGCACCTTTAACATTAACACGAAACAAAATCAAATGAATTGGCTTGTAACAATAAAAGTCACCTACAATGAATGTTCTTGGGACTAACAAAAGTCACATACAATGAACAGTACTTTGTTGGTCCTAAAAACTATTCATTATAGGTGACTCATCCTTAATCCAGCCTGTAGCAGTTGAAAAAACCCAACCAGATGTCGACTGCACTGGTTTTTCCTGAGCAGCTTTTTTATCCCAACCCTAAACAAAACAAGTCAAGAAAAGTCAGTGCAATCGACATCTGTTTAATAACGAAAGCTGATGCAAGTATTAGAAGCAGTGCTAAACCAGTAATGGGAGCTGTGGCAGAGCACGGAACCAAGACACTAAAGAGGAAACAAACGGAATTGCAAGCTGAGCATGAACTGGGAAAATAAGTCGATAAATCAAGAATTGATCATGAGTAAACAAATAAGGCGATAAATTTGAAGCTACATTGGAGCCAGTAGCTGACAGGGAAGCTGGCTGTAAAGATGCAAATGAGAATGGGGTGCAACGGTTGAAGTTGGCTTGGAAGTTAATTATTAAGCCATTTGTGTCTATGTTGTGCTATCAAGTATTCTGTTATAACAGCCATTAATATATTTTGTCAGCATTTTACAATTTTGTTTTTACTCAATTAAAGCAAATGATGCGATATATATAGGAAATACTATGTAAGAGTCATCATTATGAATGAAATATAGACTTTTTCTCTCTTCTACTCCTCTCTCTTCCTTTTCTTAATTTTATTTTCTTTCCTGGTCTTCCTTCATTCTTCTTAAATCACAGCTAATTTGTGATAGAAAATCACTATCAATAATGGTAAAATGTTATACAAAAAAGACATGCTTAAGGACTACCTAACCATTTTCATTTTACACAAGCCCAAATGGACTAATAGAGAGTATTTTCATAAGTTCCCAAGAAAAATTGCTGCTAGGAGTTGAATAAAGAACTGCTCTACTTCCAGAAATCAATTTTCAATAAATAATTTGCTTTTTCTAAGATTAATTTCTAAAATTTACTGAGCCATTCCAGATATGTATGTCTAGCAACATTTACATTTTTTTGAAAACTCATTTGCGGTAAAACCTATTGGAAGAAGAAAGTTAGGGATGTGAAAGACAAAAAGATAATTGACTAATGAGTATTTAAGTAATTTCATTAAAAGTTAAATTTATAATAAAATTTTGGGGGTGTATTGAGTAGTTTTTGAGGTGTAAATAGTACCCCTCACAAAAAATGGAATGTATTTAGAAGCTCTAAAATTATTATAATGTTCATCTTATCAAAATTACAAAAATATCCCTCTTATTATAAATGGTTAAAATTACTATAATTCTTATCTTACCGTAATTAAAGAAATGCCTTATGATTGCTTCATAAGATGGCATGTTATAAAATTGTTATAATGCACTTATTAAATTACATATTAAATTTTAACATAATATAAAATTAATCACATATTAAATTACTAAAGTACCTTTGTCATTGTTTTATGAAAGTTTAACATGTAACATTTTATGAAAATTACTATAATATTTCTATTAAATTACATATTAAATTAATTACATAAAATGTAACTACATGTTAAATTACTATAATAAAATAAAAATTAAAAAATATATATAATACGATAATTTTAAAAGTAAAAGACACAACAAAAACATTAAATGATTTTTTATTGTTTTAAATATTCTTACAAAAAAATTATAACTTACAACAAATTAAAAGTCATGCATTTAATCAAATGATTAATAAAAATACAATGCTCAAAATATAATATAAAAATTTAACAAAAAACTATAATCTCAATATATGAAATATTATATATATATTAATTTAATATATTTTATAATATTTTTATTTATTTTATTATTTATTATTTTTATATTAAAATAATGATAAATATGTTTAAAATAATAATTATTATAAATAATAATAATAATAATAGTAATAATAATCACAATGAATTATATTATACTGCTAACTTGTATAACTTTAGGCTTTAGGTTCCTATAAAACAAAAAAGTATAAAAAAAGAAAAAAGAACCATCAAGAAATGTTCCTAAATAATAAAAGGGATCATCCCTCCATCATTCATCTAACTTATAACAAATCTCGATTAAATGCGTATTTGTGTGCATTTTCTTTCCTACTAGTTGATTCTATGACAAAATATTAGCAATAATTACAAACCCCTGCCACTTTTCCACGGCTAGACATAATAAACACATGAAACTATAATAATAATAATAATAATAATAATAATAATAATAATGCTGTTACTACAATACAATCACTGAGGATGTCCAACGCAATAATACTCTGACAAATAATATTCAAGACAGTATACTCACACGTCAAAACATACAGAAATGGGCCAAAACGGATGCATTTCATATTCTATACTGTACAAACTGTAATGGGAAAATTTTACTTCTAAACCAATACAAATCAAAGAATTCTGACACAAAGTCATGAACTTGAAACACCAAGGTAAGCAACCAAACAAAATCTCAAAATTAATAAGAAAAACGCTAGTGAAATGCCCCAAATTAAAAGAATGAAATGAATACGAAAACAAAAACAAAAATGCAAAAAAATTTTCATGATACACATGTTACAAGCAGAGGAGATAACGTCATCCCCAGATGGATTGCCTTCATCAGCGCCACAAACTGGAATAGACTCTTTTCAGAGAACCACTTCAGTTTCCACATCTGAGACCCAGCTAACTTCTTTTCCTTCTTACTTGTCACAACCCCCTTTAGCATTTTGTTTGAGGAGCAGGCCTTTGATGCAGTATGGTTCGCAAGAGCTAATGTCACACAATGACTTCCCTTTTCCTCGATAACCTAAAATCAGAAGTCAGATCGGCATTTAATCTTTTCCAGACACTGATAGTAAGCAAATAAAAAAAAAATCAAAATGCAAATTGTGCATATCAAAGGCAGATATAATCCACTTTCTATATAGATTGAAATTAAAAGCCCTAGGGAAAAAAAAAAACAAAAACATAAAAAGAAATTATGCTGAATATCTTGAATGGGCATGAAGAATCCCTCTAAAAGCAAAGGTGACAGCCATGGTATAAAAACTAGAAAGAGATCTCTTCTGCCAAATAACTCTGCCCTGATTCATCTGGGAAACCAATTCATGTCTGTTCACAAACACAAGGTCCTCAGCATGGTCCCTTACCTAATTCATGTCTAATTTCTAGTCCTAGTATGGAAGGAAAGTGTACATTATTAGATCATAATAATCGACTTCAGTAAAATTAACATATGCAGACATTGCATATGATGTTTAGAAAAAAAAATTCTGTTTTGAGGAGTTATTTTCTTTTTAGTGTAGTACCAATCTCTTTAGACATAACTCTCTGCGCATACCTGATGTTAGATTTGCTAACTCTTAGGAATCTTTATTATGAAGCTATCTTTTAAGATAATTTTTGCCAGAGCATTTGATAACATCCAATACTAAAGAAGCAAGAAACAAGATGCCAATTTACGTAAAAGGCCAAGAAAAGCATGAGATTTGCCTTGTTATGAGCCAAGTAGAGGGGCCATAATAAGACTTAACATGAAAGCAAAGATAACACAAGCTACAACACCTGCCTGATGCAGCATAAGAGAAATTTTTGGGTTGCTAATCAAACGCATAAACTCTAGTGTCAGCTCAACCAACTTTGAGAAGAAAGCATCGGAAAAAGGACATGAAAAAAAGGAAGGTGCCAATAAAAGCAAGGTTACAATTATCATTCTTTTTCCAAAACGGCAAAAATAAAGGTATTAACAAATAATGAATAGTTTCAGTTTATTTCACTTTTTTACACCAAAATGGAAAATAGCCAACTGTCCAATTTAGCTATCAGTAAGGGTTCAAAGCGCAATTAGTGCAAACAATAAGAGAGGAAAGGGGCATAATCAAGCTTAATGCCAAATCTGTTCCTATAGTACACCAACACAGCAACTAGGTTCAACAATAAACTCCCAAATGAGGCAGAACCATGCTAAAGGCAGAATACTGCAGAACAAAAACACAAGTACTTTTAAAACCTCCTACAAGAGCTTCTATTAAATATATTTCCACGCTCCATGCAAATAAATTGCCTCAAACCTTAACTTCTATGAGTTATTATATAATAGCTCCTGAACTTACAACTTCCACAGAGTTGAAGATGCACAACTGTAAGGAACAACCACAATTTTATCTGTTCACTGATTGCTATGATAACTTACAAGTGGTCAGGTTAACCGATGTACTTTTTTCTATTTGGAGGTCCCTTTAACCATGAGGAACAGCCCTCACAATTTACAAGGTAGGTGATGCGACGCAAAAATATGCTTACTGAAGGATTAAACTATTCAGATATCTGTTTAATTAATTTTATATATTTTATCGATTCAATGCAATTTTAGCATTTAGGGAATGATTGCAACATTTTTAGGTTAAATTAGCACTTGGCAATATTTCATTAGTCTTTAGAAGAAACCTATAAATTGATATTTTCAGTTTTTGGTAGCTTTTGATCATGGATTTTCAAAATTTTGAGATTTCCATTGAGTACAGAGATTTCATCGTAAGTTTCTATCTCTTTACACAATTTACTCAATTTCTATTTAAGTTTCTTGCACTCCAATTTTCCCTCTATTTCTGTCTGATCCCTTTTTCTTCTCCTTTCCCCTCCCCAACCTGCATAAGGAGGGAACAAGGAAGAAGAAAGTAGAGAAAAGATTGAAATTAGCAGAAGAAGGGAAGAATTAAAAGAAACTTAAGGAGCACTAGACTAAAGTGCAGAAGGAAAGGCAAGCAAGAGGGAAAAATCTCAATAATCCCTACCAGAAAGAGAAAATGACATAGGTTCTATAAAACCATAAAATAAGGATGAAATATAACCCTAAATGGTGTAATAACTCTCTAAATGCTAAAAATTACAAATTCCCCCCTAAAAATATATGATGTGTTCCCCACTCATTCTCCCTAATTGATGCATACAAAGGAGGGGACGGTGAGACAAAGAAAGAATGGAGATAAAATCAGGCAAAAGGGCAGAAACACCCTTGAAATATATATAAAGTAATTTCTAGATACTTTAATTTCAATAAAAATGATCTTATCCCACATCAATCTTCCTAATTGATGCAAACCAAGGGCGGTGAAGGACAGACAGAGAGATGGAGAAAAAATTAGACAAAAAGAAAAGAAAAAGACAAACTTAGAGGAAAATAGAAGAAACAAGGAGAGGAACCAAAAAACCCCAAGGGGAAAAGGGAAAAATTTCATTACTCAATTCTCAATATTCAGTTCATAGAATCCCAATAACCTCATCGCTCCTAGAAATTGAAATAATATAGGCACATAGGCTGCTAACTATACCCTAACATAAACATAAAATACTAAGTCTATTGAATGCCCAAAAATATTCCTTAAATACTAAAAATTAAAACCGGATTAAAAAAACTATACAAAATTAATAAAAACAAATCTCTATATAATTTAGTCCTTCAATAAGCATGACCATATCCCGCATCATCTAAATTCTTATGCCTCTTTCTTATAATAAAGTTCTTGATCCCATGAATCTAGAAAACAAAAAAACAAATAAATTAATTAATTAATTAAATAAAATAAAAAGCAAAGAACCTATCTTTAAAACTATAATAGCAAAAAAAAAAAAAAGATCTGAAGATATTGCATATAAACCTATGAATAAGAATTATAAATGGCTTAACATGGTAAACAATAAGGACCTCTTCATGAACATCTAATATGAGCAAACATTATTCTGATGAGAATCTAACAAGTATAAACTGAGATATATGATCATCTCCTGCAATAATGACTACTACAGCAACAAATGATTCTATTAGCAAAATAATATATTAGTTAAAGAATGCAAGATAAGAAAACTCAAATCATTACCATCTCAGATACATCTGTGATGTTGCAGCATGAATCGAGTGAGAAATATGGAGGGGAGCATGCATCATTTAGGAGAGAGTTGAACTGAATAATGTCTTCAACACACACAAGCACATGTCCTCCAATAAGAAACAGTGATCTTGAAAGCCATGATTCCTCTGTCCAGTTTTCACATAAAAGAAGGTTAAGCATAACCAAGTTCAAGGTCTATGCGTCTATGCTTCAGCATCCGCATGCAAGTGAGAGTGCAAGAAAGAAAGATGTGAATTGGTAAAAGTCAGGTGTTGTCATATTCCCAAAGTGAGAACATGAACTACTAAATATAATCATACAACAACCTTTCTCTTCTGAATGCATGCATACAGAAGAATAAAGGCATCAGCATCCACAACCATGATAGTACAAGCAAATTAATGATATTTGTGCAGACATAATCAAAACATATTCTAACATTGCAAACTAGCAACATACTTTCTCACTAATTGAAGGGATTTTACTTTTAGCCCTGAGAAAAGGTAAAGCATGACATGCCCTACAAACTAGTCAAGAATTCTGGACAAACAAACATGCAAACACATACTCTGGAACAAACAATATCATTGGCAAACACAACCTATCTTCGCACCCTTTTAAACATACCTACAAGCACACATGGCCAATAAATTGTACACTAAATGGAAGTTGCGTTATTACAGAAATCGACGACAATTGAATGACATGTTCCTCCTCTTGACATTTATTAACAAACACTAAGTCAATCTATCCATTCATCTACACTTTCAACTTAAGAGGTCCATTCTCAACATTATCTTAAAGAATATATAAAAATAATAACAAACATTTTGGCACGAGCCATACCTGGTTGACACATGACATGAAAGTGAAAGATTCAGATCCAACAGGGTGAATGACAAGATATATATTCCAAATTTATCAGGAATTGAAAGAACAAAATTTTCAAAGGCAATCGCATATCAAAACTGACTTTAAATTACGTTGCTACTTGTTTTTCTACCTTTCATAATTTTCATTAGTTACATTATTTCGCCTGAATCATATCCCACCGTCCCCATTCCATGCAAAATTATAGGAAATATGCTAGAGATGACAAGCATATTAAATACAATAAATCATAAACAAGCTGAAATTCAGTGAACAATACCTTTATTGCCACCTTCCTTAAAAAGTACCATGGAATGTTGGAACATGCTTAATTTTAAACCTCCGCATATTTGATTCTCAAATAACTCAGCCTGAACCTGCTCCAAACTGCCATTTAAATTTCCAAAACCTCAATCTATCATGAGAAAGAAAACAATGGCAGTTATTAAATTCAAAACTAATCATTATTATACTCCTCATCCCAATTGATGTATGATTGTTGATCTAGAGTGGTTTTAGAAGCAAGGTACATAACTTAACCACATTCACCAAGACATTGGGAGAAAAAAGAAATGAACAGAAAGAGATAAAGAAACCAAAACTAATTTGAAATTCATTTTACGATGTTCCAAAAAGGTATTTAGATTACATAAACGCATAGAGAGAAATACACATGATATGTTAAATGGTAGGTTTCATGGTTAAGTGAAAGAGTATTGAAATCACCTCCTTAAAGAGCATTTATCACTTGGTGCACATGAATCAGAAACTTTCACCGTGTGAAGTAATTGAGTTGATTTCTCGATGCTCCTTGTTATGAACAAGTATGATACATTCCCTTCCACGTACAATCTAACCAGCAATAGAAAATAGAGAGTTTCAGAGGAGTGATTAGTTTCTTAACTTCTATTGAAGTATCACAAATCACTAACCTCACAACCTGGAGACTTAGACCAACTAAAACCTCTCTTATATCTTCAACCCTATGGCAACCTAATAAATCCAAGATACTCTCTGCAAAGACATTAAAGTGCACACCATAATGATATTTGACAATCCGCACAAAAAATTTTGTCAAGTAATCAGCACTGGAAAGACAATCAACAAATGCATGCCTCATGCAAAAAACTACTTCATAATCCAACCTGATCCGTCACATGCAACACCAACAAGTAGCACATACAACTTTTGCTCACTGCTCAATACTAGAGCAACTTCTCTGCAGATGGAAAGAAAGCAAGAAAAGAAATTATTTAGAATGCCAAATCCTCAACTTACAAGAAAGACCATGTTAGTGCAGGGTTACGACAAATCATAACCAATAGAAAACGAAACATTCCAAGGACTTTCAGAAATGCCCAATGTCAACATTTATAATTTACTGCAAGCATTCAAGGACTGACGGGATACTACATCTAGCCTAAAACACATATTAGAAAACATGAAGATTTATACCAAAAGGAAAGTAAATTTTTCTTAAAGAAAAATAAATTCATCAAAACCCATCAACAAGGTAAAAGACATACAAAAAAAGAATTTAAGAAATGGTAAATGATTGATACAACTTCACATAAAAAATTTCCTGATTAAAATAATAACACTACTCTCTTGTGAATTGAAACTCATTATCAAAATAGTTTTATTCTATTACTGGTAATGGTATTTTGTATTCTCTAACAAGAGTCTGAAGAAGCCTCATCAAAACAAATTAAAACCTTTTCCTAAATTTTTTTGGAAATACCCACCTTTCTCTGCAATCAGACTGGTCAACTATACAACTGCAACGAATATATTGCCCACAAGTCTCATGAACTCTCAAATCTGCAACATTTTCATTGAAGTAGTCCTCAATAAAATCATTCTTCCCCTCAGATGAGCGTTTAGCGTCAGAATATCTCACAACATTATCAAGTCGAGGTGTTGAAATTGCATTTTTCATGTGATTTTTATCAAAATCTTTCTGATCACTCCCATTTAAAAGGCGCTTCCCTTTCATTTCCTTAATATCAGCCCCACTAGACTCCAGATTACCATTTGATTTTTGTGGCACCTGTTGACAGCTATTCTCTTCCAAAAATGAAATCACTCTTCTTTTTGTTTTCCTGCTACCTTTTCTTTCATCATACCAATCAGCCTCTTGGGTCACAAAAGAAGATATCTCTAGATCATGAGAACCCATATCTAAGTCACTGGACAATTGCAGGGTTTGGTTCGTATTTACAATTTTGGTGGTACTAAAGGTTTGTTCAGTGCATGAATCAATGAAGCAGATGCCGTTTTTGTTCCCATGGGAAATCTTATTTCCTTTTTCACAATAATTATCCTCAAAAAGATATGATGAAGAATGCCCTTCAACACTCCTATTGTGGTATTCCTGGACTGGTAGCCCAACTTCACAGTAATCATCTTCACTGCAGCTAGTATCGCTGTTAGATGATGCCACTGAATAGGACTCCGCAGATAACTGCAGAATTTCTTCCACCAAATTGTGGCGGCGATGCAAAAGGTCCTTCTGATAATGAGGCGGCGATCCAGGGTAAGCAGAGGAAGAATTAGACTCTGTTATATTATCAATTGTATTCAAATGTGATACACTGGCATTTCCAACCATCCTATTCCTTCCTTGGACGGTAAAAATATTGCGATGAGAACTCTCAGCTCGCATGGATCCGCTATTCTTCTCATCATAAAAGTAAGATTTCTGATACTCCTGTTTTAGATCCATTGTCCTCAAGCCTGGTAGAGGGAAACCACCAGTAATACCTAAGGAAAAAATATGATCAAAATATCTGTTGGCATGCACAACAGTAGACGTATCAGCAAAAGAATTGTCAGATTGTAAAACATTCAAGTTACTTTCATCTCTTGAAGCTTCAACAGAGTCTGAAACATATATTGAACTTTCACTAAGAAGCCTTTCGCTTTTCCCCATTTTTTTACAATTTTCTTTCCCAGGAAGTAACACAGTCACATTAAAATTTCCACCATCTGCAAAATTCTCAGAAGCATGATCCATCCATTCCTTGAACTCCCGCAACCATAGAATAGAGCGCTCTTTCTTCAGTTGTTCTACTCTGTTCATAAGATCAACTATTTCAGCTTCATCCTCAGATATGATACTCTCCTCTCTGCTTCGAATTTCATTATCACATGACACAGAATCTAGATCAGAACAAATGTAGGTGCCTTCTTGTTCACTCTCAATACAAGCAAGTCGAGATACTTTTATCTGCAAGATGTTAAAATGATAACCACCTATCAGCACTGATAAACACGGTAAAGTACATGCACAACCAAAATTCATCAAATGCATCCAAAAGACTAACCAGGGTGCCAAAACCATTTCACCAAAAGGAGAGAGGGAGGATGGATGACTGTAAAGTTAAAATAACATACAAATTCGAGAATTGGGAAAACTTTACGCACCCTCTTTTTGTTAATACCCCCCTCTCCTTCAGCATCATCTTTTGCGGGAGTATAGAACCCAAAGCTGGAAAATCGCTTCTGTCTGCTGGCAACAATAATCTTCCTCTTCCAATACTCTCTGGTACTGACTTCCTTGTCATCTAATTTCAACTAATCAGCCATTCAATCGAACATAAGGAGAACAGTATAATTAGCAGGATTACAAGATAAAAACTAAAATTATGAAATGTTTTAGCAAAGGAGCATGACTACAAAATTGAATTCAACAAAAAAAAAATGACATATGCAAACAGATAATAAGACATACATTTTCTGGATGACAGAAGTAGCTGAATACTTGTGCGCGATACCATCGGGCACAACATAGTGGATTCCCTTCAAGCCACAAGCTTTGTAGAGATGGGAGGCCCACAAGGAACTCCAACTCTGAAAAATTGGAAATAATATTGTAGGAAACATCAAGCCCTTCAAGTGACTTCAAATTCTCAATTCCACGCAATGTAGTTAGAGCATTGTTCCTCAAAACAAGTTTAACAACATGACAGGACACCTGCATCTTTCAACAACAATCATATATCAAAAATCAAATTCCTATATCAATACATTTCAGACATAGAGCGTGATACTAAAAATTATTCAAGAGAGTTGTTCACCAAAAAAAAATTCAAATAAATGTCTGATCAGTAAAGGTTTAAACAGAGATATTATGAAATTTCCATTAGACCTTAGCTACCTTAAAAGTCCGTTTTCTTTCATGCAGGGCTCATTCGTTTAATAAGTAAAATAGGTAAGAAAGAATAGTGTAAGGAAAGAACAAGGAGAGGCATAACCAAAGTACTCAAAGAGTACACAAGAAAACAAACAATGAACAAACATTTTAAAAAATCCAAAACAAAGTCAATAAGCTACAAGGACCAGATTAGAGTGTTTTCCTCTATTTAGAACCATGTAACTTGAGTCAGATCAGTAAGAGCAAGATCCCTCTTTATACTTTCCTCCCTCATCTTATTTTGTCTTTCTTCCTTCTAACATGGGCAACACATTCTAACAGAATCACTCTTAGGCCTTTGTCTCATATGTTCAAACCATCCTAGATGTGTCCATTATTTTATTCTCAATTGGTGCTACCCTCAGTCCTAACCTTTTCAAAAATGCATCTACTTCTAAACTATATTTTCTCATATACACACGTCCATCTCAATAGCCTCAATGCAGCAACCATCATTTTCCGAATAAACTGGAATTTAACCACTCAATGTTTAGGACCACACTGTTTGAATCCTATCAGTAGCATCTCCATAAATGCTTACCATCTTTGTTTATGATTAAGCCAAGATACTGAATCGATTTATATTACATAACAAGGCTCTGTTTGCTTGTTAGCATTGTAAGTAGTTACTTGCACGCTGCTATTGGTTATTGCCTTCCAAAGTGTTGAAATAAAATTAAAGCAAATGGGTAAAAAACAAAATCATAAAAATAAATTACTAAAATGTAATATAACATAAAAAGTATTCATTTTGTTATATACATATTTTTCACTTTTATTTTTAATTCTTAAGAAATATTTTTAGCTTTTGTATCCAAACTCGTTTTTATGGTTTTAAAAAGTAATATAACATAAAAAGTATTCATTTTGTTATATACATATTTTTCACTTTTATTTTTAATTCTTAAGAAATATTTTTAGCTTTTGTATCCAAACTTGTTTTTGTGGTTTCTTTTAAACCAAATCTGATGACTAAATAGTCTAAATGGGGTTAGAGCTGACAATGGATAGGGAAAAGAGAGATGTGGGAAGATGATGATAGTAGTTAATGGCCTTAGAGATAGCAAATCCTTATGGCATTGCTTGAAAGGTCAGAATTTCACTTGATTCTTTCCACTTCCTTGATGTGGTGTTGTGTGTGATTTCTTTCAATCTGGGCCTGCAGGAGATATCTTGCAGGGGAGACTTAGCAAAATTCTTACTTTGTTGGTTTTATCATGATTTTTTTTTTATTCGTCTTGGTTTTATTGTGGTTCATGGGAGTTCCTTGAGTTTTTGGATTTTTGGAGGTTTTCTCAGTTTTTTTTTTTTTTTTTTTTTTTGTTGTTAATGGTTGGACTATGTATTTTTGAGTGGTGCGATTTCAGTTGCTATCATTTCTTTTTTATATTGTATCCGCCAGGTGCTTTCTTAGTGCTCTTGTTTTTCTAACCTGTGGGTTGGAATTTTGCAACCTTTTGGTTGATATAACACACTATTTTGGCTGAACCAAAAAAAAAAAAAAACTAGTGACTAAATGCTACCTAAGAAAATTCCAAAAGGTAAGCATCTTTCAATCTATTTCCCTCCATCTTGGAAAAGTGAGCAGAAAGTTTTCAGCTTGTGAACAAATAATGTAAGATTGTAAGAATGTGAAAGGTAACCACCCATGCCATATGGAGTATCAATAAAAATAAGCTGCATAATAGCTGTAAATTGATACTTATATCAAAAGTAACATATTGACAAAGAAAGAGAGTATCAAATCTTTGCTAGTATTGAAACTTTCCTGAGTTTCAAGTACTTGCTTGCTAATATTGCAGCACTCAACATTTAAAATTCTTATTATACTAAATAACAAATGACCGCTTAAAAAAATTCATGCCTAGAGTTAAAAACTACTAAAAAACTCAGCTAAACCAGTAAGAAACAGATGGTTTATTAGCATTGAACTCTAACATCGGTTCAAACAAAAAGCTTCATGTTTTTTGGTTAAAAGGTCAAAATGGAAAAGCTGTTGCTGTGAGGAGATGCTTAGGAGAGGCCAATGCGGAGTTTATGAGAAGCTACAAGAAAGCCAACAAGTGAGCAGTAGATGAGGAGAACAAAACAATTCAAGGGTAGCGACTGGACTGGAATTTGGAGATTTCAAACGTTTTGTTTAAAAATTGAAGAAGATAATAAGGTCACAATAGTCATTTCAAACTAAAACAAAAATTAAACATTTCCTACTCCCTCTTTTCCCCTGATTCAGAGTATTGTAAAAAGGGGCATTTGAAGGAAAACAACATGGTACTCAGGATCCTTCCCTATCATTTATTTTAATTGAAATGGTAGCCAAACAATGGAAGGGTTTCCTACTTTGCCACCTTTGCTATCCTTTCCCCCCTCTCCTCAATCTAAACAGTGTTAAAGTAGAGCTCATTACTTCCCCCATTGAGTTTCTTAATGAGTCAAGCCTAACAAACTTCTGTCATCCATAGATCCACAAACTTTAAAAAACTGTTTTAAGCAAAACAACAACTACTACAATGAAACTCTGACAAAATGCATGTCGAAATACAGGCAATTGCGCAATTACAAACAAAACAAAAAGCGTGACATTAACAAAAATAATCTGCAGAAAACAAGCTAGAGACAATTAAAAATACAATAACCAATATATGCCGCCGTTTAATAATTTTTGAGTATCAAGTCAAAACCAAAAATCAACGATTTAATGAGTAATAATCCCGGTTATTCCTACCTCACTAAATGATGAGACGGATCGCAGTTGATTGAATCCAAGATCCAAGTGCTTCAACTTGGCACATTTCCGAAGATTATCCACCTTTGCAAACTTGTTTCGACTTAAATCAAGGGTTTCAACAGAAGGAAGAAGTTGCAAAGACTCATCCATTAGTAACATGCGATTGCAAGCACACGAAACAAAGGACAACCGGTTCCACTGTGGAGAGCCCTTTATCTCAGCAATTCTACTGGCAAACACATGTCGTAAAGCATCCTACATAATTTGAAAAGGCAAACATAATCTAAATCATTCTGAAGCTTCCATCACTAATTCACCAGTTGTTAATCAAATATAAATTGAGGAAAAGAATTTGTTTAAAGAGCCCATCCGTAATAGCACCAAATTGTCCTATGCAGGAAGAAATGAGGGAATAAAATATTATAATTTATAACAACAAAACCTTAACGAGTGCCGTTAATTCTTCATTTTGTTTGAAAATAAATGCAAAACACTCAATGAAACTCACTGCTGAATTATGGCAAATAATCTTCTCCAAAGTATGCCTCAATTCAAGCAATCCCTTGGCTGCTGAAGTCGACAAATTGCACCCTCTGAGTTCCAGAACCTTCAGTCTTCCAAATGGCAGCAATGAGAGCGGCGTGGGGTCACGCGCAGGCGGTGGCAAGGCAGATACCACCTTAAGAGTCGTTAGCAGCCGTAGTATCCGGCGAAGCTGTTCGAGCGCACGGTGGTCCCCAAGGTCCGAGACGTAGGCACGTAGATAGTCAACTGGAGCTCCCGCTAGAAGTCTCTCGAGCTCCTGCAACGCCTCGAGCCGCGACTGAACGTAGTGGAGGCCCGCCGGGTTGAGCTTCAGAACCTTTGTCCCTTCGATCAAAGGCCCCGCTTGCTCGTCAACGAATTTGACCAGCTTCTCAAGGTAGCGATCCCCTGTGACGATCGCCATTGGCACCAGAATTAGGGTTTTAGAAACAGAAGAAAATCAACCAGCGGCTCATATCAAAGCTCATAAATAAACACATATTCAAGTCCCAGTGTCAAAATATATATATCAAGAAATCAGAATTCTAAAAGGGTCTTTAGATGGGAGAAGGTTAAAAAAAAAAATCCTAGGAAAAGAGAATGGAAAGAAAGTCGAAGGAAATTGATTTGAAGATTGCAAGAGAAGTTTTAAAAGGAAGAAATCGGAGGAAAAGGGAATAGGAGGATTTGTATTATAGGAGAGAGAAAGGAGGTTTAGGGGGCGATTGGGGCCATGGGATGGGCGAGCAAAATGAAAATGATGGTTTCTGTTTTTGTTTTTGGTCTGTTTGGAGTGATGATGTGGGAGTCATTAATTGGATCCAATGATTGGCGCTTGTATGGTGAAATTTGTGTTTATTGGTTTCCGGAGAAATTAGAAAGGAGAATTATGATTTATCATCACAAACACACCTGGCGCACATGCACCCAACGTTGGGATCCGGAATTCCGTTGTTTATCTTAGGTTTCTGCTTCCTCCACAATTCAGGTCTTGCAGTAGTCCGACCCAGATCGGAATAAACAGTTTGTCGGTTCTTGGTAATTGTAGAGATAGAGAGTCGCTGCTACTTTAGTGTTAGTTTTTTTTCAATTATGCTCCTAGGTTGTTGGCATTCTCGTGGAATTGTTGCGAATTTGATTTTTAATTTTCCTTCGCGAAGATTTTTCTCCATTATTTACTCTTGATTTTAATTTAATCAGGAACTAAATTTTTAAAATTTCAATGTAACTAATGTGGGTTGTATTATTCTTTCTCTTTTTGATATATTGTTTTTCTCAGTTAAATTTGTTATTCTATTTTTTTTAATGTTCTTAATTGTTTTGCTACTAATTAGGAGAAGTCGATAGTATAGAATTTGAAAAGAGAATTATGGAGATTTTATGAACTTGGGACACTAATGTAAATGTCTAGACTAAAATAGAGTAATATGTATATGCGTGAGATATGGATAATCATTTTTTTATATTCTTTCTTCTTCATCTTCCTGAGTGTTCACCCTACTTCTCTTCTTATTCTTTTCTTAACTTTATTTTTGTAATCACCTATCCTTGTAGATAATTAAATGTGTTTTTTATCCTTTCTGTATTTTTTTATAAATGGTATCAAAGCTATGTTTGATAAAAGGGCTATAAACAGTCATAATCATAATCAGAGGTTCTTACAATGTGATTTGTGACGAAGCATTGGTTCTTACTCTGACATGACCAAACAGGCTAGCCACCTGTGAGGTTGAGGGAATAGGAAAAACCCAACCTGGCTTCGGCCTAGTCAAAAGGCTCTATGTAAAACTAGCTCTGAGGGACCTTAACAGGCCACCCCGCTTTAAGGGACCAACTATAAATGAAATCAACTAAAGGAGATAACTGTATTTGTAGATCAAACTTATAATCATAGTTTATATATAGATCCTAAGTTTGAATCTAGTAATATATCTGTAAGTCATGCTATTAATAGTTTATTTGATCTTTCTTCTTTTTTTTTCATAAATTATTTGTAAAAATAGATATATTAGAAGATAAAATAGATCTTATTTCAAAAAAAAGTGGACCAAAGACAGATTAAACTTGAACCATCTTCAAACTTTGGACCTATTTTTTATAGAAATATTATAATGACTAATGATAAACCCTCATATTCCTCCGCAAAAAGACAAGCAAAAACTCTTGGACTTTGAATCTTATAAATATTTAATTGAAAATTTTAAAATAAAAATGGATAAAACTGAAGGTTCGAAACAACGGATTGAGTATTTGAAAATTATAGAAAACCTTTATGAAGAACATAAAAGAATTTTTCAAAAATATAATTATCATTATATGCTTAACTACGACATAACCAGTGTTAGTAGTGAAGACGAACAAGAATTTATTGAAGATAATTTTTAATTCTTGCTACTAATCCAGTAGTTAAGAATAAAGCAGATTCCTTAGATGAAATCACATCTGAAGAAACTTATAGTTTTGAAGATCAACCAGATTCAGAATCTCAAAATCCTCAACCTTATATAGAGGATAGAGGAAAAAAAAATTTTCAGAAGTATTTAATCCAGATACTGATGATTTACTTTGATTTTCAGATTACTTGAATTTTTTTAAAATTTTAGAATAGAAAAAACCTCACCTAAAAAAGGATGATATTAAGCAAACATCAGAAACTGGCCAAACAAATCAGATAAAAGCATAGGTTCTTGTAATTGATTCGTTAAACAAACAAATAGTTGCTCAAGGTGGAACTTATTTAGATTTATCTCATATTCCTCTCAAAGACTATGGAAAAGTCATAGATGATTGGGCGCAATCAATGTTTATTGTAGTAACAGCCTATAAAGATTCTTAAAATAAAGAATGATTTCTTAATTATTTTTATGGCACCGGCAAGGAGATGTTCTACAATTCCTTAAAAAATGGAAAAATACTTCTCAAGGTGAAACCCAAAAGTCTGCTCTTCTAGCTACAGGTAATATTCCTCAACTTTTAAAAGATTTAACACAAATCTTAAAAAATGAGTTTTGTGGGAGTACAGGAACTTTGGATCTTAATTAAGAAGCTCAATATTTTTTATCTAAATTAAAATTATGTGATATTAGAAATTTAGATGATTTTTGTAAAAGATATATTTTAGAATATCAAAAATTGGATGAAGAACATTCAAAATTTTGCTTAAATCAATTTTTTCTCAAACTTTTCTCACCATGGGATGAACTTTGTTCTCAAAACTATAACACTTATTTAGAATTAAAACTTAAAACATCTAATGCTGCAAATCCCAGCATAAAATTATATGATATTTTAGGTTGCCGTATTAAATATGTATAAAGTCAGATTACAGAATATTGCCTCAAGCAGAAGGCTGACAAACAGGTAAAATCTAAGCTTAGTTATAAGCAGTGTACTAAGATTTTAGAAAATGATTTAGAATTTGGTTGCAATAAACAACCAAAAAGACATTATCGTTTTAAAAAGAAAAAATATTTTTGGACAAAATAGAAACCAGAAAAATTTGATAAATCTAGAAAGCCTAAAAAAGGCAAATTTGTTGTCAAAAAGAAGAAAAAATCTTTTAAACAAACTTGTAAATGTTTTTATCTGTGATCAAGAAAGTCATTTTGCAAATAACTGCCCTAACAAAGGGAAAAGTGTTAGAAAAATAATAAAAAAGCTTGAAGAAAATACTCTTTAAATTTTATTTGCAAAAGACTTATCAGATGAAGAAATATTTTATGAAGTTTTTTCTGAAACTAATGACGAATCATCTGATAGTGATTCTGACTATATTTTTTATGATAAATACAGAATCTAATCAAGATACTGTATCTGAAACCTCAACAGCTACCAATTCGAGAACTGATGATGGTTTAGTTAAACTCAAGAATGTAATGTGAAAACTCATTATATTCTTGATGACAAAATTAAAGAATTACAACTTGTCAAAAAAGATGAGACTTACAAGACAAATTATTTCAAAATATTTCAACCATGGTATAAACGCCATATTGAAAAAGGAAGTGGTGATATGGTAGCAAATGATTCTAAACAAGGATTAATTGAAATACCTTTGCTTACTAAACAGAAAATAAACCATTTTCTGTAAAAATATCCAAAGGTAAAATATATACATATAGCATTTATTATGATTACTATTAGACCTTTATTTTTAGCTACAAAAGATATTCCAATTATTGATGTATTATTAGATAATAGTTTTGAAAACCCAGTAAATGCTATAATTGGAGAAATTCAATCCAATGTAGCTGCTGAAGTAGTTTTATTTAAAGTAAAACCAAATTATTTTATTTCTATTTTTGATGAACATATTGAAAAATTTTATGTCTTCGTATCAAAATAACCAATTCTAATATTGAAGAAAAATCGCATGATCTTTCAATCAATTGGTCTGCTATTTATGAATTTATAAATACCACTACTACATTTATCAAACAGATAGATCCTCGTATTATTGAAATATTTGAACCAAACTATTTTCATTCAAAAATTAAACCAAAATTTTTAAATCTAGAAGACTTATTTATCTCAATAGGATGGTGTCTAGAAGATATTTCAGAAAATACTTCTAAAAAATAAAAGGTAAATAGTTTAGAATTTTTCTCTTCAAGAGAAAACCTTTATTTTAGAAATCCAAATGCATTAAACAATTTTAATCCGAACCTGGTTTTACCTCTTTCAAATGCTCTTGAAAAATAAGAAGATGATATTAAGAGTATAACTAGTAATCAATTTTTTTATACTCCTTATAGAAATTCTTTTGCAGGATTTCAACGTACAAACGGTATAGGTAATTCACAAATTCCTATTTTTGTAGGTGGTAATCAATCACAACAAACTTATTTTCATTCAGTAAATTCTATTTTAAACTCTACAACTTCTTCTTCTAGAAAACCTCTAGAAGAAATAAAAATGTTACATTTTAAACTTTTTTCTCTTGAAATTATTCATTTTTCTAATAAATCAAAAAATAGAATTTATACTTTTATTCAAGGAGAATTTCATTTTCAAAACTATAAAACATATAGTCTACATATTTTACTCGATATTGGAGCAACAATCTCTAGTTGTCACAGTAACGCTTTGCCTTTAAGTAAATAGCAACCAATGAAGCACCCCATTATTATTGTAGGTATTGATGGTAAGGAAACTATAGTAGGATATAAAGCTAAAAATATTCCTATTTATTTTAATAATGTTAAATTTGTTATTCCAAAAGTACTTTGTTTTCCTAATATGCATGGTGATATTTTATTAGGTAATAATTTTTTGCATACTTATTTACCTTTTTCTATTTCTTCTAATTATGTTACATTAACAATTAATAATTAATCAATTGAAATTCCTCTTTTGCAGGAGCATGATTATATTTGTGATAAGAACTTTCAACCAAAAAATTTAAAAACAAGTATTATTAAATCTATTAATGAAAAACATTGGCTATATAAAATTTTGCAAGAAAACTTCAGTGAACAACCATTGAAGCTTTGGCAAAGAAGCCCAAGATATTGCGAATTAACTCTCATTGATCCAACAAAGATAATCAGAATTAAGCCCATGATCTATACCAAACAAGATATAAATGAATTTGAAGTTCAAATTACAGAGCTATTGGACAAAGGTTTGATAGAACTAACTACAAGCCCTCATTCAAGCCCTGTCTTTATGGTAAGAAACCATTTTGAAATAAAGCGTGGTAAGCCTTATATGGTAATTAACTATAAGAGACTTAATCAAAATCTTGTTTTTTATGGTTATTTTATCCTAAGAAAAGATGTTTTATTAAATTTAGCCAAAATGCTAAATATTTTTCTAAATTTGATTATAAATCTGGATTTTGGTAAATCATGCTTAAAGAAAAATCCAAATAGTTAACAGTTTTTAATGCACCAATAGGACATTACTAATGGACTATTATGCCTTTTGGTCTTTGCAATGCTCATCAAATACTTCAGTATTGAATGGACACTATTTTTAGTAAATATAAACAATTTTGTTGTGTTTATATTGATGATACTCTTATTTTTTCTAATACTCTTGATGAGCACAGGAAACACCTGAACATTATTGCTCAAGATTTATTTTACATTGTATAATTTTAAGTCTTAAAAAGGTAGAATTAAAAAAAATAGAAATTTAATTTTTAGGCCTTAATCTTTCTGCTAACAGTCTTATGTTACAAGATCATATTATCTCGAAGATAAAGGATTTTCAAAAATCCTGAAGAATATTAAACAACTTCAACAATTCTTAGGTATTTTAATTATGGTAGATAATTTTTTAAAAATCTTTCTAAAAAAGAAAGTATTTTACTCAAAAAATTACGAAAAGATGTTGAGTTTACTTGGACCAAAGATGATTCTAATATTATTAAAAAAATAAAATCAGAATTAACTTATATTCCAAAAGTTCATTTACCTAAACAAGGTGATTTACTTATTCTTGAAACTGATGCTAGTGATAAACATTGAGGATGTGTATTAAAGGCAAAAAATCTTCATCAAAAGGATGAATTAATATATGGTTATAATTCTGGTAAGTTTAAACAAAACAAAATAAAATATATTATCTTTGAAAAAGAACTGTTAGCCATAAAAAATAGTGTCAACAAATTTCATATATATTTAGCCTAGAGACATTTGTTATTCGCACCAACAATCAAGTTGTTAGAGATTTTGTTAAGAACAGAAAACTTATAAACAATCCAATAAGGATATGCTGGTATAATATTTTTTGTCAATATAATTTTCAAATAGAATTCATAAATGGTGACAAAAATTTTCTAGCAGATTACCTGAGTCGCCCAAATGGATAGAGGAAAACAAGCATAGTAGCAACCTGGAGAATAGAGAACGAAAAGGAAGAAATTATCTTAGAAAAATTCTTTTTCTTTTTCATCTTCATCTTTTACCCCTTCTTTTCCTAGATCTCTATCTTTTTTCTATAATCCTAATCAAGGATTTCCTAATAATCCTAACCTTGGATTATTTTTGTATCAACCTTATGGCTATACTCTAGGAAACCTACCAATTAGACCACCATACATGCTTTCAAGAATTCAACCAGAGTTTTTTCAGTTTGCTCAAGATCCAATTCAATGGACTCCGATGAGTTATTCATAGATAGTTTCTTTAGCAGAACAATTGCTTTTGGAAACAAAAATCTTTAAGCCAGAGATTAAAGATTTTTACAATCCTGAACTTGAACTACAAGTCTATGATTTATTAAACGCTATTTGGAAATCCCACCTTTCTCGAAACAAAACCCATTTTCAAAAAGGATAACCAATCTAGCTGAATTCTTAGCTAAACAAGCTAAAGAATTTCAAAATTTTAAAAAAGTAGTTTTCGAAAGCCTTCTGTCTACTAATATGCTAAAACAATAGGATATAGATTTCTTCACTTTGGAAGAAAATCTGTATAGTGTTCAAGAAATAAACAATTTCTTGAAACTAGTTGAATATTTTAAAAATCATAATTCTCCAAAGCTAAACAAGCTTAAAAGATTCTTTTATTTGAAAAGGCTGCTTAGCTCCTAACCAAGGATCTATTTCAAAAAATAAAATTTTCAATTATACAAACTACAGAAAACTGTTAGTTGAAAAATTTTTTAAACATTATTTTTCTACTTATCTTTATACAACAGAATTAGGTGATCAAATTCCAAAAATTAAATTTCACCTAAATCACGAACCATTTGATGTAACTAACATCGAGTTTGGTATAGTTGGTCAGGTTCTTATACAAAATTTTTCTTTTGATCTGATCAAAGATTTTTCAACTTTTATTAAACATCATATCCATCGATATGTAAAATATTCAAAACATTTTTACTATATTCATTTTACTAAACTAGTTTTTTAGGTGTATTTCAAATAGAAAGATTTTTTTAGCCATACCAAATTTGGAAAGCTTAAAAATTAGTTTCAGAAAGCCTTTTAGAACCACCTATCGATGCTTTTCAAAATCCAAATGATTTAAACAAAATCATCTCTAAATACACAAATCTTTCCCAATATTAGTTCCAAACAAGAATAGAAATGATGGAGAAAGCCAAATATCTCCTTTATCTTGCAACTAGGACCAACTTTCCAAGAATTACTGCTTGGACAGATGGTTGTCAAATTTTTGTACTTACTTACCGCACTCCACACGAAGATCTAAAGATATAAAGTGAACCAGAAGCAATACAACTTTTGCATCAACTTTCCCAGATGGAAGACATTGATCATCCTCAAGAAATGTTATACCAGTATAAAAAAGGATGAAAAATGTGGAATGAATCTAGATCTGTTTCTCCTTAAAGTTTTAACCTAGAATATGAAGAGTTGCTCAATTTGGAAAATGTAATAGAAGGATAAACAATCTTATAACAAGTATTATTTCAACCAAGAATAAGCCAAGAAAAAGTTGATCCAAGTTGCCAACACTTCAAGACAAAGCTTTTTGGAGCTCAAGACCAGCTGACAAATATCACTGTTGTAGTTAGACAAACATTATTGTAGTAGTCATTGTACAAAAAGCTATCAACAGAGCTATATCTAAAAAGAATATGTTTACATGACTATTATGGGCAGTTTGAAGATAAATTACTGTTCTTATATGACAACTTAATTAATAAATTTAATCAAAGAGAGGGAAGTAATTCAATTGAAATGGTTGAGTGAAATTGCAATTTTAGAATTTAATGATTTTGAAATTTTTCTTGCTTTACTTATTATCTTTAATTTTGCTTTTAAACTTTATTTATCTTTACTCTTAATTTATTTTTCACCTTAATGAAATTTTTTATTATTTGAACAAAATTATATTGACATAATTTTAGTAGTAGATACTTCATTTTGTCTAAAATGTTTTAAGATATTTTCGAGTCTTAAATTCCAGTAGTAAATATAAGTTTTAAATTTAGTTTTGAGAAAACATATTTAAGTTTGGATTTGCTAGTTAAATTTGGGTCTTATTTTTAGCTTTAATTAGCTAATTTGAATTGGTATGGCTTTTTAACCCAAACAAAGTGTCAAGTTCATTTTCATTTATTTTACATTTATTTTTATTTCCTTAGTCTTTTATTATTTTTTTCTTATTATATTATTTTTAAAAAATTTTAAAAAAAATATAAGTAGAAAATCAAAATATTTGGAAGAATGAAAAATTTTGGGAAAATTTGAAAATAATTAGAATTGTAATTCTTTTGGAAGATAAAATTCTTTATTTAGATTTTAATAAAAAACCAAAATTTCATGAAAAATAACAATTCAAAATCTTTTGGAACCAAAACTCGTTCAAATTTAATTTTTTTAATCAAAACTAAGGCCCTATAAAAAATTATAAATCTAAAAATTCTTTCTCCTGAAGAGTGAAAGTTTTCTTTGTATAGAGTTTTCTCTCGAAATGAGGTCTTCCTAAGTCATTTCTTAGATTTCTTTGATTGTTTTAAGTTTTACCAAATCTTCAAAGTTATTTTCTTTTTTTTTGTTTTCTTTTCTTTTGTGGTCAATCTGTTTAGAGCTGGATCATTTCTTAGAGCCAAGAAATCAACTGTAGGGTCATCTTAGTGAAACTAGGTTTTGTTTCAAAATTATCAGATTTGAATTAGGGTTTTTAGTAGGAAATCCAAACTAATCAAATAGATCAAATTTATTCTTCTATCCATAATCCTTTTATCTATGGGTCTTGATTAGTTCAGAAAGGGTGAAGCATGGAGGAACTAGTGATTAATTTGACGGATGAAGATGTGCAGATTAATGATTAAGTGAAATATATGGCAGTGGGGAATATTTATGCAAAAAAATGTTAAATAAAAAAGGAGTGATGAATATGTTGAAAGGGATTTGGCCAATGGAGATAGCCTAATTCATTCAAGAGTTAGGTATGAATAAATTTAGTATATCATTTAATTCAAAACTATTGTTGAATAGAGCGACTGAAAGGGGACCTTGGTTGATAATGGGGTCCTATTTCAACCTTAAAAAATGGAAAAGGGAGTTATTAGTGGAGGAAATCAATTTTGGGTGAATAAACTTCTAGGTACAGATCCATAATCTACCATTGGATCTGATCATAAGGGATAATGGAGAAATTATTAAGGGAGACTTGGGGAAAGTAATTGAAATGGAAGATTTGCAAAAGAATGAGTGGCATGGAAAAAGCTTCTCAAGAATAAGGGTGGCATTAGAGGTGAAAAACCATTATTGGATGGGTTCTGAGTTTCAAAAAAGAATAGGGAAAGGATAAGAGCGATGATAAAGTACGAAAGACTATTGAACTAGTGCTACAATTGTGGAAGATTGGGTTATGTAGGCAAACATTACGAGGAAGAAAGGGAAGTGAGTGAGGGAAAATAAAGGTATAAAGGTCTTATGAGAGCAGTGCCACCTAAGTATGAAGAAGGCTAGAAAAACTGAAAATGGGCTAAGAAAAAAGGGGAAATACGGGTGGCACATGAAAAAAGGGGAAGGAGATAGGCGAGTGAAGGAAATTTGTAAATTAGAAATGAGGTAGTTAAGGAAAGAAGGGAAAACAATTATGAAGAAAAGAAAAATAGTTACAAAGAAGCTAGGTAAAAAGTTAATAAAACTGTTGAATAAGTAAGTATAAAAGGGAAAATAGTAGAAAATAGGAGGAATAGGTATAAAGAGAAAGGGAATATAAAAGGGAACTAGCAAGAAAGACTTGATATAGATGAGTGGAGTAGTGACAGATAAGTGATTACACTAAAAAGGCATTTGATTTGCCGAATCATAGATTCTGAAGGAAAGTGTGATCCTCAGAAAAATGCGATACTCGAAGTTTTCTTTATTTTTATGGTATATCGTATTCAAATTCACTCGTTTAGTTGAAGAAAATCTATATATATTAAATCTTGAATAATTACTATAATCTTCTTGGCATATATGATAGTAACTTAAATAATCTAATTTTTAATTGAAGGGGATTATTTAAGGCATTTTTGGTTAAAAAATGCCTTAAATAATCCTTATAAAAAATTGAAAGGGGTTATTCAAGGCGTTTGTGGCCAAAAAACACCTTAAATAATCTCCTTCAATTAAAATGAGGGGATTATTGAAGTCATTTTTATCCAAAAACGCCTTGAATAATCCCCTCCAATCTTTTAGAAGGGATTATTCAAGGCATTTTACATAAAAAATGCTTTCAATAATCCTCTCTCATATTTTTTAGGAATTATTCAAGGCATTTTTTGTTAGAAAACATTTTGAATAATCCATTACAAAAAATTTAATGGGGTTATTCAAGGCATTTCTAGCAAAAAATGTCTTGAATTATCTTTTTTAATTAAAAATTAAAAGAGATTATCAAAGGAGTTTTACGCCAAAAACACTTTCAATAATCTCCTTTAATTTTTTTTGGGGGTTATTCAAGTCATTTTTATCTAAAAAATGCCTTAAATAATCCCCTCCCATTTTATTTTGGAAAATGCCTTGATTGGGGTTAGTCAAGGTGTTTTTGGTCAAAAATACCTTAAATAATCCATAAAAATTTTTATGAGAAAATTATTGAAGGCATTTTTGGCCAATTATTGAAGGCATTTCTGGCTAAAAATACCTTCAATAATCCCCTCCAATTTTTATGATGTGATTATTCAAGGTATTTTTTCCCATAAAATGCCTTAAATAATCCCTCACAAAAAATTGAATGTAGTTATTAAAGGCGTTTTTGGTCAAAAACGCATAAATAATCCCCTTCAATTTTTATGAATGGATTATTCAAGGCATTTTTTTGTGAAAAATGCCTTTTGTAATCCCTTTCCATTTTTTTTAGAGATTATTTAAGGAGTTTTTAGCCAAAAAATGTCTTCAATAATTCCCTTCAATTTTTTTATTAAGGGCCAAAAACACCTTGAATAATCCCTTTCAATTTTTTATTTAGGGATTATTCAAGGCATTTTTACTTAGAAAATGCCTTGAATAATGCCTTACAAAAAAATTTAATGGGATTACTTTAGATGTTTCTGGCCAAAAAACATCTTACAATGCCATTTTTTATAATATCAAGAATCATTGAAGGTATTTTTTTAGGCAAAATGCCTTTAGTGATCACTTTTAAAATTCATTTCTTTTTCTTGAACTTTGGAATCCCAAATAGCTAATACATTGAACGAAAAAAAGCTACATTGCAACTAACCCCTAAACCATCAACCCTCATTTTGTTTGGCTTTTGGTTTTTTCATCTCTCTCTTTGTTGTCGACCATTAACAACTCAACACCATTGTACCTCTCTTTTTACCAATATGTGCATATTTTAGTTGTTTATTGTATTATTTATATTCTTTGATATAAGTATTTTTTTTGTTCCTTACTATATATATAATTTAGATTTTTTTATTCATTCCACCGTCACCTTAATCGCCCAACCTCCTTTCATTGTATGTATGGTGTTTCTTTGTAGTTTGATTTAAATATTGTGGTTTGCTGAAAGATATTGTGGAAATTATGTGTATTTTTTTACTCATCATTTGTTTTGCATGAAATTCTTATTTAAGATGGGAATCACAATATGACTTGTACTTGTAAAATTTAGGGGTTTGAAGATGTTTTACGTATATTGGTTTAGTAATTGTAGTATAATATTAGTTGTATTTTATTACTATGTGAAATTTAGAGAGACAGTTTGGTGTATTTTTATAATTATAATCAAAATTGCAAGTAGTATGGATTCCAAAGAATATGTCTCTTATTACTGAATATGAACAAGACACACCTGTAGTGAAAAAAAGAAAAACAAGGGGACAAAATAAACAAATTCAAGCGACTAACATGAAAATTCACATAGACTTCAATCAAAGTGGGCAGCCTATGTTTGATGGAGCTGCCAAATTAGCTAGTCACATTGGAGTGGTTGTTCGTAGTAGCA
Source organism: Durio zibethinus (assembly GCF_002303985.1). Next base: position 11,606,743 of record NW_019168381.1, on the reverse strand, counting down.
TTTCTATTACGTACCATAATTAATAACAAGTTCCCGATGATCTAAAGGATCATATATGAGAGTTGGTTGTGGTATGTTTATTCAACTATTTCATAAAATTTGTTAAATGATCGTTTAATTGAAATTCAATGTGTTCATACTAATTGTTTTAAATTTATTAGGAATGGTTTGACATCCCAAATGAGTATAAAAAGCTTGTGTTGCAATTAGTTAGGAAAGCATTCAGAGACTTTAAAAATAGATTGACAACCCAATATATTTTACCGTTCACTAAAAATAGTGATATATTAGCTGATCCTCCTTTATCATATGTAGATGTTATTAGTTATCAAGATTAGAAGCATTTTGTTTTAGATCAACTATTAGAAGAATTCTTGATATGCATACCAATTATGTTAATTGTTTATAAGATTTTTTGTAATATATTCGATATCTTAATATGTGATTTACCTTATTTCTTTCTTTTCTAAAAAATCAAAGAACAACAAAAGAACATTTGGGCCAAAACAAGTATATCACCATCGGATATCAAGAAAGGGTTATACAAATATCAAGCATGATCTTGTAAGTATTCACACACTTGTTTTATACTCTTAAATGAATATTTATAAATATTTGTTTAATAGATTTTGATTCTTATATAGCATTAATTTATTAGGAATCTTCTAGCTATGGCACTAAAGTTTCTAGATGGGATGTGTGGAAACAAGGACAAATGTGGAAAGACAAATCATTTATAGATAAATTAACTAAAGAAATGGCTAAAAAGATTGTATGTATAACTGTTCATTTTATTACGTATGATTAGCTTTGTGCTTGTATGCATGACTATATACTTTTTAACTTTGTTCTTATGCCCCATCTTATTATTATCTTTCAAGATGTTTTTGCTACTAAATTTAAATCTAGTGAACTGCCAACCAATTATGGTGAAGATCCCTTGTCTTTAGCATTAGGAGTGAAAGAAAGACATGGTCGAGTTAGTAGGGTTGGTAGATTTGTGTTGCCATCAAAGTTCTTCAGTAATTAAGCCAAAACTTCTTCAATGATGAATGCACAATATGAAGCAAGCATTTAGCAACAACAGGAAAGATTTGATGACCAAGAGCAATGCCTGAATGATCAATAGTAATAACTCACAGCTTTAGACGTGATGTTGCTAGCAATGTAGCCTCACATGCTTGGAGGGCAATTGAATAGCAACATCCAACATGGACAAGCTTCTATTTCAAGTCAGCCAGCAAATTTCTCTTCTGGTATCACCCATGGAGTTTGTTTATTCACTTTTTAATATTTATTTGTATATTATATTTATTGATTTGGTTTTAATACTTATATTTCATTATATATTGTAGCAGGATGTTGGGACTTAAGGATGACCCTTGTTGAGGCTGCCATTGATACGTTATCTAATTATATACTTGATCATTTATTCGAAGGAAATGTTATTACCGTTGATTCTGAGGAAAGATTATTTGATCATCCATCAATTTTTTACATTAGGGGCCTGAGATTGAGGCATTTTCTATCCTAGATGAAATATCAACTTCTGATATTATTGCTTATATAAGGTTTGCTTATAAATTTAAATATGCAAAGTCAATATCTATTAATCTATATTAGGGTGTATTACTAACTAGTACTATTGATTGTTATTGTACAGCTTTCTATATAAAGAGATCAAGGTGAGACAAATGACCCATAGATTCAAATTTGTTTACCCAAATTTGATTAGTGAGCAGGGTGTCACTACCATTAATCATGATCATCATGTGGGTCAATGCATGTAAAAATGGGCCAATTATTTTTTGGTGTCATATAATGCTGCGTAAGTTATATTCATGCAACTAATTATTTCAACCTTACTCGAATCTGAAATGATGCCTAATATGAGTATATCATTCTTCTTATTTTTTAGTTGTCATTGGCAGCTTATTATGATTGATACCAATTCTTTTACGTCATACTTATTTAACTCCACTCAACCAACGGCGAAGCCTAACCCTCATATTCATAATTTTATAAAAAGGTATTACATGCTTTTATATTATCATGTGTTTTTTCATAATTACTTTTATTTTTATATTAACAACTTTTTTTCTGCTCAATTTAGGACAATGTCTGCAGTTGATAAGAAAACAAAGATAAAATGGGTGTCATTGCCAGTAAATCTAAAATTTATTATTTTATGCTGAGTTTGTTTAGATAAATGTTTCCTAAACCCATTAAATTTATTCTTCAGGTACCTCGACAATCAGGATATACTAAATGTGGATATTATGTCCTTCGTTTTATGAGGTAGATAGTTTTATATGATTTTATGACCACATCATTCAAGGTTAGTATTAATTCCATAAAATAGTAATATCTTCCAATAAAAAAAGTTAAATTATATTCTGGTTTATTAACATATACTTATGATTTTTTTGTAGTGAGAAAGAAAAGGAAGCTTCACGAAAGACAAATTTGATGAAGTCAGTAAAGAGTGGTCTGATTATGTATTATCATTCGCTACACCTTGAGGTTGGAGAATGTTGATTGGTTGCAAATACATGCATTACATTGTTTATATTATTTTTAACATGCCATGTTGAATGGATAATTTTTAATTTTTGATTGGGGTAATGCTTTAATATTATTGGTATATATTTGTTTTATATCAATTTACAACTTATATGAATATACATATATTGAGTGCGATTGTCATAACATATAGATTCGGAGATCTATCATTAGACATTGACTTGAACAAGTCGCCACCAATCTTTTTTATTTAGGTGCGATTGGCCACTTAAGGAATCTATCCTTTTAAGGAACACATAAAGTTAAGGGTCCCTAAAAAAATAGGTTCAGGCTTGTTGACCAGAACAAGGTTCGGGAGTACGATTACGTGTGAGGAAGGTTATAGCACCCTTACAACACCCATCGAAAAATGGTACCAGCTTAATTTTGTGTTATCCAATAAGCCTTAAAAATTTACCAACTAATTAATTATTGAAAATTATTCTCAATTGACTCTAATACTTTTAGCAAAAAATTGAAAAAATTTTCTCACCTCAGAAGTATGCAAAGAAACTACTGTTTCACTCGCAGAGGCTCCATCGTCGGATTATTTAACATAAAAAAAATTCAAGAAAAAAAAGAAAAGAATAATGATTCAATCTTTGATATAAGTCCTTTCTTTTAAAAAAAAAACACTCATCGCTTTTATACAAAGAAAATTGATATTTTCAATTTTTTCTTAAAGCATTTGAAAATTTTATTTTCTAGGGAAATTAATACTTTCAACTTTCCCTAAAATATTTTTTGAAATTTTATTTTTAAGAAAAATTGATACTTTCAACTTTTCCTTAAAGCATTTGAAAATTTTTGCAAGGGAAATTGATACTTTCAACTTTCCCTAAAATGTTTTTTTTTTTTAAATTTTATTTTTAAGAAAAATTGATAATTTCAACTTTTTCTTAAAGCATTTAAAAATTTTTTCAAGGGAAATTGATACTTTCAACTTTTTCTAAAATTTTTTTTTTAATTTTATTTTTAAGAAAAATTGATACTTTCAACTTTTCCCTAAAAATATTTTTTTTGAAATTTTATTTAAAGAAAATCATTTTAAAAATAATAAAAAAATAAAATAAGGAATACTAAATAATTCTAATTTAATCAATAAATAATAATAATAATAATAAATAAATGAAAAAAAAACCTTGGAATGACTCGGCTCGGCTTAGCGGCTTGGCTTGAGGAAAAAAATGGCTCGAAGAACACGACTTAGGAGTACGCGGCTCGACTCGACTTTGGCTTGGCCAAAACCCAAGTGGAGAAGTGGGTTGCTGGATCAGGTGTGCTACGGGTTGGGTCGCCCGAATGGGAACGCGTGGATCCTGGAGTTTTCTTAAGCGCAAAATGATGTCGTTTTAATAGGGTATAAAAGGCAAATACCTCTATTTTTTCACCAGATCTCCCCTTCATTCTCTCTCTTTCTTCCTTTCTTTTCCTCCTTCCTCTCTCTTCCCGAACCCATATTTCGGTTGAAACTCTATCGAAATTTGGAAAAACTTGCCGAAAACTTCAAATTTGGTCGGAAAAGTCATCAAAAAATTTAAATGTCACCAAAAAAATTTGTTGGATTCTGGAAAATTTCCAGAAAATTTTCAGAAAAACTTCAAAAATTTTGAAAAAAAAAATTTCACAAATTCCTAAAGTTACTTCTAATGCCCCAAAACCTTTTTACCTTTTGTTTCCTCCCCGTTGTGTTTTTCGTGTGATCTTTGTAGACCTATTTATAGGGATTGATCAGAAGAGTTTTTGATCAATCTTAATTATCTCTTAGATTGGGATTCAATTTTTGAATCCAATCTGGACTCTGATTGAATCCCAAATTCACCACAAAATTCCAATTTTTAATCCTAATCCTTTAATCCTAGCAAAAAAAATGAATAGATAAATAATAAATAAAATATATCAATAAAAATATATATATTAATAGATAAATAATAGATGATAGTTAATAATAAAAATTTATATACATTAATAGATAAATAATAATATATATTAATAAATAATAATAATAGCAATAAATAAATAAATAAATAAGATACAAAAAATACAAAATACAAAATAAAAAAAAAAATAGGCTTACCCATTTGGACCAGGCCCTATTGATCCAGGCCTAGACTAAATTGAGTGTCTACAGCTGCCCATCTTTGCACATTTTCTATGAAATAGGAATTGTACAAAGACATAGACACCCATTCAAGACTCAACTTGACATTCTTTTTGCTTTTTTTTTTCTTTTTTTTGGTTAAAATTTTGATCAAGGCTCCTCTAAGTAGAGGTTCAACGACTTTAAAAATAAACAAAGCTCTTCTAAATAGAGGCTCTATGACCTTGAAAATAAATGGCTCCTCTAATTAAAGGCTCAATGACTTTGAAAAATAAATGGCTCCTCCAATCAGAGGCTTAATGACTTTGGAAAATAAATGGCTCATCTAATCAGAGACTTAACGACTTTAGAAAAATAATTGGCTCCTCTAAACAGAGGCACCACAACTTAAACAATAAACAAAGCTCCTCTAAATAGAGGCACCACAACTTTTGAAAGTAAATTGCTCCTCTAAACAGAGGCACCATAACTTTTGGAAAAGTAAATGCTCCTTGACGATCATGTCCAAAAGAGTTAAAAATCATGTTTGAAGGAATTTCAGGAGATTATGCTCAAAGGTCTTACAAATCAATCCTGATACCAAGAGATATCCTATTTCAAGGATTAGAAACTTACCTGGCAAGCTTTTTCTCAAATTTAAAAATATCTTCACATCTGTCTTCTTTATATGGGATTTTAGAATACCTCTACTTTTTGAATTTATGCATTATATTTTCCTGAATGTAGTATATGCTATGCAATGCGTGTGAAATTCAATGCATGCTATGCAAATGTTGGCTAATTAATTCCTATTCAATTATGGTACTCAAGTTTCTCAAGCTCTTTTCTTGGGCATCAAACCCTTTGTTCTTCAAAGACCAAGTCAACGTAACTCTTAATCATCTCTTTCATTTAATTCTAGCATCCTTTCTGTAGGCAATCTTTTTCCAAATTTAATGTCCTTATCAGGAACTGAACATCTCAAATTTGCCTTTATCATTCTTAACCTTTCCAATGTAATGTAGAAATCTTTCATGCCATTATTCATTTATCAATCATTATTTCAAACTCAAAAAGTAAGAATGCATTTGCACACTTCTTCCATTGTAGGGTATTAAGTAGAAAAGAATAAGAATGGTTGAGAAACAGTCAATAGAAGAGGCATATAAAGAGTGAAATAGAATGTCTTTTATTAGCAAAATATTGGCAAACTTTGGCCAAGAAAGAATTACAAGGATAAGTATGGGGAGATAAAGCCCAAAAATGAACAATCGGACAATCGTGATAACACATCTCAAGGTTTTTTTTGAAAATCCAACCATCCGATGCATTTAACAACTTTGAGCTCCTCCATATTTGCTAGCCTCCATGCTAATGAACTCTTAGACTTGATGTTGTATCTTCCCTATCTAAGCTACCTTTTTAGGTTTTCAACTTAGATAAATCCCCTATGACTCAAACCGCCCTCTTAGGGTTTTTGCCTTGAGTCCTCCTTTTTTTTTTCTTTTTTCTCTTTTTTCATTTATTTTTTTATTTTTTATTTTTTTGTTTTTTCATTTTTTCATTTTTTCATTTTTTAAGCATAGTACTTTTTCATAACATTAGAATTTACAAGATAAGGCAAATCATTACTGTTCATCTCAGTCAGTATCAATGCTCTACCCGAGAAAGCTCATTTTACCATATATGGTCTTTCCTAATTCGGAGTCCATTTCTCTCTATTATCATGCTAATTTGAAATAATTCTTTTCAAGACTAACTCTCTTTCTCGAAAACAATGAGGACGAACCTTTTTATCATGAGCCCTCATCATTCATCTTTGATATAGCTGACCATGACATAACGCTGTCAATCTCTTTTCTTCAATGAAATTTAGCTGTTCATAGCGTTCTCTGATCCATTCAGCTTCTTCCAATTCAACTTCTTTTAGAACCCTCAAGGATGGGATCTCAACTTTCACTGGTAGTACAGCTTCCATCTCATAAACAAAAAAAAATGAGGTTGCCCCAATAGAGATGTGCATTGATGTTCGATATGCATGTAGTGCAAATGGCAACTTCTCATGCCAATCTTTATAAGTCTCGATCATCTTCTTAAGAATTCTTTTGATATTCTTGTTAGCTGCTTCAACTGCCCCATTCATTTTCAGACGGTAAGGTACCGAGTTATGATGCTTGATCTTGTATTAAGCACATATTTCTTGCATCATCTTACTATTTAGATTCTTGGCATTGTCTGAAATAATTCTCTCTAAAAGTCTATATGTACAAATGATCTCTTTCTTTATGAACTTGCAAACCACAGATCGTGTTATATTTGCATATAATGCTGCCTCCACCCATTTTATGAAGTAATCTATCATCACAAAAATAAAGCTATGCCCATTAGAAACCTTTGGGGTGATAAGACCAATGACATCTATGCCCTACATTGAGAATGGCCAAGGTGGTGCCAAAACATGTAAACAAATGGCGGAGCATGGATCTTATCAGCATATATCTGGTATTTATGGCATTTACGAGCATAGTCAATGCAATCACTCTCTATTGTCAACCAGTAGTATCCTGCTCTCATGACTTGTCTCACCATCATATGTCCACTGGTATGTGCCTCACATATTCCATCATGTACCTCTTTAATGATTTTTCTTACTTCAACCTTACTTACGCATTTTAGTAATACTTGATCATGGCTTCTTTTGTATAAAACATCCTCATCCAGGAAAAAGCTCATAGCTAATCGTCGGATAACCCTTTTATCATTCTCTGTTGCTTGAATTGGGTATTGTTGATCTTTAATATACTATAAGATATTATAATATCAGGGCTTTCCATCCTCTTCTTTTTCTATATTGGAGTAATGAGTTGGCATATCATAATGTTGACATTTGCCCTAATACTATATCCCAAAGCATTGGCAGCTCCATCAAAATACATTCTCTAACACTTTTCTTTATGCTTCCCCTTCTTTAGTTGGAAAATAGTCATTAGATCTTCATCAGGGAATTTTAATCTCATTGGTTCATATTCTTCAGTAGCATAATCTGTAAGGAACTCAGCTATAGTACTCTCTTTTATTACTTTTTGGCTTACATATATAATATCATATTTCGAGAGCATTACTTGTCATCTTGTAATTTTTCCAAACAAAGAAGGCTTTTCGAAGATGTATTTAATTGGATCCAGTTTTGCTATGAGCCATGTGCTATGATAGAGCATATACTGTCTGAGTCTTTTGGTAGTCTACGTTAATGCACAACACATTTTCTCCAATGAGGAATACTTGAATTCATATTTTGTAAACTTTTTACTCAGATAGTAAATAGCTCTCTCCTTTCGGCTAGACTCGTTTTGTTATCCCAGCACACATCCCATTGAATTTTCACACACTGTCAAGTCTAGAATTAAAGGTTTCCCTGGAACAGGTGGCACTAACACTAGAGGGTTTGACAAGTATTGCTTAATTTTATTAAAAACCACTTGATATTCCTTATTCCATTTTCCAGGATTATTTTTGCGGAGAAACTTAAATATGGGATCACATTTGTAGGTAAGCTGAAAGATGAACCGAGAAATATAATTTAATCTTCCCAGAAAACTTCAAACTTCTTTTGGTGTACTCAGAGGTGACAAATTTTGAATGGCTCGTATCTTGTCTGGATCGACTTCAATCCCTCTTTCACTGACCACAAAGCCTAGTAACTTCCCTGACTTTACCCCAAAGCTACACTTGGCTGGGTTTAACTTGAGTTGAAACCTTCTCAATCTTTCAAATAACTTTTTAAGGATGGTGACATGATCTTCATTCTCACAAGATTTTGCAATCATATCGTCTACATACACTTTAATCTCTTTATGCATCATATCATGGAAGAGTGTTACCATGGCCCTTTGATATGTTGTCCCAGCATTCTTTAACCTAAAAGGCATGATTTTGTAACAAAAGGTTCCCTACATGGTCATGAAAGTGGTCTTTTCCATATCATTTATAACCATTTTTATCTGATTATACCTTGAGAACCCATCCATGAAAGAGAACATTGAATGTTTAGCCATGTTATCTACTAGTGTATCGATATGAGGCAAAGAAAAGTTATCCTTTGGATTAGCCCTATTCAAATCATGATAGTCTACACACATTTGTACCTTTCTAACCTTTTTAAGAATTGGTACTATATTGGCTACCACTATGGATACTTAGCCACTTGTTGAAAACCTACATCAAACTGTTTCTTTACCTCTTCTTTAATCTTTAGTAGCATTTCAGGCTTCATTTACCTTAGTTTTTGCTGGACTGGCTTACATTTTGACTTTAGGGACAATCTGTGCTCTACTATTTTCATACTCAACCCTAGCATATCCTGGTAAGACCAAACAAACACATATACAAATTCTTGAAGTAAATCTGCCAAAAGTTACCTATCTCCTGATGAAAGTGAAGTGCCAATTCTGACATTTTTTTTATTCTCTTCATCTCCCAGATTCATTAAGTCAACTATCTCCTAATAAGGCTCAATTGGCTTATTTTCTTGTTCAATCAATCTTATTAGGTTCGAAGGCATAACATATTCCTCAAAATTCTCTTCATTGTCAAGTTCATTAGTGTTAATTGAATTTTCAAAACTAATCTCTTGATTGTTATCATAATTATCTTCATGTTCATTTAAGGACTTGAAATTGAATGAAATGGGATATGTTGGCAAGATGTGTTTGGAAAAATGGCAATAATGAAGACACAAGAAGAAATGAACGAAAATGCATCCTTCTTAATCTTTATTAGAATAATAAAAGATAAATGGCCCAAACAAGAAAAATCACCCCAATGCCTTGGGCAATAACTATTGGGATGTACAATTACATTGAATTAGTTTCAAAGGTCAAAGGCATTTTAATGGCACTCCAATTGTTCAGCTCATAATCTGACGGACAAAGACGGACCTACCCTTCTTAATTAAACCCCACTTCATCTTCAATAGCATGTATGGTTAACTAGGCAAAAGTTTTTTCCATACTTTTTCCTGTATCTGGGTATATGAATCCTCAAAGTTTGAAAGTCTCATATAGGTGTGGAATAATCGTTAGTCTTGCTATTTTACCTGCTGGCCTTCTCTTGATCTCCCATTTTGCTACTTTATAACCTAGGACTAGCCTTTCACTATTTTTTACCACTGTTAGGGTTTCTTTATTCCTTGTAAGTTCTTACCCAGCCCTAATCCTAGATACCAGCCCTTATTGATGACTTGGCTCATCACTATCCTTGAAAAAGGTTAATTTTTAAGTCCTTCACTTATAGAATTAACTAGTTCAAAAGATCGATAATAGCATTCTATTACTTTTTCGGTAGCCCCTACATATGGAGCATTCAACAGTTGGGTCACTAGCATGTCTTTCTTTCCAACTACCACCACCAATTGACCTTTTACATTAAACTTGATAATTTGGTGCAAGGTAGAGGGCACAACACTTGCCATGTGAATCTATGGTCTTTCCAGTAGATAGCTATAAGATGGAGAGATATCTATCACTTGAAACTTCATATTAAAAGTGCACGACCCAATTTGTAAGGGCATTTTGATATCTTCCAAGACTTCACTTTTGGTCTCATCAATAGCTCTCACGATCATTTGACTGCCTTTCATATGAGAGTAATCAATAAGTAACCTTGCCAAAGTTGACATAGGCATGACATTGATAGTGGAGCCATTATCAATAAGGATCTTAGCTTTATATGGCTCTTGCACTTGACTGTGATATGCAAAGCCTTGGCATTTTCCCTTTTCTTCGAGGGAATCTCATCATCGCTGAATGAAATGTAATTCAGCATGACTAGATTTCTAGCCAGGTGGTTCACATATTCAACCGATAAATTATGTGCCATATATGCTTGGTTCAATACTTTCAACAGGGCATTTCGATGTGGTTCCAAATTCAATAGCAGTGATAATAATGAGATTCATGCTGGCATCTTGTTCAACTATTCAACAACTAAATATTCACTATGTTTTACCAATTTCAGGAATTCATAAGCCTCTTTTTCTGACACCAACTTCAGACGATCTTCCTCAGGGTTTACTTCAGGGTTATTTCATCCTTCTCTTACCTTGGCTTTCTCTTTTTTAGCCTTCTCTAATATTTCTGGAGTGTAGCATCTTTCACTTCAGGTAATGTCTCCTATACCAGTTATATTGGAGACGTTAGCTTTAGAGACATCTCCTTCTTGCCCATGAACTACTATATCGCAGCCATATTTTTAAGGTACAGCTTTATCATCCTTATATGGGAATGAAGTTAGAACTTTAAAAGTTATCAGCTTTGGAATGAGGTTATCTAAGACTAACTTTGGCTTATTCCTATAATGAATCATCACCGGCTTTGGAAACAGTTTTGTAGGCTTATTTGTCATGGATACTTTAACACTTTTTGAGTCTTCTCCCTTTTCATAGACCTCTATATGGTATGAATCCAAGAGCTTTTTACACCTCTTAGTGAAACTACTCATAAGTTTCGATAGAGTGACCCATTGCCTCACTATGATATTTACAACTAGTGCCTGCTATATATACTCCATGATAGCTGTACGGACTCACTAGTTGTATCATGTCAGCTTTTCACAAAACATCAAATAGCTGACTGAGAGTGTCTTAATATCTGCCATTTTTTTCTTCAAATGGCACTCTAGTTCTTCACTCAAAGTATTCATATTATGATTAGGCAAAAGATTGCCACTAACATTTGGTGCAGTCATCCCTCTTGTATCAAAGCTAATCATTCCATCCTTGATTAATCATTGCACTTTGTGTTTCAAGGCGATGTAATTTCCAATGGAGTGACCAGCAATCCCATAGTGATAGTCACAATGGGCTGTGGGATCATACCACTTAGGGTAAAGTGGCTTAAAGGGCTCTAATTTACTAAGAGTAATCAGATGACTGTTATAAAGCTCACGATATAATTTTGTGTAGGTCATTAGGATTGGGTCAAATACAGGTTTTTCGCGAGTAGTTCGTTGCTCCTGTGAACCACCTATTGGGCTAGCTGGACGGGTCTGAGGTTTTAAGGTAGGTTGAGTGTTAGGACTATATATGACATTCTGGGGCCTAAAGGAAGGTTGATATGTTTGGGGGTAGAATAGCTTTAAGATGGGTTGGTATGGATAAGAAGAAGTGTTATTCACAGCAGGATAATATGAGAGGTATCCTTATGATAGGTAGGGTTGATAACCCCTAAATTATTGCCTATCAAAGCTCATAGCCTGAGCTTTAGTCTCTTTCTTCTTTGGGGCTTTTTTGTTAGATGCTTCACCTCCTTCCAACTTGCCATTCTTGATGGCACTCTCAATAATTTCTTCCGAAATTATCATATTAGCAAAATTTTTGGTTGCATTCCCTATCATCTTTTTATAATAGGGAGGTTTCAAAGTGCTAACAAATAGCACTGTAGTCTCTTTTTCAATCAGAGGAGGTTGTACCTGAGAAGCTACATCCCTTCATCTTTGGGCGTATTCCTTAGAAGACTCATTTGCTTTTTTTTTTCAAGTTCTGTAAAGACAAATGATCAGGAGCTAAATCTATAATATATCGATATTGACTGATAAAATCATGAGCCATATCGCTCCAAGAATGAATACGGGTTCTGTCCAGCTGGACATACCACCTGACAGCAGAGCTTGTAAGGTTATCTTGAAAAACATGCATTAATAGTTTTTTATTATGGACATGGGCTACCATCTTCCAGCAATACATGGTGATATGAGTTTTTGGGCACTTCATACCATCATATTTTTTAAATTCTGGTACTTTAAACTTTAATGGAATGACTACATCTAGGACTAAGCATAGCCCAGCAGCATTAACAAAACCATAAAATCCAATCCCTTCTACAACCCGTAACTTTTTTCAAGCATACTAATCTTTGGATCTTCCTGAGACTCCGCCACCTTTGCTTTTTCTTTCTCTTTCTTTTTCAAATCATCTAGATCAAAAATCGGTTCTATTATCTTTTCAGTAAAGATAAAATTTACATAGCTATGGTAATACCTTGGATTCGAAGCTGATGGTATTCCAGGTATACAGGATATGAGAACTATTGTGACGGAATATCCTGTGTGGGCTGGGCTTGTTGTGGACCAAAATCTGGAGGATACAAAGGGTCAGCCACTTCTTGTGATGAGAGGCCTTTTTGGCTTGTATTTTCTTCTATTCTTTTTCCCTTGTTTAGCTTATTGAAAGCATCTAAAATCTTGCTTAACTCATTCTCAATTTTTTCTTGTACTTTTTCCAACTTTTCAAATCTGTGAGAGTTTTCTTGCTCCATTTGTCTAGCTCTTGCTCATGTGTTATATCGGTGGATGGGGTTTTTACTGGATGGAGCTATCCTTGAACCTTGAATACCAAAATTTAAAATTAGCAAGTTTATATGACTATCTCATGGTTACTTTGTTAAGTGTAATGGATGAGAATGCAATGAATGAAAATGCATGTATGTAAAGAATATTTGCCTTAAGACAGTGCTCAACTAAAAGATTTCATTTATTCTAAAAAACTTTCATTTACATTGAGTTTATCATCCTAGAGTTATAGCCATAAAATCGTTTGATCTGCTCATATTGGGTTTTGGCTTCCTCGATAAAGTTTAGGAGACGATGTAAGTTCTCCTACTAGGGCCACCACTTGTTTCAATGCCTCTACTTCTTCTACCATCTTTCTTACCTTACATACCCCTTTACGAATTTGGGTCATTAGGTGCTCAATGTACTTCTATCTTCCTAAGTTCTCTCTGTTACCACACCAGACTTGGTATGATAACTCTCTATGCTCTCTAACTAATGCAACAATATGGTCTTCTTGTTCATTTAACTTCTGTCTTAACCTATTTAGGTAGCTATTTAACATGTTATTCTCTGTCTGTACTTGGGTACTTTCTTCTTCCAATTTAGCATATTCTTGTTTCAATTTTGCATTCTCTTTAGTTAACTCAACAATTGTTATTTCTTTGGCCCTTTCTCTCACACATAACCTCTTATGTTCTTGGTATAGCTCTGCTAGGTCTTCAACAGCTGTATCACGTTCTCTAGCAATCTTGCAAACTCTGGCTTCATGTCTTTCAGCTTTATCTTTCCATTGATCTTTTGCTTCTCGAAGCTTATGTATTTCTTGCTTTAACTTATCTTTTTCAGATTCAAACTCTTTTGTCGTAAGCTTTAATTCTGATGGTGTCTCTTCAAGCTTTCCTCTTGTTGGTGGTTGAAAGCTTTCATAAGTGAATACCATTTTCTGTCTTCGTTTTGCTTTCAAAGGTAAATACCCTAGAGTGACTTTATCAGTAAACGGTCCAGGACTCACTTTTCGAGGGTTTTTCCAAACTTTAATCATCTCATTCATCATTTGAAATGCTTTTGACTCACTGTAAGAGAAATCTAACTGATAAAGCCCATGCGTTATAGGAATGAATTGTTCTACCCCAAACTGCCTTTTCACTAGGAGTGGTGCATAATTTGTCGCTCCTCATAAGCCCAAAAGTGAGACCACTGTATTATCCCCACACTGATACAACATAGGTTTACAATTCATCTATGGGACCAACCATCTTACTTTGGCACTGGTCAATTTTTATAGGAAAGCTATCCACTCCTTTTTAGACTTTTGTTCTAATTACCCATTTTTGCAGAATTCTTTGATCAAAACTTGATTACGGACATAAAGCTTCGAGAAAGCACATTTTCTCCATTTGAAGTGGCTTTTCATCCATAAGTATAACAATTGTATGCAGCCTATAAAATGCATTTCATTCCGACGACAGTAACTCAAAGATCTGATAGTCTCTGCTAATATTACCATTGAAGGGTTACAACCATTGATCACACTCTCGAAGAAGTCAACCACCGCTATCTCAATATAACCCAAAACCTTTGGAAATATCACCATTCCATATATAGCTAAGGCAAATACATCTAACCCCTGTTCTTTGTTGGCATGTTGCACTAGAAACTCATGAAAGAACTTCTAAGGTAGGTAAACCTGTTCTTGTTTCTTCTTTGTATGAGAATTCACAACTTCTTTGTCTATCCCCATGAGTTGAGCCAAACCATTATGAAATCCTGACTTATGTTTTTTGACATATATCTTATCAGGAGCCTTGAGGTGCAAACCCAACAAAGTCGAATATTCTTCGATGGTTAGTGTCATATCAGCTTCATTGAAGATGAAACACTTGTATGTAGGATCCCAAAATTAGGCTACAGCTCTGATTAGTTGATCGTCGATAACTATTGCGAGAAGGTGTGCTATATGCCCGTGTTTCTGGTAAAACTACTCTTGTCTTGACGGACTCATCTTCTTCCATATATCAACCAAATCCTCTAGATTATTTTGTTTGAGGAGGATAGACATTTCTTGAGACAAGGTAAAATCATGGCTGATTGGTAAACAATCCTCCATCTTTAGTTGAATCTTTTCTGACTCGACCTTTACTTCATTGGGTGACTCACAAGGAACTAGTACAGATGAAGAGCAAACTAATCGTTCTATGGAGTCCATGAAAAACTTTTATTGAGGACCATCTTTCAAGCAAATGTTCTTTATGCAACTTTATGATATGAGCATGAACCAATGCAAAAGAATAAGAGAAAATGTTAGTATGCCCAAAAAAAAAGAATAAATAAATAACTAAGTAAATTAAAACATCACATAGAATAAGAGGAATGAACCCTATGCTTTTGGTCAATTCTAAAAAGGAAAGATGATGTCTCTATCTATAGGTTGGGCACTCTTAAGGTTCACTATATGTGGTTTGAGGTTAAAGTCTAAAGGTTCCCAAATTGCTCCTTACATCATTGTCCATTACAGACTAGTAAGGTACCCCAATCCTCACCCATTATAGGTTACAAGCGAAAAAGGTTCAATTTGAGTGGGAGTATTTCGCTAGCCACTGCGGAAGCATTAAACCTCACAAAAGCAATAGGTACTTTACTCCTTCCTAGAGGGACGAAGCTCGGGTATAGAGCTCATGTTATGTGTATGCATATGAATGACATAATTAATAACGTAAATGAACATGAATGAATAAATAAAAAAATCTAAACAAAAGGTTCAATTTTATTAGGCTTTTGGACAATACAAATTTATTTGCTGGCCTGACTCTCAGCATGTCCCTAGTGGAGTTGTCAAACTGTCATAACATATAAATCCAAAGATCTATCGCTAGACATTGACTTGAAAGAGTCGCCACCAATCTTTTTTATTTAGGTGCGATTGGCCACCTAAGGAATCTATCCTTTTAAAGAACACATAAACTTAAGGGTCCCTAAAAGAATAGGTTCAGGTCTATTGACCAGAACAGGGTTCGAGAGTACGGTTACGTGTGAGAAAGGTTATAGCAGCCTCACAATGCCCATTGAAATATGGTACCAACTTAATTTTGTGTTATCCAATAAGCCTTAAAAATTTATCAAGTAATTAATTATTGAAAATTATTCTCAATTGACTCTAATACTTTTAGCAAAAAATTGAAAAAATTTTCTCACCTCAGGAGTATGCAAAGAAACTGCTATTTTACTCGCAGAGGCTCCATCGTTGGATTATTTAACATAAAAAAATTTAGGAAAAAAAAAAGAATAATGATTCAATCTTTGATATAAGTCCTTTCCTTTTAAAAAAAAAAAAAACACTCATTGCTTTCATACAAGAAAAATTGATACTTTCAACTTTTTCTTAAAGCATTTGGAAATTTTATTTTCTAGAGAAATTGATAATTTCAACTTTCCCTAAAATATTTTTGAAAATTTTATTTTTAAGAAAAATTGATACTTTTAACTTTTCCTTAAAGCATTTGAAAATTTTTTCAAGATTGATACTTTCAACTTTCCCTAAAATGTTTGTTTTTTTTTTTTAATTTTTTTTAAGAAAAATTGATACTTTCAACTTTTCTCCAAAAATATTTTTTTTGAAATTTTATTTAAAGAAAATCATTCTTAAAAAAAAAATTAAAAATTAAAAAAATTAAAAAATAAAATAAGGAATACTAAATAATTCTAATCTAATCTAATAAATAAATAAATAATAATAATAATATAAAATAAAAATAAAAATAATGAAAAAACCTTGGAACGACTCGGCTCGGCTTAACGGCTCGGCTTGAGGAAAAAAACAGCTCGAAGAACACGGCTTGGGAGTACGCGGCTCGGCTCGGCTCGACTTTGGCTCGGCTCAAACCCAGGTGGAGAAGCAGGTTGCTGGAACGGGTGCGCTACGGGTCGGGTCGCCCGAATGGGAACGCACGGATCTTGGGGTTTTCTTAAGCGCTAAACGACGTCGTTTTAACAGGGTATAAAAGGCAAATACCTTTATTTTTTCATCAGATCTCTCATTCCCTCTCTCTCTTCCCTTCTTTTCCTCCTCCCTCTCTCTACCTGAACCCAGATTCTGGTTGAAACTTCGTCGGAATCTAGAAAAACTTGCCAAAAATTTCAAATTTGGTCAGAAAAGTCGTTGAAAAATTCAAATGTCACCGAAAAAAGTCACTGGATTCTGGAAAATTTCTAGAAATTTTTCAAAAAAACTTTAAAAATTCTGAAAAAAAATTTTCACAAATTCCTAAAGTTATTTCTAATGCCCCAGAACCTTTTTAGCTTCTATTTCCTCCCCGTTGTGTTTTTTGTGTGATCTTTGTAGACCTATTTATAGGGATTGATCAGAAGAGTTTCTGATCAATCCCAATTTCCTCTTGGATTAGGATTAAATCTTTGAATCCAATCTGGACTCTGATTAAATCCCAAATTCACGGCAAAATTTCAATTTTTTATCCTAATCCTTTAATCCCAGCAAAAAAAAATGAATAGATAAATAATAAATAAAATATATCAATAAAACAAATATATTAATAGATAAATAATAGATGATAGTTAATAATAAAAATTTATATACATTAATAGATAAATAATAATATATATTAATAAATAATAATAATAGCAATAAATAATAAATAAATAAGATACAAAAAATACAAAATACAAAATAAAAAATAAAATAAAATGGGCTTACCCATTTGGACCAGGCCCAATTGATCCGGGCCTAGACCAAATTGGGTGTCTACAATGATTATTTGATAAAAGTGTTTTATATGGTAATGTTATTAGTTATAAATTTGGATGTATGGCATAATATTCAAATACTACAGTGTTCATTATTTAAATTCCAAAATGTAATTCATAGTATCACAAATATGTATTTGATTTACACAACTACAAAATCTTATATAAATAAAAGGATGCTTAACATGCAAAGCAGTGATTTGCATATTTACAACCTTTCATTTCTTGCTTTAATTAAAAAAAAAGGCTTCTAAAATTATACAACAAATTTGTAAACAACATGTAGTGCAATCTATATGTGTCTAGGAGGAAGAAAGTCAAATGATGGGCGATATGCATTACATTTGTTTAATTGTTTCCTAATGTAATTACTTCTAAATATATCTGGCATTGTAAAGAAAAAAATCAACTTTGTGATTTTCTTTCATCATATACTCACCAACAACGAGTATTTCATCAAGCATGAATTTGTTGAGTTACATAATTTCATCTAAAAGTGACTTTCTTCTATCTGTATGCTCAACTTTTGTTTTAAAGTAAACTAAAATATTCTTCATAAAATTCATAGCCTGATCATATGAAGCACCAATATTGCTAATCTAATGTACGAACCCATCGATTGCTCCATCATCGCTCCTAGCACACTTTTTACCTAACAATGGTAGCCTAGTGTTGTTCAGAGCAACAGATACAATGTTGTCTTCATCGTCTCCTCTCTCTTCATTTCCTTCGACATTGATATCAAACTAAAGAGAGAAGTAAGCATCCTCATTAGCCTTTAATGATTCAACTGCATTAGCTACAGTTTCAGCTTGTTGAATGGTTGCTCTATCATATTTGAATATCATTTTAAAATTATCAACATAAGGGAAAAGTTTGTTCCATAACCCTTTAGCATGTGGGTGTGGCTGGCAAAGTTTAAAAAAAGATGAATTAAATAAAAGCCAATGAAAAAAAACATAAAAATGATAGATAAGCCATAATATCATCTAAAAAAATTTCCCCGAACCCACTTATCAAATACTTTTTTCTCAACTGTGATGCTTTTTTTTTTTATCATTCCACCCAAATCCATTCGAATTTTTCATATCACAAATTGCATGATATTGTCTTTTAAGCAACTTAACCATGGATTCAATGTGAGGGGTGGCTTTAAGTTATAAAGTAGGAAAGACTTGCTCTAGCATTCATTCAATATAACCTAGATATCTGACATGGAAAGTCCCATTATCCCTCTTCATCTAGGATCATTAGCCAAATAATATAGACATTGAACGAAATGCGAATCCTCTTCTCTAGTCCATGAATGGTTACCAAAACCAGAACTATCCAATTATCTCCTAGATGTGTGTCAAACATATTGCAATGGATTATCATGCAATAAAGACATTTCAATTCCTAATCACATGGTTAGACAGTTTGAAGCACTATCAATATAGTAAATAAAAAATAATCAAGAGAATGAAATAAATGAATACACATGGAAAGAATGCAATGTGTGCTTTACAATGTAATATTCATTGGATAATATCAACCATATGGTACATAAAATAAAAACCATTTAGGAAATCTGATTATTGGACTCAGTTTGGAGATAATCTGGCTAATGATATATTCACCTATTGGTTGCAATCTGGGGGATAATAACACTATAGATATGTTTTGTATTTTATTATTTGTTTGCCCAAATGGTTTTTATTTTATGTACCATATGGTTGATATTAATAATAAAATACAAAACATATCTATAGTGTTATTATCCCCTAAATTGCAACCAATAGGTGAATATATCATTAGCCAGATTATCTCTAAACTGAGTCCAATAATCATATTGCTCAATATACGTAATCAAATGTTGATGATTAGATTCATTTGGTTAGGAAATACTTTCTTCATAACATCACCTTCAATAGAATCAAAAACCATCTCAAATCTAAAATTATAGTGAAAGCAACAAGCAGAAATGATTCTACATTGTGCTTAATTGAATAAAATGACTTTTCTCTTAAAATTGCCCATCTAGCTTTCAATATACCAAAACATCTCTCAATATAATTTCTTAGTTGAAAGTGTTTAATGTTAAAGTATTCTTGGTGGTCGTTGATTGGAGTCCTACCCTCCAAGCACAAAGATGGTATTGTTGACTTCTATAAGGTGCCAAGAATCCTTCCTCATTTGTATTTTTAACATCACACAAATAGTAATTACTTGTTAGAATGATCAACAACATTACTAATATGGAAATAAGCAATGTTCGTTATTAACATTACACGAACATAATACAAATAATAGCTTGTGGGATCTTCAACCCATTCTTGCATGTAATGCCATCCTTTAACACTACCATTTACTGCAGAACCTTCTTATCTTGGTAAAACATATACAAATTGCATATTTGGGGTGCAAACACTAAAGACCTTGGAAGCAATTTTATTTTTCCTAGTCGTATATCTAGGTGCTCAACTGCGTCAACATTGACTTTAATGTATGTCTCATCTAAGGCCTCTAAACAACCCTTGAACCATTTTCATCTATTAACTATTGAATTTTTTGGTATGGGTTCAAGGTTTTTAAACAGCAGCATATGCAATCTTAATAAAGAATTCAACATAGAATGGAATTGTCTACTACTTGTCTCTCAAGATCTGGCCATTTGATGTTTTATAATTCTATTTTTTGTATAATGGGAAATAATATGGAGGAAGCTAATTACTAGTTCTTTTATTGACATATGTCTAGATGACTATAACCCCCATTCTATTTTAAGCAAATGACATAATTTTGCAAAAACTCTCCTGTTCATTCTAATATGATCTACACACTGTATACACTTTCAAAGACCATTGCGTTTAAGTTTAACTCTCTAATACGTAGGTTATCATAAGCTGTTCCACCATAAGATAGTTTACATCATTTTCTTATGTTAATATTTAATAAAGTGATAGTAGCAAAACATAACAAATGCAACAAAGTCTCTATTTGGTTGGATTGCATCATCAACAATGTAACCAATCGCATCGTCTTTAGTGAAAAACTAGCCATAACTATTTAGAAGAAAGAATTTTGTTAAAGTTGACAATATAATGGAAAGGAAATCTTTGCTTATGGTGGATGGAATCCCCCCACATCATCAAATAAAATATAAATCACAAAGAAAACATTGGAAGATTGGAAGGAGCAAAAATAATTTAACCACAAAACATATAATATATATTGAAAACACCTTTTAATCTAGAGCTAAAAGACATCTAAAAAATGAAAAATAAGTTCATTAGAAGGCAACATGGATTACACACTATCAACTAGAAAGTATACACATCATTTGTGTAAAAACCGATGATAAACTTAATAGGACGAAGATTAAATGACGGATGAGGAAGCTAAAATTTTTTCAAAGAGAAAAGTAAATGCTATGAGCTGAGATTTGTTGAAATATAAATTTCAATTGTATTTGTAATTGAAACATGAAGAAGACATATTTGATAGTCATATTCTCTTTTACTTCATGATTAGACGTTAGAACATTCATATTGTCAAAACACGATCATCGAGAGGGAAAACAAAATTTTAATATCAAAATATTGAAGGTGATTGTAGGAAGAAACGCCTCAATTGATAACCAGTGAAGGAATTTTTTCATACAAATGCCTTAATTATTTATTTATAAGCGTATTTGAAGTAAGATCATGTCGTAACACTCTGATCTATGAACATGAAAAAGAATAGTTTTTAAATAATGATCATTTAAGGTATTTTTAGCCAAAAACAACTTAAAGAACCTCTATTCAATTTTTGTTAGGGATTATTCAAGGCATTTTCTAGGCAAAAACACCTTGAATAATCCCCAATAAAAATTTGGAGGGGATTATTCAAGGCATTTTTGTCCAAAAATGCATTGAATAATCCCTTAATAAAAATTGAAAGAGATTATTGAAAGCATATTTAGCCAAAAGTGCCTTGAATAACCCCATTCAAAATTTTTAAGAGATTATTCAAGTTATTTTTTGGGAAAAAAACACCTTGAATAATGGCCAATACAAAAATTTTTTAGGGATTATTCAATGTGTTTTTTATTCAAGGCATTTTTTAGGAAAAAATGTCTTGAATAATGCCCAATACCAAAATTTTTTTGGGATTATTCAAGGGGTTTCCAGCCAAAAACACCTTGAATAATCACCTCATAAAAATTAAAGGGGATTATTAAAGGTGTTTTTGGTTAGAAACGCTTTCAATAACCCCATTAAATTTTTTTGTAAGGGATTATTCAAGGCGTTTTATGGGCAAAAAAGTCTTAAATAATCCCCAATAAAAAATTTTTGTAAGGGATTATTCAAGATGTTTTTAGCTAAAAACACTTAGAATAACCACCTCATAAAAAATATAAGAGGATTATTGAAGGTATTTTTGGTCGAAAATGCCTTGAATAACTTGCATTAAATTTTTTGTAAAGGATTATTCAAGGTGTTTCTAGGTAAAAATGCCTTGCATAATCCAAAAAAAAATTGTAGGGGACTATTGAAGGTGTTTTTAGTTAAAAACACCTTGAATAATCCCTTACAAAAGATTTAATGGAGGTTATTCAAGGTGTTTCTAGCCAAAAATACTTTCAATAATCCCTTCATAAAAGTTTTTGAAGATTATTCAATGCTTTTTTTTGCCAGAAACGCCTTAAATAACTCTATTTAATTTTTTGTAAGGAATTATTAAAGGCATTTTTCATGCCAAATGCCATATATAAACCTAATTTTTTACCAGCATAAACCTACAACTGACTTGCATTCATTTTCAGACATGCTTTTTAAAATGGTAATGGCTATTTCATAATTTTTTAGTCAAGTCAAATTTGAAAATAATGCTATTTTTCCCTTCGGAATCTAGAATACCACATGAAAAGGTAGGCTTTTGATTTTGGGACTTTGGGTACTATTGGGAATATGTCAATTTTCCTTGGAATCAGATTACCTTGAACCAAATGTTGGAATCAAATACCTATCAATAAGATTCAAGGGAAAAATGTGTGGATTCCTCCAAACCAAACGCCTCCTAAAATGTTAGCTTTTTCATGCTCATTTTTAGTGCAATTCTTCATATATGTTGGCTTGTTCCTTAAGATTATTAGCTAAATTACTCTTAAATGCATATTTATCTCATATTTAGGTACAAATTACGAAATAGAGGGATTTTAGACTTTTCTTATGCAAATTTGGAGGATTTTTTGTGCAATTTGAGCAAATGGTCTAAACTAGTGTTAATAAACAAAATTGACACTTAGGGAGTTTTCTTGACTTTTCTAGCATAATTGTTTTAGTATTATTTCATAATTTTTTTTAAAATAAAATGTAAGATAAAAATGTTCATAAAATATTTGGAATTTTTGGAAAAAGAAAAAAAAAATAAAATGAAGCAAAGCAAAGTTGGTGCATGTTTGTGCATGTATGCATGGGGTGAGCATGAAAATGATAGGCATTACAAGCTGGCTCAAGAGTATCAATTAGAGGGGATGATGTGACAATTTGAAAAGCTATGATTGGCTGTTAACTTAACTTTATGGATGTCATAACGTACCAATCCAGAGATTTGATTACTAGTCATAATCATTTAAAATTGTGAAAACACAAAGAGTCACCACCAATTTTTTAAAAAGTGTGATTAGCCACCCAAAAATTTTATCTTTTTAATAAAACAATAAAATAAATTTAAAATTTATTAAAAATATAATTTTAGTCTATGAAAATAGGATTAGGTTTGGGAGTCGGTTATACGTAAGGAAGGGTTAATACCCCATAGTGCTCATAAAATCGGTATCAATTAATCATATATACACTATTTATAACTTTGGACAAAAGTGGTTTTTCTATGAAATTTAATTATAATTTCCTTCATTTTAAGAAATAAATTTATTTTAAAAATATTTATTTAGAAATGTTGTGAAAATCTCTAAATTAAAAAACTACCTTAAAATTTTTTTGCATAAAGGCAGAATTCAAAGATAATCCTATCCGTTTAAGATTTACCACATTTCCTTAAAAATAAAAATAAAGATAATATTTTTTGAAAATGATAATTATTAGTGACTCTCCAACATATAGGCAAGTACTAAAAATTTTATTCTCCAAATCTTATTTTAAATTTATTTTTTATTTACTTTTGAAATTAAAATTTTTTAAACAATTATTAAATAATTAAATAGCTAACCATAAATATCAACTAAAAATAAACATATATCTAAGCAATAAATGCAAATATGGATATAAATGTGTCTCCTAAATGACAATGAGATTCAAATTTAAGATTGGGTTCTTAAATATAAAAAGACCTCGTGAACTCTCCAACCTCTAGGCAAAGTTTGGGTATGACTATTTATATTTAAGATCTTATTTTTTATTTTTCATTTGTTATTTTTTTGTATTTTAGAATATGAAATTATATAAAAATTCTTAATGAAATAAATCTCTTAAATACCCTATCATTTAGGTGTCATTCAGGAATAAATTATTTTACAAAATATTTTCACATAAAACCTTAAATTTCAGGATGGTTTCGAGGTTTTAAGTGGATTAAAATTTCAAGGTTTTATTTAGGATTTAGGACTTCACTTAGGGTTTTAAGTTTCAATTAAGGTTTAGGGTTTCACCTGAGGTTTCGAGTTAGGGTTTTCATTTTAGGGTTTTAGTAACTTACGAATCTTTTTAAAAATTTTTAACATTTAGACAAATTTTTGGAGCAAACTTGTTTTTTATAATTTTCTAAAAGAATTGAATTTTTATATTTTTATTTATTTCCTTTCCATTAAAAATTTTATTATTATTTGTTTGTCTTTTATTATTTTATTTTTCTAAAATGCATGAATATAGGCTAATATATGTATGAAATTATTAAACAATCAAAATCACATAAAACTCAAAATAAGCATGATTATAATAATATAAATAATAATGATAATAATGCAAAAAGATATTTTAAATATATATAACCTAAGTTTGTTTATTTAATTTTTTGTTTAATATTTTTCAATATTTAAATAGAATTAAATTTTCAGAATAGGATTTCGTATCCCCTCCAACATCTAAGCAAAGTTTTCAAAATCCTTTTTTATTTATCTTTTATAACACATATCTCTTTATTTATTTATTATTATTATTATTGTTGTTGTTGTTGTTACATTTGCATAAATTTAAAATGCATGGAGGCTTAATGGCATTAAGAATGAATTAAAACATCAAAAATTGAATTACATAGTAATTAAAATAAGTATAGAAATTAAAACAATAATGTATGGAATTTTAACGTAAGTAACAGGAAAGAAATATGCATGGAAATAAAACAAGTCTATTGGGCTATCACAAACAGCATGTATCTAACTCAAGGTAAAAAACATGGGCACTTGGCTTTGAAAGAAAAAGTTAGGCTTTACACTTTTTATCTCTATAAAAGCTAGCATGCAAGCAGAATGATTAAAAATCCTATGCCCATCAACGTACAAAAGCAAGTTAAGAAATGAGGCTTTGGACCTTTTCCTTCCTTTTTACCATAAATGATTCATTCATGAAAAAGGCAAAACCAAAGCATATGGGATAAAATGAAGCCATTCTTTTACAAACATGTTGCATACAAAAATGTAAGCAAAGAAAAGAGAAAAACAAGCTTTAAGTTATCCACAGCAAACCCATGCAAAAATGATGAATAGGCAAATGAAGTGAAATATGTTTGAAACAGAAAATGGGAACAATGAACAAAACTAATAGGCCTCCATTATTTTTGGTTTCCTTCATTCTTTTTTTTATCTAAAAATGCAACATGTTAAAGAGCATGGAAACATAATAGAAGAAGAAAATAAAAGCTTGCAGAAAGGAAAAACGAAGAAGTTTCAACAAAAAACTACCTTTATTACACTCTTAGTCTTTTAGCTTTTTGCTTTCTTTTCTTTTATTTTCTTCTCTACTTACTATTTTTGTCTTATTTTTTCTACTTTTGCTCTTCACACTCGTTTTGTCTGTTCCTTTTTATGCTTGTTTGGTTGCCCAGCATTATCTTTTTTTCTATTCATTACCTTTTTTTTTTTGTTTCCTGTATAGTTTTCCATTTTTTTACTCAGCTATTTTTGGCTTTTACTACTTTTTTTCTACTTTTTTGCTATTGCTTTGCTCCTTTCCCTCATTTTTTTTTAGTTATACTCATTTCTAATTTTGCCTTTTTCTCTTCTTTTTTGGTACTGCCAATTTCTTCCATTCTTTTTTAGTAGTTAGCCATTGTCTACGTCCATTTCTTTTTCTGCTACTTTCTATTTTTTTACTTCTGCATCACATTTTTTCCACCCTTCTTCTTTAGTTTTTCGCCTTTTTTTTATTGGTGTTCTCTTTCAGTTTTTGCTTCTCCTTTTTTTTTTTTTTTTTGGCTTTCAGTTTTTTAGTTTTTCTACTTTTTTCCTTTCCACGTTCTCCTATTTTGCTTCTTTTCTACCCTTTTTTTTGTTTTGCTTCAGTTTTTTTAGTTTCCAAAATGTCCCACGTTACTAGCCACAATCCCATCACATCTGCAAACAATTTTTTTTTTTTTTATGGTTTGGCTATTGTCATGTCCCATACATGATTGTTGAGCTTTCCTTTTCTTTCCTTTTCTTGTTTTTGGATGGTTTTTACTCCCAAACAAGGGCAAATATGCCTCTTTTGATTTTTAGGCCTTAAACTAAACATAGGTTATGACCAATTTAAGCTCTCTTTTTTTTTTCATTTTTTATGGTTATTTTTTTGTTATTTATTTATTTATTATTATTTAATTTATAAATTTTTGGTTTTTATATTATTATTATTATTTTATTTTATTTGGTTTTTTGTTTAGTGACCAACAATGGGCCATTAATGGGCTTTTACTAGGTCACTTTGGGTATTATTCGAGCCAATGCAATGGGCCTCCCTATGGAGCCCACATTGGGTCTCATATTGAACCATTTAAAAATGGGTCATGCATTGGGCTTGAATGATGATCGAGGTCTGATTACAAATCAAATCCAAATTAAAAAGATAAAATATTTTGCATAAAATTACGTGTTTGTAGTTGCTCCTCTTTGCATGTTTTTAGTATTAGAAATAATGCAAAGACATAGATAACAAATTTATCCATATGCTACTTCCTAAAGAGAGTTTTTTTTTGTTCTTTTTAGTTTGTTTTTGCTAAATAAGAATGATCGAGATTGAGCCACGAACCAAAAATAAAGATAACTAAGATTAAACTACAAGTATGAAAATACAAGATGATTAGGCGAACTGAAAAATAAAAGATGATTGAGATTGAACTGCAAGTCAAAAAATAAAGATGAATGGGATTAAGCCATTAGTCAAAAAATAAAGATGATCGAAATTGAGCCACAAATCGAGAAATAAAGGTGATTGGGAATGAACTTCAAGTCAGGAAATAAAGAATGATCAGGATTGAACTATAGGTCTGGGAAATAATAAAGACAGGAATTGAGCTAAAAGTTAAAAAGTAAAGATGATTGAGAATAAGTCACAAGTTGAGAAACAACGATGAGCAGGACTATGCCATAAGTCAGAAAATGAAGAATGACCAGGATTGAATAGAAGTTAAGAAATAAAAAATGATCGAGATTGAACAGCAAGTTTGAGAAATAACAAGGACCAAGATTGAGTCACAAGTCAAAAAATAAAGATGACTGAGACTAAGCACAAGTCAAAAAATAAAGATGACTGAGACTAAGCACAAGTCAAGAAATAATAATGATTGAGATTAAACCGTAAGTCGAGAAACAACGATGACTGGGATTAAGCCGCAAGTCAGGAAATAAAAAATGATCATGACTAAACTACAAGTTTGGGAAACAATGAAGATTGAGATTGGGCCACAAGTCAAAAAATAAAGATGATTATGACTAAGTCGCAAGTTGAGAAATAATGATGATCGACACTGAGCCGTAAGTTAGGAAATAAAGAACAACTGGGATTAAACTGCAAGCCTGGAAAATAACAAAGATAGAGACTGAGTTGTAAATAAAAAATAAAGATGATCGAGACTAAGTTTTAAGTTGAGAATCAATGATGATCGAAACTAAACTGCAAGTCAAGAAACAATGATGACTGGGACTGAGTTACACGTCAAGAAATAAAGAACGATCGAGATTGAATTGCAAGTCTGAAAAATAACAAAAATCGAAATTGAGTCGCAAGTTAAAAAATAAATATGATTGGGACTGAGCCGCAAGTCAAAAAATAATGATGATCGAGACTAAGCCATAAGTCAAGAAATAAAGAATGAAGATTGGCATTAAATCGTAATTCTAAAAATAAAGTAAATTGGGACTGGGCTATAAGTTGAAAAATAAAGATGATTGGGACTAAGTCGTAAGTTGAGAAACAATGATAACCGAGACTGAGCTACTAGTTTAAAAATAAAAGATGACCAATAATAAAATGCAAGTTTAAAAATAGATTAGGATTGAGCTGCAAGTCAAAAAATAAAGAGAGATTAAGGTTGAACTACTAGTTAAAAAATAAGGATGACCGAGACTAAGGCACAAGTCAAGAAATAAAAGTGACTAGGGATAAATTTTCTTTTTGAGGCTAATGAAACTTTATTTTGAAAAACATTCTGATTCCCTTTAATATCTTCTTATGAAAGACCTTTAACATAATTTATCAAAAGAATGTATGCAATACATGTGACTACTATAATGAATTTGAATGGTAGAAAGGCATTCAATTATTTATACAATGCATTTCTTAATCATATTAACTCAATATTCAAGATTAGTTCATTCAAAATTTAAAGGTTGCTCCTAATATCTTCCCATTTTATTTCTTTCTCAACTCTTTTTTTTTAACAAATTCCTTATGTGACCCTTACTTATTTGGAAGCTTTTTCCAATTCTTTCATTTTGGACATCCTTTTTACCATTCATTTGATTTTTGCTTCTCTGTGTTGTTATCTTCCATTTTTTTTATTGAGAAACACATGGGTTTATTATGAACATTATCAATAATTATCTCAACTTCTAATGATGAATGCAATGATTTCAAAATTCAAAGTCGGATATGGACTTTAATCAATGATGGAAATTTTATTTTGGTTTGGAAAAGAAAAGATAAGTTTATTGAAATACAGAGGATCAGAAAATTTAAAAGGTATTCAAAGAAATCAAATATCATTTCCTTAAATAATGAACATTTGACAAGCTATGTCAATTAAGACCAAATCTTTTCTCAAAAACTCATGAGATTTACAATTTTGCTATATCTAAATTTTTATACCTAATCCTTGCCTTACGGCTTATAGCTGATGGAAACTTGCCCCAGATTTATTCCTCTTACCTTGTATCTAATTTGTCTAGCTTGTACTATTCTGCTTTGCCTTTATAGGATTTTCCCTTAGCTCCTTATTCGTTTAAGCCACCTTTTTAGGTTTTTAGCTTAAACGACCTTCTTTTGGTTCAAACTGCCCTTTTCGGGTTTACATTTGAATCATCTTTCTTTTTTTATTTTTTTGTTTATTTCATTTATTTCATTTTTTCTCTTTTTTCATTTATTTCATTTTCATTTTTTTTATCTTTTTTTCTTTAAGAGAAATATTTTTTTATAGCATTAGAATTTACTGGAGTTGGCAATTCATCTCCATTCATTTTTGCTAATAATAGAGCTCTACCAAAAAATACTTTATTTACCTTTTATTTACCACATATGGGCCTTTCCAATTTGGTACCATTTTTTCCTATCATCTTGTTGATTTGGCAAGATCTTCTTTAGAACCATTTCTTTTTCATGAAAATATCATGGCCATATCTTTTTGTCATGCACCTGCATCATTCACTTTTAGTATATCTGCCCATGAAAAAGTACTGAAAACCTCTTATCTTTTATGAGATTTAATTATTCGAAGTGATCTTAAACCTAATTTACCTCATCCAATTTCATTTCCATCAACACTCTTAAAGAAGGAATTTTCACTTCAATTGCTAATATTTCTCCATCCCGTATACTAACGAAAATATGGTGGCCCTCAGTGAAGTCTCGACTGATGTCCTATAACTAAGCAAAGCAAAGGGTAATTTTTCATGTTAGTCCTTATATGTGTTAGCCATTTTTTCCAGTATCCTTTTTATGTTTTTGTTTATAGTATCCATGCACCATTCATCTTCAGGTGATACGATGCTGAATGATGATAGTTTTATTTTAAATGGTGCACATACCTTTTTCATTATTTTTCTATTTAAGTTGCTAGTGTTATTAGAGATAATTATTTTTCGGAGCCCATACCAATTATTATCTCTTTTTTTATAAATTTGCATACAATTGATTGTGAAACACTATCATAACAGGCTGCTTTTATCCATTTGGTGAAGTAATCAATTACCATAAAGATAAAATGATGTCCATTTGAAGCTTTTGGGTTTATAGGCCCGATCACATCTATTCCCCACATAAAAAATGATTATAGAGGTGCCAACACATGTAGTGAAACTGAAGGGGAATGAATTTTGTTTACATAAATTTGAACTTGTGTCACTTTCTAGCATAATTAATGCAATCATTTTTTAATGTAGACTATAATAACCTACCCTCATTATCTATCTGGCCATCATATGTCCATTGACATGCATTCCACAAATCCCCTCATGGACTTATTCTATTATCTTTCTTACTTTAATAGCATTTATACATCTCAACAATATCTTATCTCAACCTTTCTTGTATAAGATTTTCCCATCGAGCACAAACCTTGCTGTTAATCTTTGAATAATCCTCTTGTCATTCTTTGAGGTCTGTTCAAGATATTCTTGACACTTAATATACTATGCAATGTCATGATACCAGGGCTGACGATCTATTTCTTCTTCAACATTTGAACAATGGGCCAGTGAATCCCGTATCTATACTCTAATAGGCTGGATTCCTATATTAGCATTTAACTTAAACATTACAGCCAAAGTAACCAGTGTATCAGCAATCTGATTTTCTTTTTAAAGAACATGTTGAAACTAGACCTCTTTGAATTGCTTAATCAAATTAGCCATAAGCTTTTGATATAACACCAATTTAAGGTCTTTAGTCTCCCATTCACCTTTCAATTGGTAAATTACCAAGGTTGAGTTGCGATATACTTCTAACACATCAATTTTCTTTTCGATGGCCATTTGTAATCCCATGGCACATGCTTCATATTCAACTACATTATTTGCATAATTAAAATCTAGTTTCACAATGTTAGGATAATAATTCCCTTATAGAGATATTAATACTACTCCAATGCCATGCCTTATTATATTGGATAGCTTATCAAAAAACATCTTCCACAATATCTTTCCAGGCTCTTTATCTTCGGCTTACAAAATTACGATTAAATCTTCATTCATGAAGTCAAACTTTATGGGCTCATAATCTTTTGTAGCCTTATCAGCAAGAAAATTACCAATTGCACCTCTTTTTATAGATTATTGTGACACATACATAATATATCATATTATGAAAGTATAACATGCCATCTAGCTATTTTTCCTGAAAGGGATGGCTTCTCAAATATGTACTTGAAGGGATTTAACTTCGATATAAGCCAAGTTGAATGATAGAGCATATATTACCTAAGCCTACGAGTAATCGATACCAACACACAACACATTTTTCTAATTGGGAGGATTTAGTTTCATACTTTGTAAATTTTTTGCTCAACTAATAAACAACCTACTTTTTCTTGCCAATTCATCACTTTGCCCCAATACACACTCCATCGAATTTTCTTGTATTGTTAAATACAAGATTAATGGCTTTCCTGTAATGGATAGTACCAACATTAGTGGGTTTGTCAGATACTCCTTAATCTTTTAGAAAGCATTTTGAAATTCTTCATCCCACTTGCCAAGATTGTTTTTATGCAACAACTTAAAAATTGGATCATATTTCAAAGTGAGTTGGGATATAAAGTGAGAAATATAATTCAATTGCCCTAAAAAGCTTTTCACCTCTTTTTGCATGTGTGGAGTTGTTAAATTTTGAATGGCTTGCATCTTATTAGGGTTTACTTTAATACCACTTTCATTGACTATGAATCCTAGCAATTTTCTCGATTTAGTGTTGAATGTACATTAGTCAAATCCAACTTGAGTTGGTACTTTCACAACCTTTCACAGAGTTTTTTGAGGTTAGTTACATGATCTTCTCTTTTCCTAGACTATGCTATCATATCATCAATATACACCTTTATTTTTTTATTCATCATGTCATGAAAAAGAGTAACCATCGCTCTTTGATACATGGTGCCAATATTTTTTAGCTCAAAGGGCATGACTTTGTAATAAAATGTACCCTACATTGTCACAAATATGATTTTCTCCATATCCTCCTGAGCCATTTTGATTTGATCATATTCAGAAAACCCATCCATGAACGAGAAGGTAGAATACTTGGCAATATTGTCCACAAGGGTGTCAATATGTGGCAATGGAAAGTTATCTTTTAGGCTAGCCCTATTTACATCTTGATAATCTATAAATATTCTCACTTTCCCATCTTTTTTAGGAACTAAGGCTATATTGGCTACCTATTCTGGGCATTTAGCTACTTTAAGAAAACTCGCATCAAGCTACTTTTTTGCTTCTTCCTTTATTTTTAACAACATTTCTGTTTCATGCACCTTAACTTTTGTTGTATTGGTCAGTAGTCTGGTTTTAGGGGTAATCTATGTTTAACAATATCAATACTAAGCCCAGCAATCTGGTTTTAGGGGCATATCTCGATAAGCTATACAAATATATCTATATATACTTGCAACAAGTCCACTAACTTTTGCTTTTCCATTGGCAGTAATGAAGAACCAATCTTGACTTCCTTTTTATTTTCCTCAATAGATCTATAGTCTCATGATGAGGCTCTATGAGGTTTTTTTCTTAATCCATCCATTTGAACAAATCATGAGGCAAATCATAATCTTTAGAGTTAAAATTGTCATCAAGCTTACTAATGTCAATTGAATTTTCTAAATCAAATCCAACATTATTATCTTATTCATCCATAATGTTCATTATTTAAAGACCTAAAAATGGGTATAATTGCAAGGAAAAATTTAGGCTAATTGGGGCGAAAGTAAGAAAAAACTAAACAACAAAGAAAAAAATGGGAAATATGCTAATGTGAAATGCATTTCATACATTACTTAAGTTAGGATAATTAAAAAATTATATTTAATCTTTGCATGCTTTTAGGCAAAAGCAATTAGAATATTAAGTTTAGATGTCCCAAGGATAACAGCAATAGTACATCATCTTTTAATCTCCTAATCCTAGAAAAGGGAAAAAAAACTCCTCTTCTTGCATCTTTTTCCCACCTTCCTTGATCTAAACTTGAGAGAAAGCTTCCTCTATTCCAACAATTGGTTCCTCTTTTTCCATTACTAACAATCATGGATAAACATATATGCTAGAATGGAATATCTCATACAAATAAAAGAATACCATTCCTCTATCAACTAAAACATGCCCTTTGAGGCATGCCATTCTCTTATCTCTCTTCTTCATCATCATTCTTTTTTTTTTTTATCTATAGTAGTAGGTTTGTAACCTAAACCCCACATTTCCTTATTTTTAATTGTGACTAAAACTTTCTTAGCTTTTTGTAAAGCTACTTCCAAACCTTATCCAGCTTGCCTACCTTTGCTAGTTTACTTAATTATCATGTTTATGGTCTTTGACAATTAGGGAAAGGTATTTTTTACCTTTCTCCAACATATGTAGCACTTAATATCTCAAAAGCTTTAAAAGAGCACTCGAGTGCTTTTTCAATAACCTTGACATAAGAAGTAGTCAGAGTTTTGGTTACCAACTACTCTTCTTCACTATCCAAACAAACTTGTTTTTTTTTTCAACAATAAATTTTAATTTTTGATGCAAGAATAAAGGTACAAACCCTTTTGTATGAATCTAGGGTTTTTTGAGCAAATAACTATATGAGGGTTCAATGTCCATAACATGAAACTAAACATTAAAGGTATATAGACCAATCTACAATGAGATTTTTATATCACCAATCACTTCCTTTCATGCCCTATCAAAAGTCCTAACTATCATTTGACTGGTTTTTATATGTGATTGATCCATTAGTAGCTTTGAAAGCATAGTCATAGGCATCACATTAATGGATGACCCATTATCAATAAGCACCTTAGCCATAGTATGAATCCTGCACTTAATAGTAATATGTAGGGCCTTGACATTACCTCGCCCCCTAAGAGGTAGCTCATCATCATTAAAAGAAATAAAATTTAAAACTATGATATTTTTCACCATGTGATCCACATTATTTATAGAAATATTATGCTCAAGATAAGCCTAATTAAGCACTATCAGTAAAGCATTCTTATTTGGTTCAAAGTTCAGTAGTAGTGAAAATAATGAAATATGAGCTAGCAATTTGTTCAACTGGTCAACTATACTATACTCACTATACTTGATAACCTTAAGAAATTCATAAGCTTTTTTCTTAAACACAGGTTTTTTATATTGCACTTATAGATTTGTTACAACAAGACAAGATTCTCTCTCTACTGTGACCTCTTCTCTTTTTTTTGTTTTTCTTTTCCTAACCATTTCTAATATTTCGAGCATGTAACAATGACCACTCTTAGTCATTCTTCCCACTTTTGTTATATTTAAGGTGTATTCATTCTCCTTATTCTCTAAAGCTGCTTCATCACCAGACTCTTGAATTTTCACCTTACAATTATAGTCCTATGGGATTGACTTATCACTCTTATAAGGAATGGGATTAAGAACATATATTGTCAATGGTGCTATAGGAAAATGTATTGACTCTTCCATAACTGGTTTTATTTCATCATTATAAAATATGGTGAGGGTTTTTGGAATGAAAGGCACTCTTGACCCATCATTTATCATATTCACATTACTAAGATTATTTTCAACATAGAATTCAATCACCCCCATCATCCATCAATTGTTGCATCATCATTTGAAACCTTTGACATTCTTTGATTACATGTCTCAAATTTCTTCCATGATATTGATAATCATGGTCATCATCTATATTGCCTTTGTCATCTACTGCAAGTAAAATTAGCTTTGTCTTATCAATAAAAAAACTTCTTCATTAGAGTCTCCACCTTAGTTACCCATCTTTCCATTTTTAACTCTTGTCCATCTGATACTGCATTAGTATTACCACCAGTGTGATTAGGAAGATGATTTCACCAATATTAGGTTTAGCTTTAGAGTTGAAATTTAGCAAACCTTAATTTATCAATTCCTACACCTTATGTTTTAGAGTCATGTAATTTTCAGTGGAATGATCTGTTACCCAAAATGATAATCACATTTGGCATTGGGGTCATACCATTTTAGGTATGACGACTTCAATAGTTCCATATACTTAAGAGCAATAAGGTGATCTTCCATCAATTTTGGATACAAGTTGGTGTATGACATAGGAATGAGGTCAAACTAAGATTTTGCTTGATTGTTACTACTTTGTGGGTTCCTTTGGCTTGAGCTAGCTGGCTGAGTTAACATTACAAAAGTGATACTAGATGGTTATGGTTTAAAATCCAATCTATATGAGGGTGTTGGGATGCATGATAGTGGTATGGTTGTTGCGTAACTTGATTGGTGGTCAAATGATAAGTGAAGAATAGTAGTCTTAGGTTATAAGGGACAAATGGTCGAAATGAAGGACTTCCTATAGACACAACATGTGTCTTTTACTCTTTCTTTCTTGGATTAGCTAACTTCTTAGTGCCAGAAGCTTCAGACCTTTCAATTTTGTCAATTTTAATGGCATTCTCGATCATTTCTCCTAAAATCACCATGTTAGAAAAAATCTTTGTAGCATTTCCTACTAGTTTGTCATAATACGAGGCCTTTAATGTGCTAACAAACAACATAGTAATTTCTTTTTCAGTTAGCGATGGTTGAACTTAAGTTGTTGTATCTCTCAACTGATGTGTATACTCTTTAAAGTTTTTATTAACATCTTTTTCATGTTTTGTAAAGATAGCCTGTCTGAAACCGTGTTAATGACATGCTTATATTGAGCCATAAAAGCTTTAGCTAAATCTCTTCATGAATGGATCTAGCTCTGATTTAATTTGACATAGCATCTTGCTATTGATCCAATTAAACTATCTTGGAAATAATGTATCAGAAGCATGTCATTTTGAGTATGACCTACATTTTACAACAAATATCATAACATGAGTAGCAAGACATTTAGTTCCATCAAACTTTTCAAAACTAGGGACCTTGAATTTTGTTGAGATAACCAAATCAGGCACCAAACTGAGTTCCTTTGCATCCATGCTCCTAAAAATGTCATTATGTTCCACAACTCTTAGTCTTTCTTCAAGTAAATCATACTTACTTTTCATTTCAACACTCACTACTGGTGCAGATATGCCACGTAGCTTTTTTTGTTCAACGGGATCATCTAAAATTAGCATTATGATATGATCAATAAAACTTGATCCTTGATTGACATTTACATGTACCTACGAATAACTAGCAGCAGGTCCAACACCAATGTAAGGCTAGGGTTGGCTAATAGAAAGACTAGTATAAGAGTAAGGTTAAGCGATCGGTGGCTATAAATGGATTCCTCAAAAAGTATGAACTCAAAGTGTAGTGAACCATAGAGGATATGTTGGTTCTTCTACATTAATCTTATTTCTTAATCCTTGTATGCCAGTAACTTCTTTTCTTTTTAGAGAGCCAACTAACAATTGTCTCAAATCAAACATTTATGCCTTAATGTTCAACTGTATTTCCATCACTTTCTCCTTTATCTCTTCATGTGCCTTCTTGACCCTCTCAAACCCAGCTGTATTATCCTCTTCCATGATTTGAGATTTAGAATGAGTATTATTCTTGTGTGAAATTGCTTGACCTGAAATTTTTGGCTTTGCTATCATTGAACCTCTACTTATTAATCATGAATTGAAACACATGTTATTATTATTATTATTATTATTATTATTATTATTATTATTGTTATTTTTATTTTACTTGTATGCAATAAATGTAATGTAATGCAAATAAGGATTGCTTTGGATTAATCTAAGTAAAGGAAACATTCATTAACCATAGAAATCTTCATATATTAACCAATCATTCATGTATTAAAACCATAAAAACACTTAACTTGAGTATACTACTCCCTATTTTCACATAAGAAACTGAACAATCATTGACTATTGTCCTGAGTTGGTATGATCTCTTGTTTAAGTTTTGTAATTCTCTCTACCATTTTGCTAGCTTTTTGCATAGCTTTGTAGATCTAAGAAGTTAAGTGCTTTATATATTGCTGCTTTCCTAAGCTTTTCCCTTTCCACATTTCCTAAGCCTCCACTTTCATATTGCAAACATGAGCTTAATAATTCTCCATTTCTTGCCATAAAATCTTATCTATATGGTTCTGATTCTTAACCAACTAGATTTTCAAGCTCATCAGCTTTTGTTCGAAAGCCCTTTCTCATTTTACAAGTTAGAATTCCTATTCTGCTCTTCATTTAATTTGGCCTTTAGGTTTTCATTTTCCTTATAGCATTTGGCTACCTTTGTAGAGACTTTAGAGAGCTTATCTTTCCATATTTGCTATTCTTTGGTGAGTGCAAAGACCACTTCCTTATTTTTTTAGGCTTTATTCTTTCAATACTCTACCATCTTTCTTAGTTCTATCACCTCCCTCTTGGATCCCCTTCAAAGTCCATTGTCTATCCTTAATCTTCTATTCTCTTGATAAAGATCTTGCAAATCTCCTTTTAACAATTTTCATTTATTGGCCAACTTCTGTAATGCATCATTTTTCATTATCAAATCATACCTTAATTGGTTGACCTAATCTATCATTACTGACTTCTCTTTCTCTATCTTCTTCCTTTCATTCTTGAAATCTTGCTAGGTGATCTCAAGAGCTAACAATATAGGCTTTAATGTGGGGATGGGTAATTGATTTAAAACATCTACTAGTGAGGGCCTAACTTTAATAACTCTCTTCATTCTTTATGTAAGGTACCTTTCTATGACATTATTTGCGTATTTGGCCAGGTTCACTTGATTAATTTACTTTCATGCCTTGATGACTTCTTAGACATTTTTCATATAATGAAGTGCCTCATAATCAAACTCAAGCAAACTAAATCCATGAGTCATAGGGATGAACTGGTGAGAATCATATTGCTTCTAAACTACAAGAGGTACATAACTTACAACCCCTCATATTCCTAATAATGGTACCCACGGCTCATCTTCACAACTATATAAAGTGGCTATCAGAAGCATCCACAGTGTTCTCTATGTTATATCCTCGTTAGTGAGCTTTAAGAAGAACACAATCCATTATCCTTTTTGTCTAATCCCTCTACCATTCTTTGGTAACAAATTCTTTAATTGAAACAAAATGAATAGAGAAAGGCTGAAATGGTATCTTTTTTTTCCCCAAAAGTGACTTTTGATCCAAACAAAAAGTAACTAAACATATCCTATGAATTGACTTTCACCTTTTCTTCAACAAAAATTTAGCCATCTAATGGTCTTCGTTAAAATGGTCAATGAAGGATTTATACCTTTATCCAGTTATTAAAAGAAGTCAACCACTGATACTTCTATGTGTCCTAATACCTTTGGGAATATCATTAACCCATACACGGCCAAAGCAAATAAATCCAATTCATGATCATCATTAAGATGCTTCCTTATATACTTTAATAGAAAGGCTGATGGAATTGTCTTGACCCTATTCTTTTCCTTTTTATGCTTATCTATTTTCTCAACCCCTATTTGCATAACCTTTGCTAATTTCTTTCTATATCCAGTGGTTTTTTGCTTTTTTCAATAAATTTTATCTTGATTGGCATATTCTATTTGGAGTATGGATGAGTACTTTTCAATTATAGGAGTTAAGTCTTCTTGATTGAATATGAAGAATAAATAAGATGGATCCCAAAATTGTATTGTAGCCCTAACTAATGACTCATCAATTTTCACCGACATGTAGAGTGCCACATCCCTATATTTATTTGAAAAATGCTTCTTCTTTTCTACTCCCCACTATTGCCATATGGTTTCCAACTCAACTATATTGTTCTAACTTAAATCCACATGAACCAATTTGTGGAAGTGTAGAAAAAGAACTGACCCCTAAACAGTCTCTTTATTTTTCTTAAGTGCTTTTCAATTAGCTTTTAACTTCCAAATAATTCTTATAAGAGGCTGATGCTATTAATGGCTTTATGAGAGCTTCTTTTGCTATTAATTGACCTAAGACAAATACCCGTCTCTTAAAATGCAATGCCTATATAACATATGCAACAAAATTAAAGACTATATAAATAAAAGGAATAAATAATCCAAACAAATAAATAATAAAAATAACAAAACAAGCATATAATACAACAAAATAATAGAATATATAGTATCCTAAATTTTAGTGATTTTCTAAAAAGTGACATGGCTCTACCTTAGGCAGGCTTTACATGGGTCATGATTTGCTGGGTTGAGATTTATTCGTCTAAAGATTCCTAAATCAAACCTTATATCATTGTCCATTACAAACTAATAAGGCACACCAATCCTTACTTATTACAGGCTATAAACGGAAATGGTTCATTTTGAGTGAAAGTGTTTCATTAGCAAATGTCAAGGTTATTACCTCTAGAGAGCATAGCTACTTCACTTCCTCTTAATAATGATAGAGTTTGAGTCCAAAGCTCATGCATGTAGATGAATATGCAAAAATTTGCAAAGCAATATATTAATCAAAACAACATAAATAAATTATAAATAACAAAGTCAAAATAGGATAATAACTAACATGTAATTTATTTTATTATTTATTTTGTTGAAACATTAAAATAAAGGGAATTAACTTAATGCCGATGAAATGTAAATGCGTTATTTTATTATTTATTTATAAGTAATAAATGACAGCAATAAATGTAAGCAATAAAAATTAAAATAAATGGAATTTTATTATTTATTTATAAGCAATAAATATAAATATAAATATGGATGTATATCTGTGTGCTAAATGATGATGAGATGTGAATTTAAGATCGGGTTTTTAAATATAAAACGACCATATAGACTTTCAACATTTAGACAGAATTTGGGTGCAACTATTTTTATTTAAGATCTCATTTTTTATTTTTCATTCTTTATTTAATTTTATTATTTTAAAATATAAAATTATATGAAAATTCTTAATGAAATAAATTACCTAAGTACCCTATCATCTAGGCGGCATTCTGGAACAAATTATTTTACAAAAAGTTTTCACATAAAAACTTGAATTTCGGGATGTCTCAGAGTTTTTTGTGGATTAAGATTTTAAGGTTTTATTTAGGATTTACGATTTTACTTAGGGTTTCGAGTCTTAGTTAAGGTTTAGGGTTTCACCTGAGGTTTCGCGTTAGGGGTTTAAGGTTTAAAGTTTCGTTTTAGAATTTCATTTTAGGGTTTCATTAATTTACAAACTTCTTTAAAACTCTCCAACATCTAAGCAGATTTTTGGAGTAAACTCATTTTTTATAATTTTCTAAAAAAATTGAATTTTTGTATTTTTATTTATTTCTTTTCCATTAAAATTTTATTATTATTTATTTATCTTTTATTATTTTATTTTTATTTAATAATTTCTCAATATCTAGGTAGAAATATTATTTTTAAAATATGATTTTTTATTCTCTCCAATATCTAGGTAGGGACTTTAAAATGTTTTTCTTCCTTTTTTCTTTTTTTTTTTATATTTTAAAAGATTTAAAAATGGAAATATCATTTAAAATGCATGAATATAATTAAAGATAATATGAGCATCTGAATTACTAGGCTAATATATGTATGAAATTATTAAACAATCAAAATATCATAAAACTCGAAATAAATATGATTATAATAATAGAAATAATAATGATAATAATGCAAAAAGATATTTAATATGCATATAACCTAAGTTTGTTTATTTGATTTTTTGTTTAATATTTTTAAATATTTAGGCCGAATTAAATTTTTAGAATAGGATTTTGAATTCCCTCCAATATTTAGGTAGGGTTTTCAAAATTTTTTTTATTTTTTTTATAAAACATATATTTTTATTTATTATTGTTGTTATTAAGTTTATGTAAATTTAAAATCCATGGAGGCTAAATGGCTTCAAGAACAAATTAAAGCATGAAAATTTGAATTTACATAGAAATATAAATAAGCATAGAAATTTAAACAATAATAAAAATAAAAAATATAATGCATGATATTTTAACTTAAGTAACATAAAAGAAATATGCATGGAAATAAAACAAGTCTTTTGGGCTATCACAAATAGCATCTATCTAACCCAAGGTAAAAAAACATGGGCACTTAACTTTAAAAGAAAACATTAGGCTTTATATTTTCTTATCTCCATAAAAACCAGCATGCAAGCAAAATAATTAAAAATTCTATGCCCCTCAACATGCAAAAACAAGTTAAGAAATAAGGCTTTGGACTTTTTCCTTCCTCTTTACCATAAATGATTCATACATGAAAGAGGCATAACCAAAATACATAGGACAAAATGAAGCAATACAAACATGTTGCACATAAAAACTCAAGCAAAGAAAAGAGAAAAACAAGCTTTAAGTTATTCACGATAAACCTATGCAAGAAGGATGAACAGGTAAATGAAGTGAAATATGTTTGAAACAAAAAATGGGGAAAATGTACAAAACTAATGAGCCTCAATTATTTCTGGTTTCCTTCATTCCTTTTTTTATATGAAAATAAAATACATTAAAGAGCATGGAAACACAACAAAAGGAGAAAACAAAAGCATGCAAAAGGAAAAAATGTAAAAGTTTCAACAAAAAAACTACCTATGTTATGCTTCTGATCTTTTTCAATTCTTGCCCTATTTTTTTTTAATTTTATTTCCTGCTTGCTATTTTTGCCCTTCTTTTTTTTTTTTGCTCTTGTTCTTCACGTTTGTTTAGTTTGCTCCTCTTCACACTTGTTTGGCCACCTAGCTCTTCTCTTTTTTTTTTGTTTATACCTGTTCTTTTTTTTTTGTTTCCTGTTTAGTTTTATTCTTGTTTTTCTATTCAATTCTTTTTAGGTTCTGGTTCTCTTTTTTCCTACTTTTTTGCTATTGCTTTACGCTTTTCCCTTTTTTTTTTTTTTAGTTTTACTGATTTTATCTTTTGTCTTTTTCTTTTCTTTTCTTCTATTGCAAATTTCTTCCATTCATCTTCAGCAGTCAGCCATTGTCTACTTCTATTTCTTTTTCTACTACTTTTTATTTTTTTGCTTCTGCCTTATTTTTTTCCATTTTTTTTCAATTTTTCGCCTTTTCTTTTTTATTGGCGTTTTCTTTCGATTTCTGTTTCTCTTTTCCTTTTTGCTTCCAATTTTTTCATTTTTCTATTCATTTCCTTTCCATGTTCTCCTCATTGTCTTCTCTTTTACCTTTTTTTTTTTTGGTTTTGCTTCAATTTTTTTAGTTTCCAAAATGTCCCATGTTACTAGCCATAATGCCAACACATCTTCAATTTTTTTTTTTTTGCGGTTTGGCTTTGGTCATGTTCAATGCATGATTGCCGAGCCTTCTTATTCTTTTTTTTTGTTCTGGTATGATTTTTACTCTTAAGCAAGGCTAAATAGGCCTTTTTTTTTTATTTTTGGGCCTTAAAATTAACATGGGTTATAGCCAACTTGGGCTATTTTCTTTTTTTTTCATTTTTTATGGTTATTTTTAGTTTTTATTTATTTATTTATTATTATTTAATTTTTAAAGTTTTTTAGTTTTTTTATATTATTATTATTATTTTTTTTTATTTGGTTTTTCATTTAATGACCAATAATGGGCCATTAATGAGCTTTTAAGAATGGGCCTTTATCAGGCTTTTTATTGGGCCATTATGAGTATTCTTTGGGCCAATACAATGGGCCTTCCTATAAAGCCCAATCGAACCATTTAAAAATGGGTTGTGCAATGAACTCGAATAATGATTGAGGCCTAATTACTAAATCAAACTTGAATTAAAAAGATAAAATATCCCAAACAAAATTAAGTATCTACAATGGACCAACAAATGCACATGAAATCAAATGGCAATCTATTGATGAAAGCAACCAACATTAGTGCACCTAACGTTGTAGCTGTGTAACCAGCAAAATAAAAAGGTTCTTGAAGCCCCAATGCTAGATGATCTTTTCTAGAATATTTTTTAGACTTAAAGCT
This sequence comes from Durio zibethinus, assembly GCF_002303985.1. Next base: position 11,563,801 of record NW_019168381.1, on the reverse strand, counting down.
CCTCGCCTCTACCTATAAATAGAAGGAAAGGGCTGGCAATTAGGGAGCACTAGACTAGAATTTAAAGTTTTTCTTATTTGCTTTTCCTACATTTTTTTTCTATAATTTTCATTTTTTTAATAGCCAAACATTATTTTCCACCATTTTTTCAAAAATGAAATCTTACATTTTCTTAAGTGTTCTTTCAAAATCTTTCAATAAAATTTGCATTTCAATTCATTTTCTAGCTCAAATCTACTAATTCTCGTTGATATGCAAAACTATTTTTGAATTTGCCAACTTTGACATACCTATGGTTTTTAAAGCATATTTCTATCAAATCTTCATTATTTTTGCTCAATTTTTTTTACAGTTTCCTAATTTCTTTAGCTACAACATATTAAAATTTAGCTTCAAACTCACATCATAGCTTTCCAAATCAAGCTTGGAATATTCAGTTGGATACAGGTGATAGGTTTAGACCAGTTTCGATCCATCAAGTTTGGCATAGACTTCTCTCCACTTTGATGATTTATTTGCATTTCTTTATTATTTAGATCTTTATTTCTATTAGTTACCTTGCTTTGTTTAATTTTGTGCAATTTATTTCATACTTTTAAGTATACTTAAAAGTATACTTTTAAGTGTATATACTTTTTGTTTAATTTTTTTAGGTGTATATACTCAGAGTTTTTTTTTTTTTTTAAAGTGGTTCACTAGGCTTAGTGTTCTTGGGGCCTATGTATGCACTCTGTTAGGAATCATGAGTTGGTCCATATAAATTTTGAGCTTGAGGCTACCTGTAGAAAATTAGAAGGGAAAGACAAATCGATTTTACCATCACCATGGTCGAGCAAGACACTAAAGCTCTTAGAGATTATGCTATGCCAAATCTTCATGATTTTTATCCTAGCATTAGGTGACTAGTGATTTAAGCCAACAATTTTGAGATTAAACATGTAATCATTCAAATGATACAACAGTCAGTGTAATTTAATGGCCATTCTAGTGAAGATCCAAACGCTTATATGTGGGATTTTTTAGAGATTTATGATACATTTAAACAAAATGGTGTTACGAAGGATACCATTAAGCTTAGGTTATTTTCATTTTTCTTTAGAGATAGAGCATAGAGTTGGTTAGCCTTGATGCCACCAAATTTTGTCACCACTTAGGATGATTTAGTGCAAAAGTTCATGGCTAAATTTTTTTCTTTGGCCAAAACGGCCAGGCTTTGGAATGAGATCACTACATTTACCTAGCATGACTCAGAGAGCTTGTATAAGGTATGAGAAAGATACAAAGAGCTTTTTAGGTGGTGTTCACACCATGGACTACTGAAATGGTTGGAGATTCAAATTTTTTATAATAGGTTAGTATTTAACACTAAGACACTTTTATATTATACATTAAGAAGTGTTTTAATAAGTAAGATTTTTGACATAGCTTACGATCTTATTGAGGATATGACAAATAATAGTTGTCAGTGCATCCTAAAAGAGCTTTGGGAATGTACAAGGTTAGATGAACTTATAGCACTTAATACTAAGGTAGATTTCCTAGCCAAATTTGTAAAGTCTTTATATTGAAGGTTACACCCTTAGAGCCGAGTCCTAGTCATTCTAGGTTTACTTATACCCATAGTTTTTTAGCTCTATGTAATGTATGCAGGGTAGGATACCCAGGGGAATCATGTTCGAGCACCTACCTAAAAAGTATCCATTATTTAAGACAAACCTTTAAGCAACCTAACAACCCCCATATTCTGATGTATGACCTACGTTGGAGGAATAACCCTAGTTAGTCTATCCAGTATAGCCAGGTACTATAGCAGCCTCAATGCACTATACTATCTCACCCTCTAGGTTTCCAACAACTATCATATCAGTAACAACAGTACCTACAACACATACCTACATGTCTATATATGCCAACCCTAAAAAAAAACATTTAATCAATGATCTCTTAGTATCATGACTAGAACTCATATCTCATTAGTATAAACCTAGAAGACTATATTCCAGAACTAGACCACCATGTTCCAAAACTAGTCTATGTCTATGAAGAACTTAAAGGCTCAAATTGGTCAATTAGCAGCCTTTCTTATTACTTAACCATTGGGCACTTTACCCAATAACATAAAGGTCAACCTTAGGAAGGAAGGGAAAGAGTATTGCAAAATAATCACACTTAGGAGTGAGAGGTAGTTAACTAATGACTAGGGTTTGATAGGTTCTCAAGATGCGATAGGTGAGGAGTCTGATGATGATGAGCCTGATAAAAACCTAATTCATGACAGGAAGAAGGGTAAGAAAAATGATGAGGGTGTAGTACTTGTTCTTACCCAGTTACCACAGATACCATTACATAGTGCTTTACCTAGTTCATCTAAGCCTGCTCTTCCTAGAGTTGAGCCACCTAGACCTTATATTTTTCCTTTAAAGGTTTAAAAAGTAAAAATAAGAGAAATAATTCTTTAAAATTTTCAAGGTGTTTAAGAAATTGTACATTAACATACCATTTGTAGATGTGCTTGAGTAGATACGTATCTATGCAAGTTCATGAAAGACATTATCTTTTGAAAAAGAATATTAGATGATTGTGAGACAGTTGCACTCACCAGTGAGTACATATCTATGATTCAGAGAGGACTACCTACGAAGTTTAAAGATCCAGGTAATTTTACCATTTCATGTACTATAGATAGTATGTCTTTTGATAAAGCTTTGTGGGACTTAGATGTTAGCATTAACCTGATGTCGTAGTCCATTTTTCAAAGATTAGGCATAGGAAAGCCTAAACCCGCCTTAGTTACTCTCCAGTTGGCTAACAAGTCACTAAAATATCCTAGAGGGATTATGAAAGATGTCTTGGTTAGGGTAGAAAATTTTATTTTACCTACTAATTTTATGGTTCTAGATATAGAGGTGGATCATAAGATCTTGATTATTTTAGAGAGATATGAGTTTAAAATCAAGATGTCATTTTTCATGTTTTTAAAGCTTTACCATTCTTCGATGAGTCTGATAAGTGCTCAAGGGTAAAGGTATTTAGTGATGTGATTCGTGATGTTTTATACCTAGAGCACCTTGTTTTGCATTTTGATGACTCCCCTATAGTCGATAAAGCTAAAGACCTAGATTTGAGTGAGGATGATGGTGAGATATTGATAGCCTCTACTTTTTGATTTACGCCATTTTTCAATGGTGAGCTTTTAGTTTATCCTAACACTCTCTCTAGAGTGATTAGACCTTCATATCTAGATTTACTAGATTATGAGATATTTTATTTTGATGATGTTTATCAAAATCTTGAGGGTGATGGTCCAGTTGCTATTGATGGTATTTCATTTTTAATTGATTTATCGATCTTTGAGTAGTTTCATCAAACATACACATCATAATCTTTCTAGAAAGAAAGGTATAAATATGATGCAAGAAGGATATGATATGATTCATGTTGATGATAGACTGGTTGACTAGATGCCAAAACCAAAACCCATTTACCTCAGTTCTTTTAGGTGTGAAGTTAAGGATTTGGTTGAGAAGTTTACTATTATTCCTGCTACTTTTCCACATAATCCACCATTAGACTATATTTGTATGAGATGGTAAAGAGAGAGGTCTTGAAATGGTTGGATTAGGCAATCAAGAGTGGAGTGATCACTATGAACCTACAGGGTTGAGCTTGTTCTAATAGTCTAGCTATTGACTTTAAATAAAGTGCTTTTTGGGAGGCAACCAGAGTTTTACTTTTTATGCTATTTTTTTTTTTGCATGTTTGTGTAAATATGTGTTTGCAAGTTTGTTTTCTTATACATGTTTGGTTTACTTATTTATACATATTTGTTTTTGTGTTCATTTGGTTTTTGTACATATTGATATAACTTCTTTGTATAGTTGTTTCTTTGTTTTGTAAGATGAATAAGTGCTTGAAATGGATACACTAGTTTTGGCTAAAGCTTGGATGGGACATTCGACCAACAAGATTTTATGATGATAGGAGAGTTTTTTTGTTCTTTTTTTGTACTTTATTGCTTTATGCTTACACATTGAAGACAATGTGTTGTTTAAGGTCGAGAGTGTGAAAAAATTATTCAAAATTTTAAACTTTTTTTTAAAACTTTTCTTGAGTTTTACCTTGAAATTGAGCTTGACTTGTTTAGGTTTCTTTAACCAAAATTGCTTGATAACGAAATGAATACCAGCATGAATAATTAGTGTGCTTTCTTTGATTAGTCTTCATAAAACTAATGATAAGTAGAGATTGATAACAAATATAGCTTTAGGAAAGGATTGAATGTGTGTGAAATACAAGATGATGCTTAGGTTTACTAAATTCTTGAATATGGTATTCATTTATGAGTGATGCTTTTAAACATTGAATTGTATTTTTTATCTAGCATTGATTATGGGAGCATGAGATTGTTTTTGTATTGGTCTTTAGAGTTTTTTTTCATGATTCTAAAATTTGTTTTGATCATTTCTCAAGGTAAAATTCTAAAGGACACATGATTAGGAAAATGATAGAGGCCACCTTTGGATTGATTAAACCTTTCAAGCTAACCTTGATACAATTTTTTCATATTCACCCCATTTTAGCCTTATGATATCTTTTTTTTTATTTTGAAACCACATTACAATAGCCTTATTTTGGATATTTCCTATCTTTTGGTCTCTTACCCTATATATGCATAAGGACATTCATGCACCAGTTGTGAGTTATGCATTATTAAGAAGGAAGGGTGAAGCTTGGAAAAAGTTTAAAAAATTGAAAAAAAAAAGCCAAGCTAGCTTGCAAAAGAATAAAAAAATAAGAAAAAGTCATAAAAAAGAAAAAAAAAAGAGAGAAGAAAGAAGAAAGAAGAAAGAACAAAAATAATAAAGTGGTGAAAAAAAAAGAAAAAAAATGGCACAATCAAAGTTTAGGGGGGTGATGGTGATTCTTTAATCAGGCTTACCTTTCTTACATTGGAAGCTCAATTAGGGATGATCCTAAACATGTGATACATTGTTAGGGTACTTGCACCTAAATGACTTTTATCATACCTTAACCCTAGCCTTACATTACAAGCTTAATAAAGTCCTAAATGATCCTTGGTCATGTGGTTATCTACATTAGTGGAGAGAGATATGATAAGCAAATCTATAGAACATGAGCATGCTTTATTGATCCTTGTTATTAAAGTTTCATGTTTTGCATAACATTACTAGATCTCATGCAAGTATATATGAGAGATGTTGTTTGCTTGTGAAACCATAGTTAGGAATGATCTTAGCCTAGGTGGATTTTTGTATATTAGCACTTGTTCATCATTTTACTTTAGTTATATTTATGAAGCAATCATATTGAATGAAACATTGAAAGTAGGGTATGATTCTTGCTCAATTTTGTTTTTCTCGAGGACAATCACAAGTTTAAGTTTGGGGTTTTAATTGCACTAAAATGGCAGCTTTTAATGTTTATTTTTAGTGTAATTTTTCATATATTTTAGCTTGTTCTTTAGGATTATTGGCAAAATTATTCTTAAATGCACATTTATCTTATGTGAAGGTACAAATTATGAATTAAAGAAATTTTGGATATTTTTTATGCAAATTTGGAGGATTTTTTTGTGCAATTTGAGTAAATGGCCTAAACTAGCGTTAATAGGAAAAATTGACATTTAAAGAGTTTTCTTGACTCTTATAGAATAATTTTTTAGTATTATTTTCTTTGTTTTTTGTTTTTTTTTGTGTAAAATATAGGATAAAAATGTTTATCAAAATTTTGGAATTTTTTACAAAAATAAAAAAATGAAATAAAGCAAAGCAAAGTTGGCGATATACGTGCATTTGTACATGGGGTGAGCATGAAAATGCTAGGTATTACAGGCTAGTTCAAGAGTACCAATTCGAAGGGATGATATGGCAATTTGAAGAGCTATGATTGGCTGTTAACTTGACTTTGTGGACCAAGAAATGCTTGTGAAATCATGGCAGTCTGTTGAAGAAAGTAGCTAAGCAACCAGCATTAGTGCACCCAACACTACAGCCATGTAACCAGCAAAAGAAGAAGGTTTTAGAAACCCTAATGCTTGGAGATCTTTTCTGAAATTTTTTTTAGACTTGAAGCTCCTCCCTTTTTGCTATAAATAAAATGAGAGCGCTAGCAATTAGGGAAAGTTAGATTAGGGATTTAAATTTTTTGTTCCTTACTTTTCTTGCATTTTTTTTATGTAATTTTCATTTTCTTAGTAGCCAAACATTATTTTCTAGCATTTTCCTTTGATTTCCATTACAATCTCACTATTTTTTTAGTGTTTTTAAGTGTTGTTTTCATAATCTTTCAATAAAATTTGCATTTGAATTCATTTTCTAGCTCAAATCTATTGAGTTGATAAGCAAAACTATTTTTAAATCTACTAGCTCTGACATACCTGTGGTTTTTAAAGCATATCTCTATCAAATATATTTTTCATAGTTTCCTAATTAATTTAGCTACAACATATTAAAAATTCAACATCAAAATTACACCATAGTGTTCTAGATCAAACTTGGAAAATTTGATTAGATGTAGTGATAGTGCAGTTTCAGTTTTGATCTAGCATATTTTGCATGGACTTCTCTCCACTTTGGTGATTTATTTACATTCTTTTCTTCTTTAGATCTTTGTTTCTACTTGTTACCTTGCTTAGTTTAATTTTGTGCAATTTATTTCACATTTTTAGGTTCTGTTTGGTTAATTTTTATTGAACATGTACTATTTTTCAAGATTCTACACTATTTTTGAAATTGAGTTTTTTAAACTGATTGGTTGTTGATTTAGGTAATTAACTCATAAACTTAAGTTGTTTAGCTTAAGTGAAGTTCTTTTCCAATAGATCATTGGCAGTTGAATTTTTACTTTTGAAATTTCATGTAATTGCAGTACACGCTAGATGCAGTCTAGTTTTTGTTCATTTGTTTCTCTAATTTTCTACATGCTTTCTTCTGCCATTTGATTCTTCATTGAGTGCTTCAATTAGTTTTTCAGTTAGTTTACATAAAGATTCATTTGTTCATCAATAAGAGTCAAACAAAAAATTTGTTTATAGCTTATACTTGTTTTTGCCAATTCTGGTTTACAGTTTCTATTTAGTTGACTTTTTCTTTATATTCTGTTTAACCATTATTTTTTAGATCATATGTTTGTAAAAGCAGTCTAATGATTCTTTAAATTCCATTTTAGGTTGAAGAAATCTCATTAGGAGTTAATGCCAGTTTAAGTATTAGTCTTAGTTCTTTTAGTTTCACGTCACTTTTCCTACAAATGTTTAGCTTTTATTTTTTATTCATGCAACATGTGATTGTTTCATTTTTTGTTCATGTTTAGCAATTCATATCATTTTCAGCTTCTATAATTTAGTTCTAGGTTCAGGTGATTTGTGTAATTTTAGTTTACATTTAATTTATAATCATGCATTTTATTTTAGTTAATATTTGTTCTTACATTTTAGGATTAGTTCTAATTTTCATTTGCATTTTATTCATTATTTTTCATGTCTTGTTTTCTTATTTGATTTTAGTTGATTACTTTTTTTTAGTAGATTTGTAATTTTGATATTTTGGTTTTAAATAATTTTTATATTTTGTATTTTAGTTTTTCTTACTTGTTAATTTTGTATTCATGAATTTTTCATAAAAATTCTTTGATTAAACCAACTTTGGTAAGAGTAAAGTGATAACTGGTACTTAGCTTAAGAAGTTTTACCTAATCCTCATGGAATCAGCATCTTGACCCTTTCGTCATTGTTATTACTTGTACGACTTGTGCACTTGTAAAGTTTTCACAATCGATAACGAGAAAATAAGGAAAGAAATAACAGTGGAAAGTGTAAGGAAGAAGGAAAATATGGGGAAAAAAGAGTTGCATGAGATACAGGAAAAGTTAAACTTGTAAAAGAAATCTAACTTGACAAAAAGGGATAAAAGATAATAAAAGATGCAGCTAAAGAAAACTTATCATACCAGCCTTGCAAAATAAGTATTGAAGATCCAAACAAATGAAGAGGGAAACCATAAAGAGAGGATAATATTAGAAGAATACCATAACAACCATTTTACAAACATGAAAGCTTGTGAAAGTGTTAAAGATACCATGTACATTGTAGAGCTACCACTAGAAAAAGAAAAAAAGAAAAAAAAAAGATATGGGAGAAAGGTTGAGAAGAAACAATGCTAGCAATAAGGATTAGAAACCTAAAACTAAAAGGAAGAGAAAAAGGGTTTAAAAAAGAAGAAGGGCAAGAAAGATAGAAAAAAATAATTAAAATGAGGAAGAGAGATGATAATCTTAGGAGATATAAGTAATAAGGTGGCATTAATAAAAAAAAATGAAAGAATGACAAAGGGAAAGGTAGTTCAAAGAAGAAAGGAAATGAAAGTAAGGAATAAAGGAATTAGGAATGGAGGTTAAGGGAAAAGTGGAGTAAAAAATCTATTTGATGTTCCGATAGGGTTAAATGTGATAATGGAAAGCAATTTGGAGCAAATAAGGGTAAGTGAATGAAGAAAAATAAGGACTAAAGGTTATAGTGGCTGGCCACAAGTAGCCACTAAAGGGCAATGATTGCTTATCATGGAATTATCAAAGAATAGGTTCAGCCTTGACAGTTTAAGCTTTTAGAGAGCTTAAGAGGAAATATGACTCAGATATGGTATTTTTAATAGAAACAAATTGTGAATGGAAAATATGAAAAAGGTGAGACAGAAGCTAAGTTTTGAGGATGGGTTTCCTAAAATATTAAGTGGAAGAATGGCATTATGGTGAAAGAGCAGTGTTAAACTAACAATGATGGAAGAGGGAAAGAACTTGATAGACACAACAATAGAATGCGCGAGTGATGAAATAAAGGTGATGTTTTCTAGATTTGTGGGGCACTAATGTTTGAAAAAAAAGATAGTATAGAATCATATAAAGAAGAGAGAACTTAATATAAGTGGTCTATGGTTGTGTATTGGATTTCAATAATATAATGAAAGAATAAGAGAAAAAAGAAGAAAAAAGGAACGAGTAGAGAAAAATGGAGTACTTTAAAGAAACACTTAACTTTTACAGTATGGATTATCTGAATTATAAAGGACAAATGTTTACATGGTTTGGGGTTAAAGAATGAGAGGTAGTGAAAGAAAGATTAGATAGGGCAATAGCTAACATAGAACGAAGAGAGAGGTTTCCAAACACCTATGTGTTCAATCTGATGGCATAAGGGTCTGACCATTCACCAATTGTGCTATTTTTTTACTTTAAAGAGAAGAAAAGTTATGGGATTTAAGTTTGAATCAGTTTGGTTGAATATAGAGGAATGTGAAAAAATAGTTGAGGAAGGGTGAAAATAGGAATTAAGAGCTTTTCAGGTGGTGCAAAAATTGAAAAATTGTAGAAGGCTATTAAAAAATGGTGTAGTAAGGGGAGAAATAATAAAAAAAGAAAGATTAAAGAATTAAAAAGCCAAATAAAATGACTACAATTGAATATGAGAGTAGTGGATGAATTTTAAACAATAATAAAGAAAAAAGGAGAATTAAGAAAGGTATAGGAACAAGAGGAAAAATATTGGCAGCAAAGGTCAAAAGTGAATTAGCTAAGCTTAGGAAATAAGAACACAAAGTTTTTTCACCAAGCCACAGTATAAAGAAAGCAGTTTAATAAAATCCTTAAAATAAAGAAAGAGAATGGTGAGTGGTTTGATAAAGAGGAAGAGATAAGGGATTGTTTTGAGGATTTTTATACTAGTCTATTTACTAGTGAAGGGAAAGGAGAATGGGAAAGGGTATTGGAGTGTGTACCAAACAAAATTACCAAAAAGGTGAATGAGACTTTGATTGTGAAGTAACAGATATGAAAATAAAAAGGCTATTTTTAATTTAGGTCTTTGAAAACATTAAAACCAAATGGGTTTGGATTGTTTTATCAAAGTTTTTGGAAGATAATCAAAGAGGATATGGTTAGAATGGTTAAAAGTTTCTTCCATTATGGGAAGATGTTAAAAGAATTGAATAAAACTAACATTGTGCTCATACTCAAGGTCAAAAGGCCAGAAAGTATGTCAAACTTTAGTGCAATAAGCCTTTGCAATTATGGTTATAAGATTATATCAAAGGTAATGGTGAATAAATTGAAGCCTTTTCTAAGAGAAATAATCACTGAAAATTAGAATGTTTTTGTGGGGAAAAGGCAAATACAAGACAATATTTTAATTGCTCAAGAAATGTTTCATCATATGAAGCTTAGAAAGAAGGGGAAGAAATGATGGCTATGAAGATTGACATGAACATGGCATATGATAAGGTGGAATAAAGATTTTTTCAAGCTATTATGACCAAACTAGGCTTTGATAGAACCTAGATTGAATGGATTATGAAAAATGTTAGTTCAATTTCTTACTTTTTTATTATAAATGGAAAACTTGGTAGAAAAATTCTTCCTTCTAGGGGTCTTAAACAAGGATATCCTTTATCTCCCTACCTTTTTCTTTTAGTGATAGATATCCTGTCTAGCATGATCCAAGTAGATGCAAATGAAAACAGAATTATAAAGGATTAAACTAAGTAGACACTATCCTTTATTGTCACATTTTGCTGATGATTCATTATTTTTTCTTGAAGCAAATATAAATAATTGTACAAGAATGTTTGATATAGTTCAACTATTTTTTAAAGCTTCAGGACAGAAAGTGAGCTTGAAAAAGTCAAGTTTAATCTTCAGCAGCAATGCACTAGAAGTGATCAAGCTCAGGATTGAAGATTGTATAAGAATCAAAGTAGCTAACAATCCAGGGATGTACTTGGGGATCCAATTGGTATAGGGGAAAACAAAGACTAAGGTATTAAAGCACATTAAGGAAAGGGTGATGGCAAAGCTCAATGGATGAAAGCAAAAAACCTTGTCCATGAGAGGTAAAAAGATATTAATTAAAGCAGTTGCATATGCAATTTCCACTTACACAATGTCCTATTATAAGTTTTCAAAAAAGATATATGAGGAAATGAATTCTATGGTTGCAAAGTTTTGGTGTGGGCAAAGGATCAATGACAATAAAATTCATTGGAAAGTTGAAACAAGCTTACAAAGTTAAAAAGGGATGGTGGTATAGGGTTTAAGGATCTGGAATTGTTCAACCAGGCATTGTTGGTAAAAAAAAGTTGAAGAATGCTAAAGAGCTCAAATGCACTATAGGCAAAGATTTTCAAAGGGATCTATTTTCCTCAAAGCTCAATTTTGGAAACTACAAAAAGAGCATGAACATCTTGGGTATGGACTAGCATAGTTGATGGTAGAGACTATCTAAGGGAAATTTTGATGTGGCAAGTAGGAAATGGGTAGAGTATTGGGATATGGAGTTATTGTTGGATCCTTGGATTGAAAGGAAAAAAGTTGCAAAGTTTAGGAAAAGGGGATAAAAAATGCTAGTGAAAAGTGGGGGAGTTAATAAACTATGAAAAAAAGGAATGGGTTTTGGAAAAGATTGAGCCATAGATAAGTAGGGAAGAGAAAGAAGTAATAAAGGAAATTCTTATAGGGGATCAAAACTATAATGATGAAGTGGTATAGGCTAAAGAGGAGAAAAGGGTCATATATAGTTAAATCAAGGTATAGAATATTGAAAAAAACAGCACATTACAAGCAAGAGACAAGAACCTCTAGCTTACATGTGGTTAATGAAAAAGTTTTGAAACTAATATAGAGATTGAAAGTTCCAAGTAAAATCAAAGTGTTTTTATAGAAGGTCTATATAGATGCAATTCCAACAAATTATAACCTATGGAAATGAAAGTGTAAACAGTCCTTTATATGTAACCTATGTGGGATAGAGGACGAGATAGTAGAGCATATACTGTTACAATGCGATTAGACAAGGGGAATGTGGTTTGGGGTATGCTATGGCCTAAGAATAAGAAAAGATAAAGTTATAACGTTTGATAGATGGTTGGTGCAAATGGTGGAACAACTGAAAAAATGGAACAGGGACAACATAAACATAAGAATGTGCATGGCATATACTTGCTGGATGATTTGGAAAACAAGATGTGAAGTGCTGGTAGGCGAAAAAGAGCTGATACTGCATATAGCAATACATAGAGCCAATGGAACTATTGTAAAATATGGTATGGCATAAGAATAGCAGCATAAGACTTAAGAACAGTGGAGGAAAATAAAATAAAAAAGGAAGAGGAATAGCCATGTCCAAAAATGGGATGGCTGAAGATAAATTATGATGGAGCATTTATAGAAAATACTAGAAAGGCAGGGATTGGAATAGTGATAAGGGATGAAAGAGGGAACATGGTTAAGAGGATTAGAAAATAAGTAAAAATGGGTCCAGCTCTAACATTAAAGGCAATTGCAGTTAGACAAGGTTTAGAGTTGGTAACTGTTAGAAAATTTCAAAAGGTAATTATGGAAATGGATTTTGAAGTTCTGTACAGGAACTTTTAAAAGACAAAGGAGAATTATAATTGGAAAATAAGACCAATTATGAAGGAGATTATGAAACTATGGGAGGAATTACTAGAAAAACAATTGAAGTTGGTGAAGAGACAAGTTAATAAAGTTGCGAACTAGGTGGCAACATAGTTAAGAATGGGGATGGGTAGCTTAGGTTGGCTCAAGCAACCCCCATCCTCATTGGTTTACCAGCTCCACATTAAAACAAGAGTGAAGAAATATAGTTGTAGATAGAGTTTTTGCTACAAGATCTCATATTCTCAACTAGTGAAATGAAAATGTAAAACAAATATTATAAACATTGCTCAAGAAATGAATTTTTTCTTTGGCCAAAGAAAAAAAATACAAGTGTAATCTTAGCCATAAAGATATCGATAATAATCAACACAAGCATAGAACAATCTATCGAGGAATTAAAAAAAGACATTATTTCAAAAAGCAACAAATACATAAAAAAGCACAATGTGGAAAGCCAATACAAAGCACATAAAAGCATAAAACAAATATATATATGTAAATAGTGTGCAGTGAGTTTTTGGATTTCGGGTTGGTTGATTTTAGGGCATTTTAGGTTGCTAGGTTAGTGAAAGGAACGGGATTTATGTTTAAGCTTTCAAAGTAAGAAAACGATGGAGAAGGGGTTGTTTTTTGGTGGAAGCATAACTTTTTGGGATTTAAATCTATAACATTGTGAAAGATTCTAAAAATTTGGTTTGAAAAAATATAAGGAGAGATCATGAGGAATTGAAAAAAGAAACTTTTTTTTTGCTTTTATCGTGGTCAACAATGGACAGTAGTGGTCAATGGTGATGATGATAATGGAAGCCGGCCAGTTTCTAGGTTTGATTAGTGTTTTCGACGCCAATGTCATCTCATTTAAAAGGAAAAGAAAGAAAAAAGAAAAGGACAAAGAAAAAAGAAGATGAATAAGAAAAATCGATTTTGGGTTTATATTAATGAGAAATTGCATCATTTTAAGGCTAAAAGAATTTGAATGTGCTGCATTTGACCTGCATAAAACCCATCCCTCAACCCAACTTGTATATATCAGTTCTATTTTTTTACTTGTGGTGTTTATTTAATTTATTTTTGTAATTATTTTGTTTGTTTGTTTATTTATTTAAATTCTTAAATTAGGAATGTGTTTTAATTATTTAATAGGTAAATAAAAATTAAATATATGGGTTAGATAATAATTAATAAATTAAAATTTATTGTATTTTCTTGTATTTTTATAATGTAATTTTTTATAAGAAATTTTTGAAAATAAATAAAAATTATGCAATGATGAAATTCTTAAAATATAACACATGATTGATTTTCTAAGAATTTATAAGTGAGAATTTTTTTTAATTTGAACAAATTGATGAAAAATTGAGACAAAAATTTTAATAAAATAATTAACATTTATTTCAAGTAAAAATAATAACAAAAAGTTGTAATATTTTAAACATTTTTAAAATATAAATGAAAATTATATAATGATGAATTCTTTTAAAAATCACAAATGTTGATTTTCTCAAAATTTTTTAAGTGAGAAGTTTTTTTTCTAAATTAAGCCAAATAAAAATTTCAATACTAATAATTTACATTTATTTTCAAGCAAAAAAAATGAAGAGTGAGAAAAATTAAAAGTGATAGAAAATAAATCTGACAAATAATTCTTTAAAAAAATAAATGAGATTTTTAACTACTCTTGAATTGAAAAAAAAATTCAAAATTCAACTAGAATAATGGAAAAGAAAACCTAAATATTCTTTTCAATATTAAAGTTTAATTAAGAATGAAAACACCATTTTAGGATAATTTAAAATTAGTTAGTACTATTTTAGGATAAGCGTTGTGGGGTGCTATTATTTTTTCTACACGTAATCAAACTCTTAGAATCTATTCTTATGGACCTTTAATTAAGTTTAATATATCTTTAAAAACATTGATTAATTAGATTACAAATCACATTTAAATAAATAATATTAAGAGTAACCTTAATTTTGTATCTAGTAATCAAGTTTTTGGACTTGCACGTTATCACAAGTACTTAATAAAATTAATACAAATCTCTATGGAACGATCTTGACTTATACTTTATTACTTGTTGACCGCATATACTTGCGTTTTAGTGTTAATTAATTTCATGCGTAACACTAACAATCACCTTGCAAGTCTTATGTATAGATCTGACAATTTTTAATACGACATGATAATATGATATGAAAAGGATATGAAAAAAATTATATATAAATTTAGTGTAATCGTGTTTCGTGTCTTAATTGTGTTAATACGTTTAAGACATAACATTATTCGTGTCAAACAGTAATGATACACTTAAGATACGATATTGTTTACAACATAAAAAATTTTAAATTTTATTTTAATTTATTTAAAAAATAAATACATAATCGTATTTATCATATCATTTTGGTGTTTAAATAAATTATAAATTTTTAATTTTTAAATAATTTTTTTGTTTAAATACTAATTTAAATGATATTTTTTGTTTAAATAAATGGATTAATCTGTCTAATTGTATTATTCATATAAAATTGTGTTAAGCATGTCGTGTCGTATTATGTTATGTTGTGTTATTTTGGTATAAATTAATTTTAAATATGTTAATTGTATCATGTCGCATGTCATACGTATAATAAACGAGACATATTTGTATTTAAATTATTTGTGTCATTTAAATATTTTTGTCATATTTGTGTCATGTATAAAATTGTGTTTGACTCAAAACACGACTCGATGATACAAATTGTCAAATCTACTAATATATATTTTTTTCAACTCTCATAATCAAACTGTGAATTTCTCACCTAAATTAAAAAATATTTTCAAAAATATACCACACCTCTTAATTACTCACAAATTCATTTTAACCTTTAACGGTCCTATCCAAATTTTCACCAAATTACTTAAAGGCGTCAATATCCTTTGAACTTACAATTTCAAATATGTGAACAAAGGTTTCACGAATTAAGTAACCTCACAAAGATTATATCCAATATGATACAATGAGAGGAAAACCAATGTGAAATAAGGTTTAGGTACGAGAATTACAAAAAAAATGGACGCAAATCTTTTTAAATGTTTTAAGCCCCACAATCCATTTTCAAAATTTCGGACCATTATTAAAATTATGGGCTTTTAAAATTTTTTTGGGTTATAATTGTTTAATTGAGCTTTGGATTTAATTGGGTTATAAATCTAATATTAATTTATTTTTTTTATTATTTTTATTTTAATTTCTTTTTAATATCTCTTATTTTTATTATATTTCTTTTCATTTTTTCAAAAAGCAAAAATAATTAATAAAATTAAAAACTTAAAAAATTAAAAAATTAACCGGAATTGGATAAAAAATATTAGGAACTTATGGAGAAACTCGAAACAAGTTTGGATTGAGATGATTTGAAGATAAAGAACTCTAACGCGACAAGAACTTAATACGTTTTGAGCTAGAGTTATATTTGGATTGGAATTCATTCCTTACATAATCCACAAGAACGATCGAGCAAAAGGAGCTATTAAAAAAGAAGTAAAACAGGGGACCGAGGGTTCAACTTTAGGGAGTTCTTGGGCCTTGGAGAAAAGCATTTAAAGTAGGTAGCCGGCAACACAGTAGTGTGAAACCACCCTCCTCACCATACTTCAACCACCACACCTCAATACCCCATTACGATCATCGACCAGTGTAGAACCACTACCGATTCAGTCTAAACCATTATCCAATCAGTCAGTACCTGGTCACAAACAATCCATCAAAATCAACAATCATACACAATAAATCAGCATACAGAGATCAACATCGGGAAAGGAAAATCAACAAAACAGGGATTGAGAGTTCGGTCTTTAGGGAATTCTTGGGGGTTACTGGGTTTTCAAAACAGAGGCACAATGGAATCAACAATCAAGCAATTACCAGCACAAACACAGAACAACCTAGCAAGCAATTCCAAAGCACTGTCCCAAAAAGAGGTAAATTTAATAACACACAATTACATAGAATCTCATCAACAGCTTCATAATCAACAACCATCAAGCCACAATTTGACAGAATCTACAACAACAGTTCATTCATAATTCAGCAACCATTCAGCAAAGAGCAATCAACACCAAATTGAACAAGAACCAACAAAAAAAATTCACAATTTGGCAAGAATTTAAGCAAGTAATATCCAGGGAGACCACCACGGATTGCGATTGCGATCGTGTAGAAAAACTTTTGGGTCTCGGTCCGTCAGGTAGAAAGAAGACTAGGGGAAAGAGCTCTCTCGGATTTGTTTAAGCGACGCCTCATGAGGTAGCTTTTTTATTTTTTCTTTAATTTGCCCGTGGGTTTTAAAGCTATCTTTGGTAGATTTCAACCTAGCTGAAAGTTAGAGGAAAAAGAAAAGGTTCTGAGGAGACTGACTTAGGATTTGATTGGTGTAAAACGGCGAAAAAACGACGGATCAGAGAGGGGTTTTTAAAAAATCTGAGCTTAGATCTACTGAGTCTCTAAGGTTTTTTAGAAAACTAAGTTGAAAAAGTTGAAAAGGGTGCTGAGAGGAACCCGACGTTGAAATTGGGGATGAAGCGACGTAGGCAAGTGGCGGCCAACGACGGCATCGGTGGAGGCGATGGCTATGTCTCATCGGATTCTGAAAAATCGGTGGCTGCCAGCAGAGGATTGGAGAGAGTTTACAAAGACAGAGAGAAGTACAGAAAGAATAGAATTTGAAAATTAAAAAAACTCGAAAGGAACGTCTATATTCAAAAGGAAACGATGCTATTCGAGGAGAGTGAGTGACCAGATTTTCTTGACCCGAGGAATGACCCGCGTTTTAGCCCGTGGGTAGCCTTTGTTTTTTATTTTCTCTTCTTATTTTGATCTTTTTACCAGGATTGGTACCTAACACATCTTTGACGGATTTTGACTCATCCCAATTTCATAAAATTGGTTTTTTTTTTGTAAAATCAGATTTTGGATTGGGTGGGATAACGTAAAAAAAAAAAAATTTGAGATCGAATCGAATTTAAAAAGCAAACTCGGTCCGATTTTATCGGATATTATATAAAAATTAATTTTAAAAATTATTTATTTAATTTATTTATATATATTTATATATTTATATTTAAAAAATAATATTTTATATTTAAAAAATAATATTTTATTAATTTTAAGTCGGATCAAGTTCGAATATAAAATAAAAAATAAAAAAATTTTCAAATCGAGTCGGACTCGATTTTTATGATTATAAAATTAGGTCGGATTCGGAACAAACAAAAATCTGTCCCTACTCAACCCGAATCATTGTCAACCTTATTTTTTACTTTTTTTTTTTAGTTTTTTTATTTATACTTGCAAGTTTTTGTATTTATTTACATTTCTAAATTAGGATATGTTTATTGACATACAAATAAAATTATAGATTCGTCAAAAAATTAATTTAAATCATTAATAAGTTGAATTGTTTTATTACTTTGTATTATAATCATGTAATTTAATAAAATTTTGAAAGTAAATGACAATTATTCTAAAGATATAAATTTAGAAATCACAAATAGTGGAATTTTAAAGAAACTTTTAAATGAAAAGTCTTTTTAAATGTGATCCAAACGGTAAAAAAATTTTGATAAAATTTCAATAATAGTATTTGACATTTGGTTTCAATAAAAAAATATAACAGTAAAATGTAATTTCCCTACTTTAGAAAGTAAGTGATTGTTATCCAAGAATAAAATTTTTAAAAATTACAAATAACTGGTTTTTTTAAAAATTAAGTGAGAAGTTTTTCTAAAATTGATTCAAATTGTGTAAAATTTTAGATAAAATTTTAACATTAAAAAAATAAAAATAAAATATAACTTTATAAAATTTTTGAAAGTATAGGACAATTATCACAAGATGAAATTTTAAGAAAATTATGAATAATTGATTTATTAAAAAAATTTTAAGTGAGAAATCTTTTTTTAAATTTGATCAAAATGATGAAAAAAAATTCAGATAAGATTTCAACAATGCTAATTGGCATTTATTTTCAGGCTAAAGAATAAGAGTACCATGTAACTTTTCAAGAGTAAATAAGATTAAATTTTAGGATGAAATTTTTAATAATCATAAATGGAAGATTTTTTAAGAAATTTCTAACTGTGAAAAGATTTTTAAATTTTCTTCAAATTGTAATATCTAGATTTATTTTTAATAAAATAAATAAAAATTTTTAACAAATAGAGATAGATTATTTAACATTTTCTCATAAAACATTTAGTAAATCAAAAAATGGAGCTTATTAAAAAAAATGAATAGGATTCTTAAATACTTTTGAGGTGTGAGAATAATTTGTTAAGAATTCTATAAGATTGATCGAGAAAACTTAAAGAATTCTTTCCAAAGTGTAATATAATGAAAGACCATTGATAATTTTATTTTTTATAAAATTATCATAGGACTTATTTAATTAATTTTGTTACTTATTTGATTAATTTTTGCATGAATCTAGCAATTTAATTAAATTTCCACCTAATTTATTTTTACAGTCTATTGTGCAAGTGAAATTAGAAGATTAAATATCAGCTCCGTGGACAAGCAACATGCAAGCAATGGCTGAGCCTCGAGGAGTTGCTGTCCATAGCCAACTTGAGCTGTTGAACATCCATTTGTTTAGCCATAGGGGAAGTTTTAGTTGCCAAGCCGAGAGACACTAGGTACTGACTGGCATGAAGAGCATTGAATTGGATGTTTGAGTGCCAATTTACTACCCGATTTACTCCAAAATTACGGATCATCCTCTTCGATTTTGAACACAATGCACCTGCCAACTCAGCTACTTATTTGTCACCAAATGAGGCTGCATGGTTTCTGCATGAAAAGGAGAGGGACAGCTAGCAAGCAAGCAGCTACATGTTATACATTTATGGGAGAAAGAAAAGGAACAAGCTGGCTGCTCCATGTGAGGTTGTGTACAACCTAAAACTATCCACAAATTTACTAGCGAATGAAGCTTCTGACGTGGCTTCTTACTTGGCCAAAAAAATGCCTAGTCATTAGTTAACTTTGGAGACTTAATAATCCAGCTGTGACCTCCACTGGTTATACCCGAATATTCTCCAAATTGAGAGCACCTATTAGCTGACTTTGAAGATCAAAATGAGATGCCCATTTTCTGCATGAGGAGGGAAGAAAGCCAGCTGTTTCCTGCTGAAACGATGCTACCTGCTGCCAAGCTTATTGCTGCGTGAATGAGGATGTTGCTGCCCAAGTGACTTTCAAGAGAGCTGAATAATGGAGGAAAGACTGTTAAGCCGTGATAGATAAGCTGTTGCTTTACCTTTGATGTTCAATGAATGAGGCAGCCAAACCATGAACTGATTTGATAAGTTGCTTCTCAAGCCTTCTTTTTCCCTTAAAGCCATGAAACAAAGCAAGCAACATAGCTAAATTAAGTGAGCTGCATGGTGTAAGGTACAGTTCAGTGTGAGGATGCATGGAATGAATAAGCTGCTGCCTACAAGGGTTGCTTGCTAGCTATCCCTTTTCCTTCCTGCAGGAACCATGCAGCCTCATTTGGTGACAAATAAGTAGCTGAGTTGGTAGGTACATTGTGTGCAAAATTGGAGAGGATGATCCGTAATTTTGGAGTAAATCGGGCAGTAACTTGGCAGCAATTAACGCTTCTTCCTGCAGCTTACTCAAGGATCCATTTTAGCGCTCTTCATGCCAGTTAGCACCTAGAGTCTCTTGACTTGGCAACTAAATCTTCCCCCATGGCTTAACAAATGGATGTTCAACAGCTCAAGTTGGCTGCAGACAGCAACTCCTAATTTTCTTGGTTTTTTATTCATATATGAACTTTTTTCCTTAACAGGATACATTTGTTGATATTTTTTCTATGACAACAAATCTTGTAACTCTCTATTTATCATATTTTATTTATTTATTCTTTTGGGGTCAACTTTTATTTAACAGAAGTTAAGTTATTATGAATGCATTTTTTTGTTTTGCCCATAATTTAACCATTGTGTATATAATGCTTATAAAGTTTGATTTTATTTTGTTACCATCAAATTCATACCATTGTTAACATGTTTATGCATATAGATGCAGAATTTATGGATTAATGAGTGATGACTGTCAAATTTATAGTTTTTATAAGTTCATTTTACTTTGAAATTTTGAAAATTTTCTTAAATTTTGTGCTTTTAATGTGTGAAATCTTTATTTTTAGGGTTTAGGTCAATGTGGACAAGAATACCATGCAAACCATACAAGAAGGTGGCATGCATAAACCATGTAACATTTGGCCATGTATAAAGTGATATAGTCAAACCCAAATAGCCAAGGAAAGATTGTGCATTGTTTGACCAAAAGAGGATTTATAGTTGTAAGAGGACTTTTTGTTTATCTTAAATGAGTTTTACTCCAAGAAAAATACCTCAAAGAAGGCTAAGGTTAGAATTATTGTGTAACAAGGACTCTATGAATTTTTAACCAAGAGTTTGAAATCAAGTAAACCTAATCTAAGAAGAGTTTGTCTCGGAATTACCTTAACTAAATATGCTTTTGAATTCAATATCAGGTTGACATGGAAGACATATAAGCATGTAAGATGAATGAAAGAATCCCATTTTGCCAACACAAGCTCTATCTTATCCTTGAAAATTCCTACATCTGGCCAACTTCTATCAAGATAAAGATGACATGTTGTCTCTTTAAGTAGACCTATTTAGGCTTATCCCCTATTGGCCGAACCTAAAATTATAAATAGGCTAGGCATTCTCACTTGTAATATATCCTATCCCACTCTTCTCCCTCATTTTTTATTATTCTTCTTTTTACAGTTTTACTTAGTTTCTTTGTAATTTTTCTTTTTACTTTTGGGTAATTGATAACTCTATCGATTAGAGATATTTAAACTTGTTTTTAGTGCTTAATTGAGTGATTTTTGCTTAGTGTTTAGCTAAATGAGGTGTAAATTACTCATAATGTGCTTAATTTTCTGTTTTGTAGGAAATCTTGAAGAAAAGAGTAAATTTTGTTGAATATTGAAGAATCTTGATAATTCTTAATCAATTTTGGATGATTCTTGATGCATAAGAATGATTCTCCATATGTTCTTGTCATGTTCTAGCTAACTCTTGATTTTCTTGGAAATATTGGAAAGAAAGAATGGGAAATATGGTTAAGATTAGTTTTGCTAAGTTTAGTAGAGTTGGAATTGTGAATCTTGATAAAAAAATGGAGAAAATTCATACAAGAATCAAAGTAGGTAATTTTGGCTATAATGAAGGGTAGAATTGTAATTTCAAGTAAATGCAAGTTCATGGTAGCTTATATAAGTGCACATACATGGGATAACAAATGGACAAGGTGGCAATTCTATTTATTTTTTCTACTTGGATTTAGGTTTCCTATTCTTATTAGGATTTGATATTCCTAATCCTACTTGAACTAGGATTTGCATGGGTTATAAAAAGACCATTCTTTATGGGCAACAAAAGCAAGTGTTTTTTTTTTTAAGAAAAATTTTATTTTTTCTCCAAGATTCAAGACCAAGTTGTACACGCAATTGAAAAGTTTAGGAACCAGTAATTTGAAGATGATTTTTAAAAGGTCAGTACATCTTCATCGAACCTATATTCTTAGTATGCAAGATTTGGTTTTTGGGTTCTTTAATATATTCTTTAAGTTGCTACATCTTAGGAAAAATATGGTTATGATCTAGAAGATAAGATATAATCTATGAGAGTTCTTTTTAAGAGTTTTAGTTGCATTCAACTTCAAGAAGCTTTCTTGGTTTCAAAAGATTCATTCCAACTAAAACACATGGGCTGCCATTTAAAAATTCAATTTGGCCGAATACTTTAGGGTTTGTTATACCTATAAATACTTCTTATTAGGTCTTAGAGAGAGGTACAAGGTTAAGGTGATAGACCAATCTTATTAACAATCTTGTTAGCGTTTCTTTTAAGTTTTCTTGCTTTCAAACTTTCGATTTTAAGTTTCTTTAGTCTTTAATTTTCAGTTTTGTTCAATTTTAGCTTATGCACAATTCTTTCAAATTTTGATTCAATTAAATTCTGTTTTAAAGACTTTTCAATTCGGTTTCCATTATTAATCTTGCAATTAGTTTAGCTTATAATTCTTTATTATTCGATTTACCTAATCTCGATTATTTTTATTGCCATCTTCATAATTTCTTATAATTGTTATGATTTAGTTTCTGCTTTTTTCTTATTCATTTGATTGCAATTTTAAATCTTAATTTGTTTGTGTTTTTAAGGTTGGATTTGGTTTCAACTGTTGCTTAATTGCATGGTTGCATGATTAGGGTTTAATTTACTTGATTTATTACATGATCCATTTAGTTTGCATGTTTTAGTTTCAAAATAGTTTTTGTTTTAGTTATTAGGTTAATTTTAAGTTTAATTCTTACATATTTGCATCTTGATTATAATCAGTTTAGGTTATTTGATTAGTTGCATGTGTTGCATGAATTAGTGTTTATTAGATTTGGTTCGTGCTAGTTTGTTCAATTTAGGTTATGTTTTAGTTTAATTAGATTCTACTGCATGATTTTAGACTACTTTAAGTTAGAAATAGTTTATTGCATGTTTTAAAAATTAATTAGGGTTAGTTTAAAGTTTAATCCACTTACATAGTCTAATTCAGTTTGGGGATGGTAAGTTTAATTTTCAACTTTGCATGTAACTTGGTTAATTCATATTTGGTAGTTATAATTGATTCATATTAGTTTTAGTTATTGTTCTATTGCTTAATATTGTATGTTTATTGATTGATTATTTTCGGTTCATGTTAATTACGATTTATATAGCTTTTGGGTTTTGTAATTGCATGGTAAATTTCTATTGTTTGCTTGCAGTTGAGCTATTTTATTTTGTTTTGATTTTAGTTTCATTCTATTTACATTATTGAGTTATTTGAATCTCATTTGCATTACTTTAGATTAATTAATCTTAGTTTGCATGTTTTACGTTTAATTTGTTTAGTTTATATTTTGTTTTGCATATATCTTGTTGATTTATCTAAGTATAAGTTTGAGTGAAATAATTTTGGTAGTTGTATTTCTAATATACAATCTCTATGAAAGAAACTTTACTTATCACTTTATTACTTGATACAATTCTATGAGCTTGCAAATTATCAATCAGTAGGGTGACTAACTAACCATAGTCTTGTTTTTTCAAATATTCTTTCAATACACGTTCTTTTCTACTTTTATTCAAAGATCTTCATTTCTCCATTTACATGCACAACTTTCTTTTTCTTTACAAATTTATAGATCTTGATTTTATATGCTCTCTTTTATATTAAGCCAACGTGCAAGCTTTTGTTTTCTTTTATTTTCTTGAAAAATTGGCTTACCTTTAAAGTTATTAAGTGACAGTTAGTTAGCTTGGTATTCACTTATCGTTCTTTTAGTTTTTACAATTATCGTTATTTACTTTTGCTTTCAATATAATCTATCACTTTTTTATTTGTTTAAATATAAAGTTAGTAAGAATTACCTTTGGTACTTAGTTTTTCACTCTAACCATAATCTTCATGGAAATGGTACTTTACTTGATCACTTTATTACTTAAGATAGTGATCTGTGCACTTACAGTATAAAAAGAAGAAATCAATTTTAGTGCTGTTGTCGGAGATTATGTCACTGCTAAAAGACTAATATCAATATCGATTCTTTCTACTTTGTAATTTATACTCTTTTTATTTTTACTTGCTTTAATCTGTTTTGATTTTTTCTTTGTTTCCATATGCAAATCTCAAAGTGTTGATCTAGCTCCACTTTATAGAGAAATCGAAAGAACACTTAGGCAACTAAAAAGAGAGCAAGCAACCAATCCAATCCTAATGGCAAATGTAGCAAATGAAGGTCATAAAACCCTTAGGGACTATATTGTCCCAAATCCTAAAAGCTTCCAACCATCTATTTGAAGGCTGATGATCCAAGCTAACAACTTCAAAATCAAGCCTTCCATAATCCAAATGGTCCAAACTTTTATTTAGTTTGGAAGATTATTGAACAACAATCCTAATCTCCATCTTTCTAATTTTCTTAAACTTTGTAATAATTTTAAATATAATGGAGTTTCTAATGATGCTATAAAATAGATTGTTTTTGTTTTCTCTCAGGGACAAAGCGAAAAGCTGGCTTTTTCACTTCCCTTTGACTCTATTACAACATGGGACAATCTAGTCTAAAAGTTTCTTACTAAAATTTTCCACTAGCCATGATGGCAAAAATGAGGAACGAAATCACAACTTTCCAACAATTTAATGGTGAAACACTGTATGATGCATGGAAGAGGTATAAATAGATGTTTCAAAAATGCCTACACCATGGTCTCCCATAATGGCTTCTAATCCAAATATTCTACAATAGGCTTACACCACCAATAAGAATGATAAATTCAGCCGCTAGAAAAGCTATCATGAGTAAGCTAGTGGAAAAGGCATCTGAGTTGATTGAAGAAATGGTTACAAACAATTACCAATGTAGAACCAAATGAAAGTCTACAAGAAAGCTGCTAAGGTATACAAGATTGACACATTCACCTTAATTACTTCCAAACTAGCAAGCCAAACCAAAAAGATAGATGACTTAGGAAACTAGTCATCCATCGCTTTTGTCTAAGCCATTCAAAGCCCATTTGTCATTTATGCTACTTGTAAAGGCCCACATTCCTTAGATAGGTGCCAATTTAGGGTAAAAATTATGCAATATGTCCAAATCGAGAAATCTCATTGATTGATGATCTGTAAGGGCACATAATTATAACAAGTAATATAAAATGAGTAAAGTAGAGTATCATTTTCACGATAATTGCAAGCACCAAAATTGTATGCCTTTAAACCTATACTTAGAAAAATCAATTAAAAGATATGAAAACTAAACTAGTAAACTCTAAAACATGCAATACAAAATACCAAAATAAACTAAACAAGCTATAAATAACTAAGGACATGCAAAATAGAAACCAATATAATAAAATAATCAATAACCAAAATCAACTAAAGCTAAATACCATAACCAAAATTAAAGTAACTAAAAATAGCATAAACCAAAAGTAATAATGCAAGAAAATAAGCAATACTAATCAAAAGAACCAAAACAAAAACTTATAAGAATCAAAATGCAATGCCAAATATAAACCCTAATGAACTAACATGCAAACCATGTAAACAGAAACCTTAATTAACAATAAATCATGCAAGTAACTTTATTTTAATTAAATAGCATGTAATTAAACCAAATTAAACTTAAACAAAAATTAAATCAAATCAATATGCAAAACCCGAATGATATAAACCTAATCTAATGCACTTCATGCAAACCCTAATCAATAAGTACTAAACCAAATCGAAACAAGATTAATTAAATGAAGAATTAACTAATTATTACCCTAAAAATGAAATTAGAAACAATTGAAATAAAAACAACTACACCCAAATTGTAATTATATCAATGTAACCCTAAATCATGCAAACCATACAAGCATGTGATATTTAAACTTAAATCTAGCCTAACAATGTAAACTGAATGCTTAAAGATGACTTAAACAGGTAATTGAATGAACTCAAACAAAACAAAACAGAACATGAACTGCATGAATTAAACAAGACGTAAAGGTAGAATCACAAATTATAAAGATTAAAATCCCAAATGATTGCAACTAACACTTTTTTAAACCAATTTGCATAAAAACTAAATAAAACATAATAGAAAGAAAGCTTTGAACTAGAATTCAATTGAAGTAAACTTAAAATAATGTGCATAAATTAAATTGAAAAAGCATAAAACTAAAAGAACAAGAAACTTAAAAACTGAAAGTTTAAATGCTTAAGAAAATTGAAAACAAGAAAGCTATGGATTGGGTCTATCACCCTAACCTTTATGCACCTTTTTTCTAAGAAAATATGATGCATTTATAGACCTAAAAATCCCTAAGGTACTTGGCTAAAATAGGTTTCCAAGAAACTTCATAGTTTTGGTTAGACTTAGTCTCTTTAATCTCAGAATGCTTCTTCAATAAAAACTCTTAAAAAAAGTTTCTAGATCTTTATATATCATAACTTATCATATAGCAACTTATACCATAGATAAGCTTACCAAAAACAGAATCTTGCTAAATCAAGAAAGTATATTTTCGGCCTTACTATATTTAGCTTTCAAAAAGTTGTTTAAATTCCTTCCATCTTGATTTTAATCTTTTTTTCCCTGCCCTGGGCTTGAATTCTTGAAGAAAAATTAGAAATTAACTTCATCCAAAAAAGCTTCCTAAATGCCCATACAAAATGTATTTATAGCCTATGCAAAATCCTACTCCAAGTAGAATTAGGAATACTTCACCACTAAAAAAAAAAAAAAGAAATCCATTTCCAAATAGGAAAAGAAAATGGAATTGCCCCCTTGTTATGCCACATCATCTTCTTTAACCAATAAGAAAACTCTTTAAATGCCATGTCATCTCATAATAATCCCATATATGTGTAACTATACAAGCTACCATGGACTTATAATCATTAAAAGTACAATTTTACCCTTATTCTTTGCCAAAATTCCAACTTGAGTTCTTATATAAATTTTTATCTTTTTTCTTTAAGATTCATCATCTTAAACTCCATAACATTTGCCAAAGCCAATTTTGTACATCTTTCCCATTCTTAAACTTTAAGATTTTCAAGAAAATCAAGAACTTCCAAGAGCATCTCAACTATCCAGAATATAATAAAAAATCATCCAAAAAATATCAAAAAACTTAAAAAATCTTCAAAAATTACCAAGGACCATTTTTTTTCTTCAAGAAACCTACAAAACAAAATATTCAACCATTTAGGAGTTAAAAAAAAAACATTATTTTGATAAGAACTAAGCAAAAATCAACTATAAAAGCACTAGAAATAACTCTATAAAATAGAGTTATCACTCATAATCTTGATTGGAATGATCTACCCTAAGAAAAGAAACTTGACCTCGAGGAAGTGATCTTGTAAATCATCTAAGCCTAAAAAATGACCTTGAAAGATCAAGCTATTTACCTTAAGAGCATAGAACTTCAAATGAACTAGTTAACCAAAGTGCTTTTCAACCTCCCTATTGAAAGTTCACCCCATGAAAAGTCAATTGCCTTAACTCTTGAAAGCGAAAAAGTTTTGCAAGGAAGCTAACCATTCCTCGAGTCACCTTTAAAGAGCCATTGGAGGAAATTATTGTAGAAGATGAAATGGACAAGGAAAAAAAAAGAGAAAAGCTAGTAGCAAAAGATGCTCACACTAAAGGATTAATAAAGTTAATAATCATCCATTCATTAATCCCATTCCTATAAAGATTTTAGCATTACAAGGAAAACAAGCAATTTGTAAGATTTGTGAAAATCTTTAAGAACCTACAAGTCACCATTCCTTTCGTTAAAGCCATCAAGCAAATGCTAAAGTATGCCAAATTCATGAAGGAAATCCTTTCTAAAAAAAAAAAATGGGAAGACTTTGAAACTGTTGCAGTAGCTAAGGAATACAGTGCCATCTTACAACAAGGGTTGTTGCCAAAACTCAAAGATTTTGGGAGTTTCACTATACCTTGCACCATTGGTAGCCAACATTTTGATAAAGCCTTAGTATTAATGTCATGCCATTGTTTATTTTTAAGAAAATCGATGTTGATGAGCTGAAGCCAACAATGTTGACAATTCAACTAACAAATTGATCCTTTAGACGTCTAAAAGGTAGAGTGGAAGATCCACTGGTCCAAGTGGAAAAACTTGTATTCCAACTGACTTTGCAGTATTGGACATTGAAGAAAACATCAGAGTAGCAATCATTTTGGGTAGACCCTTATTAAGAATTAGGAAGAATCTAATTGACATGCATAAAAGGTAACTCATGATGAAGGTGCAAGACCAAGAAGTAACTTTCTACATGAGTCAAGCAATGAAGTGTCCCAAAGAAGTAGATTATTTATCCCGAGAAGATACAATTCAAGAGCTATTCAAAGAAATGGAATTTATAACTCTCTGTTTAGATGAACCAAAAAAAGATTACAAGCTAGGGCCATCGATCAAGAATTTTAAAGAATCAATTGAAAGACCCCCAGTTTTGGAATTTAACTCATTGCCATCCCATCTTAGATATGCATTTCTGGGTAAATCATCCACTTTCCCAATCATCTATATAGCTTTGAATAAGGAACAAGAAGATAAGTTGTTAGGCATTTTGAGGGAACACAAAACAGCCTTCGCTTGGTCATTAGCAAATATCAAGGGTATAAACCCAACCATCTGCATACACAAGATTCTTTTGGAAGAAGGCCATAGAGCAACAATTGAGCAGTAAAGGCGCTTAAATCCTACAATAAAGGAAATAATGAAAAAAGAGATCATAAAGTGGTTAATGCAAGCATAATTTACCCAATCTCCAATAACTCGTGGGTAAGTGCATGCTAAAGAAAAGGGGAATGACGGTGGTAACTAATGATCACAATGAGTTAATTTCGATAAAAACTATTATAAAATGAAGAGTTTGCATAGATTATCAAAAATTGAACAAGGCTACGTGCAATAATCATTTCCTATTATCATTTATTGATTAGATACTCGATAGATTGGCTGGTCATGAGTACTACTATTTGCTCAATGGGTATTCAGGGTACAATCAAATTGCCATAGCTTCACAAGACTAAGAGAAGACCATTTTCACTTATCTGTATGGTTTAGGGTTTTTTTCTCTAATAATTTAATTAAAAGTTTACATTATAATAATTTTTTTTCAAAAAAAATTATCATTATCATCAAAGGTTCTCTTTTTCATTGAATATTAGATAAGTTATTAACATATATATATTTTTTGGTTTAGGGGAAAATTTGTTAATGGTAAACTTTTAATTACATATGATAATGATTCTCTTAATGCATAACTAGTAAGGTGCTCATGTCTTCTTGAGGGTTCAGTATGTTTTCTCATAATTGACAGTTGAATATCCAATTTTTGGTTGTCCAAAAGATATTTCTTTCCTTTATATAATCAAAAGCTCTCCAACAATTTTATTTTTTGCTATCTATGCAATTTCGATAATATAAAAAGTAATTTAATTATAGAGGACACTCACATTAAATAAAAAAAAAAGGTTCAAAAGAGATCTATAGATCTATAGTTGAGTGAATTTGGGATTCTGGCCTACAATAGGAAGTAACAATCCTTTCATATGATGATTCTATCCATTAATTCTATAAAACATATGGATTTCCTTTATGATTTACAGATTTGTCTATTTTTCCACCAGTAAAAGTAAACTGAAATATAAAGTTATAAGCTCTAATCTTATCTCTAAACCTAGAAGTTTTAAAACCTATTCTATAATCAAATAAAGCATCTAAAAACTCTAGTGTTTTCCTAAGGAGGCAATCTAACTATCCCTTCCAGACAATATAATGAAAAAGTAGGATTCATAGTTTTCTTTGATATATCAACCTTTTTTTTATATCATATAACAACACCACAAAAAGGATAAAGACACTTTGGAGCATCAAAACTAAAAGAAAAATAACATGTCCCTATAAGATTGGTTAAAGAAAAAAAATCAAAAGAAAAAATAATTAAAGTTACACCTAATAAAATAACCATGGTACCTAATAGATTAAATGACCAATAATTATAATTCATTAAGTTAGCATAATATACTACAACGTTCATTACTTTTCCTTATTCTTGAAACTCGATTCGATTGTTGTATTTGCTATAACTCAAAATTAAGATCAAGAATGCTATCTTTATGAACAAAAGAAAACAAATCATTTATAAAATCAAAATTTACTACTTTTATTAACATAGAAATAAAATAGCAAAATCAAGAGCAAATACCATCAGATTCATTGTAGTAACGCTAAACCGTGACAGTAGCTATAATAATAGTCTCAAGAGACAATTCAAATGAAGCTTTCAAGTTGCTTAAAGTTGTCATTGAACTACAACTTGCTTCAGTATCAAACTTTAACTAAAACCTCATTTTTTTTCCAATATGCATTACTAAAGTTTCAAGAATAACAAAACTAGAAGATTGGACTGACACAATCCCTAATTCCCCATTAATTCCAACTACCAAATGCTATAACTCATGAAGCTAACTCTCTCTATTGTAGAATCATTAACTGCCCTATCCTATAAACTTTTTTCAATAGACAAACCATATAAATCATGACATATTCTCCTATTATTTCTAGAGTGATTTGAACTTTCAACCCTCCCATTTCTTTCTTGATGAATTCTTAACTTAGAATTGACATTGGGAATAGAACCATCATGCCTCCTTGATCTATTAAACCTAACTTTTTCTAATCTTTTAAGTCTATTCTCTTTACGTTGACTGACATTCCATAATATATAAGTAAAAGAATAATATCTACAGAAAACTAACAAATAGAAAAAGAAAAAAGAAAAATGCAACTTAAATCTACAAAACACAAAAAGCAATATAAATAAAGAACTATAATCCAAAACTACACCAACAAATGTCTAATTATAAATAAATAGTAATAGAAGGATGAAATACCAATAAAAAATAAACCTTAGAATTATTGGGCAATATAAATAAAGAACTGTAATCCAAAACTACACCAGCAAATGTCTAATTATAAATAAATAATAATAGAAGGATGAAATACCAATAAAAAATAAACCTTAGAATTATTGGACACAACATCTCCAACAATATTTGCAAGAAAAGAAAAAAAACCAAGATCAACCCATCAATTTAAACACAACAAAAATAAAGCATATGTCATGATTTTTCAATTAAGCACTATAATAGTTTCCACAATGCCAAAACAAAACACCACAAAACAAAAGAAAAACAACTTTAATCATTGCACAATGAAAAAAAGATAGGAAAAAATGAAATAAAGGGAAAAAATGAATAATAACCCTAAAAATGCTTAAAAATTGAAAATACAATCCTTAAAACAAAAAAAAAAAAATAGTGATCAAGTTTAAATTCAAATCAAACAACATGAAAACAAACAAATATAAAAAATTTAAATTTAAATAAAAAAAGTATAAAAAATTATTGGATCTATTACAATGCTTCTATTATAAAAGAAAAATAATGCACCCTATGCTTCACCCCAAAGCCTTCTTTTTTTATTTTTGATTTCAGACTTAATCTACCCAGAATTTTTCACTTAGGTTTTAACTACTTTCTATCTTTTTATGCTGTTTTGCTTAATCAAAGTGAAGCTAATTATTATATTCAAATTGTTCACACTTCTCCATAACAAAATGGTATTCTGTTATATTAGAAAAAGAATAAGAGAGGAAATAGGAAGCACAAAAAAGAAAAAAAAAACTAAGGAAAAAAGCAAGCAATAGGAAGAAAGCTAGATAACATCACTTTGCATTTTTTTACGCTAACACTTTGCAACTTATATAAGCTGAAAAAAATACAATTGCAATTTTCATATTTGTTAATGAATTAAAAACATTAAAACTCAATATATTGATATTTGACACTAAAAGGTAATAATAAAAAGCATTTAAACCCTATAACCCTTTTATTCACAATTTAGAAAGCCTAAGAAAGAAAGACAATTGTTAACATATAACACATTATGAGATACTTTGAATACAGTGTTTAATATATGTATTTAACATATAATATACATAACAAGAAAATCTAAATTTTTTAATATTAAAAGTAGTACTTTTTAATTTGCAAAAAATAAAACCATTAACATATAAACAAGTTAAAGCCATTAACAAATAAACAAGCACTTCACTTTATCTTTGGAATTGGATCTATGTTTAGACTTACTATGACCTTTTGAGTTTTGAGTTTTGTCGTTGTTTCAACCTTTGTTCTTTGTAACTAGAGCTTAATTCTCAGGGTTTAAATCTTTTCGCCTTACTTTTTCATTAAGCATACTATCATTTACCATATTCAATGCTCATTGTAATCAGGAGCTGAATTAAGAATAATCACAACTAGAATATTCCAACTATCTGGCAATGAACCCAAAAAAAATAACGCCTTTATTTCATCATCCATCTTAAGCCCCATAGTAGTCATTTGATTAAATATATCATGTAAATCACTCAAGTGTTTTGTAATCAATCATCCATTCTTGTACTATAAAGTTCCAAGCTTTTTAACAAGCATAACTTTATTCATACTAATTTTTCTCTCATACAATGCTGCCATTTTTTTTCAAACAGTGTAGGCATCTGTCTCCTATGCTACATGATGAAACACGTTGATATCAACCTATTTTTTTATTATAGCCAGTGGCTTTCTACCTAACTTCTTTCAGCTTTCATCTTTCATATCTACTAGTTTAGTCGAATCACTTAATAGTGGCTCATACAAATATTTGTAGTATAAATGATCTTCCATCATAGACTTCTAAATTGAATAATTTGATGCAGTCAATTTTATCATGGAACCTGTATTACCCTTAATCATCTCAAATAGAATTTACTTCTACCCTGGGTTGCTTCTGTATAGATTTTTTAAAAATAACCCTCACTCTGATACCACTTGTTAGGCCTGAAGCAATAAACATAATAATGCAAAAGCAATATATCACAATAAACCCATAGCAATAGACAACAATCAATAATCAACAATACAAGAAAAATAAAGCACACCAAGATTTAAGTGAAAAATCCTCTAGTGTAAAAGGAAAAAACTACAAACCACCAAAAAAATATTTACTATTAAATAATTGATATACAAAGTTTATTTTTAGCTAAAACTAGAGATAATTAACAACTAGAGATACAATTAGAAATATCTCACCAAATAGATGACTCAACAAATACACCCTAAATTTGTTCCTAGAGAGCTTCAAACCTAATATTCATTGTTCAAATTTTAGAACTCTGAATCATAAACTTGCTGGTAAAATTTCAGCTCAATCAGACCACAAATCTATTCCATTCAACTAATTCTTTTTTCTTCTTTTTCTTTCTATTTTTCTTAACTTTTTTTTTTTTTGGTTTCAGTGTCACTTTCTATTTCTCTATTATGTAGCTCTCTTTTATTGTTTAAGGCTTTATTTAAGTAGGGCTCTCATAGATCAAAGATAAAAAAAAAGTTTTTAAGCCTTTTAATTTGCCAAAACCAATAGGGCTAGACCCCACTTTTCCTAACAATCTCTCCCTTTAGCCCTATTAAGAGGAGATTCATCATCATGACAATTTCATTTGGAACTTACCTTGGCCAAGGAATTCATTTTGGTCAAGTTACTATAAAGCTCAAGCTTTTCCCTAGAAAGTGTCTTAG
Organism: Durio zibethinus; assembly: GCF_002303985.1. The sequence goes on along the minus strand of NW_019168381.1, from coordinate 11,530,079 downwards.
TTAACATATCTACTATATTCTCATCAATAAGGACTTTCTTTAATAGCATCTATTATTCTTTAGTCATCGAAATAGTCAATGATATCTAACATCAATGCGCTTCAGTCTAGCATGGTACATGGCATTCTTACTCAAATTTAAAGCACTCTGACTATCACAAAACACCATATACTCTTTTTGATTCAACCCCAATTCAAGAAGAAAATGTTTCATCCAAAGTATTTCTTTACTTGCTTCGGTTGCTGCAATATACTTAGCCTTTATAGTTAATAAAGCAACGCACTTCTGTAACTTAAACTACCAAGACATAGCTCTTCTAGCAAAAGTGAACAAATACCCTAAGTAGATTTTCTACCATTAAGATCTCCTACTAGGTTGACATCAGTGAATCCTTTTAGAACTGGTTATGAAACTTCATAACTCAAGCACATTTTTTAGGTGCCCCTCAAATATCTAAAACTCCATTTCATTGCTTTTGTAATGAACCTTTCCCGGATTAGAAAGAAATTTATTCACTACACTAACTGCATGATCAATGTTAGGCCATGTGTAAACCATACGATACATAAAAGAATTAACTGTAAAATGATAAAAAATATTAGACATAGCTAGTTGCTCTTCCTTAGTCACCAGAGAAGATTTCTTACTAAGATGAAAATAATTGGCAAGTTGACTGCTAACTGATTTAGCATATTACATATTGAATCTACTAAGTACCTTGTAAACACCCATTTATATCTGGGCCCATTGTAGTCTAGGCCTAATTGGGCCCATTAATGTTTAGGCCTAGTTAGGCCCATTTGGGTCAAGGCTTAAGTGAACAAATTGTTATTATTATAATAATAATTATTATAATTATTATTATTATTATTATATTTTTGTCTTTGTTTTTTATTTTATTTTTTTTGTTCTTCATTCTTTTTTGATTTAACCTGCACATGGGTAAGAAAATTAGAATCCTTGGTCAACACAAAATCAAATTAATGTGATCACTATAATTTTAGACCTAAAATCTCGTTTAGATAGAATGCAATCCCAAGATTGATTCTGTTCATTTCTTGAATTAATCCTAGGCTGCCTATAATTGGAAAAATTCTACAGAACAAGGACATGAGAAAAAAACACAGAAACACAGAGAAATACTGGGTGAAAACTATTGGAAAAATTTTAAGAATTTTTGGGCAGAAAGTACTATAGAAAGTTAAGTTTGGAAATTTGAAGTGAATTCAAGATTCTGAAGGTGAATTTAGGGTTGTAAGAGGTTTGGGGAAGGCTTAGAACGATTTAAGAATTTTTTTGGATTTTTTTTTGAACTTTTCTAGATTTTTCTGGGTTGGTTGAATTTTTCGGCGAAGTATGAATTTTTCTATGAAGTTTTTAATGATCAATTGAATTTTTCATTCACATTCCAGCCAATTTCTTAGAAACTGATGGTTTTCCAATTTTTGATTGAATTTTTTGATAACTTTTCCAAAAATCAATGGATTTTTTTATCCTAGTTGAAGTTTTCGATGGAAATTTTTATAGAGAAGACAGAGGATTTTGGGCTAGAGAGAGGCTCAGGATTTCTAAGGAAAAATGGAGAAGAGTGCCTTTTATACCACTCCAGAATGACACCATTTGGGTAAGCTAGGATCCATGTGTAGACCCAGCGACTCGCGTGTTAACCCACGCTCCGACTCAACCCGATCGCAAGTTTTTCCTTTTCCATTTTATTTCCATTTTTTATTTGATTTGATTTTATTTTATTTTAACCCATTTTTGTTATTTTCTAGTTAAAAAAAAAGAGAGCAAAACATAAGGAAAGGAAAAGTAGTTTTGTTTTAAAAAAAAAGATTAAAAAGATTAAAAAAAGGAAAAAATATAATTCTAACTCATTATTAAATTATTTGATAAATTACAAAATGATCAAGGCTTGGATAATTCAAAATTAAACTAGTACCATCATTTGAATGGGCGTTGTGGAGGTGTTACAACCTTCCCCATGAGCAACCGACTTCCGAACCTAACCTCTGTTTTACAGATCAGCTTCAATTAGGTGGCCAATCACACCTAACCAGAAAATATTGGTGGTGACTCCTTCCATCCAAGTCTAGTAATGGGTCCATGGATTTATACGTTATGATAGCTTGGCGACTCTACTGGGGACATTAGAGAGTCAAGCCAGTAAAAGATTTCTTATTATCCAAGCATTGTTCGACAAATTTGAAATTATTCCTTTTCATTGCTTACTATTTATTACATAATTATTTATTGTCTGCCCTATTATTTATTACTTATATTTGCTTAAATATTTGTTTATTATATCTGTCATGTATTTTGCATGTGCATAGCATAAACCTTCCACCCGGGCTCTATCTTTAGAAGAGAGTGAAGTACCTATGCCCTCTTGAGATTTTATGTCTCCGCATGGGCCTGTGAAATACTCTCATTCAGATTGAACCCTTTCCGTTTGAAGCCTATGATGGGTGAGGATTGGGGTACCTTACTAGTCTATAATGGACCATGATATAGGAAACAATTTGGAAACCTTTTAGAAATAGCCCAAACCACATATAGTTAACTTTAGAAGCTCAACCATAAATAAAGCCTTATTTTCCCACCTTCTAGGTCATGTTGTTATCTTAACTATTATGTGATGTTTTCCCTATGAAATGATTAACTAATTTCTTTGTCTTCTTTTATTTCTTTTTGTACACATTCATGAACATGTTTACAGATTGTATAGTATTCTTGCCCTAAAGCTATTTCAACAAAAGTTCTTATGGATTCCACAAAACGTCAAGTTTGTGCCTCATCTATGCTGTCCAAATGTGACTCTCTCATAAAAGTGAGAATGGAATCAGAAAAAAGGTAGCTAGAAGAAGGAGATTGTTTGCCACTGGGTCATATCCCTACATTATCAGGAGAAGTTCGTCTACTCCTCAAACATAATGACTTGAAAAACTTATCAGATATATGGAATGGTATAACCTCTTCAAGGTAGGAGGCTTTTTATGAGAAGTTTGGACATATTGCATATCTCTTGTTAGTGGAGGTTGATTACTCACTTATCAGGATAATGGTACAGTTTTAAGATCCTTCTTATCAATGTTTCATTTTTAAAGAGGATGATTTGGTCTCAATAATCGAGGAATGCTCAACTCTAGTGGGTATGAATCGATTAAATCTAGATAGAATATACATGAAGAAACATAAATTAGGAAGTTACAGGAAGCTAGGATAGATGCTAGAGTAGGAAAAGAGACTATAGACTTATACATTTGGGAGAAAGGAGATCATAAGGGTATTTCATGGGAAGTTCTCCGAGATTTCATTATCAAGCATCCAGATGATGACCAAGGAATGAATGCATTTGGTTTAACCATATATGGATTGGTCATTTTTCTTAAGGTCTTAGAACATGTCGAGATAGAAGTGGTGGATCTATTTGAGCAGATTGAAAGGGGGTGTAATCTTTCACTAGTTATCTGGGTAGAAACTATCATATCTCTAAATTTTTATAGGCAGATGGACAAAGCACATTTCATGAGATGCATACCTTTATTATTTGTATGGATGAAGAGCCATTTCAAATGCAAGAAAAGTTCTTTTATCAAACTTTATTTCCACACTCAGAATCTAATTAAAGAATTCTATCAGAGCATTTGGCCAGAAGCAAAGACTCAAAAAGAGTGGAAATGTCTACTATAAGGGCTTATAGCTGAATAAGTGAAATGGTTGGCTCCGTGGATGGACAAAGAACCTATGTTATATCAATATGGGGATGAAATAGGGGTTTCACTTTTAGGACTATGAGGGTCAACAAGTTATGCACCATTGATGGTAAGGAGGCAGCTTGGAGCTAAATAGTTCACTTATTTGACCTACAAGCTTGCCCAGTTCGACTGCTCATATGAGGAGCTTGAAACTTTCCAAAAGATTGATAACATGGTTAAGGCCTGGAAAAAGCCCAAGAAAGTAAGCCTAGGACCATTCACTAATTGAGTTACTCAGGGATATATGATTTGGAGCAATAAAAGAAGTTAAAAGATTGTATTTGTGCCTCAGGGTCATCATTTACCAGTGGGTCAAGAGTCAGATAAAAAGCTTTCAAAATTAGAGCATGAGATGAAGAAAGAGAAGCTAAGACAAGAGATCTTGAAGTTGTAAGAAAAAAAAGACCAGTGGTAAAATAAAGTAGAGAAATTAGAAATCCAAGTCCACAGAATTTCCAAAGAATACAGTAAGGCCCATAAAGTTGTTAGAGAATGGGATGATACCCTCAAAGAGTTGAAAAAGTTATGACAAGAGCATAAGAGATTGTGCATACAGATACAAGTCAAAGAAATAAATAACATAGGGCTAGAAAATGAAAAGCTAAGAAAAGAGTGTGATCAAATAAAAAATGCTTTCATAAAAGTCGAGCAAGAAAATCAATGGCTTTCAGACCACATTCTGACTTTGACATTGAAGTTAAATGAACAAAAAAATCATGTCAGAATCTTCACGAAGAAGCATAGGGAGCTATCTTATTAGGAATGGTGTGGCAAAAGAGAAGGGTTAGGAAGACAAAGGTATATAGAGCACTTTACAACTCAGATAGGCAAAGCCATGATCCAAGTGGGCGAAATGGTAGAAAAGGCTAAGGCATTAAGAGCTTTGGTTACACTAGCAAGGATGCATAGACAGAAACTATTGAACTTCATTGAGGAAGCTAAAGACCAGTATAAGCGAGTTAGACGTTTCTATAGAGGAATAATATTGGATTTGATGTAAAACAGACTTTTGTGGAATAAATGAAAAATTTTTTTTGTTGGATTTTTTTTAAGGGGTAAGTATTTACTCTTCTTTTCTTTTCTTTTTTTTTTTCATGCATTTGCATTACATTCATTCATCCATTCATTATCATAACACTATTGAAGCTTCAATTGTGGTACTAAGGTACAATAATAGCTACACATCAGTATAATACTTAGGCTCGAGCTAGAAAGAAGGAACAGGATAACATAAGCCATTTTGAAAAGATAAAAGAAGCCCAAGAGGCATTGAGGGAAAGCTGAGCCAAATTCTAAAGGCACTGGAAAAGATAAATAGGGGAAAATTAGTGAAAGAGGATACTTCACAAAAAGCTACTAATTCGGCATATCCTCCAGGCTTTGGTCCATAACAAAATCAAACCGCACCACTCTTCCTACCTCAACAAGCAACTTTTCTAAAATATAACTACCCAAGAGTGACTTATGCACTAGATCATGAAAATGTTCAGAGTTACGATAATCCTATTTTTGCTGAAAAAATAGTTGAGCCCATTCAACTCCTTACTACAGATGAAATAAAGAGAAAGAAAAGCCACATACAACTGTGCCCTTAGAAAGTTTTAAAATTGATCAGGTTATTAGTCGGCTTGAGGAAAGATTAAGAGCTATAGAGGGAATGAATTTTTATGGGTCCATGGATCCTGTGAGACTTTGCCTAGTACCAGACGTAGTGATACCACCTAAGTTTAAAGTGTCAAAGTTTGAGAAATATGACGGTACTAAGTGCCCTATCACACATATCACCATGTACTGTCCCAAAATGGTGGCACACGCTAGTAATAAGAAACTGCTAATGCATGTGTTCCAAGATAGTTTAACTTGATCTGCTGCAAGATGATATGTCCAGTTGGATGGGACTCAAATAAAGACATGGAAAGATTTGACCTGGTCTTTTATCAATTAATATCGTCATATTATTGACATGGCCCTGGACTGCTTGTCTCTGCAAGTAATGGAAAAGAAGGCATCCGAATCCTTCAAACAATATGCCCAAAGATGGCAAGATGTAGTTGCTCAAGTATAACCTCTTTTAATAAAGAAAAAATTATTGTGCTATTTGCGAGTACTCTAAAGTTATCTTATTATGAAAGGATGATCGAAAATACGATTAAAAACTTTGTTGATATGGTGATTTCAGGAGAGATTATCAAGAACATCATTAAAAATGGTAAACTTGAATGAGGTGAGTCTTCTAAGAGAACACCCAAGAAGAAAGAAAGTGAGACCCAGGCTTGAGTCTTAAAGGACAATAATTCAGAAGCTACACCTGGCCTACTTACCCTATATACCAGCATTCATCAAATCAAACTTCTACATCTTCATACCAATCAACTACTTGACCATTGTAACCATCTTTTTTAAGATCATTTGCTCATCCAATCAGCACCATAAGTAGTACCAAAAAACCACAAAGTAGAGAAAGATCAACCTTTAACCCTAAACCCATAAGCTACACAAAGTTATATCAAGAGCTCTATAAGAACTATCTAATCGCTTCTGTCTTTACCAAATAGCCCAAACCTCCTTATCCCAAATGGTATGATGCTACTGCCCATTGTGATTACTATTATGGCGTAACAGGCATTCTATTGAAAATTACCTTTAACAGGCATTCTATTGAAAATTACCTTTCTCTAAAATAAAAAGTACAAATTTGATTAAAAAAAGGCTAATAAATTTTGATACCAGTGAGAGCTTAGCACCTAATGTTAGTAGGAATCCCTTGCCCAGTCATGCAGTCAATGCCCTAGATAAAAATAAAAAGCATCTAAAAAAAGTGGAAAAGATTAAGATGCCATTCAACTAACTCTATGATCCTTATATGAAGCTGGTTTGATACAACCAGTGACTCCATGCACTTACGTGGGAGGATGCAACCCTAATCAAAGGTGTAAATATCACGAAGAAGTTTCAGGGCATTCCATAGAAAAATGTCAACAATTTTACTAAGAGGTATAGAAATTATTAGACTCTTACCAAATAGAGTTATATAAGGAAGTAAAAGCTTCAGAAAACATTAAGATGGCTATGACAGATAAATGGGTGCCAAAACCTATCACTATATGCTGTAAGGAGAAGTCATAATCAGCTAGGAGTAAATTTGTTACCAAACCAGTAGCTTTCAGAGTTTCTCACTCATTTCCTTATAAAGATAATAAGGCGGTGCCTTAGAGATATGAATGTGAGGTGATGACTCAGGGGTAGCAAAGGCCAAGGGCTGAAACTACCAATATAATATGAATAAAGGGCATGACTAAAAGTGAAAGGTGTTATACTCCAGAGATTTTAGAAAAAAAAGGGAAAAAAAAAGAGAAATAAACTGATCAGAGATCCTAGAGAAGAACACTTCAAAGTTTGTACCTGAAAAAAAATTCTGTGAGCTTTTAAAGTTGGTCAAGCATAGTGAGTACTCTATGGTGGAACAATTGAATAAAATGCTAGCCAAAATTTCTCTATTATCACTTTTTCTGAACTCAGAACCATATCGCAATGCCTTGTTAAAGGTATTAAATCAGGCTTATGTAGCCCATAATATTTTTATGGAATATGTGAATCATCTGGCAAGCAACTAGTGGTGCCATACCATATCTCTTTTAGTGATGATGAGATTTCATCGGAGGGTAAAAGAAGCACCAAGGCATTGTATATCACTATTAAATGTAAAGCCCATATAGTAGCCAAGGTCTTTGTTGATATGGCTTAGCCATTAATGTTGTGCTCGTGTCCACTTTGACAAAGTTACCGTTTGATATATCTCATATCCAAGCTAGTCAAATGGTAGTACAAACATTCGATGGGACTAGGTGAGAAGTATTAAGAGATGTTGAGTTACCCATACAGATTGGTCCATGTGTTTTCAATATAAAATTTCAAGTTATGGATATTTCTCCATCATACAGCCGTATATTGAGAAGACCATGGATCCATAAGGTAAGCGTCATTCTTTCTTCATTGCATCAAAAAATCAAATTTAATGTAAAAAGATAATTAGTGATCATGGCTAGAGAAGAATATTTACTAGTAACCTAACCCATAAATGCCCTATATGTGGAAGTAGTAGAAGAATCACTAGAGTGCTCTTATAGATCCTTTGAACTATTATTACAGTAGGCAAAAGGCTCAAATTCAGTCGAATTATAATCAATCAAATGGTTAACAAGGGTTGGAGCATTGGGTTCGACTTGGGCAAGAATCTTCAAGGGGTGAGAGAATTCCTGAAACTTGAAGACAACTGTGGTAGAGCAGGATTGAGCTATGAGATGGAAAAATTACCAAGCTTTAGCAGGAGGGCAAGGAATGAGTCGACAGTTGTTCCCCACTTAAATGAAACTTTCACTCTTGGAGGATACATGCTTTCAAAAGCTAAAAAAGACACAAAAGAAGAACCAAAATGGGAAGAAGCTTCTGCCAAGCTATCCATCCACAAGATGGATGATGAAAGCCAATATAAGGAAGCCTTAGTTTACCCTTACCCACCAGAATATGAATTACAGAATTGAAGGGTCATCCAAATGCCTATTGTGTCTGATTTTCCTTTAATGTAATCATATCTCCTAATTGCTTATGCCTAAAAGCATTGGGATAAAATCTTATGTTTGGGCTTTTTATTTTTCATTATTTCAATAAAAGTAAGAGCATGCATCTTATCCATTTCTTTCATTCCATTCATCCTACCATCAAAATTTCTTGCCAATATTTTTTATTCCATTAATTTTTAGGTCCCCAAATGAATGTGAAGGTAACCATGACAATGATTTAGGGTTTAACTTTGAAAATTCAATCAACATCGATGAACTTGATACTAAAAAAGATTCTGAGAAATATACTTTGTCTCTGAATTTAATGAGGCTAATTGAACAGAAAGATAAATCCATTGAGCCTTACCAAGAAGTAGTTGAATTGGTCAATTTGGGTAATGTTGAAAACAAGAAAGAAGTCAAGAGTGGCACTTCACTTTCAGTTGTTGATCGACAATGGTTAAAGGATTTGCTTCAGGAATTTATAGATGTATTTGCTTGGTCTTACTAAGATATGCCTAGACTCAGCATCGAAATAGTAGAGCATAAGTTATCATTGAAGCCAAAATGCAAACCGGTGCAACAAAAGCTAAGAAGGATGAAACCAAAGATGTTGAAAATCAAAGATAAATTTAAAAAACAATTTGATGCAGGCTTCTTGCAAGTAGCCAAATATCCCGAATAGGTGGTTAATATAATACTTGTCCCTAAAAAAGGTGAAAAGGTATGGATATGTGTAGATTATAGAGATTTGAACATAACTAACCCTAAGGATAATTTTCCTCTATCTCACATTGATACTTTGATGGATAATACTACCTGTCATTCAATATTCTCTTTTATAGATGGATTCTCTGGCTATAATCAGATAAAGATGGCCTCAGATGACATGGAAAATATCACTTTTATTACCATATAGGAAACCTTTTGCTACAAAGTTATGCCTTTTAGATTAAAGAATGCTGGGGTAACTTATCAAAGGGTTATGGTAACACTCTTCCATGATATGATGCATAAGGAGATTAAAGTGTATGTGGATGGCATGATTACTAAGTCTCAAAAAAGAGAAGATCATGTAGTCAACCTCAAAAAATTATTCGAAAGGCTATGAAAGTTCTAGCTTAAATTAAATCTGACTAAATGTACATTCAGAGCTAAGTCAGAGAAGTTGCTGGGGTTTATAGTCAGTGAAAAAGGGATAGAAGTGGATCCGAACAAAATTCGGGCTATTCAAAATTTATCTCCACCAAGTACTCAAAAAAAAGGTTCAAGGTTTCTTGGGTAGATTGAACTATATATCTCGATTCATTTCTCAACTTACTCTTAAATGTGACCCTATTTTCAAACTCCTTTGAAAGAATAATCTTGGGGAATGGAATGAATAATGCCAAGAAACCTTTAATAAAATCAAGTAGCATTTATCAAATCCTTCAATATTAGCAACCTCTATTCCAGAAAAACCATTGATTCTATACTTAATGGTACATGAAGACTCAATGGGATGTGTGTTGGGCTAACAAGATAAAGCCAATAAGAAAAAAATAGCTATTTATTACCTGAGCAAGAAATTCACAGAGTATGAGTCCAAGTATTCATCACTAGAGAAAATATGTTGTACTTTGGCTTAGTAGCTAAAAGACTCAAGCAGTACATGCTATGCCATATAACTTTGCTCATAGCTAAACTGGAACCCATCAAATACATCTTTAAGAAGCTTTCGATGTTAGGAAGAATTGCAAGATGGCAAGTGATGCTTTCAGAATATGACATAGTATATGTGAGCCAAAAACTAATCAAAAGAAGTGTCATTGCGAAATTCTTGGCACATAGGGCCGCTGATGATTATGAGCCCATGAAGTTTGATTTTCTAGACAAGAAACTAATGGCTGTATTAGAATTGGAAAAGATGAGGATGATGAAGAGATATGGCAAATGTATTTTGATGAGGCCGTAAATGCCATGGGGCATGGGATTGGAGCAATTTTGATATCTCCATTGGAGCTCTACTATCCTATTATAGCAAGATTGAATTTCAACTGCACCAACAATATAGCTGAATATGAGGCTTGTGTTATGGGATTACATGCAGCTTTGGACAAAAAAATTGAAACATTAAAAGTGTTTGGAGATTCAGCTCTCATCATTTATCAATTGAAGGGTGAATGGGGAACATGGGATTCCAAACTCATCCTTTATCATAAATACATTTTAAAGCTGTGCAAACAGTTTAAAACAATTCAGTTTGAGCACTTGTCTAAGAAAAAAATTAGATTGCAGATGCTTTGGCTATTTTGGTCATAATGGTACAAATTGGTGATGCTGTAAAAATTTAGCCTATCAGATTGGATATCAAAGATATGCCAGTGCATTATGCCAACTTGGAAGAAGAAAAAGATAACCGCCCTTAGTACTATAATATTATGCAATATTTAAAGAATCAGCAATACCCAAATCAAGCAACAAAAAGTGACAAGAGAACCTTACAAAAGTTGGCTATGGGATTTTTTTTAGAGGGGAAAGTTCTATATAAAAGAGGCAAGGACCAAGTGTTATTACGCTATGTAGGCACTTCTGAGGCCAAAAGGATTATAGAAAAGGTGCACAATGGTGTATGTGGAGCATATGCAAATGGGCATATTATGACAAGACATGTTATGCAAGCTGGATATTACTGGTTGACAATGGAGAAATATTGCATCGATTATGCTCGAAAGTGCCATAAATGTCAGATTTATGATGACAAGATTCATGCTCCGCCTAGTGCTTTGCATGTCATAGCACCACCTTGGCCATTCTCTATGTAGGGGATGGATGTCATTGGGCCTATCACACCAAAGGCCTTCAACAAAAATAGATTCATTTTTGTGATGATCAATTACTTCACTAAATGGGTTGAAGCTACCTCTTTCATAACTGTGACTAGACCAGTGGTTTGTAAATTTATCAAAAGAGAGATAATCTATAGACATAGGCTTCTAAAAAGAATCATATATGATAATGTAAAGAATTTGAATAGTAAGATGATGTAAGAAGTATGTGCTCAGTTCAAGATCAAGAACCATAATTCAGCTTCATATCATCTAAAAATAAATGGGACAGTGAAACCCGTGAATAAGAACATTAAAAAATTTTAGAAAAGATGACTGAAACATACAAAGACTGGCATAAAAAATTACCTTTTGCTCTACATGCATATTGAACTTCTATGTGCACCTTTACTGGGGTAACTCTTTTTTCCTTGATTTATGAGATGAAAGCTATGTTGCCAGTAGAAGTAGAAATCCCATCTTTAAAGGTCCTAAGGGAAGTGAGATTAGAAGAAGCTGAATGGATTCATGAGCACTATGAGCAATTAAACTTTATTAAGGAGAAGAGATTGACAGCACTTTGCCATGGCTAATTGTACCAAAAGAGAATGATGAGAGCTTATGACAAGAAAGTTAGACCTCATCAATTTTGATAAGGAGAATTGATGTTAAAAAGAATTCTTCCAAGTTAGCATGGTAATGAAGAAAGTGGACCCTAAATTGGAAAATGGGCCATCATATATGGTAAAAAGAGCATTTTCGGAAGGAGCTTTAATCTTGTCAAAAATGGATGGAAATGAACTTTCTGATCTTATCAATTCTGATGTAGTAAAAAAGTATTTTATTTGATCCCAAAAAAAACCAAAAAACAAAGGAACAAGTTCAAATCAAAAACCCAAAAGGGCGATTTGAACCCAAAAAAAAAAAAAAAAAGAAGAAAGAGAACTTCAAGTCAAAAACCCAAAAAGATGACTTAGATCCAAAGAAAAAAGTTTAGATTGAAACTTTGAAAGACAGTCTGAATTAACATCACTTGGGAAGGCATATCAGGGGTAGTAAATTTCGAAGAGCTTTGAAGTGTTTAGCATCAAGTTTTAGTTGAGTTTTTGAATAAGGTCCAAGATTTGTTGTCATGGTCATCTAATCATTTATCTTGGGGCGTTGCTACCCCAAATAGCTACTTTTAAATACATTTTTTTTATCTCTATAGCATCATTTGTAATTATTTTTTTTATCGAAATAAATGAAAGTCATCTTATTATTCTCTTAGTCCTATACATTGCTCTTCCTCTTTATACCTATTTAAGAATGTGCATGACTTGCATCCCACACTTTGAAATTGAGATAATGATTAATAAAACAAAATCATAAGAAGTTGTGTGTTGCCTTGAAGAATCAAAGTAGATAAAGGTAGATGATGAATACTTTCTTAAAAAAACAAGAAGAAAAAATGGAAAGTGACTTCTATGGCTTTCCTTAGGTTAAACAAACAGGTAGATGAAAGAGGTTTCTTTGCCAAAAACATGCCTCCAGGCTGCTGCAAGATGTTTTTTACCTCCAGGCTAATGAAAGATGGTTTCTTTGCCAAAAAATATGCCTTCAAAGTAATGAATGAAGGTTTCTCTGCTAAAAGTGTGTAGAAATGAGAATACAGAAGCATTAGTACCACAATTGGTGTTTCATTTGCATAAGATATACACTAGTACTATCCATTCATTTGATCTCAATTAAGGTCAGATCATCATCAGACTCACGACATTGGTTTGGTCATTTATTTTTTACCTCAACTTGATTCTGGTTGTTTTATTTTGACTCGCGATATCATCCCAATCATTTAATCTTGACTCATGTTAGATCATCTTTTGACCTACGACGTCAATCTGGTAATTTATTTTTGACCTTGACTCGATCTTGGTTGCCTTCTTACTTACGACATCATCCTAGTCATTTGATCTCGACTCATGTCAGATTATCCTCTGACCCACGACATCAGTTCGATCATTTATTTTTGACTTTGACTTGGTCTTGATCACCTTCTGACTTGCGATATCAGTCCAATCATTTATTTGATCTTGACTCAAGTCAAATCATTTTCGGACTCACGACATCAGTCCAGTCATTTATTTTTGATCTCAACTCGATCTTGGTCATCTCTAGACTTGCATATCAATATAGTAATTTATTTTTTATCTTGGCTCTGGTCAGATCATTTTTTGACTCGTGGCATCTTCCCAGTCATTCAACATTGGCTCAGGTTAGATCATTTTACTTTCGACTCAAGGTTTACCTCAGTCAATTTTACTCTTTAATTTGACTCGAGCAAAGTGGGTGTCTAAGACTTTGCATCATCTTTTTCTGACAAAGATATGCAAAGAGGGGCAGCTGTGACACCAATTTGTGTCCGAGCCCATTATAATCCAGGCTCGATTGGGCCCATTAAGGTTTGGGCTCGATTAGGCCCATCAATGTTCAGGCCCAATTAGGCCTATTTGGGTCTATGCTTAAGTGAATAGCTTGTGATTATTATTATTATTATTATTATTATTATTATTATTATTATTATTATTATTATTATTATTATTATTGTTATAATATTTTTATCTTTGTTTTTTGTTTTATTTTTTTTATTCTTCATTCCTTTTTTATTCAACCTGCACGTGGGTAAGAAAATCAGAATCCTTGGTCAACATAGAATCGAATTAATATGATCACTAAAATTTTGGACCTAAAATCTTGTTTGCACAAAATGCAATCCCAGGCTTTTTGATTCAACCTACACGTGGGCAAGAAAATCAGAATCCTTGGTCAACATAGAATCGAATTAATGTGATCACTAAAATTTTGGACCTAAAATCTCATTCGGACATAATGCAATCCAAGGATTGAATCCTGGGATTGCATTCTGTCCATTTCCTGAATTGATCCTAGGCTACCTATAAATTGGACCAATTCTACAAAACTAGGACACGAGGAAAAAAACATAGAAACATAAAGAAATACTGGGTGAAAACTATTAGGAAAATTTTAGAAATTTTTGGGTAGAAAGTACTCTGAAAGGTTAAGTTTGGAATTTTGGAGTGAATTCAGGATTCTGAAGGTGAATTTAGGGTTGTAAGAGGTTCGAAGAAGGCTTAGAACCATTTAAGAATTTTTTTAGATTTTTTAAAAATTTTTTAGAATTTTTTTGGATTTTTCTAGGTTTGGTTGAATTTTTCGATGAAGTATGAATTTTTTGATGAAGTTTTTGGCAACCAGTTGAATTTTCCAGTCACATTCCGACCAAATTCTTAGAAACTGGTGGTTTTCTAGTTTTTGGTTGAATTTTTTGATAACTTTTCCAAAAATTGATAGATTTTTCGGTTCTGGTTGAAGTTTCTAGTGGAAATTTTTAATGAGAAGGTAGAGGATTTTGGGCTAGAGAAAGAGAGGCTCTAGGATTTCTGAGGAAAAATGCAGAAGGGTGCCATTTATATCATTATAGAATGACACCATTTGGGTAAGCAAGGATCTAGGCGCAGACTCGGTGACTTGCTTGTAAAATCGCGCTCTGACCCGAACTGATTGCAGGTTTTCCCTTTTCCATTTTATTTTCATTATTTTATTTTATTTTATTTTTAACCCATTTTTGTTATTTTTTGGTTAAAAAAAAGAGTGCAAAATATAAGGAAAGGAAAAGTAGTTTTTTTTTAAAAAAAAAAGAAAAAAAGGTTAAAAAACAAAAAAAATATAATTCTAATTCATTATTAAATTATTCGATAAATTACAAAATGATCAAGGCTTGGATAATTTGAAATCAAATTGGTACCATCCTTTAGATGGGCATTGTGAGGGTGTTATAACTTTTATCATATGCAATCGACTTTCGAACCTAACCTCTATTTTGCAGATCAGCTTCAATCAAGTGGTCAATCACACTTAACCAAAAAAGATTGGTGGCGACTCCTTTCATCCAAGTCTAGTGATAGGTCCACGAATCTATACATTATGACACCCTTGTTTAACATACTTTTCTTATTACAACTATAGCTTTCCAGCACTCTTATCTTGTATAATGTCCATACCGATAATCTACTTTGGTAGACCTAAATTTTTATGTCAAAGGACTTACACAATTATTTTTTCAACCTATGAACCATACCAGCATCTTGTCCTACAATCAATATATTATTAACATATAACAAAAGAATAATGAAGTTACCATTAGAGAATTTTTTGACATATACACAAGGATCTGCTATCGTTCCTTTATAGTTGTGGTTCACCATAAAAGAATCAAAACTTTTTGTACCACTATCGTGAAGCTTGTTTCAAGCCATACAAACATTTCTTCAGTTTGCAAACTAAGTGCTCTTTTTCTTTCACTTCAAAGCCCTCAGATTGATCCAGATAAATGTCCTCCTACAAGTTACTATAATGCAGTCTTAACATCAAATTGCTCAAGCTTAAGATTCAAACTAGCTGCTAATCTTAGTACCACTCAATGGAACTCATCTTCACAACTAAAGAGAAAATCTCATCAAAATTGATGCCAAGTTTCTGAGAAAAATCTTTCACCATCAATCGACCTTTATACCTCACTAGTTTATCACCTTTCTTTCTCAATTTGAACACCCATTTATTTTTCAATGACCTTCTCCTTTTCAAAAGTTTAAAAAGATCATATGTACCATTTTTTTTGTAATGACTTCATCTCTTCTTTCATTGCTTTTAACCAGTGCTATATATCTGGAATAGTTTGCTCATCTTGAAAGGTTTCTGGCTCCCCCTAACTGGTAACTAAAATAAAATCTAAATTTGTATAGCTAATGGATGGCATGTGTTATCTAGTAAATCTCTTAGGCTCAAACTTCACACCACTTGATGCAGAAGGTAGCTCTTCCTGCTCAGCACTTTCTAATAGAGAGGATTGCTTACCCTGCTCAACATTCTTAGGTAGAGAGGATTGCTCTCTTTACTCAAAACTAATTGCATCTAGCTTATTATTAACTGTGGCTAGCTCATTCATATCCATAAGTTTTGTCTCTTCTTCAATTCCACCATCTGTGGCTCTTTCTAATGAAACCCCTGTCAATGTTGAAACATTATACTCAACAGTAACCGGTGTAGTCTTCTCATTTTTCTCAAGGTCTGCTATGGTTTCTTTTTCATGAAAGACCATATCTCTGCTTCTGATTGTCTTTCTCCTCATAACCTCTGCTCTCTTGGCACATGCATGAATGTTTTACACCAAAAAACTTTCAAGTGAGAGTATGAAACATCTTTTTCTATCTACATTATTTCTAGAATGTTAAAGCCCAAAAGAACTAATAGTGATATGTTAAGTAAATAACAAGCTATGTTGACTACTTCACCCCAGAATGACTCTAGTAATTTTACTATCCTCAACATACATTTGACTTTTTTCATAATGGTGTGGTTTATCCTTTCAGCTACACTATTATGCTACAGTATTTTAGGTTTTTTCATTTCATGCATGATCCATGCTTTAAACAATACTTTTCAAAGTTTTAAGATGTGTACTCTCTACCACTATTAGTCTGAATACACTTCAAGGGCAGTCCTATAATCCTTTTCTTTATAGCATGAAATTTTTAAAAATACTGCAATATCTGGCTTTTATTGTTCACCTTATACACCTAAGTCTTACGTGAAGCATCATCAATAAAAGTAACAAAATACTTGTTACCACCTAATGACTCAACTTCAATGAGACCATATATATTAGAATCAATCAATTCCAATCTTTTGTTTTCTTTGAGAACTTTTACAAAAAAAAAATCTACAATGTTTGCTAAACAAATAATGATCATATGAATCGAGAGACATACTTTTAATCAAGGTAATGAGAGACTATTTTACCAAAACCCGTAACTTTTTATGCCTTATATGTGCCAGCCTCTTATGCCATAAGTTTGCTGAAGCATCATCCTTAATGGCATTTATCTAGTTGCTATTCAATTACATCTATGTCTTGTACATTGTGCAGCATAGTTTTCCCTTTACAACTACCATAGATCCTTTGAAAAGCTTTCACTGCCCATTCTTCTGTTGACTTTTATATCCTTCTTTATCAAGGACATTAATAGCAAACAAGTTCATTCTCATATCCAGAATATGTCTAACATCCCTTAAAGTCAACATACAGCCTATACTAGTTTGCACAACAATATCATAAATCCTAACAATCTATGACACACTCTTATTTCTCATCTTGGTACAACCAAAGTCTCTTGCTTTGTAAGTTGTAAACAACTCCCTCTTAGGAACACAATGATATGCTGCTCTTTTTGTCAACCATTCATTCAATGCCGGGATCACTAACATGATTATAATTACCATGTGTATAAATTAAAGTAACTGAATCATTATCCGAATTCACTGCTACAATATTGCCTTCATCTAAACTCTAATCTTTCTTATCTTTCGGGTCGTGCTTCAAGATTTTATAGTATCGCTTTATATGATCTACTTTACCATAATAGAAGCACTTCACTTTATCTCTAGCTTAGATTTATATTTAGACTTACTACGATCTTTTGAGTTTTGACCTTTGTCGATGTTTCTACCCCTATTCTTTATGACCAGAGCTTGATTCCCAAGGTCTAAATCTTGAATTAATAACAGTCACAACTAGAGTATTCTAGCTGTCAGGCAATGAACCTAAAAGAAATAACGTTTTTATTTCATCATCCATTTTAAGCTCTATAGTAGTCATCAGATTAAATATATCTTGAAAATCATTCAAGTGTTCTGTAATCAATCGTCCATCCCTATACTATATAGTTGCAAGCGTTTTAACAAGCATAACATTATTTATACATGTTTTTCTTTCATACTATGCTATCAATTTTTGCTAAATAGTGTGGGCATTTATCCCTGCACTATATGATGAAACATGTTGGTGTCAATCTATTTTTTTATTGTAGCCAGCATCGTTCTGTCTAACTTCTTTCACCTTTTATCTTTCGTATTTACTGGTTTAGCCGAGTTATCCAATACCAGCTCATATAAATCTTTGTAGTATAAATGATCTTCCGTTATAGGCTTTCAAATTGAATAATTTGATGCTGTCAATTATATCATGAAACCTATATCACCCTTCATGATCTCAAATAGAATTCACTTCTACCTGGGTTGCTTTTGTATCGATTCTAAAAATAACCCTCATTTTGATACCACTTGTTGGGCCTAAAGCAATAAACACAATAACGTAGAAGCAATATATCACAATAAACCCATAACAATAGACAATAATTAATAATCAACAATATAGGAAAAATAAAGCACAACAAGATTTATATGGATAACCATCGGTGTAGAGGAAAAAACTATAGAACACCAGAAAAATCTTTACTATCAAACAATGGATATACAAAGTTCTTTTCTAGCTAAAACTAGAGCTAATCAACAACTAAAGATACAATTAGATAAATCTCACCAAACATGTGACTCAAGAAATCCTAGAGTGCTTCAAACCTGATTTTTACTGTTCAAAATTTAGAACTTTAATTCACAAACCTATTGACAAAATTTTAGCTCAACCAAACCACGGATCGGCTTCTGTTCAACTAACTCTCCCTTATCTATTTTCTTTTTATATTTTTTAGCTTTTCTTCTTTCTTTTGGTTTCGACGCTACTTTATATTTCTCTATTATAGTCACTTTTTATTGTTTAAGGCTTTATTTAAGTAGGGCTCTCTTAGGTCAAAGACAAAAAAAAGCTTTAAGCCTTTTAATTGGCCAAAACCAATGGGCCTGGACCCTACTCTTCCTAACAGGTCACGCCCAAGACATATCTTTGTTAGCTATATAAGATAAAAGTTTGTTGGATATATCTCCAAAAATCAACAAATCAGTTGCTACTTTTAATTCATGAAGTATATAACTTACAAGCCAATTGAAGGAAATTGTAAAATATATGTTGGCATATGAGGAAAGTGAGTACCGAATGAGGCTATAAAAAAGGAAAATTCAATGTGTAAAAAGTAGGGGTTTTCAAAGGGAGCTACTTTCAACTGCTATCATGGTTTGATGATCACAACCTAATTTTCTCTATATTTTAGATGCACACTTGCTATTGAGTTGGTTGCATCATGCAAGACCATAGCATATGAATGACACCTAGGAAGTAGCCTATTTAAGCATCATTGGCTGTAGCATTTAGGGAAAAAAGAAGAAACTAAATGCTAGCTAGAATTTTAAGGTGCAAAAATGAAAATTTTGGTTCCAATTGAACCAATTAGTTAGTGCTTTTAATCCAAGTTGGACAATTAATGTATGTTGATTGGTGCAAGTGGAATTCATTTATTGGTAGCCTGGGATTGGAAGACATAAAAGGACCATTTTTGGGCTAAAAATTAAGAAAAAGGCAACAACTTATAAAGGGGCAATAATGTTTTTTTTAAGGAAGGATAGATGTGAAGCGGTGGCAACTCCACTAAAGAGCTCTTGTCTTAGACCTTTTGAATATTGTTTTTATATTTTGTTTACTATAGTTTAGGGTTTTTTGACTGGTTTTATTACTTTTATTGCAATCAATTTAAGTTTTGATTTCTTTTTATTTAATTAAGTTGTTGCTATACGATTCTATTTGTCTTGAAGCTATGATTTTAATGTTGTTAATTATATATTTTGCTACTACCCACTTCATCTTTTTCAGCTTTATTTTGCTGCTTTGTTGTGTTTAATGTGATGGAGCTTTTTACATTTAATTGCTTTTCGTTTAGCTATTTTTTTATTCTCTTTTGTTTTTCCTAGGTAGATTAGACATGGCAATAGCTCAATAGGAGCTGTTGCCAGCTTTGGTTTTACCTTTTTTTTCTCTTTTTTTGTGTTCAATATTTTTAGTTCTTGAGCTTTCAAACTTTATTTTAATGGTGGGTTATAAGATGATGATAGTTTGATAGAGCTTGATGTTGAGAAATCATTTTAGTGGCTCTTTAAAACCTAAATCATAAAATTGTGTAATTTTTTTTTATCTTTTTCCATTTAAATTCGAAGCACTTAAAATTTCATGTTTCTTTAATTTTCATGCAATTTTATTCCCATGTCTTTTAAGTTTATGCATTTTAATTTCATGTTTTTTAATCTTAATGCTATTTAGTTTTCATGTATTTTAATTTTTAGGTCTTTTGAATTTATGTCCGTTATGTTTATTGTTCTTCAAATTTCATGCCATTTAAAATTTCTAGTTATTTAAATTTGTTTTCTTTAAATTTGGGCATTCTTAAATTTCCATGCCATTTATATTTTGAGTTTAATTTCAATGTTACAATGTATTAAATTTGATGTATTTAAATTCCATCTTCTTAAATTTGGTATTATTTATATTACTTTTAAATTTAACAGTGCTCTATATTACTTTAACCATCCTCCTAAATTTGATAGTTTTAGGATATATTAGAATCTAATTTACTCGATTTTG
The DNA here is from genome assembly GCF_002303985.1 of Durio zibethinus. Next base: position 11,509,531 of record NW_019168381.1, on the reverse strand, counting down.
TTAATTGAGCTTTTGATAGATCTGAATATACTTAGGATGTCCAATTTTAGTACTTAACATTAGTCCATCATCACAATCCTTAAAAGAAGATACTTTGAGTTTATTCTTTCACTTTATTACTTGTACACCATATACTTGTAGTTTTTTAATGACATATGAAAATCTTGACTGGATTGGTTTAACTTTAACTCATGTTATTTTGTGCACTTAACGAATATGCTCATTTAATGACTTAGGGCTCTTATCTATGAGTTGCATTGTGATCATTATGTTTTTAAGTCTTTTTGTATTGCTCCTTTAATGGCTTAGGACTCTTATCTATTAGCAGTGCTCTAATCAGCATGTAATTAATTATTTTTTAGAATGAATGTGCATACAGATGATTGATAATCTATAATTGTTAATTGAGCTTTTGATAGATCAGAATATACTTAGGATACTTAATTTAATATTTAGCAATACCACTATCGTAATCCTCAAGAGACAATACTTGAGATTCATTACTTCACTCTATTACCTGTACAACTTGAACATTTGCAGTTTCTTATATTATCATCCATCGTAATGGCATATGAAAAGCTTAATAGAATTGCTTTAACTTTAACTCATGCTATTTTTTTTATTCAGCTGATATGATCCTTTAATGGCTTAGGACTCTTATCTATTAGTTGATATGGGATCATTATGTTTTTAAGTCTTTTTGTATAGCTCCTTTAATGGCTTAGGACTCTTATCTATTAGTGGCATTCTGATAATCATGTAATGAAGTATTTTTCAAAATGAATGTGCATATAGATGATTGATGATCTATTAATTGTTAATTAAGCTTTTGATAGATTTGAATATACTTAGAATGTTCAATTTTAGTACTTAACATTAGGCCACCACGGTAATCTTTGAAAGATGATACTTAGAGTTAATTCTTCCATTTTATTACTTATACGACTTGTACACTTGCGGTTCCTTGTATTATCATCCATCCATTGTAATGACGTGAAAATTTTAACTGGATTGCTTTAACTCATGCGATTTTGTCCATTCGGCTAATATACTCCTTTAATGGCTTAGGACTCTTAGTTATTAGTTGCACTGTGATCATTATTTTTTAAGTCCTTTTGTATTAGTCCTTTAATGGCTTAGGACCTTTATCTATTAGCAGCACTATGATCATCATGTAATTAAATATTATTTAGAATGAATGTGCATAGAGATGATTTATGATCTACTAATTGTTTTGATGTTTATTCTAATTTATGTTGTTCTTAATTTCTTTATCTATTCACAATCCCTCTATTTTTAGCTTTTTTCCTGATGAAACAAACAATCATGTTGTTAATATATATATATATATATATATATATATCATGGTGCAACCTAATTTATTTGGTCAATTGAAAAGTTTTAATAAAAAATTTTATCATGACTTAATTATTTTTTTATTTTTTAATTATTTAAGAATACTTATGTTTTTCTATTTCATGTTTGTTAACTAATAGTTAACTAAAGGTCATAAGGCTAAAAGTTGTATTTTGAAATAAAAGGAGTCAAAAATTTTTAGTGATGATTTACATGGTTTTTTTTTTTTTAACTACCCATTTATTCATTTCTTAATCAACTTCATACTAAAATTTAAGCGTGGCTCAACATTGTTTTTTACCAAACCAACATAACTTTCAATTATATCATATATTCATCTGTTGAACATGGCTAAAACCCGAAAAACTCCTTTTAATTAAATATTACGTAAGTTATTAATTAATTTATATTCAATCAATTTTTCTTTAAAAAAATATATATCAAACGTTTGATTAAATGTAACAATAATGTTATATATCTATAATATATTTAACAAAAATCTAAATTCTTTAGTATCATAGATATCGAATCTAAAATTAAAAAAAAAACCCCTATAGCACAATAAAACCGAAAAAATTTAACAACTCAAACCCAAAAAGAATACCCAATCCCCTTTGCTTATAGTTATTTTAATGCAATATTAAATGATATGCCAACTCTTCATCATAACACCAAACTTTTGACCAACCAACCTTCTTAATTACACTTCTTACGAAATCCTAAGAAATTCTTTTGCAGAAATTGAAAAATTGTATTTTCTCCATACAAATATTCTGCCGCATCCTTAATTGCTTTTAATGAATTTAATACACATTAAATACTATACTAACTCCTTGTCAAAACCCCAAGCACTCAGCCTACCAACCTTAAATCCATATATAGCGAAATCCTACCAAATTTCTCTATCAAAATCGAAGCACTTCATTTATTTAATACCAAACATCTCGTCGCCATCAAGAAAAGAAGATGGCCAACCATGATGATTCCTCAATCGAAAATTCCATAAACCTTGATGAAATTACATAAATTTTTATGATTTTGCTTTATGAAGATATTAGTGAAGATTTTATGGTAAAAATTATTGAAATACAACTAAGTTTCTTTATATTTTATTCCTTTTTTCGCTTTGTTATAATTCGGTCTCTTAAAAGCATATATACATTTTGTCGTTCTTTTTTTTTTTTTTTTACCTTTTGTGTTTGATTTAGGGTTTTTAATAGCATTTGTTTGTATTTCTTTCAATTTTTTGTTACTCACATAAATTTCTTCAAATGTATATATAGTATGATTCCTTCATTTTTTTTTTAATTTTGCATGATTTTTTTTCCAAACATCCGCAAAGTAATTTTGTTTATATAGAAAAGTCAAAAGAAACTACAATCATTTTCATTATAAATAAAATTTCTAGATTTAGGTCTATCACAATTTCAAGTGGCTGTAACCTTGTGCATTCTTATTTTATCATCATAAAACTTTTCTTTTCTAAAAATAGATAGAAGGTTTCATGACTATTATGATTTCAATACTATTTTGGTTTCATAACTATTCTGGTTTCAACAAAACTTTTCTTTCCATATTCAATCTTTTTGTTTTTTGTAACTATTCTGATTTCAATATTATTTTATCTATTCTTCTCTATTGTTATTGATCCATTAAATGTTCATACATGTGCCATCTTAGAATTTATAAGATTAACTATTCATAAATTGTAAAATTAAGAATCATAAAGCAATTGTGTTTGTCATACTTTTCATCTGTTTTCTAAAAACTATATTGATAAACTAAAAATTAAAATCATTCCAAAAAGTTTCAAAAAGTTTTTGTTCAAAAGTACATGTCAGATATTCAAACTTCAATAAGTATTCCTTTATGGGTTTTCTCTCAAAATGATTAAAAATTAATTTGGCTAAAATTGATGGCTAGTTATGCTTCCAAAATACAAGGTGATAACTGTATAAAATAGAGTTATTTAGACTTGGTTTTAGTGTATAAATGAATTGTTTTTGTTTAGTTCTTAGTGAAACGATGATCTTTTTACTCTTAATGAGCTTAAATTGTTGTTTTGAAGGAAATCTTGAAAGAAAGATTGAATCTTGATGAATCTTGAACAATCTTGGAAGTTCTTGATCAATCTTGAATGATTCTTGGTACATTAGAACGAATCTTATATTGTTTTGTTATGTTCTTGATGATTCTTAGGGTTCTTGAAATCTTGAAGTGAAAAGTGTGCAAGATTTGCTTTGCCAAACTTAAGGGAGTTAGAATGGTTCAATCTTGATGAAAAATCCAAAAAATTCATGCATGAATCAAGTAAGGCATGTTCGGCTATAATGAAAGTCAAATTTGTAGATTCAAGTTGAATGCAAGTTAATGGTAGCTTATGTAGTGCACAACGTATAAGATTACTGACAGATGATATGGTAACAAGTCTTTTCTTATAAGTCAAGAAAGATGACTTAGAGGCTTATGTGGCATGATAACTTGGCAATTCTGTTCACATTGGAAAAGTTTAAACAGTTATTGGTTTTTCTACCTTGATTTGGAATTCTTTTTTATACTTGGATTGCACTTATTCCTACTTAGGGTAGGATTTACATGGAAATATAAAGGCTACATGAATGGGGCAGCATAAGAGAGAAATTAAACTTGTTCTTTTAAGAATCCTAGTTGAAAAATAACTCTTCAAGAAATCTACAAGAAAGAAAATTAATTCATGCAAGCAGGAAAAGAGTTCAAGGTAATTCAACTTTTGAATTTCAAAAAGGCAAACAAAAGTTAAAACTGAACCATCTTTTTTCTTTTCTAAGAAGTTTGAATCACCTTTTCTTCTACTCTTAAAGAAGTGCAACACATTAAGAAAAGGAAAGGCAGCAACTAATAACTTTCTAGAAGCCAAGATTCGGTTTAAATATTTTTCTTTGAAGATATTTGTTTCATTCCAACTAAGAATTATTTCAAGAAAACCATTTCCATTCAAGAAATCTAGTTTAATCAAACCAAGAGTTTGCCATATGAGAAGTCCAAGACTGCCGAACCTAACTTAGGATTTTTTGTGTATAAATACCTAGTTTTAGGTGTTAGGAAGTAAGGTTTGGGGTGATAACCCAACTTGAAGTAGTTAGCTTCTTTAAGTTTTCTTACTCTTTACTTTTCATGGTTTTAAACTTTCTTTAAGTTATTTTAAGTTTACACAAAGTTCAGTTTTAGTTTTCTTTTAAATTCAAGTTCTATTTTGTTTTTAATTCAATTTAAGCTTTCTTAAATTCCTTTCTTTGCTTTCAATTCAATTCAATATGCATATTCTCTTTTTAAGTGCTCTTAATTCATGACATTTATGCTCTTTAAGTTTTATTCTTTATTTAATTTGTAGTTTGAAGTTTAATTCATTAAGTTTAAGTTGTTTGTATGCAATTAAGTTTAATTCAGATTCTGTTTAAGGTTCTAAAGTTTAAATTCAGTTTAATTAGTTAAGTTTAAGTTGTTAAATCAAAGTTTAATAGTCTTTACATGTTTTAGGATTTAATTGGCTTTAATTCAATTATGTTCATTGTGATTTAATTTTAAGTTGATTAGTTTATGATCTTGCATATTAATTTAGGTTTAATTTACATGTTTTTTAGTTTGCTAATTAAATTCACATTCTATTTTGTTTAATTTAAGTTGTTAAGTTCAAATTTAGTTTTATTTTGCATGCTTAAGTTGTGTTTAGTTAGTTAATTTAAATAGTTATTTAGTTATATGCATTCTAATTTTCAATCTTCTGGATATAATTAAGAGTAAATAATTTCAATATTTAGTTCTCTTCTATATATTTCAATCTCCGTGGGAATGAAACTCTACTCATTCATATTACTTGTTTCGATTTTGTGTTCTTGCAGATTCTTAATCAAAAGAAATTTGTTTGTGTATTATCTAAAATATTAATATTTGTTAAGTTTCAAATATAATAATTATGGACACATAATTTTATCCGAGACAATTCAAGTTCATCGATTTTTATGTTTGATTTGTGCATTTTGGTTTGAGTCTATTTGAGCATTTTAATCATATATACATAATTAGGCTCATTTGTTTTGTTTGGATAATTTTATATGGGTCAAGATTCGGCCCAAATTAATTTGGATCATTTAAAATTTAATTATTTGGGCTTGTAGACTTAAAAATCAATAAGGATCCAAATTCAATTTTTAAGCCCAATCCAATCTAAGCTCTAATTCAACTCATTTAAATTTGAAAAACCTAATGAAAATCCAAAATTAATTTCAAAGCCTATGTTCATTTTTGTTATTTTTTAAATTAATCAAAATAAAAAAAGAAGGAAAAAAAAAGAGAGGTTGGTTGTCAAGGCAGCCTTCCCTCTTAAAGATGCCAAAGCTTTCCTCAGCTTCTAGGCCTACTTTCAGCTAACCATTTTTTCCTCTCATTTTACCCCCTCAAATTTTAACATAAAATATTGAACATATAGAACTTTCACTTTTATCAAAAAAACTTTTTAGCAGTTATTGTTGCATTTCTACAACAACCATCCAAAACCAAGTTCCCCTGAGGGAATTAGGAAGTTTTCTTCTACAAAGGGTAATTCTTAGCAAAGCCGCACAAGGAAAAAGGGAAAAATAAAAAAATTCACACATAGGGAGTTCACAGTGTAAAAAATTTTTAGACAAAAAAATCCCTCTACCAATCCTCATCACCTACCACTGTCACCACTATTTTCACAATCTATAGCCCCTAGTAGAGATCACTAGTTTCAACTAAGCACCCCATTTAGGTCATCACTGAAATAGCCATCCCTCACCATTTCTACCTACATCATACCTAAAACCCACTCAAAGTATGCCCAATAGGGACCATGCCCACCAATGAAAAACCTTATGTAAACTACACCCAACCTATTCCCCCTCTACAACCATGACAAACTACCTAAAACAGCCCCATCAGCCACCACGTGAGTCTTACTCACCACTTAAAACTACCTAAAACACCCTATTTTCAATTGACTCACCCTAAAAAGCCATAAGCCATCCCATTCGACCTTCATTGACCCATCAACCACCACTGTAAGCCTTACTCACCACCCCCACCAAATAAAAAAAAATAATGAAAACATTGTAAAAAAATCCCCAAACCAAAAAGCTAAAAAATAAAAAAAAGTTAAAACATAGAAAGTAGCCCAATAGAAACACCAAATAAAAAAAAAAAAAACAACACAAACTAACACACATCCTTTGGAATGGGGAACCACAATGCCATAAAGCCAAAAACCAACATAAAAATAAATAAAAAAGTAAGAATTTTTAGTTTGGAGACTTTGAAGGGGATTCGAGCTAAGATTTTTAAAAGGGAGAAAGATTTCATAGTGGTGGTGAACATACTAGAAAGGTATGGCATTTAGCAATGGAGGAGAGGTGTTTTTTGGATTTTGAAACCACCGTCTTTGACCTCAAATCAGCTAGAAAAGTGTAAAGAGGAAGAAAAAAGCTTCATTTCATTGTAATTTAAGACTAAACTGATGTTGGTGAGATGCAGTTAGTAGTGCAAGAGCAATGATCTGACCAACTATCATCACTAATTTTTGGAAAGCAAGGAGGTTTTTCATCTTTTATTTTAGAGAAAAGTGAGAGGTTTTGAGGTTAAAGAGAGAAATGAAAGAGTAAAAATAAAGCCTTTTGAAAAACTTTGGGATTTTATAGTGGAGGTGGTTTCATTAAAATGACGTAGTTTTGATATGAAAAAGAAGGAAAAAATGGAGTCGAAGCTAGCCCAATCTGTGTACATGCCGACCCGACCCACCCCTATTACCAATAGTTGACCATTGACTATCCTTCTTTGATCGATATTGATTGGTCCGATTTTGGTTTTTTTTCTTTTATCTTTTTTTTTTGTTTGTTCATTTTTGGATTAAATTGCATATTTAAAGCTGAAATTTTAGAGAAAATGTATTAAATAGTAAACTTATATATAAATTAGAAAAACTAAAAAAGTATTATTATCAAAAAATAATAATAAGAATGAAAATCTTTGATGATAAAATATTAAAAAAGTTTGAATAGTGAGTCTTTAAAATCTCTAGGTGAGTATATTTTTCTAAAATACTGTCAAAGTAATGGAGTATTTAGAAAAATATTCACTATAAAATATTTTTATAAAAAAATAAATAAATATAAAATAATAAAAAGATAAATAAAAATGATGAAAGAAAAAATGAATCTTTTTTTAATAATAATAGAATTATATACAATAATGCATTCATATTATTTGCAGTAATCAGTATTTAAAATAGAAAAGGCAAAAACGAAAATCTCCAAGGATGAGATACTAAAAAAGTTCAATTCGTATGTCTTTAGGAATCTGCAAATGAGAAGATTTTTCTAAAATGCCACCAAAGTATTGAAGTAATTAGAATAATTTTTTATAAAGATTTTAATAAAAAAAATAAACTTAATAAAAAAAATAAGAAATAAATTTTTATAAAAAGAAAATTTTGTTTGAGATAGATTATATATATCATTTTGTTATTGATGTTATAAATATTGATTTTAAAGACAAATATGAGCTACCGATAATGGAATTCTTGAGAAGTCTAAGTAGTGATTCTTAAAAAATCTCTAAGTGAGAAAGTTTCTCTTAATATTTCCAAAGTATTGGAATATTTTTTAGAATTTTTAATAAATAAGGTTCATATTTATTTTTCAAACAAAAGATTAAAAAAGATAATTTTGTTTTAATAAAAAAAACTAAAGGAATTATTTTTAAATATCAAAATTAAGATTTTCTTGTCAAAATTAATTGGTATCATCTTCGTATGGGTGCTGTAGATGCTAATTTTTCCCCACATATAACCACACTCTCGAACCTATTTATGATTTCAAAGACCAAAATTATCTTTTTAATAAACTTTAAACTAGTTTTAGGGTTTTATTGAATAAATAAGTTTCTAAGGCCAATCACACCTAACAAAAAAGATTGGTGGAGACTCCTTTTTATTTTTGAAATTTTTAAAATTTTCGTTTAGCGATCCCCAAAACCGTTATGACTATTTGGTGACTCCACTAGAGGTGCATTGTTTTATAGTCAAGTTGAAATTAATTATGTGTTATCTTTAATTTTGATATAATGATCTTAATTGGTTTTTAACTTCAACTTCTTTGATTTTGATTTTATTTAAAAAATAATAATAATAAAGAGAAAAAAAATCGCATGCATTATGTCATTTATTCATTGTTTATTTTATGTTTTTGTATATATTTTTCTCAATAAATTGTGGAGTATATAAGATAGAGATTGCAACATTGTGTTGCTTTATACACATAATGGCACATTCATATCATGCATGAGCTCTATACCCAAGTTCCAACCCTTTAGGAGGGAGTAAAGTACCTATAATCTTGTGAAGTGATAACTTTTGCAATACAAGCAAAATACTCTGACTTAGATTGAACCCTTTCCATTTGAAGCCTATGATGGGTAAGAATAGGGTGTTTTACTAGTCCAACATAAACGATAGTGAGGAACCTTAGAGGGGCCAGCCTAGGGTAGAGCTATGTCAAACCTTTTTGTAGAGAAGACCCAAATAAAGACATGTGGGGAATATTTATTATAATCTATATTTGTGGGTTAATAATGATACAAAGAAATTAAAGCTTTGAAAAAAAAAAGAAAATATGAAAAAAAAAATCCTCCAATAGAATTTTCTTTTGACATACCATTTGGTTTGTGTATCATTTGTCTAGGATTTGCATCTTAAAAAAATAAATACATTTTTCAAGAAGATTTTTTGTATTTTCCAAAAAAAAATAAAAAAAGAGGAGAAAATTTTTCAAAAAAGGGGAAAATTTTTATTTTTTTGTTATTAGCCAAATAATAAAAACGAAAATTAAAAAAAAAAACTTTGAATTTGGTCATTTTATATGCTTATGCTTTTCATAGGAAATGTTTTCTTGAATTCTTTTTTTTAAACAAAAAAAGGCAAAAAAAGAAGAAAAATTTTGGATTTTGAGTGTTATTGTACCTTTCGTATTTCATTATTTTTCACATTTGAAAATAATATTATTGTACATACACTTTATTTCATGCATAAATATCTAAATGGTAGTGTTAATTTCATTAAAATTGCATAATAGATACATTGTATTTTAATTAAACATATCTTGTCATATGTGAGTGCATTTCATATAAGCATGTTTCATTATTCATACATCTATATCTCATTACTCATGTAGCATGTAATTCTATTTCATGCATATACATTCACAAATAATATGATTCTAAACTTGTATCATGCACACATTGCATTTTACAGAAACACATCATCTCTCACGAAATAGGATATTACATTTCATGCATATACATTTACATGGTTTGTATTGTACATATACTTACATATACTGCATTTCATAAAAATGTATCTTATCACTCATATACTAGGATATTTCATTTCATGGATATATATTTACAAATGGAATAATTATCGTCACACTCACACTATATATACACTTTATTTCATGTAAGTATATCATGTTACTTGGTGTGCATACATGGATAAATAATATGATTCTCATCAAATTTGAATGGTGCATGCATTGCATTTTATGGAATTATGCATCATCTTTATTGCACACACATTCACAAATTCATCATGGAAATATCATACCATTCACGTATTCATTTAATTGCCCTCTCATGACATCCTTTCATAGGATGAATAAAGAGTGCCTCCATTGGTAAAAACTAAAGTCTCTGTAAGAAAAGATCATAATTATGGAAAGTTTGATGGAGCCAATTGTCTTTTAGTTTACTTTTTTTTTTTCATCTGAGTTTGGTAAGAACTTCAAGAAGTTGAATATGGGAGAAAATTAAGCACCTTGAAGTGAATAAGTCCAACATAAAAAAAATAACATTGTGGATATGAAAGGTGTAATTATTGATCACAAACGATCTTTGGTCTCTTTTACTTTGTACATAATTTTGTTTAGGAAATTCTTGAAAGTATACTATTACTTCTTCAAAAGGAATGGCCTTTAATTTTAGGATTTTGTAAATGATAACATATTGACTTGTTAGATTGGATTTGTAAATATTGTTTTATATATTTATTTGCAATTGTATGAGAATAAAACCCCATATAAATAGTTTTCAAGATCTTGAAAGAAAACAATGATAAAAAAAGAAGTAAAAATTTTGGAAAAATAGGCCTTTTCAAACAACAAAGAAGAAATTCATATTTTTATATAAAAAGTGATTAGAGTATCAAAGGAATTAGTGAATACTATTAGAAATGAACTCATCCAATATTTTCACCTTTTTTGAATACTCTTATGTTGAAAACCACTCGCATAATTTTGCTCATTAGCAATCACCTTTCAGGGGGCATGTATTTGAATTCGTGAACCTTGTTTTCACCAAATCATATTGCGGTATAAAAGGGTGACAATTTTTTTCTAGACGATGAACAATGAGACAGTCAATTTTTTAAAAAAAAGTAAAAAAAAAAAACTTTTATGGATTTCTACAAGATCAGACAAATGTGGTATTTTTCAAAAATGAATCCAAATATCGATAATTTGATATGTCAAGACTATGCCATTATCTCAAATGTGCCAAAACCAAAACCTAATTCCATCAAATGACTCTGAACACATAAAGGCTTTAATTCTCACCATGCCTTATTCTATGTTTTGTGGTAAATCAACCAAAAGAGTAAAATCATCTGTTGCCCTTAAGATAACTTGATTTGTGCTATAACCCATTTTTTTGTTGATGACATGAACCAATTGAGACCCATAGTGAGTTCATCAATGTGATTTCCATTTGAAGTGTCACAATGAAATAAAATGTTTTCTAGAAATTGTGTGTTCGGCAAAGTGGATTGGTGCGTGAGTTATAGGGGCATGTAAAGAAAAAGGAAAACAACACAAAAAAATGATTGCAGCATCATGTACTTAAGGAGTTTAAATAAATCCAAACAAAGACTTGAAAAATCTAAAAAAAACCCTAAAAATTTGTAAAGGAAACCAAGAGAAGCCAAAATAAAAACAAAACCAAAAGTGAAAGTAAGAAAAAACTAGAAAATCCCTAAAAAAGAAAAAAATTTTAAAAAATTTTGTTATATTCATTTTCCCAAAGGGAATCGCTCTTCAATTTAAGTGATTATGTTTGACATGACAAATGGCCATCTTTCATCATCTTTTCACAAACATGAAAATGATCCATTTTCTTCCTCTTTGAACTTGATAATTTTTTTTTAAATAAATCCTTACCAAGGATCACCATTCACATTAGGAGTAAAGAAAGGACATATTTAAGAATCATGCATGGTGAGATCCTATTCCAAGTATAAGGAAACAACTTTACATGTCGAGAGGCAATTGTCCAATGAAATGAGTTTCCAAAATTTTTGAGCTCATAAAAATAGAAATGGATGTGTGCAAAGAAAAGTAAAGAGAAAAAGTAGAAAGAAAGGACAAAAGAAAAATAAAGCAAAAATAAACAAAAGAAAAAGTTAAAAAATGATTGAATGAAAAGTGTGGAAAATGAAAAAAAAGAAAAAACCTAAAGGGAATCCTATATATGATGTGAAATGATCCTTAATTTGATCATTTGTAAAAACATTTTGGGCCTATTTATCCTTTCATTCTAAACCTTGAACTTGGCCTACATTACGTGCTTTAAAAAGTCCATTTTGATCAAGCATGAATTCTTAAATTAAAGTGCTTTTCTTCATAGAATCACCATATAACCTATGAGTCTTTTTGTCTTATTTCACTATCAAACTACTTGTTTACACGATTAACCCATTTTGGATGAAACTTGGATTATTAAGTGCCCAATGAAACAATTAAGAAAAAAATAAAAAATGAAGAAAAAATGTAGTTGTAGGGTGAAAATTCTAAAAGGGGCAGTTTAGAGTAAGTTTGAAAACCATGAAGCCAATCCTATGCATAGGAAGCAAGAGAAACCAATATGAAGCCATTTAAATTTTTTAAAGATCCAAAAATGTCGATGCTCTGGAAGTTTGAAATCCATTAACAGATTAATTTTAAAAATTTAAGCCTTTTTCTCTCATTCTTGAATGACCTTTTGAAATTTTAAGCCCTTCACAACTGAGCTTGCCAGTTAGTAAAATTCCACATTTGTAGGCTAAAAAAAGTGTCAAACACATTTGGTTTTTCAAGAGACTAATTTAAAAAAAAATTATGTTTCATTGTGAGCTTGGATAGAAAAGTATATATATCTTTTATTCTTTTCAAGTGGTGAACCTTTTGTGAATGAACTGAAAACTTGACATACTAAGCAATTCAATTTATTACCACATCTTTCATTTCCAATAAGGAACACCAATTTTCAAAAGATTCTAAAGTCACTTTTGGTTGGACATTTCAATGTCTATGACCATGAAAATTTAATTATGCAAGGCAATATGTTGATCATTTTAAAAAATTTTGAATAACCGGTCACACATTTTTGTGAAAAATAAGGAATCATGTTTGGTGTAAAGAAAATTATCGAATTGTGAAAACTTTTAAATTGGTTTGGATTTAAGTAAGAAAATGTTTTTCATTAAAGAATTAAAAAAAAAAAGATGTTTTAGAAGGAATGTGGTGGTTTGCCTTCCTGATTTTGCAATCAAGTCTGAAATACATGTTGCATGTTGCATGAAAATGGAAACAAAAAGGAAAACATGTTGAAGGGTAAAAGGAAAATCGAGAGAGCCTATTTGAAAAGAAAAAAAAAAAGCAAAATTGGTGAAAAAAAAAAGATGAGAATAGGTGAAGGAATAGGAGAAGGATAAGTTGAATCCTTTTAGAAATATATCAATGACTTAATTTGATAGGTGGTATGGAATAAACAAAATTGATGAAGGAAAATTTTGAGGAAAAAAAAAGGTATTTTAGTGTTTGCCTCTTTCAAAGCATATTTATGTCATCATTTTAAGTATTGGTGTTTGCGTCTATGTTGAGGTATATGTACTATGAGAATTTTTACATTTGCACGAGTATTAGCATTTTTGAAATGAAATTCTGTAATTGCAAAAAACATTTATATTATTGAAAAACAACTGAATTTGTAAATTTGTATTTATACCTTTGGAGCATCTATATCATGTATGAACATTTGCATTTGTATTAGTAAGGGGATTTGTATGTAAAAATTTTGTTATTGCATATTTGTTGGATAAATTTTTGTCATGGAAAAAAGAAATTTGCATTTGGATCATTAGAAGGGCATATACATGGAAAGAATATTGAAATCTACATTATAAGGATAAGTTTCGCATTTGCATCCATGTCAAGTATATTTGCATCATGGAAAGTCATTTGCATTGCAATCACTAGAAAAGAAGTTCTCATATGTGATTATTTGCATTGGTGTAGAGATATTTACATATTTATTGTTTATTTTGAAGTAAAATACATCTAAGTTCTTAAGTTTTAAGTATAATTTAATTCAGGTTCATTAGTTAATTTAATTCAGGTTCATTAGTTTGAAAAATGGACATTCCGTCCCAAAACTTTTCAATTAATAGGACACTAAAGTCCTTTTATCAGTTAACTTCATTAAAAGACCATTTTACCCCTAAAAAATTAATACATAAAATAATTATTTATAATAATAATATTTTCTTAAAATATAAAAATATATTAATAATATATAAAAACTTTTAGGTTCAATATATGAAAACAAAATTCACAATCATAAATAACTTTTTTTTCAATAAAATATTTTTTATTATATATTAGATGTTCTTATTATAACATTTTTTCTTATTATAATTTTGAATTTTATTTTTATATGTTGTACCTAAAATATTTTTATATATTATTAATAAATTTTATATATTTAAAAAATATTATTATTATTATAAATAATTATTTTATGTGAGTATTTGCTTATATATTTACATGTTTTAATAGGTGCAATGTATAAAAACAAAATTCATAATTATAAATAACATTTTTTTAACCAAATATATTTTATTATTTTATGTTATATGTTCTTATTATAACATTTTTTCTTATTATAATTTTGAATTTTTTTTTTATATATTGCACCTAAAATCTTTTTACATATTATTAATATAGTTTATATATTTTAAGAAAATTTTATTATAAATAATTATTTTTTGTGAGTATTTGTTTATTATATGTTACATGTTCTTATTATAATATTTTTTTCTTATTATAATTCACAATTATAAATAAATGTTTTTTTTTCAACCAAATAGTTTTTCTTATTATATGTTACATGTTCTTATCATAACATTTTTTAATTATAATTTTGAATTTTGTTTTTATATATTGCACCTAATAATCTTTTTTTTTATAAATTATTAATATATTTTATATATTTTAAAAAAAATTAATATAAACAATTATTTTATGTGAGTTTTTTCTTATTATATGTTACATGTTTTTATTATAACATTTTTTCTTATTATAATTTTGAATTTTGTTTTTATATATTGCATCTACAAATCTTTTTTATATATTATTAATATATTTTATATATTTTCAAAAAAAAATTTATTATTATAAATAATTATTTTATGTGAGTATTTGCTTATTATATATTACATGTTCGTATTATAATGTTTTTTCTTATTATAATTGTGAATTTTGTTTTATATGTTGTACCTAAAAATTTCTTTTAATATATTATTAATATATTTCCTATATTTTAAGAAAAAAATTATTATTATAAATAATTATTTTATGTGAGTATTTAAGGATTTTCAAGGGTAAAATGGTCATTTAATGAGTTTTGTAATGGAGTTAACTAATAGAAGGAACTTAATGTCCTATTAATTGAAAAGTTTTGGGGTGAGATGTCTATTTTTCAAATTAATAGACCTGAGTTGAATTATACTTAAAACTCAAGGATCTAGAAGCATTTTACTCTTTATTTTGAAATCATATACTTGTATCATATTGCATTTGTCAATTTTGCAAGCATTGAATAAATCAGGAACATAGGCATTCTTTTGAGTTTTAGAAAAAAAAAATAAAAGCAAAAAAAAAAAGAGAAAAAGAAATTATCAAGGAAAAAATCTATCAAGAAGAAAAAAAGAGAAAGAAAATATGTCAAGAGAAAAAAAAATAAAAGAAAAAAGAAAGGAAAAATATTAAAACAAGCAAAAACAAAGAAGGAAGTCTATCATTAAAAAGATGAGAGGGAAATAAGAAAAAAAATAGTTTAATAAAAAACCAAAATGCAAAAAGGGTTTGAAGAGTCGAAAAAAGAGAATCTGCAAAAATGGAAGAGTTGTTGAAAAAATGAATGAAAAAGATAAGATACGATATAAGATAAGATTTACGCCCAGTTTAGCGAATACTTTAAGCCCATATTGTTGGCACCTAAGCCCAAATTGGCTGACACTTTAAGCCTAGTTTAGTTGGTATTTTAAGCTTAGATTAGCTCGTACCTTAGCTCATATTAGTTGGCACCTAAACTTCAAGTCTAGTTTAGCTGACATTTTAAGCCAGATTAGCTAGCTAAGCCTAGATTAGCTGGCACTCAAACTTTAAGCACAATTTAGCTAACATTTCAAGCACATATTAGCTGGCAACTACAAGATTTAAACCCAGTTTAGCTAGTACATAGATTTTAAGCCCAATAAATTGGCATCAGTTAAAGAAAATGTTGTGATTAAGTTTTCTTCAAAATTACTCAGTGGTGATATTTGAGTTTCCTTTAATGGTGTTGTCTGAAAACATTTGCATATTTTTATTGATGGTGATATTGAATTCCCTTCATGGTGATATTTGAAGTCATTTGCAGATTTATTAGGTGGTGATATCCAAGTATTCATATTTGATATCATTAAAGTTTTCTTGGTAGTGATATCTGAGTAGTTATGTTTGAACATATTTTGCATATTCACTTGGTGGTGATATTCAAGTTCTTTTATGTGGTAATATCTAAAATTCAAGAAATATTAAAAATTTAATGTTTCCTTGTTTATAAAAGAATTTTCAAAAAATGATTTGTAAGTCCTCCAAGCAAAGATTCGAATGATTCATAAGTTTTTCGAACTAAATCTATTTTGGTGTCAAGATTCGTAAGTCTTCCGGGTAGAATGTTTAAATTTTAAAGTTTGAAGGCCTCTTTTTAGAGGAGTATTCATAGATGTCAAGATTTGTAAAACCTCCGGGCGTAATCTCTAAGTATTTCGAGCAAAATTTTTAGGTTTTTCTAAGTTGAATCTATTTTAGTGTCACAATAAGTCTTCAAAGCATAATGTTTAAATTTTTAAGTTTCAAGGCCTCTTTTTAGAGGAGTATTCATAAATGTCATGATTTGTAAGACATCCAAATGTAATCTCTTAGTCCTTTAGACAAGATTCATAAGTCTTTTAAGTTAAATCAATTCTAGTTTCATGATTTGTAAGTCTTCAAGGCAGGATGTTTAAATTTTAAAGTTTCAAGGTCTTGTTTTAGAGAAATATTCATAGAGGTCGAGATTTAAGACCTTTGACGTAATCTTTAATTCCTTCGAACAGGATTCATAAATCTTTCGAGATGATTCTATTTTAGTTTTTAGATTTATAAGACCTTGAGAAATAATTTTCGAGTTATTGTATTTTATTCAAAAGTTGTAGACCCTTTGATAAAATAAGCTTTTAGATTTATTTTCAAAAATTATAGAGCCACTGATGAGATGAGTTTTTCAAACCTTAAAAAATCTAAAATAAAAAAAAAGTAAAAATCCAAAATCAAGAAAATTAGAAAGAAAAAAAAAACAAAACACCAAAGTTTTTAAAAAAATTCAAAAATATCCAAAAAATCACAAAGACAAAATCTTTTGAAAAAATCCTCGAATCTTGAAAACAAAATTATTGTCTATATCTTTGCTTTATTCTTGATTTTCAATAATGTACAAAGAGAGACAACTATAAATAACAAGTTTTGTTTGAGATAATTTTAGTGCATTGATTTTTATGTTTGATTTATGTGTTTCGATTTGAGTCTATTTAAGCGTTTTAATTTTATATACATAATTAAGCTCATTTGATTTTGTTCGAATCATTTTATATGAGTCAAGATTTGGCGTAATTTAATTTAGGTCATTTAATTATTTGAGCTTATAGACTTAAAATATAACAAAGATCCAAATTCAATTTTTAAACCCTATCTAATCTAAGGCCCAATTCAGCTCATTTGGATTTCAAAAAACCCAATGAAGATCCAAAATTAGTTTTAAAGCCCATGTCAACTTTTGTTATATTTTAAATTAATCAAAATAAAGAAAAAAAAGAAGGAAAAGAAATAAAGGTCGGCTGCCATGGTATCCTTCCTTCCCCGAGATGCCGAACCTTTCCCTAGCTTTCAGGCCTACTTTTTGCTAACCATTTTTCCCTCATGTTTTACTCCCTCTAACTTTTAACACAAACTATCAAAGACATAAAACTTTCATTTCTATTAAAAAAAATTAGTAGCCATTATTGCGCTTCTACATCAACCATTAAAACACCAAGTTCTTATGAGGGGATTAGGGGGCTGTCTTTTACAAAGGGTAATTCACAGTAAATGGCATAAGGGAGGGGGGAAAAACAAAAAAAAAAAATTCACATAAGGGGAGTTCACATTGCAAAAAATTTTCATAGGCAAAATAATCCCACTACCAATCCCCATCACCCATCACCCGCCATTCGACAACCACCACCATCACCACTCTTTTCACAACCTACAGCCCCCAATAGAGATCACCAGCTTCAACCAAGCACCCCATTTAGGTCATCAATGAAGTAGCCTTCCCACATCATTGCTACCTTCATTGTACCTTCCAGACCAACAACTTACCAGAAGCACCCAAAGCAAGCCCAGTCGAGACCATTCCCACAACAAAAACCCCCTTGTGACCTATCTACAACAGAAACAAACTACCTAAAATAGCCTCATCTCCACCCTCTTTACTTTCAATCGAATCACCTTAAAATGCCATAAGCTATCCTATTCGACCTGCCCTAACCCACTACCATCGTGAGTCTTTCTCACTACCCCCACCAAATTAAAAAAAAAAAACAACAAAAACACTACCCAAAAAAATCTCAAAACCAAAAAGCAAAAAAAAAAAAAAAAGCTGAAACCTAAAAACAAGCTAACCAAGTAGCCAAACAAAAACACCAAACAAAAAAGAAACAACACAAACAAAAACACATCTCTTGAGAAGGGGAACACAACACCAGAAAACCAAAAAGCCAACACAAAAAATACAAAAAAAAGGAAAAATTTTTAGTTGAAGACTTTGAAAGGATTTAAGCTGAGATTTCTAAAGGGGAGAAGAATCTCGTGGTGGTGGTGAACATACTAGAAGGGTGTGAAGTTTAGCGGTGAAGTATGGGTGTCTTTTGGATTTTGAAACCACTGCCTTTGATATCAGATCTAGGATAAACCATTGAAATTCGTACAAAATCAGCTAGCAAAGTGTAAAGAGAAAGAAAAAAGCTTCCTTTCGATGTAATTTAGGACTGAACCAATGCTGCCGAGAGGCAGCCAATGGTGGAGGAACGGCGGTTCGACCACCTTCCATCATCAATTTCTAAAAATTAAAGAGGTTTTTGTTCTTTTATTTTAAAGAGAAGTGAGAGGTTTTGAGGTTAGAAAGAGAAATGAAAGAGTAAAAATAAGGGTGTCTGGAAAATTTTGGAATTTTATAGTGGAGGTGGTTTCATTGAAACTACATAGTTTTGATAAGAGGAAGAAGGAAAAAATGGAGTTGAAGCTAGCCCGACCTGTGTACCGGTCGACCTGACCCGCACCTATTGCCAGCAATTGATTGTCGACCAGTCGCTTTTGACAGGTTTTGACTGATCCAATTTTGATTTTTTTTTTCTTTTATCTTATTTATTTGTTTGTTTATTATTGGATTAAATTGCATATATAAAGTGAAAATTTTAGATGAAATGTATTAAATGGTAAACTTATATATAAATTAAAGAAATTAAAAATTATTATTATAAAAAATAATAATAATAATGAAAATCTTTGATAATGAGATATTAAAGAAGTCCGAATAGCAAGTCCTTAAAATCTCTACGTGAAGATATTTTTCTAAAATACTACTAAAATAATGAAGTATTTAAAAAAATTTAATACAAAAAAATTTCATAAAAATAAAATAATAAAAGATAAATAAAAAATGATAAAGGAAAAAATGAATCTTTTTTAATAATAATAGAATTATATATAATAATGCATGAATATTATTAGTAGTAATCAGTATTTAAAACAAAAAAGGACAAAAACAAAATCTCCAATGATGAGATACTAAAGAAACTCGATTAGTGAGTCTTTAAAAATTTTTAAGTAAGAAAATTTTTCTAAAATGCACTACAAGGTTTAGGTTTTTAGTGACGTTTTTTTTTAACCTTTAGCAGTGTTGTTTATAAACGCAACTAAAAGATTTACGGTATTTGTAAAAAATGCCACTCAGAGTATCGGCTATACATGCATCATGAAAAATAACTATGTTTTTAGAAAAATGCATCAATATTAACGATATTTATATCTGAAATGCACCATTTTAGCGGCGTTTGTATCTTTGAGATGCTGCTAATTTAGTGACGTTTTTTTTTTTTAAATACTGTTGCTTTGGTGGCATTTATAACTAAAAAACGTCACTACTTTAAAGGCATTTATATTTGAAAATACTTCTATTTTAGCTGCATTTGTATCTTTGAGACGTCACTAATTTAGTGGTATTTTTATGAGAAAAATACCGTTGCTTTGGTGGCATTTGTTTATGAAAACGTCGTTACTTTAGAGGTGTTTGTATATGAAAACACCTCTATATTGGCAGCGTTTATATATTTGAGACACTGCTAATTTAGTGGCATTTTTATGAGAAAAATGTCATTGCTCTAGTGACGTTTGTATAAAAAACACCACTTACTAACGGTGTTTGCTAGAAAGAGCGCCATTACTTTAATGGTTTTATGATACAAATGCCACTAAATTATTCATTTAGCGACATTGTTGAACACAAATGCTGCCACTATGTAAAAATGTAATTTTTTTTTAATTTTGTTAATAAATTTTATTTTCATAAAGATCTTAAATTTAGAAATTGAAATTAATATAAACTTAATTTACATTTAAATATACATCTAATTAATACAAAGTTTAATAATTAGTATAATAACTTTCAAATATTTTTAATACATTAACAAAATAAAAATTAAAATGTATGAAATGGATGACTGCATACATTTGCTGGCTACTAATTGATGAAGAAAATTTTTCACCTTGGTCACTAGCATACTCAAGAACCTATTGAATAATACCATATAATTTTTAATATTTCATTGTAAGCCTTTTTTATATTTAAAAATTTAAATATTTACTAAATATAATACCTGAATTGGTTGAGCACTAAGATCATTTTTTGAAAATTATTGTTGCACAAAATTCATAAGATGATCGAATCGATCATACAACTGCTAAAATTTTACACGCTTTTGCTCCATTCTAGCATGTTCTTCCTCAATTTTGGCATGCTTTTTGTTCTCTTTCTGCTTCCATTTGCTAAAAACGTTATTGTATAATTTGCAACTCCCCTCTCAATATTGAAATGTCTCGTGAAGATTGACTTATTGAAAATGTAAATTGCTGAGAGTTATGTCCATAGTAGACAAATGGTGTTGGACCCAATCCAAGGCCTCGGACCTATTCATGCCTTTTTTTTCTAGCAACTTCTATGAATATCCGATTTTCCATTTCTTGCATGTTGAGAGAACCATCATATGCTACTTCAATCTCATTAGCAATTTTCTTTTTCACTTTCTCTTGTGAATTTGTCATATACAACTATCAGGTTTAATGATTAATTGATAATATGTTAAAAAAAGTAAATATTTACTTTCTGTTAAAATAGATGATACAAATTATTATAATTTCTTGTGTTTCGACATTCATATAAGATCCATCTTTTTTGTGTGTGTTATGCGAAAAAATTTCACACGTCCAATTGTATTACCCATCTCATTCTTCTATACAAAAACATATGTTATTTGATAAGATACATATCAACCGTAACTTATTCATGCATATCAAACCTGTCAATCAAGTATTAACATTTTGAATAATTTTAATCACATGTATTTATATTTTGGCCCCATAACAACACAATAGTCTTAAACATACGCAAACAATAAAAGCATTTTAGGCTTTCACAAATATCGATCATGGAAACCAAATTCAATTATTTTCTCCCGGTTTAATATCAAGGATTGAAGCCATTCAATATGTTGAAAGCCATCCAAAAGTTTAATTTGTATATTTACTTTTTATATGTAAAAATAGTCCTAAATAGACATAAATGACAACTTTTTCTCCCATATCAACTGCAGAAACCAAGTCTAATAAGTCAAATAAGTTTAATATCAAGTATTGAAGCTATCCAAACTGTTAAAATACAACAATAACAACAAATTTGTATTTTTACCTAAATATACATAAACAATATCTTTTTCATACATATCATCCATGTCAACTAAGTTCAAAACTTTCGATAAGTTTAATATCATGTATTGAAACTATCAAAACTATTAAAATAAAACAATAACTGTTAATTTGCATATTTTCCTTTTAATGACAGAATAATGTCAAATCATTGGAATAAGTTTATTATCATAAACTTACTATTTCTTTTTGCTTTCTTTCAAAACTTTTTGATCCACTTGTGTGGCTATATATATGTTGCTTTCTGCTACCAATCCCAATCTGTTCTTTTCCTGTCATAAAAAATAATTACGTATATGATAGAAATACAAATATTACTAACTTAAACCATAAAACACTTTCATCATTTCATTATACTATACAAAGTTATAAATTAGTACCTGTCATTTTCTTAAGAACCAAAATCTAACTAATTATTCATATTGCCACCTAATCACATTACGGGGTAGATTTTTCATCATCGCCTCTACAAAAGTATTTTGATCGAAATACGTTTTCTTCAACCTATGCTTATAATCTTTCCATTTCTTTCCTAATGACTTAAGCACAAATGAAGTTGGTATTTCAAGTACAAATCTTTATTATAATAACACAATAAGAAAAGTTTGAATAAGTAAACAAAATGTAAAATAAAAAATTTTTTATTTCTAATTAATTATACTAATACCTCAATAAAGTTAAAAGCATTGGCCTTAACTTCTTCTGGAACTTTATGCCATGTTTCATGATGAATAGGCAATTCATTCGATTATGGGCTAGCATGCCTAGAAATCCAGCCAACAATTGAGCCTTTTCACCAATTGGTTGCCTATTAGAGTTTGCAGACACTACAATACGCTTGTTAAGAGGTAGTGCAAACAATTCCTTCAAAGTTGTTCGGCCTCTGGTCCTTCGTTGACCATTGTTATCAATTGCAACAAATAAAAAATAAATTTGTAAAATTGCAATACTTTTATCATTATACTCGAATTCTAAAATTGGAGTATATCATAACTACATTCAAATTTAAAGCATAATTAATTGATGGGGTACTATCTAAACTTGGACCTCCTATATTACCAAATCTAATATCAGTTGAAGGGTTAGAAGTGACGGAGTTAGATTTGACAGTACGTTCATTTTCTTTCAAAAGATTCAGTCCATAGCCAATATCTACAAGTGCTGCAGACGGTTCTGAACTAATATCTTTGATATGTTTTCCTTTCAACCTACTCCTCCGCATTGTAGCTTACCTATATCATAAAAGCGAATATAGAAAAGATATTAGTTTAGACCATATATAAAGCCATTGAGAAGCTAAAAAATCAAAACCTACAATATATAAAGAACATATCGATTTAATTAAATCAAAAGATAACGTATGATTTAGAATACAATAATTATAAAGAGCTAATGTGACATTAATTACATACAATCATTTACTACATTATGTCTTAAACACTCGAATTACAAATTATAGATGCACCATTTCATGGTTCATAAATGTCTTCAGTAACTTTTTCATGGACCCACTGAATATAGGTACTGGAGATATTTTCATCTAAGTTTTGTTTAGCAAAAAGATAACATTCAGTTCCACGTTCAACATCATCTCTGGTATCTAACCCCATATCAAATAAGTTTCTAGGTGTGTTTTAAAGAACAACAAACCAACCCAATTCTTTGGGATCTTTAAAGTAAAATACTTGTTTGACTTGAGATGAAAAAACATAAGGTTCATCTATGAGTTGTTGTCTAGTGTGAATTAATCGAGAAAAATTCACAAGTGTAAATCCATACTGATCTTTCTTAATACCCCTTGTACTTTCACATCAGCCAAAATCACATTGAAATAAGACAACTTTTTACTTGCCATAATAATCCAACTTAATGATGTCATTAATCATGCCATAATAGTCAACATTTCCCTCTAAAGGATTTGTGTCTCTAGCACTAGCATAGCTAGTAGTTGAGAAAGTCACAACAACTCCTAAATTTTGTGTACTTCTAAATCTTTCACACGATTTAATGTGAAATCTAGATCCATTGATATTGAAACCTTTCTATCATTTCACAATCCGGTTCGTACCTTATGAAAGACACTTCACCTATTCACTAACAAGCCTTCCACTCCAAACCTATAAAAGTGGGATAAATAGATATGTTATTAATGTTAGTTATACCGTAAGCATTCTATATAGATTTCTCACAATGGAAAGTATGGCATTACTTATAGTTGCTCTTAACCACTCATGAAAGTTTTCGACGAACAACTTATCAAGCTCTCGAGGGTTTGATTGTCAATAATGTGCACGATCTCTCAAATTACTTCTATACTTACTACAAAGCATCATGATAAAGTATTAAAAAAATAATAAATTATGCTTAATGTAATGAATAATTTTTTTGCTAAAAAACTTACGTGCGAAATGATTCTATTGAGTCATGATGAAAAAGAACATATCGATATGCTTGTGTCCAAGATTTATCATCTAACTCCACCATTTCAGCTTTGCCTATTGATTGTCCAAAACTTTGAAAAAGATAACTGTCGACAGCGTCAGTATGCTGCATACCAACATTTCTTGATGGTTTATTAAATCTCATTTTAACATCTTCCAAATAATGAGAACAAAATGTCATACACTCTTCTGCTAAATATCCTTTAGCAATAGAACCTTTCAGATAGCATTTGTTGCGACAATAAGACTTTAACCTCCCAAAAAACCTATAGCATAAAATATTAGTCATATGTTATTTTAAGTAGAATGGCTTGATCATCAATAAAAACATAATCAATCCATTAACAAATAATACCTTTTGATAGGATACATCCATCGATAATAAACTGGCCCACTAACTTTTGCTTTATATGGAAGGTGGATAACCAAATGCATCATAATAGTAAAGAAAGTTTAGAGGAAAAATCTTCTCTAAATGGCATAAAATAATTGCGGCTCGATCTTGAAGTTTGTCTAACTCTTCGACATTCATACATTTCTGACATAGAGATTTAAATATGTTCTCAATTCAATTACCACAAAAGTGACTTGCTTTGACATTGATGAACATAAAACAATTGAAAGTAAATCTTGCATCAAAATATGATAATCATATGACCTCAATGAAAAAAGTTTTCACTCTTTCGGATTCACGTATCTTGATATATTTGACGCATAGCCATCTAGAACTTTGACATTTTTTAAAACCTTGCAAAACATATCTTTTTTAGCTTTAAAAATCCGAAAACAAGTAGCTGACAATTGATATTTGCCATTAGAAAGTGACTTTGAATGAAGGTCTGGGTGAATCCCTATATCAACTAGGTCAAACTGACTCTTTAAGTCATCATTGGATCTTTTATTCACATTGAGAATTGTCCCGATAAAATTTTTACAAACACTTTTCTCTATGTACATCAAATCAAGGTTATGGCGTAATAAATTATATTCCCAATAAGGTAACTCAAAAAAGATACTTTTTTTCACAACTCAGACTCATTAAGGTCATCTGCTTCATCGTCTTCTTCATCATTTTGAATATCAAGATCACTAACTTCAGTATGAGTATCACCAACTTATGTAATACGAGGTCAGACACCTTCAAAGATGTCCCTCACTCTTTTTCTTGATGGAGTCATTTTTTCATAAGTGAAATTCATATTTTTTAACTTTGATAAGATATTAGACCCACTAATGGGTAAAGGTGATCTGCTTAACTCTTCAGTTCCATCAAAGAGATGTTTTTGGAATCTAAATCGATGATTATCATCTAACCATCGACGATGTCCTATATAACAAAACTTCCTTCCATTAGGTAATAACGTCGAACATGTCTGTGTTGCACAACATGGACAAGTATAACAACCTTTTGTACTCTAACCAAATAAATTTGCATAAGCAAAAAAATCGTTGATAGTCCATAATAAAAGTAACACGCATATTAAAGTTCTCTTCTTTTGATGCATCATAGGTTTCAACTCCTTCCTATAATTATTTTAACTCTTTAATAAAATGTTGTAAGTAGATGTCCATATTATTACCCGGACCTTTTTCCTCGAGAATTATCATAGACAATATAAATGACTGTTGCTTTATAGCAATCCATGGTGGCAAATTGTAAGGAATCAATACAACTGACCAAGTACTATAAGAAGTACTCATCATTTTGAACAGGTTGAATTCATCAGATGCTAGTCTAAGCATAGCATTTCGAGGATCAGATGCAAAGTCTGGAAACCTAGAATGAAATGATTTCCTTGCCAAAGAATTTGTAAAATACCTTAATGATCCATCATCCGTCTGCTTCTTATGATGCCACCTCATTGAATCTACAGTTTTGGAAGACATGAAGAGTTGTTGAAGTCTTGGTATCAATGAAAAATAGCGTAAAACCTTAACAGACTTTTTTTTGACACAAACCTTATCACCATCCTTATTCAACCTTTCATCGGGGTTTTTGTCCACCCAATGAGAAATACCACATAAATGACAAGAATCTTGATTTTTTCTATCCTCCCAATAAAACATGCAATCATTAGGACAACTATGAATTTTCTTATATCTGAGACCTAAATCCTTGGTCATCTTCTTTGATTCCTTACAAGATTCAAAGATTTTTGTTAAAAAAAATATTTTTTTCATAAACTATAATAATAAAGTCAAAAAGTTTTCCATCCATCCACATAAGCATTTCAAGTGAAAAAGATGAACGCAGAAAGATAACCTTGAATGCTTCAATCCCTTAAAAAGTTTTTCATTCATATCCTCAAGCAACATATAAAACTTTGATGCTTCTCCTCTAGGTTATTGGTCAGGTACACCTATCCCAAGTTCACCAAATTCATGCATTTCAACATTGAACTAATTAAATCCTTCATTTTAGGGAGAAGGATTATGAAAATGTTAGTTATGAATGTTAAAAGCATATTGCAACATGCTTTCAATGTCATCTGCTATAAAAGGATTATGTTGGTGTTGAGAGCCTTTGAAGTTGAAGGAACTCTAGTGGAAGACCTTGACGGTACAGACTATTTATGGAAATACCAATTAACATATCCCCAAAAAAATCCAATACAAATTAAATGTTCAAAAATAACTTCACGCATTTGCTACTCAATATTAGCATACTTATCACATGGGCATAATATCATATTATCTTCATTTATCTTCTCAAATGCAAAATTAAAAAAATTTTCCACTCCATCTTGTAGATATTGAATTTTGTCCGAGTCTACCATTTTTAATTTTTGTATAATAATAATAATGATAATAACAATATTTGTTTAATTAAAATTAAAAAGAGCTATTACAAAAATTAGTAAAAAATTTTATTAAAAAAAAAGAATTATAAAAAAAATGGAAAAGAAAAGTTAGGATAGGGACAAGCATGGTGCCATGCACAGCACTAGCCTGTTGACATGCCTTGTCACCACCATCCCTAATCCCATTGGAGCCCCTGCGCCTCACCTGCCCCAACTGCTTAGAACCACCAACCTTATCCTATCATTACACCCATACCTTGCCAGACGTATGCTCTACCTACTACCACCATTCCCAACCCTATAAAGCACCCAACCTTTCCCTTTTTTGGAACTCTCAGACACCCAGACAGACATAGAAACATGAAGCTCCCTCTTACCAAAAAAACGTAAAACTCTTCACACCCAAACACTTCCCCATCCCCACCTATCAAGAAAAAAAAACCAAAATAGATTCACAAAAACAAAAAAACCAACTCATAGTCCTCCTCGTAGGGAGAAGCCTCAGTGCCAAAACCACCTGCACCAAAGAAAAAAAGGATCATCAGTTAATCTCCAAAAAAAAAAAAGCACAAAAGACTTCAAACCCTGATCTACGTCGATCAGGGCTATTTCTCGTGAAAAGGATAGTGGATCTGAGCTCAAGAGGTCGAAAAGAGCATTTTAGTGAATTTTAAAATTTTTTGATCACCGGCGATAACCACTGGCGGTGACTCAGACGATTGTCGGTGCGACAGTAGTGCCCAGATCTTGTCCGGAGCCAGAGAAAGTTTTGTAGGCTGGAGAGTTTTTTTTTTAGCTGAAAGGTTTGAAATAGAGTAAAAAAAATGGCTTTATATAGAAAACTAAAGCCCAAAACAACGCCATTTAAACCAAGAAGGATCTGTACATGGACCTGAACCTGACCCGGGATTCGCGCTACCCGACCCGATGACCTCTCCTTCAACCAGCCTTAAACTGGGTCAACCAAACGCTTGCCGAATCGCGCCTGAACCTGCTCAACCAAACCGTTTTTTTGAATCGCCCCTGTTTTCGGCCCAATCGAATTAGTGTTGACTGGACCGTTAACTGGTCCGATTCATGTAAAAATTTTTTTTTAATTTTTTGTTATTTTTAATGTTATATATTATTTATTTATATCATTTTTAACATTATTATTATTGTTATTTATGCATGTTTTAAAACTTTTAAAGTTTATTAGAATAATTTTTTTTATAATAATTAACAATAATAATGATTAAATGACAATAACAATAACAATAATTCAAATGATTTTAAAAACTTTTAAATTCCTTTTAATATTTTTTTAATAATCCAAGTATTAAATAAAAATATAAAATATGTATAAAATAATAATAATAATAATAAAATTTTTTCCTACCTAGATGTTGGAGGGAATACAATCGTACTTTAAATAATGATAATTCTACCTAGATGTTGGGAATTATTATAAAAAAAATATATATTTTTAATATTCACTCTTTATAACAAAAAGGTTAATTTTTAAAATTCATAAAAATAAAACTTGCTCCGAAAGTCCATCTAGATGTTGGAAAATTTTAGAGATGTTCATGTTTTCTTTAACTCAAAATCATTTCGAAACTTTAAGGATACGTGTGAAAATCTCACATGAAATGATTTCTTCCCGAATGCTACCTAAATGATAGGGTATTTAGGAAACTTTATTTCATTAAGTTTTTTCATATGGACTCTTAATTCGCATTAATAATGGGATTAATAAATAAAGAGTATGATAATAAAATGGGATCTTAAATATAAACAGTTACACCTAAGCTCTACCTAGATGTTGGAGAGTCAAGGTGGACTCATTATACTTAAGAGCCCAATTTTAAAATTGCATTTCATCTTCATAATATTCATTAGCACACATACATTAGCATGTTATCATTGACAATCCATTACATCCTTCTTGTCTTTAACTTTTGTTTACTACTCGATGATAAAACGTTTATTAATAAAAAAGGAGACAATACATTTTTTAATGTTATAAACTAAAACAAAAATAACATTCCAAAAGAAATAATGCTTGGTTCTCTGCCTAGATGTTGGAAAGTCACCAACAATTATCATCTATAAAGAGTGTTATTTCATTTTAAAGATTGTTGTGTTAAATCTTAAGTGAAAAGAGTTATTTTAAATTTTGCCTAGATGTTGGAGAATTTTAAGATAATTTTTTAACTTAAAGATTTTTTCAATATTCCTAAATAAAGGATTTTAGCAAAATTTTATTTTTTTAAAGTGAATGGGATATTATTAAATTTCAAATTAAAACTATTTCATCCAACACCGTAAATAGCGCATGATTAATTGGTACCAATTTATGGGCGTTGTGGGGGTGCTAATCCTTCCCCACATGTAACCAACTTTTAAGCCTAACCCGATTTTTCGTAGACCAAAATTTATCTTTTTGATAAACTTCAAACCCGTTTTTATAGTTTTATTAAAAAGATAAACTTTTAGGTGACCAATCACACCCTAAAAAAAGATTGGTGGCAACTCCCTATTTTTTTTTTATTTTAAAACTCATTTACGTCTGGCGGTCCCAAAATGGCTATGTTGGTGTTGGGGAGCCCTTGAAGTTGAAGGAACTTTAGTGGAAGACCTTGACAGTATAGACTTTCTATGAAAATACCAATTAACATATCCCAAAAGAAATCCAATACAAATTAAATGTTCAAAAACAACTTCACGCATTTGCCACTTAATATTAGCACACTTCACACATAGGCATAATATCATATTATCTTCACTTGTATTCTCAAATGCAAAATTAAAAAAATTTTCCACTCCATCTCTGTACTCTTGACTTAATCTTAACTTTTACATCCAACTCTTATCTGTTCAATACTTGCCACATTATCAAACCAAATGTATATAAATAATTTATATGAAAATGAACATGTACAATACTTAAGTTTACTATGTTTTAAACAAAAGATAATAAGAAGACCAATACTTACACAAAACGAGAACTCCTTATTGTGAAGTAATTTATCAGCTATCATATATTATGAATGTTTAAAACTCTGCTGCTAACGTAGAAAGTACCCAAAAGTATTTGTAGTTAGGGTTGAAATAAGGTGAAATAAGGTGGGTTTTAGAGAAAATTATTTACATAAAAAAAAAATCGCCAATTGCAAAAGCTGAAGGAATAGTCGAATGAAGTAAAAGTTAAAGTTAATAAGTAATGAATAGTCAAAATAAGGTTCTAAAAGACAATGCTCGAATACTAAAAGCTAAAGGAAAAGGAAAGTAAATTGTACTTGATCTGGAAAGAGAAATAGTATAATAATGAAGATGAAGCTTAAAGTGCGTGATTGG
Source organism: Durio zibethinus (assembly GCF_002303985.1). Next base: position 11,479,138 of record NW_019168381.1, on the reverse strand, counting down.
ATGCGCTAAGTTTGGAAAGATTTTTATTGGACCGGATTATGAAAGGCGTTTACTAAGAAAAATGCCTACAATAATTTTCTCCTAAATATTTTTTGAATATATTATAGGCGCCTTTAACAGAGTCGTAGTAGAATTGTTTGGGATTATTAAAAGGCATTTACTCCACAAAAACGCCATCACTAATTTCATCTAAATTTTTTGTGTATTTATTGAAGGCATTTTTTACATAATAAGCCTTCAATAACTCTCTCATTTTTATCTTACAATATCAATAAAGATGGTTTTCTACAAAAAAAGCCTTCAATAATTTTCTTTTAAAAATTGTTTGGGATTATTAAAGCCGTCTTCTGTTGAAAATGCTTTTAATATTACACAACTTAAATTTTAAGGGGTTATTAAAGGCTTTTATTCCAGAAAAACACCTTGACTAATTTGTTTTATTTTTTGAAGCAATTTATTGAAGGCGTCTTCTAGTTTAAAAAGCCTTTAATATTTTATTACTCAAATTTTAAGACAGATAGTGAAGACGTTTATTGTAAAAAAATGCCTTTACTAAATGCTTTTATTTCCAATTAAAATTATTGGTATTATTAATGACGTCTTCCTGTGAAAAATGCCTTCAATAATTGAGAAATTAAAATTTTTTACAGTTAGTGAATGTGTTTATTCTAGAAAATCGCCTTCATCGAGTACATTTCATAATGTACATAATAATTAAAGGTATTTTTTATAATAACTGCCTTCATTAGTTTTCTTTTAAGAAGTTTGGGATTATTAAATGTGTCTTTTTTTGGAAAACACCTTCAATACACAAATACGGTTTTAGAAGGCATTTATTCCTGAAAATGCCTTTAATAATTTCCATGTGTAAAATTTTGGGATTATCAAAGGTGTCTTCTACTAATAAACACCTTCAATAATTCCTTTTAAATTACCTACATAAATATTGAAGGTGTTTCTTGATAATAAACGCCTACAATAACTTTCTTCTAAAATTTACTAGTATTATTAAAAGCGTCTTCTACTGTAAAACGCCTTCAATATACCATTACACAAATTTTAACATGGTTATTGAAGGCGTACATTCAAGAAAAATGCCTTTCATAATTTCTTTTAAATTTTGTATATTAGTAAAGGTGTTTGCAGATAACAAATGCTTTCAATAATTTCCTTAAAAAAATTTTTGGGATTATTAAAGGCTTCTTCTACTGGAAAATGCCTTTAATATACCCTAAAGTTATAAAAGACATTTATTCTAGAAAAATACTTTTTATAATTCCTTTAAACTTAGGACCTAATTACTGAAGGCGTTTGTTGCCTTTAATAATTTCCTTTTAAAAAATTTTAGAATTATTAAAGGCGGCTTCTACTGATAAATGCCTTCAATAATTCCTTTTAAATAATCTTCATAACTATTGAAGGTGTTTCTCGATAACAAACGCCTTCAATAATTTTCTTTTAAAATATGTTGGGATTATTAAAGGTGTCTTCAACTATAAAACTCCTTCAATATACAGCTACACAAATTTTAATACGGTTATTGAAGGCATATATTCAAGAAAAACACCTTTAATAATTTCTTTTAAATTTTATAGATAATTAGTGAAAGTATTTATAGATAACAATAGCCTTCAATAATTTTTTTTAAGTTTTTTAAGATTATTAAAGGCGTCTTTTATTATAAGGTACCTTTAATAATTCCCTCAATCCTTATCATCAGGATATCAATGAAGGCGTTTTTCTAATCAAAATGCCTTTAATAATTTCGTTGGAAATTTTTTTTTTTTGGATTACTAAAGTTGTCTATTTAAAAAAAAACACCTTTAATAATCTCCAATAAAATTTTAAGAGAATTATTGAAGACGTTGTTTTTAGAAAAATGCCTTTAATAATAATATCTATATTCATTTCCCTGCCTTGAACATCAGAATCACAGACTGCTAGTATAAAAAATGATTTAAAAGCTGCGTTATTCAAGCAAACCAAACCCTTAAACACATTTCTATCAGACCATTGATTTCTTTATCCCTATCGATGCCACCGACCTTTCACAAATTAATGGTGCGCACCTCTCTTTTTACTGGTAAGTTTTTTTTTTTTAGTTTATTGTATTATTTATAATATTTGATAGAGATTCTTTTTTTGTTCCTTAATATTTACATATACGTTTATATATTAACTTCACCGTAAGCATAGTCGTCCAAGCACCTTTCATTGCATGTATGTTATTTCTATGTAGTACACTTTAAATATTATGGTTTGCTAAATCTTGTTGTCTGATATTGTTTTGCTTAATGGTATTGTATGATATTGAAGGGCTGAATCGTATGCTGGATGGTTTGCTGAACCTTGTTGTCGGATATTGTTTTACTAAATGGTATTATATGATATTAGGGACCTGAATCATATGCTGAATGGTTTGCTAAACCTTGTTGTCTAATATTGTTTTGCTGAATGGTTTTGTATGATATTGGAGGGCTGAATCGTATGCTGAATGGTTTGTTGAATGATGTTTCTGAGTGGTTTGCTGAAGGGTGTGTTTGAGCACATTGCTGATTGATGTACTGAATGGTGTTTCTGTACGTAGTATGGTATTGGTTATATTTAATTACTTACAGTGTTAAATTTAGACGGTCATATTGTGTAATTCGTATAATTATGATATCGATTGCAAGTATTATGGACTCCGAACAACATCATTCTCCTTTTAATAAGCATGCACAAGACATAACAGTAGGCTAAAAAAGAAAGGGAAGGGGCCCAAATAAACAAATTAAAGTCAGTGACACAAAAATTCATGTTAACTTCAATTAAAGTGGGCAGCTTGTTTCTGAAGGAGCTGCCAAGATAACTACTCATATTGGAACTATCGTCTGTCGTAAGATTTCAATTACGTACATCGATTGGTGATGAGTTCCTGATGATCTAAAAGATGATATATGGCAATCGGTTCTGGTATGTTTATTCAACTATTTCATAAAATTTGTTAAATGATCATTTAATTGAAAATCAATGTGTTCATACTAATTGTGTTAACTTATTTAGGAACGGTTCGATGTCCCAATTGACTATAAAAAGATTGTGTTACAATCTACTGGGAAAACATTCAAAGACTTTACAAGCAGATTGACAACCCAATATATTTTATCACTGGCTGGTGAAGGTGATGTATTGGCTATTCCACCTGCAGCATATGCAGATGTCATGAGTGTTGAAGATTAGATAAATTTTGTTAAATATCACCTTTAAAAAGATTTCTTAGTATGCAAACTCATTACGAAAAAAATTGTTTATAAGTTTTTATCCAATATAGCCTTTGATCTTCATATGTGATTGACGTAATTTCTTTCTTTTATAAAAAATCAAAGAACACCAATGGGACATCGGGCTAAACAACAATATCACCATCGAACAACGAGAAAGGGATATGCAAACGTGAAGTATGAGCTTGTATGTATTCACACACTTGTTTTATACTCATTAATGAATATTTATGAACAATCATTTCATACATTATGATTCTTTTATTGCGATAATTTAATATGAATCAACGAGCTCTGGCACAGAATTTTCTAGATGGGATGTATGGAAACAAGAACATCTACGGAAAGATGGATCCTTTGTAGATAAAGCAACTAAAAAAATGACAAAAAAAATTGTATGTATAACTACTTTTTTAATATAGCGTATAATTGGCATCGTGGTTATATGCATGAGTGTATATTAGCTTGTATATAATTGTTATTACAGCCTAGCTTATTATTGTCTTTCAGGATGATTATGCTACCAAAGTGAAATCTAGTGAACTGGCAACCCAGTATGGCAAAGATCCTTTATCTTTAGTATTAGCACCTAAAGAAATGCTTGGTCGGGTTCGTGGGGTTGGTAAATTTATCTTGCCATCAAATTTTTTTGGTAATCAACAAAAATCTCCGTAAATGAAAAATGCACAATATGAAGCAATCATTGAGCAACAACAGCAATGAATTGATGATCAAGAGCAATGCCTCAATAAGCAATAGCAAAGACTCACCGCATTAGAGTCCATGTTAGCAACAATGCAGCATAACATGCCAGTAGGCCGATCTGACAATATCGTCCTTGTAGAAGAAGCTTTTGTTGCAAGTAAGAAAGTGAACCCATCCTCCGCTACCACCTAAGAAGTATGATATTGTTTATAATTTTAATATTAATTTGTTTATTATATTGATTGATTTGGTTTTAATACTTATATTTTATTAAATATTGTAGTAGGATGTTCGGACTCACAATATGACCTTTGCTCAAGCTTCTATATCCAAATATTCCCTGGAGCATTTATCCAGAGGAAAATTCATAACCATTGAGTCTGAAGAAGGGTTATTTGATAAACCATCATTTTTTTTCATTGGTGTGGAGGAGGTTAAAGAATTTTACGAGTTGGATGAATTATCAACTATTGATATCATTGCTTATATGAGGTTAGCTTATAAATACAAATATGCACATTCAATATGTAGTAATTTATATTATGGTGTAATACTAACTAGCAATGTTGATTGTTATCATGCAGCTTCCTATATAAAGAGCTCAAGGGGAGACAGTTGACCAACAGACTTAGATTCATTGACCCCAACTTCATTAGTGAGCAAAGTGGCACAGTCGCTTATCATGCTAATCATATGATCCTATGCATGAAAAGATCAGCTGATTATTATTTGCTCCCGTATAATGCGTAGTAAGCTATATTCCAACCTTAATTACTCCAACCTTGTCCAAATTTGATCTAATATGTAATCTGAGTATATATCATTGTTATTATTTTATAGTCGTCATTGGGTGCTTATTGTGATTGACACCAAATTTTTAACACCATACTTACTTAATTCAGTTAATCCAACGACGATGCCTAACCCTGATATTCAAACTTTTATAAAGAGGTATTACACTTTATTATATTATATATCTTCTGTTTCTTCATAAGTAATTTTATTTATGTATTAAGTATTTTTTTTCTTTTCAATTTAGGGTAATATCTACATTCAATAAGAAGATAAAGAAACCAAAATGGGTGTCATTACCTTTAAATGTGAAATATATTCTTTTATGCTGAGTTTGTGTAGATAAATATTTTCTAAACCCACTCAATTTAATTTTTAGGTACCTTGTCAACCCAGTAATACTGAATGTGGATATTATATCATTTGTTTTATGCGGGAGATAGTGTTACATGATTTTATGATCATACCATTAAAGGTTAGTATAAATTTCATAAACTTGTTACATCTTCAAAAAAATAAAAAGGTACATTATGTTCTCATTTCTTAACATTTATTTCTGATTTTTTTTTTAGTGGGAGAGTAAAAAAGCTTCACGAAAGAGGAACTAGATGAAGTCCGTAAAGAATGGTGTGATTATGTATTATCATTTATCAATGTTTATAAACCTTTAGGTTAAACATTGTTGGTTGAATGCAAATATTTAAGGAACAAATTGTTATAATGTTTTTAACATGCCATGTTGAATGGAAACTTTAAGTTTGTACATGGGGTATTGGTTTAATACTATTGTTATACTTAATATGAATACACTATGTGTACTTAATAAATTATTGAGTATGATTATTTCAGAAAAGTATATTAATATGGCAATATTATCAGTTTTAATTTTGGATGTGTGGTCAATTTATTGAAATACAACAATGTTTATTATGTAAATTCCAAAATGTAATTCGTAGTATCACATATATGAACCAAATGTTTTCTGGCATAAATATACAACTGATAGCAAACATTTTTTGGGCATAAACCTACGACTGACTTGACATATACAATGTCAAATATGTTTTTTTGATGGGATTAATGAATGCGTTTTTAGCAAGAAAACACCTTGAATCATCCCTAACAGAAAATTTTGAAGGTATTTTTTACAAAAACCGCTTTCAATAATCCCTCCAAAAATTTATTGTGTGCAATATTAAAGGTGTTTTGGGCAAAAAACACCTTCAAGAATCCATCTCAGCCTTTTTGTATGGATTATTGAAGGCATTTTAAGAAAACACCTTCAATAATACCAACTAAAAATTAATCAAATGGATTATGAAAGACATTTTCCTACGGGTAATGCCTTCAATAATCATTAATAAAATTTTATTGAAGGCATTTTTGGAAATAACCACTTTTAATAATCTGATTATTAAAATTTATCTTTTGGAATATTAAAGGCATTTTTTACCAAAAATGCCTTCTATAATCCCCTCAAAAATTTATTATGTGGAATATTAAAGGCGTTTTGGGCAAAAAACGCCTTCAAGAATCTGTCTCAACCTTTTTGTATGGATTATTGAATGTGTTTTAAAAAAACGCCTTTAATAATACCAACTAAAAAATAATTGAATGGATTATGAAGGGTATTTTCCTACAGGTAACGCTTTGAATAATCCCTAACAAAATGTTATTGAAGGCATTTTTGGAAATAAATGCCTTCAATAATCCGACTATAAAAATTTGTCTTCTGGAATATTAAAGACATTTTTTACCAAAACTGACTTCAATAATCCTCCTAAAAATTTATTGTTTTAAATATTAATGGCGTTTTGAGGCAAAAACACCTTCAAACATCCGTTCCAACTTTTTTCTATGGATTATTGATGGCATTTTTGACAAAAACCACCTTTAATAATCACAATAAAAATTTATTGATTGGATTATAAAAAGCGAGTTCGGCCAAAAATACCTTCAATAATCGGCTTCATATTTTTCCTATGGATTATTAAAGGCATTTCATTGTGAAAAATGCCTTCAATATTCTTTGCAAAATTTTTTAAAGTAATTGGTGAAGGCATTTTTGCCAAGAAAATGCCTAGAATAATCAATTACAAATAATCTCTGCAAAAACCCAAAAAAGCCTAAAGGGAGGGATCGAACCTACAACCTTATGGTTAACATCCATACGATCCAAACATTTTGATATGATATTTATTGAAGGCGTTTTTGAACAAAAATGACTTCAATAAGCCTGTGAAATTTTTGGTCTAATTATTAAAGGCATTTCTTTTAGAAAACACCTTAAATAATTTCATATAATTTTTTATGAGGTGATTATTGAAGGCATTGTTTGCCAAAAACACGCCTTTAGTATACACTAAAATTTTTAAGGTAAGATTATTTAAGGCGTCTTAGTCGAGAAATACCACTGATATCAAGTCTTGGGTGGCGTTTATAAGTAACAACGTCGCTATTTGAATATTTAATGGCATTTTGATAATAAACACATTAAGTTTTATAAAAATACGGAAGCTAGTGGCGTTTGTAAGTGAAAGGTCACTACAAAACTACCACTAATATGCCATTTTCTTGTAGTGATGCCACCAAAGTATTGGAGCATTTAGAATAATTTTTTATAAGATTTTTGTCTTCCTTATTTAATAAAAAAATAGACTTAATAAAAAGATAAGAAAAAAGTTTTTATAAAAAAAATATTTTTGAGATAGATTATAAATATAATTTTGTTATTGATGTTATAAATATTGATTTTAAAAATAAATATGGCCACCACGAATGAGATTCTTAAGAAGTTTGAATAGTGATTTTTAAGTCTCTAAGTGAAAAAGTTCCTCTTAACATTATCAAAGTATTGAAATATTTTTGGAAAAATTTCAATAAATAAAGTTATTATTTATTTTTCAAACAAAAGATTAAAAAAGGGATTTTTGTTAAAATAAGAAAAATTAAAGGAATTATTGTTGAATATCAAAATTTCAACTTTCTTGTCAAAATTAAAGGATAACACAAAATTAATCTTTTTCTATGCATAACCGCATTCTGAACCCTTTTCTAATTTCAAAGACTAAAATTATCTTTTTGATAAACTTTAAACTAGTTTTAGGATTTTATTGAAAAGATAAGCTTTTGGGTGACCAATCACACCTAACCAAAAAGATTGATGGCAACTCTATGTTTATGAAATTTTTAAAATTTTTGTCTAATGGTCTCCAAAATTGTTAAGATAGATTTTTTGCATCCTAGATCAACCGTTTTTATAACATCGAATAACCTACAAGCAAGAAAAGGTAACATCTAGATTTCAAAAGCTTTACATTTGTCTCTGTGCAATGAAATTATGTTTGTTGTCTTTTTTAATGTTGCAGCTAAACGAAATCCAAAAAATGAGGTAACCTCTCCAAAGAGCCATCAACCTAATCCCATTAAAGTTATCAACATCGAAGATTCAAACTCTAAACCAAACCATGATGTTCAAACTTATTGTGATAAAGCATTTGAAAGTGAAGATAACAATGATTATAATCTTCCTACTTTTCATTACTTAATGACCAAGTTGAATATCGAAACATCTTGCATCTTGGTAATGAATTATACATAAACTATTGTTGTATATTATTATATTGTTTCAATGATTAACGTCTTAGAATAAGCTATACATAAAAGATTGTGATCTATCATTTTTTGCAAACTCTATTAACAATATTTTGATGATATTTTTGTGCATCATATTCTAGCTAAACTTTTTAAGTATCTTCCTAAGCATCACACTTATGTTACTCTGTTGGTTCTTGAAGAGAACGAATCGCAGATTGTATGATACATATGCAGTGATCGAAACAAGTCATTTTCAAAAGGCTGAATAAAATTTGCAACTGACAATCTCTTAAAGCCTGCTAATTATTGTCTTTTTGCAATGGTTGAATAAAATACTTTCAAAGTGATTGTCTATCATGATTATGAATGAACATTTTAATTATTCTATTGTAGTTTTAACTTAAATTGTTATGTTTTTTTTGTCCATTATGCTCTTATGCTTATTGAATGGCTTAGAACTTTAATTGTAGGTTGCTATGTTTCTTTTAATTTGTAACGAACTTAATGCAGCTATTATTATCTTTTTTGCTTTTTTCTTTTGTATAACAGATTTATATGATACAACTTCTTAATTTGGATTGCTAGAAAAAATACCCGTCACAACTCATTGGTACACCACTAATAATAAGTAAATATAACTTTTTTTTCCCGTTTGATAATAAGTAAATCAAATACTTTTGCCTCAATTATTTATCCTGTTTGATATGATAAAACCCTACTAATTTATGTTACTAATTTATGTTGTTAACCTCTTCATGAATAAGTAAATCTCATTTTTAATTTGTCCAAAATTTTTCCAAGGCAACATTAATTTTTTTTATTAAAATATAGTAGTAATTAAGGATGAATGTAAAAATTTTTAATTATTGAATGAATATAGAATTATTGGTATCCTATATATTAGTGGTGAAAATTTATATAAATACCACATATCTATTTTTAATTAAATAATTAATTATTTTTAAAATGTAACTCAATTGATATCATACAAATCAATCCTTAAATTTATTTATGGAGTTAAAAATTTTCGCCAATATTCATAATAACAAACTTGAAACATATTACTTTTCAGGCTAAAAAGAATAAAACAAGAGTTAATATTTGATATATTGTCAGTGTAAACTTTTACTTATTCAAGTGGTGTTAATTGATTGATACATATCTCATTTTTAATTAATTTTTTTTTAATTTTTAAATATATTTTAAGAGATTTATGTCACCCAACTAACCTTGTTCATGTAACTAAAATTTTACCCTAACAATATATATTAAATATTAACTTATAAAAAAAACCTCGAATTATATAAAAAAATTTTAAAATTTATCTCTTTTTATTACATTTAAACAAACTCTTAATATGTTATTTTCTTATAGTGAATCTCTATTTTAGATGAAATATGCCAATTAACATGAGCATTCCTTGACCCATTAACGTAATGGCATTTATAGGATATGTGATAATTTAATGTGACAAAAATGGACAAGTGGCATGACAAGCCATAAAAGTAAAAAAGCAAACTATAAAAAAATGTCATCGGAAACAAGAACTCAAAAAAAATAACACTCCAAGGTTATCATCAAACAGTAAAAGAAAAACAAAAAGAGTTAAATTCCAAAAAACCCCAAGTTTCTTAACCTCTCTTGCTAAAACTGAAATCGAATAAAAAAAAAAAGAGAAGTCTTATAAATGAATGAAGAAGAAAGCAATCAAAGAAGAAACAGAAAGTTCCATTAGAAAAAGAAATCATTGGCGGTGAAGGAAAAATATGTAAAATTATATACATAATCCAAGTTATCAAATTCAATTTTCTAGCAGTTATGCAAGTGACACTGTGATATCTAGAATTCAACGACGATTTGACAACACAAAAATTTGGATTAAACCTTAACCAGTGTGTCATATAACTTATTGAAGAATAAACTATTCCATTGTTAAGCAATGAAGGTCCACGAATATAGTAACTCATTTATTAACATAATTAAAAAAACCTTTAAGATGCAAAAAGGACGTGCATGAAAAATAAAGAATATGCTAGGTTAAGCTGTTGCACAAATTCCAAGATTAATAAGTTTTAGAATAAACGCTACGATTGTATTTAGTGTAAAAAATTATAATAATATTGAATAAAATGATATTATGAATATGATTAGATTAAATAATGTCATCTTATCTTATATTTGATGGATGCATAGATTATGATAAGATAGTTTTATTTATTGGTTAAAATTATCCTTACCTAAAATTTGTACAATTAAAATTATTAATATAATTTTTAAAAGTATAATATGATATATTAGTTTAATTTCATGGATTAAAAATAATCCTTTTTACTCTGAGAGAATTGAATCAACTTATGTCAAAATACTTTTTTGCAATTCTATTTTTTAAATACAAACAAAATATAATATAAAATAATTATTATCCTAACATATTCATTATTTTGTGTACCAATAATTATCTATTGTAGACATTTAATTTTGTCTGAAATAGTTTAACATCGTGAAATCAGATCCGTTTTACAAAACATCGAAATGGAGACCAAAATTGGTGGTTTAAAGTGATCAATTTTTTGGCCCAAAATAAAAGGACTCAAAACGAAAGAATGATGCTTGAAATCAATAAAAAAGGAAAGGTCTAATTACGAGTTTAATTCATAGCCAAATCATGATCCACGAGTGGCCTGTTCTAAAGGGCCCACTTAAAAGCTCCAAATAGGCCCAATTACCAGAAAAGGATGAGCTCAAATTGGTCATTAAAAATGACTCAAAACCAAACCTAAGTGAGAAGCCTATTTGGATTTGTTTAAAAGGCCTACTGCATGGGATTTTATATGGGACTTTGTCTGGGATAAAAAAGAGGAGAAAAGATCACGTGAGGCTATGAAAGGTTAAAATGGCAAAACAAAAAAGTGTATCAAAATAAGGAACAACCGAAAATACCACTTTAGTCTTGCATGAAAAAACAAAGTAGATAATCTTGGTGTGGAACAAGCTAAAGACTGGAGCACCATCAACTTGTAGAAGATAAAACAGAGGATCAGTGGCCATTAATGAAGTAGAAAAAAAAAGATAAAAGGAAAATCTTAGGTAGCAAGAAGTAGGGGGCATAAAAAGAGCTAATTAGGGAAAGTTTGAGTGGGGGATCTTCTATTTGAAAAAATGAAGAAAAAGAAACCTAAAGGGAAGAGATTCATGTAACCAAACAAAAAAAAAAGAGCAAAAGAAGAGGTACGAGAAAGGTTTTTAGGAAACCAGAAAGAAAGAACAAAGAAGAATACTTAGGCAGTTGAAAAAAAAAAAAGAGAGGTCTAGGAGTTAGAGGAAACACTAGAAAAAGATAACTTGAAGGAAAAGTAGAAGCTTGACGAAGAAAGAGAAGTCACAGCTTTTAGGAAAATTTTGTAGGAAAAAGTAGCTCCTTCACTTCTTGTATTGTTTGCTTCCGTGTATATATGAATATTGTTATCCTTCCCCATATAGAGTTTATAGTAGAAATGTAGCCTTAAGGTTTTCCAAAAGAGTTTTGTATGTTTTTTTTAAAATAATAATAATAAAAAGTTCTTTGGTCATCTTTTTCAAGTTTAAGAGAATATATGAGTCTAATGGTTTTAAACAGCCCATACATAGTCATATAAGTATGTATTTGCATTGTCACATTGAATGCAGTATAGGAGTTCTCATTTAGAAAACCAAAAAATAGAGACAAAAAAAGTGCCTCTTACCGAAGAGTGGGTTTCGACCCTGTTCGAGTGTCCATCGAATTGTCTTCATTTTGTTATAGTTGGGTTTAGGCACTTAGCTTTGGTTGGTCTATCTAGGAACCCTTTTATTTGTTTGAAAGGCACAAGCTTTATTAGGAAAAAGGAAAGAAAGAAAAACTGGTTATAAAGTACAATTGTTGGATTCTTATTATGCCTTTTTCCTGCCTAGGGATGGAGTAAAAACTTAAGGCTTTAACCCTTGTCATGCTCACTGGTACTATTAGAATGGATTACATATTCCCGTGTTGTATTAAAAAAAAAAACTAGTTCTTCTATGGCAGAAGGGTATTTCCTTTGGGTCCTGCATAGGTTATAAAGATTAAACCTTTGTTTGTGTGTTCTTTGTTGTTATGGGTTAAATAACAAGGTAGATAAGGCTGGTATTCTCTTGTATTGGTGCTAAAAGAGAGGACTATTGTTAGTAGAAGGATTGTCTTATAAAAATAAAGGAATTAGAAGTTGTGTTTCTATACCGAAAAAAAAGGTAACCTGAAAATAGTGTAGGTTTGGAGAAAAAATGCTTATAATTTAATTTAATCCATTGTCTTTACGTAAGGCCTGCAAATAGAGACTCAAAGCCCTAACCTTTATATGTTTTATTTTTTATTCTTGCTCCTTTTGCATGAAATTGGTATACAAGAGATTAAGGCTCCATCTTTTGCATGCTTAATATTTATCTTAAAAATTTTGGGTCATTGTTTATGTCCTAGGTTCGTTAACAGTTTGCTTAAAAAAATGTATAATGATAATAATAATCATAATAATAGTGTTAATAATAATAGTAATGATAATAATGATAACGACAATGAAAATCTCCGATGATGAGATTTTAAAGTGTTAGCTTTATAGGTGAGATGGTGATCCAAGAGGGGGGGATGAATTGGATTCCTTCAAATTTTTTCCAAACAAATGATTTCAATATAATTGAATGGAAATTAAAACAATAGGCACTTTTGATGAAAATATAATGCAAATAATAACAATTAATGAACCTAAAATCAAATATAAACAATAATAAATTGTAAGGAGATAGGGATAGAGAAATCAAACACAATGATTTATAGAGGTTCGATCCTTCTCCACAAGGCACCTATGTCTTCTCTCTTGGTTGTCCACACCAAGCCTTCAATCCACTAATTGAAGAAAAATTATTACAAGATACAAACCTACTTGTTCTAAATCTCTATCTTTTCCTCAAAGCTTAGATAGTAACCTCTACCCTTACAATATCAATAGGATACCTTTCCTTTTGTTCTCTTCCACCCTTATATATCAAAGGTAATTTTGCAAACAATAGAACAACCTCTTTAAGGTTAAGTGTTTGCTAAGTTTAAGTACAAGAGAATGATGAATGAACAACAAATATAATTTGGATACAATAAATACAAAGATATGGACTTTGAAGCTCTAAAAACTCTTGATTATTTGAGAGAATAAAAATATGGCCTGTTAGCTTTTGCTCTTTTGATTCATCAACCTTCTTGGTGTGTTGGAGTGCCCAATTTATAGAGAAATTGAGGAAATAGCCATTGGGAATGCTTGGAAAGTGAAAGTAGCTGTTAAAAGCTTGATAAAATAGCCGTTGGAGATGTCTTTGCCCATACCCAATCAATCCCTTCCATGAGGGGATTGATTGGTTCATGTTTTGAACCAATTTACGCTTGAAAATAGCCTAATCGATCGATCTTTTTTTGTAGAGGATTGATTGGTTAAGGGGGTGATCGATCCCTTCTTGCCATTTCAATAGAAAATTCATTTATGGATAAAAAAGCAATCGATCCCTTCCTTAAGGGGATCGATCCTATCCAAGCTAGGTGGTTGTTTCCCATTTTGTACTCTACACACTAATTTGACCATGACATGAGTTATAGAAATCCAAATCACAAACCATTTAAATATTTAGAAATTAGACTTGAAGGGATTTCTATCCATATAAAGTCATCACCTAATTCACTATGTACGAATTATAGTGAATTTTCAAAGTTACCCCTTGTGCAGTTTTTAAACAACTATAGAGCATCTAGTAAAAATTCAAAATATTTTCTTAAAAAATTTAGATTTTGATTTTGTTTGATCCCTTAGAAAGTAGACTCAAAAAGCTTTCCAACCACATAAAATTCAAATATTAAACTTTGTGAATTAATATAGAAAAATAAAACAAGTTCAATGTTGGAAAACTTTTTTCTTGTAAAACAACTTTCTTAAGTTAATCTATTTCTAAAAACCAATATTATTAAAATTGTATTAAGTCCAAAATAAATAAATTCACTTTAAAAACAACAATTGGACTTTCATTTAAGCTCAAATAAATAATCTTTAAAGATAGATTTGGTTTGAGAAATATAAAACTAAGAAAGGTTTGTTTAAACTTTGAAAATCATATTATTTATTTAGTACCAAAATATAAAATTTAAAAACATGTATTAAATAAATCTTTTTCAAAATCTTGATCAAGCTTATTTAGCTTAATGTTTTGTTATTTCAAAATAAGGATCAATTCAAGGCTAACATAAAGAAATCTCTAGGTGAAAAATATTTTTCTAAAAAATACTACCAAAGTAATGAAGTATTTAGGAAAATATTTAATACAAAAGATTTTCATTTTTTTAGTTTCCTAAAATTATGTTAGATGTTGATAAAATAATATATAATTACTCTTTTAGTAATTAAATTAACATAATAATACATGAATATTGTGATTAATTAATTTTATCTTTCAAAAAATTTAGTTCTTTAAAAATAATAATAATTTAAATAATTAGAATTAGAATATAATGAAATGAGGAAAAAAAGTAAACGAAATCTTCGATGATGGGATTCTAAGGAAGCCCTAGTAGAGATTCTTAAGAGATTTTTAAGTAAGAAAATTCTTCTAAAATACCATCAAAGTATTAGGGTATCTAAAAAAATTTTCAATAAAAGATTTTGTTTACCTTATTCCTTTCAAAAATTCTTAGTGTTAATTGTGAAATAATTAAAGAAAATTAAAACACAATTAAAATGAGTTACGAAAAGTACAATATAAAGAAAATAAGTTTTATATATTTTTCATGTGCATATTCTACTTTATTGTTTGCATTGCATAATCCTGAAAGTAATGAAAATTTCTAATAATGGGACTCTAGAAAATCTGAGTAGTGATTTTCAAGAATTTTCTAAGTGAGAAAAGTCTTCTAAAAATTACCAAAGTATTGGAATATTTAGAAGTTTTTTTTCAATACGAAAATTTTCATTCTATAATTATTTTCTTTAATTCAAACGGTTTCCTTAAAAAATAAAAGTGTGTTTTTTAGGAAATAAATGTATTTGTAGATGAATATATTATGACATGACTTTTAATAATTTTCATAAAAAAACAAACGAAAAATCTCTTAAGATGAGATCCTAAAAAATTCAAGTAGTGATTCTTTAAGAATCTTTAGGTAAAAAAATATATCTAAAATGTCGTCAATGTATTGTAGCATTTAGATTACTTTTCGATAAAGATTTCTCATTTTTTTTATAAATGGCATAAAAATGAGTTTTAGAAAAATACTATTTGTTTTAAAATTATAGATATTATATTTTATGTTTTTTAAATATAAATACTAGAAATAAATATAAACCACTAAGGATAGAATTTTTTAGAATTTCAAGTAGCGATTTTTAAAAATTTTTAATAGGTGAGATAGTTCCTTTTAATATTGTCAGAGTATTGAAATATTTTTAGGAATTTTTCAATATGTATGGTTCTTATTTATCTTTCAAGCATATTAAAAAATAAAAATATGTTTTTAATGAAAATTAGTATTATTAAATTTTAAATACCAAAATTAAGACTAGTTTAGTCAACATTAAAAGATAACACATAATTAATTGGTATCTCTTTAAATAGGCACTGTGGGGTGATAATCCTTCCTCACGCGTAATCAACTCCCGAACCCAAACTATTTTCATAGAACCAAAAATTATCTTTTTTAATAAATTTTAATTAGTTTTAAAATCTTATTAAGAATGTAAATTTTAATAGGTGGTCAATCATATCTAGCCAAAAAAGATTGGTGGTGACTTCTCTTTTTTGTTTTCAAATTCATCTAGTGGCCTTTAAAACCATTATGACAACTTGGTGACTCCACAAAGGATGTTATTTTTTTTTTTTAGAGAGTCAAGCCAAAAATTAATAGCGTGTTATCTTTAATGTTGTTTTAATAATCTTAATTGGTATTTAACCTTAATTATCTTAATTTTAATTCTTTCTAATAATAATAATAATAATAATAATAATAATAACAATAACAATGATAATAATAAAAGAAAAAAAAGTTGCATTTTATTTTACCCATATCATTTATTTAATATTTGCTCTTTCATTTTATGCTTTGTATGTATTATTATTGTTTACCTAGAACAAGGATCATATTACTTTGTTCCCTTATTCACACACATCACATTCACATCATTGCATGAGCTATATACCAGGCTCTAACCCTTTTAAGAGGGAGTCAACTAACTATGCTCTTGTAAGGTGATAACCTTTGCAATGGCAAGCAAAATACTCCCACTCAAATTGAACCATTTTCATTTGTAGCCTCTAAAGGGTGAGGATCAGGGTACCTTACTAGTCTAAAATGGATGCCAGTGAGGAATAGTTTGGGGACCTTATAGATGCAAATCAATTTGAACCAAGCATATAGTAAACCATAAGAGCTGACTCGAGGTAGAGCCATATCCACCCTTTTATAAACCTCTCCATGAATTAGAATAAAAAGGGGAACATTTGTATTATAGTACTTTTTTTTTTAAGAAAATCACAAATATAGACATTCAAATTTGTTTTGATTTTTCAAAAAAAAAAAAAAAGGGTTTTTATCTCATTTTCTTTTCTAAGCAAAAACTTTTCCTTTCATTTCTTTTATTTTTTAAGCTTTTATTACTATATTTTTTTCTTTTTCATATACTAACTTCTTATTTTTTTCTTTTGTGTTTCTTCTGTATAAATTACATTGGCATGATATAATAACATAGTGAGGTATTTGCTTCAAGATATATTTTAGCAAAGTTCTTTTCATGGATCTCATAGTATTATGATCTGTTCTTATTCTATAACTGCCCTATGTGAATCATTCAATGAGGTGTATGAACGGTCTAAGAAAACTCAGCAAAAGGAAGAAAATTGTTTACTTATTGGTTTTATGTTGAGGTTACCAGAAAAAATGCATCTAAATTTTACCTAAAATAATTTGAAAGATTTGGCTACCATATGGAATTAGATGGGTGAAGCTAGGAAGGACACATTTTGTGAAAAATATAGGTAGATTATGTCTTTTATCTCAATAGTGATTAAAGAACATTTGATATGAGCAATTGTTTAGTTTTGGGACCCATCATGTAGATGTTTCACATTTAATGAGGAGGATTTGACATCCACTATTGAAGAATATTCAATTTTGGTAGGATTGGAATTGCAGTACCCTGATAAGATATATGTTAGAAAATCAAAGTCAGGGTACCATAAAAAGATAGCTAAATTAATGGGAATAAAGGTAGAGGCTTTAGATGTTTTGACTAAAGACAAAGGTAAAGGTGTCGGCTTACCTTGGCATTTCTTTCATGATTTCATTTTGGGACACTTAGATGATGATCAAGGCATGGCTGTGTTCGTCCTAGTAATTTATGACATCGTGATCTTTCCAAAAACTTTGGGATATATTGAATTAGCAGTAAGTTGATTTATTTAAACAAATCGAAAGTTAAGTGATTATTCTTATTCTAGCCATCCTAGCTGAGACAATCAGATCATTGAATTTTTGTTGTCAAAATGAAAGACGTTTCATAAGGAGTGCACAACTACTATTTGTTTGGATAAAAAGCCATTTCAAATGCAAGAAAAGTGTTTTTTTCCAAGCTTTATCTTTAAAATAAAGCCTCAGTCAAAAAGTTTTGAGAGAGTTAGTGGCCAACATTGAAATCCAAAGAAGAGTGTGTAGCATTTTTTCAAAGGCTTACTAATGATCAAATATAATGGATAGCACCATGGATGCCTTATATGCCAATATTATATCGAGGTGGAGATGATCCATGGGTACTATTTTTGGGATTATGAGGAGTGGTAAGTTACACTCAACTAATGATGTTAAGGCAATTTGGTACGAAGTAGTTTGTCCCTACCACGTATGGACTTACCCTAGTAGAATTTGCTTATAGAGAAGTAGGCTCGTCAAGAATAGTGGAGCAATTAGTTCAGGTATAGAAAAAGACTTTGAGGCTAAGATTAAACCTATTCTTGACAAAGTCACCCCTAATTACTTGATTTGATAGGCAAAATGTTCTAGAGATATTGTGCTCATTCCAAGTGATTTCCCATTTCAACAAGTGAACTCATGGGTAAAAGAACCATTATCAGAAGTTGAGTTTTTTAGGCAAGAACTTGAAGCAAAAAAGAAAATTTGAGACTCTAAGAAGAAATAGGACAACTTAAATATAAAGCCAAAGCTTGGGCAAATAGACTTTAAAAGGTAATGCAATATCGGGATATGACCTAAAATAATCTAAAAGATTTGCATCAAGAAAACCAAAAAATATGAACCCAACTAAATGAAGGAAAAAGTGCTAGATTTGATGTTAGGTAGTAAAAAGAAATGATTGTGCTTCGAGAAGATATGCAATGTTGGAAGGATAAAGCCAAAGAAAATGAGGAAAAAACCATCAAGATTTCTTGAGAATAGAAAAATTAAGAAGGTTGTAACCCTTTTCCATGACATGATTGTAAAATCTCATGAGAGAAAAGACCATGTTACCTATCTCAAGAAGTTGTTTGAAAAATTATGGAAGAATCAACTCAAGCTAAACCTAGCTAAATGCACATTTGGTGTTAAGTTAAGCATTGAAGTTGATCCAAATAAGATACTCACCATCCAGAACTTTTCTCCCCTATGCACATAAAAGGAAGTAAGGGGTTTTTTGGGAAGTTGAATTACATTTCTTACTTTATTTCTTAACTTAATTCTAAATGTGACCTAATTTTCAAGTTGGTTCAGAAATATGACCCTAGAAAAGGGGATGAGGAATGTTAGCATGCCTTTGAAAAGATTAAAAAGTACTTATCAAATTCATTAGTGATGGTACCATATATTATAGAGAAACCATTGATTTTGTATATCATGATGCACAACCATTCTATGGGATGTGTGTTAGGGCAACAAGATGAAATGGGCAAGAAAGAGTAAGCTGTCTATTACTTGAGTAAGAAGTTTATTGAATACGAGTCTAAATATTTCTAATTAGAGAAAATGTGCTATGTATTGGCTTGGATAGCCTTCAGACTTAGGCAATATATGCTATACTATACTACTTGGTTGATAGCAAGGTTGAATCCTCTTAAGTATATCTTTGAAAAATCATTATTGTCGGAAAGATTAGCAAAATGGCAAGTCATGCTTTTTGAATATGATATTGTATACATTGCATAAAAGGTGATCAAAGGAAGTGTGATAGCTAAATTCCTTATAGAGTGTGCAACTAATGATAATGAACATATGAAATTGGACTTTTCATATGAAGATTTGATGACCATAGCCCAAATGGAGAAAGAAGAACCAATAAAAAAGCCATAGTAAATGTTCTTTAATGGACCTTCAAATGCTTTAAGGCATGGGATTAGAGTAGTTTTGATATCCCTTGATGGAAATTATTATCTAAGCACTGCAAGGTTGGGTTTTAATTGCATCAACAATGTGGTGGAATATGAACCATGCATAATGAGCCTACAAATGGCAATTGAAAAAAAGATTAGAGTGTTAGAAGCATATAGAGACTCGGTCTTGGTAATCTATCAACTATGTGGTGAATGGGAAACAAGATATTCAAAGTTGGTACAATACCAAAAGTATGTGATGGATATGATCAAACAATTCAAGAAGGTCTAATTCTGTCATGCCCTCGAGAAGATAATCAAATGATTGATGCTTTGGCTACATTGGTTGCAATGTTTAAAGTGTGTGATAAAATGAAAATCCAACCTATTTAGTTGAATGTGCAAGGATCACTGACATATTGTTCAACAGTTACAAAGAAGATTAATGGCTTACCTTGGTACTATGACATCATACAATATGTCAAGCACCAACAATACCCAAAATATGTGTCAAAAAATGACAAATGAATTATCAAAAGATTGGCTACAGGATTTTCCCTTGATAGAGAAATTTTGTACAAGAAAAGTCTAGATCAAATGTTATTCACATGGGTGAATGCTGTTAAAGCTAAGAAAATACTGCAAGAAGTGCATGAAGAAACTTGTGGAGCACATGCAAATGGTCACATGATAGCTAGACAAATCATAAAGGTAGGTTATTATTGGTTGACAATAGAAAGTGATTATATCAATTATGCCAAAAAAATCATAAATGCTAGATTTATACAGATAAGATTCATGCTCCTCTAACCTTTTTACATGTTCTCATACCTCCATGGTCATTCTTCATAGAGGGGATGGATGTAATTGGACCCATCACCCAAAAAGCTTTAAATGGACATCGATTTATCTTTGTAGTGATTGACTACTTCACAAAATGGGTTGAAGCAGCTTTTTATACTAATGTGACAAGAGTGGTGGTATGCCTATTTGTAAAAAGGGAGATAATATGTTGATATGGCTTTCCAAAAAAGATCATTTATGATAATGCTCATAATTTGAATAACAAGATGTTAGCAGAGGTTTGTACTCAGTTTAAAGTGAAGCACCATAATTTAGCTCCATATTGCCCAAGGATGAATGGAGCAATAGAAGACACCAATAAAAATATCAAAAGGATAATAGAAAAAATGGTTGATACTTATAAGGATTGGCATGAAAAGTTACCTTTCGCATTGCATGCTTATAGGACTTAATGTGCATATCTATTAGGGCCACTCTTTTTTCGCTTGAATATGGGAGAAGTGTGTTGCCAATCGAGGTAGAGATTCATTTTTTAAGGGTCTTGATGGAAGTAGATTTAGAGAAAACAAAATGGGTCTAAAATTGTTACGAACAATTAAACCTCACTGAAGAAAATAGGCTCACAACTCTTTGCTATGGTCAGTTGTACCAAAAAAGAATAATGCAAGCACATGACAAAAAGTTTGGTTTAGGCAATTTCGCGAGGGAGAATTGGTTTTAAAGAAAATTCTTCTAAATCAGCATGATAATCAAGAAAATGGATGCCAAATTGGAAGGGTCTATATGTAGTCAAAATGGCCTTTTTAGGTGAAGCATTGATCTTGATAGAGATGGATAATGATAACTTGCCAAACCCGATAAACTTAGATGCTATGAAAAAGTACTTTGCCTAAGAATGAGACGGGAAAAAAAGTGGAAAAAAACAAAATAAGAAAAAGAAAAACAATAAACAAAAAATAAAAAATAAAAGAATAGCACAATGAAAAAAAATTAAAGAAGAAAAAAAAAAGGAAAAGATGAATCCAAAATAAATGAAGACTTATAATTGAAAACCCAAAAAAGGGTAGTTTAAGTCAAAGAAAGGATCTAAGTTGAAAACCTAAAAAGGCAGCTTAGATGCAAAGGAATACTAATTTCTAAGTACATGGGGGTAATGTCCAATACAACGAATTCAAAAGGATTAAGTGTATCAATGGAATAAGTTTTTAAGAAGAAGAATTTTAGAATATTGTTCATGATTATCTGAATATTCACTGTCTAAATACAATTCTCTTATTTAAATTTTGTACTAGTGTTCATGTTTCTCACTGGATATGTCCTTATACCTTCTTCTTATGATAAATATTCATCTTTCTCTAATTCACCTTACTTTTTGATAATTTTCATTCTCACAAATAAAGGAAATGCTAATTTTTCACACTAGTCATGAAATTCAAAATATGATAGATGATTGATAATATTCGTAAAAGATCTTACATTATTTTATGAAAATTAAGGATAACAAAGTTAAAATAAAGATTAAAAAATAAGAGAGATTTGGAAGGCACACATTTTCAAACTCATCAAATCAAAGTAAAAACTTGTTGGAAGTGGTGTCGGATAATGATATCAACGAATGATGTCATAGTTTGTAGGAAAGCAGCTCTTAGAATATGTAAATCGGGATTGAGATTGGTTGTTTTGGAAAAAAATTAATGAAAAAGTTAGAAAGGATTGACTTAAAAAACCTAATTACCACAATTTGGATGCGTCATATTGGTTTCTAATAATACTCGCATCTCATGTATTGAATTATTGCATTCATGAATTACATTTAATATATTCTTTAGAAAATTTGAACTCTGGGATTTTTAAGGATAAATCATTCAAGTAAAAAACTTAAGAATGAGAAATGATTTTGAAACAAGCATAATTCGTGAAACCCTTGCGTCATAACGTCATGAGGCATATCCAAACCAGATTTTAAAGTTTCAAAGCCTTTGTTTGGGATGAGCTATTTTCAAACAAGATTTTAAAGTTTCAAAGCTTTTATTTAGGAGGAGTCATTTTCGAACAAACTTTTAAATTTCAAAGCCTCTATTTAGGGGGAGCCATTTTCAAACAAGATTTTTTAAAAAAAGTTTTAGAACCTCTATTTAGGGGGAGGCCATTTTCAAATAAGACTTTTTAAAAAAGTTTCAAAGCCTCTATTTGGGAGGAGCCATTTTCAAACAAGATTTTAAAAAATAAAAATAAATTAAAAAAATTTTAGAAGCATCATCCGAACAAAATTGTTGTTTATGTCTTTACATTATTTTTTATTCTTAGAAATATGTAAAGAGAGGCAGCTGTAGATATCTAATTTTGTTTGAAATAATCTAACATAATGAAAACTAGACCTGTTTTACAAAACATTGAAATGAAAACCAAAATTGATGGTTTAAAGTGATCGATTTTCTAGCCCAAAAACAAAAAGACCCAAAACTAGAGAATAAGGCCTAAAATCAATAAAAAAAGAAGAGCCCAATGATGACTTTAATTCATAGCCTAATCATGATCCACGAGTGGCCCATTCTAGAGGGCCCACTTAGAAGCTCTAAATAGACCCAACTACTAGAAAAGGACGAGCTCAAATTGGTCATTAAAAATGACCCAAAACCAAACCTAAGTGAGTAGCTCATTTGTTTTTGTTTAAAAGGCTTTATGAATGGCATTTTATATGGGACTTTGTCTAGGATAAAAGAGAGGAGAAAAGATCATGTAAGGGCTATGGAAAGTTAAAATGGTAAAACAAAAAAGTGTAACAAAGAAAGGAACAATCGAAAATACCATTTTAGTCTTCAAGAAAAAATAAAGTAGACAATCTTAGCATGGAACAAGTTAAAGATCAGAGCACCAACAACCTATAAAAGACAAAACAAAGGGTCAGTAACCATTAGTGGAGTAGAAAAAAGAAGACAAAAGGAAAAACTTAGGTAGCAAAAGTAGGGGGCATAAAAGAGCTGACTAAGGAGAGTTTGAGTGGGCAGTCTTCTATTTGAAAAAGAAAAGAAAAAAAAAACCTGAAGGGAAGAGATTTGTGTAACTAAAAAAAAAAATATGAGCAAAAAAAGAGGTATGGGGAAGGTTTTTAGGAAACCAGAAAGAAAACACAAAGAAGAATACTTGGGGGGTTGAAAAAGAGAAGGGAAGTTCGGTAGCTAGAGGAAACACTAGAAGAGGAAAACTTAAAGGAAAAGTGAAAGCTCGATGAATGAAAGGAAGGTCACAGCTTTAAGGGAAATTTTGAAGGAAAACGTAGCTCTTTCACTTCTTGAGTTGTTTGCTTTCATGTATATATGAATATTGTTATTCTTCCCCATATAGAGTTTATAGTAGAAATGTAACCTTAAGGTTTTCTAGGAGAGTTTTGCATGTTTTAAAATAATAATAATAATAATAATATTATTATTATTATATTATAATAATAATTCTCTGGTAATCCTGTTCTAGTTTAAGAGAATATATGAGTATAAGTATGCACTTCCATTATCACACTGGATGTAATATAAGAGTTACATAGCCTTGCTAGTTAAGGTATTAAACGAAACACCATTCTAGTTTAGAAAACCAAAAAAAAAAAAAAAAAAAAAGACCAAAAAAGTGCCTTTTACAGAAGAGTGGGTTTCAATCATGTTCTAGTGTCCATCAAATTATCTTCATTTTGTTATAGTTGGGTTTATGCACCTAGCTTTGGTTGGTCCATCTAGGAACCCTTTTATTTGTTTGAAAGCCACACACTTTATTAGGAAAAAGGAAAGAAGGAAAAACTGGTTAGAAAGTACAATTTCTTACTGTACCTCTTACCTGCCCAAGGATGGTGTAAAAACTTAAGGCTTTAATCTTTGTCATGCTCACTGGTACCATTAGAATGGATTACATATTCTCGTGTTGTCTTAAAAAAAAAAACTAGTTCTCCTATGGTAGAAAGGTATTTCTTTTGGGTTCTGTATAGGTTATAAAGATTAAACGTTTGTTTGTGTGTTCTTTATTGTCGTAGGGCATATGGCAAGGTAGAGAAGGCTGGTATTCTCTTATATTGGCACTAAAAGATAATATTGTTGTTAGTAGAAGGATTGTTTTATAAAAATAAAGGAATTAGCAGTCTAGAATAGGCTTTAGGTTGTGTTTCTATACCAAAAAAGGGGTAACTTGGAAATAATGTAGGCTTAGAGAAAAGAGGCTTATAATTTCATTTAACCCATTATTTTTACGTAAAGCCTACAAATAAAGACTTAAAGCCCTAATCTTTATATGTTTTATTTTTAGTTCTTGTTACTTTTGCATGCTTAAAATTTATCTTTTGTCCTGGGTTCATTAAGGGTTTGTTAAAAAAAATGTAGAATGATAATAATAATGATAATGATAATAATAATAATGATGATGATGATCATAATAATGATGATGATGATGATGAAGATGAAAATCTTTGATGATGAGATTTTAAAGAAATCCAAGAAGTGATTCTTTAAAATTTCTAGATGAAAATATTTTTTTTAAAAAATGCTACCAAAATAATGAAGTATTTAGGAAAATTATGTTAGATGTTGATAAAGTAATATATAAATACTCTTTTAGTAATGAAATTAACATAATAATACATGAATATTATGATTAATTAATTTTATCTTTCAAAAAAATTTGGTCATTAAAAATAATAATAATAATTAAAAAATAGAATTAGAATAAAATTAAAGGAGGAAGAAAAAAAGTAAACGAAATCTTCGATGATGGGATTCTAAGAAAGTTCGAGTAGAGATTCTTAAGAGATCTCTAGGTGAGAAAATTCTTCTAAAATACCACCAACATATCTTGGTATCTAGAAAATTTTTCAATAAAGACTTTGTTTACTTTATTGCTTTAAAAAATTCTTAGTGGTAATTGTGAAATAATTAAAGAAGATTAAAACACAATTAAAACGAGTCACAAAAAGTATAATATAAAGAAAATAAGGTTTATAAAATTTTCATGTGTATATTTTATTTTATTATTTGCATTACATAGTCCTGAAAGTAATGAAAATTTCCAATAATGGGACTCTGAGAAATCTAGGTAGTGATTCCCGAGAATTCTCTAAGTAAGAAAAGTCTTCTAAAATTGTCAAAATATTAGAATATTTAAAAATTTCTTTTAATACAAAAATTTCCATTCTATAATTATTTTTTTAATTTGAACAATTTTCTTAAGAAATAAGAATGTGTTTTTTAGGAAATAACTATATTTGTAGATGATTATTATCACATGACTTTTAATAATTTCATAAAAAAACAAATGAAAAATCTCCTAAGATAAGATCTTAAAGAAATCTAAGTAGTGATTTTTTAGGAATCTTTAGGTAAAAAAAATATCTAAAATACATCAATGTATTGGAGCATTTAGATTAATTTTTGATAAAAATTTCTTATTTTTTTATAAATGGCATAAAAATGAGTTTTAGAAAAATGCTATTTGTTTTGAAAATATAGATATTATATTTTATGGTTTTTAAATATAAATGCTGAAAATAAATATGAACTATCATGAATAGGATTTTTAAGAATTTCGAGTAGCGATTCTTAAAAATTTTTTAGGTGAGATAGTTACTTTTAATATTATTAGAGTATTAGAATATTTTTAGAAAATTTTTATTATCTAAGGTTCTTATTTATTTTTCAAGAATGCTAAAAAATAAAAATATGTTTTTAAAGAAAATTAGGAAAATTAAATTTTAAATACCAATATTAAGACCATTTTAGTCAACATTAAAAAATAACACATAATTAATTGGTACTATTTTAATCAGGCATTGTGAGATATTAAATCTTCCTCACACGTAACCAACTTCCAACCTCAAACTATTTTCGCAAACCCAAAATTTTTTTTTAATAAATTTTAATTAATTTTAAAATTTTATTCAGAAAATAAATTTTAATAGGTAATCAATCATATCTAACAAAAAAAATTGTAATAACTCTTCTTTTTTGTTTTCAAATTCGTTTAGCGGCCTCTAAAACTATTACGACACCTATAACTCTATATAAGACAAAATGAAAGTTAGCAATGGATAAGAGTAGTGGACTGATAGTAAAGTGCTAAGTTGATTGACTTATATTGCCCCAACCCTAGCAAAAACAATTAGTATATTACATCAATTACTCTCTCCGTTTTAAATTATTTGAGCGGTATTAACTTTTACAAGAGTTTAAAAGAAAAGTTTTGATTTTAATATATTTAATATTAAAATTAAATTTTTTTTATAAAATTAAAGTTTCATGACTTTTAATGTCAAAGAGTTAAAAATAAAAAAATCATAAAAACATTACAAATAAAAAAAATCATAAAAATAATTTTAAAATATAAAAAGGTAAGAGTTTTAGATATTAAAAAAAAAAAAACATAATTTTGGGATAGGCAAAATTGAAATATGGACAAAAAAAGAAGAGAAAAAAGGAGTATATCTAACAATACAGAAATGCAACATGCACTTATCAATGAAGCAGCTTGTGCCGGACATAACTAAATGCACTAGAAACACCTTATTTCTCCTAGACCAAGAAAATAGGAAAAGCATTAGGCTTAAGTGGAAGGTAAATCCTAAACTTTATTTTCTTAAGATATTAATTGTACTTAATCACAATGAATATATTGCAAAGTTTATGAACAAAAATACTGATAAATAAATCTAGAGTTTAATTCAATTAATTTATATACTTATTTTTAAAAGATTGATATTCAATAGATCTGAAGTTCAAATTTTAACATATACAATTCTTTTTTTTTTTAATTTTTAGACGGTATTTTGTATAAAAAAAATTTTGAGTGATAAGCATTTGTGCAATATAATTACACAATTATATTAATTAATTCTACTTACTTTCGCTTTAGCTTTCAGTTGATGTCTCTGACTTTCAATCCTTTTAAATTCCCTTTCTTCCTCAAGCGTTTATATTTCCTACAATGCTCTTCATTTTTGTGTGCACTAGGTTCCACCTGCAAATTAAATGCATTACTATGAAAAAGCATTCGCAGGGGAACATTGATAATCAAAGAACAGAAAATTAACCTTTTGCGTATTGAACCAATTTCCTCATCATTATCTAACTTTGATGCTACATGCAGATCAGTTGCAGCTTCTTCGTACTGGTATAATGTCGATGTCCACATCAACTTATGAAATATTATCCATTTTGATTCATTGGATCTCAATATTTTGTTTTACAAAATATGTCTCGTAAATTGGAAATGATATAAATATTTATATCCTTACCAACTCTAGTACACAGCTGATGTAAAATTCATGGCTCCTCTCTTGGACCATTATAGTCTTCTCACTTCAACATGCATTGAGTCTCAAGATTTTGTTTCACAAAAAGTGCTTCACAAGTTGAAAGTGATACGAACATTTACATCTTTAAATCGATTTTAGTACATAGTTGATGTGAGATTCATAACTCTTCTCTAGGATCATGATATTCTCCTCACTCCAACGTGAATGCATCATCCTCGGTGACACATTGTTAGTACCCTAGAACCAGTTATGATATCAAATATCACAGTTTACATCAACTTGTGTGGTATTATATGTTTCAATCTATTGAAACTCATGGTTTCTCATAAAAGATGTCCTATAAGTTGAAAATGGTATACATATTTATATTTCAAAACCGACATTAATACGAACCGATACAAGATTCATGACTTCTTTCTAAAACCATGATACCTATCACTATCCCTGCCATTCCTTGAACTTTATATCTTTTTGCTGAATCAGGATTGATTTAAACATAAAATGTTAAGAACTTCAGGTTATCACTATTATGCGGAACAAATATCAAATAAAAACTAGAGACTCATTAATCTGATTTTTGTTTGCAGTCTAAGAAAGCATAGAGAAAGCAAGGAATGATACCTCTAAAGCGGCATCAGCATGATGGATTGCAGCATTTGGTTTGCTCAATTTAACAAAAACACTAGCTGAAAACAAGTATATGATCAGACTTTCAAGAGAATGATCCGTTAGCAACAATTAATTTATGCTGTAAATAAAATAACCTCTAGTTGCATATAATATTATTACTCAAGTGGGATTTAACATGATAGCTTCTGTTAGATAATCCATCGCTTCTTCCAGCTTACTTGAGGTGAAAAGAAACCTAGAATTTGAGAAGAAATGAGCTAAGAATCATCAATTCCAAAGGCTGAGCATGCCTTCAGAGATTGCATCAATAGTTTTTAATTTCTGTTTGAGCAGCATCCTGCTGATCCTCTGTAACTACAACTGAAGGTTCTCCCATCAGAATTAAAAGACACAACATTAACTAGTTTACCATAAAAGCCTGTCACAGGTCACCTAACTGGAGTAAAAATACAGCAGACATTAAACGAAATCATATAGTATTTCCTAGGATCACTCACTTTTTATGGAGGATCGTTGTCAAGTTCCACAACACCAGTGTCCTATAACTCGACATCAGACTGAACAATATCATCATCTTCTTCATTTGAAAAATTGGGTTTTTCGGCATCAAAGTGTTGCTCGGGCTCTGCCATGTTAACACCACTTTTATCCTGCAAATTGGCATATAAGATTAAGCTGAAAGAAACACGTATGTTTACATTCCACCACCATCCCTCCAGAAAATCTTAGCCCAGGTCTGCATACAAACGCATCCCTTACCCTAGCCTTCAAACTTCAAATATATGCCTTTATTTATTTCTCTCTTAGCTTTTATTTTACAGATTCTATAAAGCGAGAGTCTAGGCGATGCTAATGAAGGCTTGTGGCCGACTGCTACATTTTGATCAAACTGAAACCAGTAATTGTTTTGGTGATCGAAAGGAAGAAAAAAAACAGGCACAAGAAAGAATAAGTTTGTCTTAGCTGCACCAGAGAACAAAGTCCGTAGCACTTTTGTGGTAATATCAAGGCAAATTAACGACAAGCCCAAAGGACAAAAGAGAGCTTAAGTCTTACATTAGTATTATCGTCTATTTCTTACTTTTTGGTTTTTTTACTTTTCCATTATCAACAATCTTCATTGCCAATCTAGCTCACTTTTAACCGTTGCCCTTCTTTTCATATCATTTCTTAAAAGTGATTGGATAAAGCATTGGCCTAGCATGCGCATTCTAACGCTCACCGTTTTGTCTGCGGTAGAGTTTAACCTTATTTTTCTCCTCTTTTATGCCCCTAAATCTTAATATTTGTGACAACTAAATTTTGGCTAAGGGATCGTTTGATAGTATTGTATATTTTATGTTTTATATATTTGAAAATTTTGTTTTGTTTTATTTTTAATTTATTAAATTTGAAAACATATTTGGATAGAATATTTTTATTTTAAAAATGTGAAAATAAAAAAATGTAAAAAAATGCTAAAACTTTGAGGCTTAGTTTGCTATTAATAATAGAATAATATTTATTAATATAATACTATTTATTTATGAATATAATATTATTTAAAATATTAATTAATATTATTTATATAATATTTTATTTATATAATATTTATATAATAAAAATATTATTTTATTAATATAATAATTGTAACATTACTGTACAGTTTAATTGTAATTTTTGTTAGTAATGTTTGCGTGGTAATAGTGAAAATTATTTTTAAAAAACTAAAAATACCATCTTTCTGTTTTTAACAATTTTCAAAATTTTGTTTTCAACTTTTAAAAATAAAAAACAAAAATAATTTATCAAACATGTTTTTTATTTTTTTAATTTTTAAAAAAACTGAAATACCAAAACAAGAAACGTTAACAAATGACATCTAAGCTAAAGGTCAGGATAAGTGGTCGCTATTTCTTGGGTAATACCAAGGCAAATGAACGACAAGCGCAAAGGAGGAGGGACGGAGCTGAAGTCTTTACATTAGTATTATCGTCTTCATCGTTTTTTTTCCATTGTCTATAATCTTCGATACCAATCTCCAGCTCACTTTTAACCGTCACCCTTTTTGTCTACAGTAAGTCTAAACTTATTTTTCTCCTCTTTTATACCCCTAAACGCCACTCAAACACAAGCTCCTAAAACTTGTGACACCCAGGTAAATTAAGCTAAATAAAAAAGGTGAAAATAAGTGCTCGTGATTCAATGGCGAAGCAGGGCCGAAATACCGTGAATAGAAGCCTCGAGACTCTTTTAGACATGGACAAATCTGCAGCTGCAGGCAAGAATACCATGCCAGTACCTGTGCCTCCCCGGAAAACGATTCCTGGCCACGGCCTTGAGTTCAATAACCTCTCTTACAGTGTCATGAAGAAGCAAAAGAAAGATGGTGAATGGATCAAGAAAGAGGCCTATCTTCTCAATGATATATCAGGCCAGTCTATGAGGGGCGAAATCATGGCCATCATGGGGCCTAGTGGTGCTGGGAAATCCACGTTTCTCGATGCATTGGCTGGTCGTATTGCACAAGGGAGTCTTGAAGGTTCTGTTAGAATCGATGGAAAGCCGGTCAGAATAATTAATACAGTTAATTATCATCTTCTTTAAATGATCTTAAAAACTCTCTTCTCAGTTCTTACTGTATAAGTTATGCTTTGTTC
The DNA here is from genome assembly GCF_002303985.1 of Durio zibethinus. The sequence continues at coordinate 11,448,050 of NW_019168381.1, read as the reverse complement.
AGGTGACTGCCAGCTACATGAAAATGATCTCATCATATGTAATGCAAGACGACCAGCTGTTTCCCATGTTGACGGTTCATGAAACCTTCATGTTTGCAGCTGAGGTGAGGCTGCCTCCCTCCATTTCCAGGGAGGAGAAGAAAAAGCGAGTAAATGAACTGCTTGATCAATTAGGCTTGCAGGTAACTAAAGCCTTAATTTAAATACATTGACTGAAACATAAATAAAATTTAATGATGCTTGTATTAATTATGGCTTTATATATAGATCGCAGCACATACATATATTGGTGATGAGGGAAGGAGAGGAGTGTCTGGAGGAGAGCGGCGAAGGGTATCTATCGGCATAGACATTATTCATAAGCCATCTCTATTGTTCCTCGATGAACCAACATCAGGTCTGGACTCCACAAGCGCTTACAGTGTGGTGGACAAGGTGAAGGACATAGCTCGAGGAGGTAGCATCATCCTCATGACCATCCACCAACCTTCCTATAGAATTCAATTGCTCTTAGACCGCATAACCATTTTAGCAAGGTACAAAATAGCAATAAACTCCTCGACAAGATTACGACACACAAATATGTTAATTCAGAATGCGTTGTGATAATGTATCTATAGCTAGTTTTGAGCACTGTCTATCAGATGCTACAAAATACAAACTAATTGAACTGTTTATTGTTGCTAATTAAGCTGTATATCAAAATGTTTTTCAGAGGTAGACTAATATATATGGGAAGCCCATCCTCTCTCCCGGCTCATCTTTCTGGGTTTGGAAGGCCAGTTCCTGATGGTGAGAACAGTCTTGAATATCTTCTAGATGTTATCAAGGAGTACGATGAATCAACTGTGGGACTAGACCCTCTGGTGCTGTACCAATGTGATGGTATCAAACCTGACCAAGCTGCCAGGACTCCAGTTCCGAAAACACTGAAAACACCCAAAACACCGAGGACCCCTTACATGAAAACGTCTGGATCCAGGCATGCTATTAGCCTTCATAGCCATGCTTTCTCTATTGGCAATGGAACTCCTCGATCACAATCTGGCCCATTTGATTATGACGACGATGATGAAGATGAGGAGGAGTTTGACTACTCTCTGGAACGCAAAGCTGCCCAGAGGCAGCCCCAGACACCAATGAGTATGCAGAGTAGTGTTTATAATCCACGCTTGGCCTCTCAGTTCTACAAAGATTTCTCTGTCTGGATCTACCGTGGTGTCACTGGAACTCCTCGTCGTGCACCATCCTGGACTCCAGCTAGAACTCCGGGACGAACACCTGCTAAAACGCCAAGTTCCGGAGCAAGAAGTTATGTTTCAGGTCGATATCCAACGCCTCAGAAATCATCTTCTCGCCCCAAAACCCCGGTAGTTTTTAGCCCATCTCCAGACCCGTACTCTCCATCTTATGAAGAGTTCGATGTGGAAGAAGAAGTGCTAGATGAGCCAGTGCATGGACCCAAGTTTGCAAATTCATGGCTCCGAGAGGTTGCAGTTCTCTCATGGCGCACAGTTCTTAATGTGCTTCGAACGCCAGAACTCTTCCTTTCACGTGAGATAGTATTGACAATCATGGCAATCATTCTATCCTCACTTTTTTCAAACTTGAGTCACTATGATTTCAAAACAATTAACCGGCTTCTCAATTTCTACATCTTTGCAATCTGCTTAGTGTTCTTCTCCTCAAATGATGCTGTCCCAACTTTCATTCAGGAAAGATTCATCTTCATTAGAGAGACCTCCCACAATGCCTACCGAGCTTCTTCTTATGTCATCTCCTCTCTCATAGTCTATCTCCCATTTTTTGCTATTCAAGGATTCACGTTCGCTGCAATTACCAAATACTGGCTTCACCTCCAAAGTAGTCTCTTCAACTTTTGGATGATCCTTTATGCCTCTCTGATTACAACCAATGCTTATGTGATGCTTGTTAGTGCACTTGTCCCAAGTTATATTACAGGTTATGCTGTGGTCATTGCCACAACAGCTCTCTTCTTCCTCACTTGTGGCTTTTTCCTCAAAGGAAGTAAGATACCCATTGCTTGGAGGTGGCTCCATTACATTTCAGCAATCAAATATCCATTTGAGGCATTGCTAGTGAATGAGTTCAAAGGCAAGGAAACTTGCTATACAGGGAACCCGTCGGATCTTTCACCAGGTCCTCTAGGGGAGGTGAGGCCCAGTAAACTGCATCTAAAAAACCCAGGTCTTGAAAACTGCACAATGATTGGAGAAGATGTTTTATCCTCAATGGGTATTCACTTGGAGAACCTTTGGTATGACATTCTTATCTTGCTAGCTTGGGGAGTTCTCTACCGCCTCTTCTTCTACGTGGTCCTTAGATTTTATTCCAAGAATGAGAGAAAATGAAGTGCTGTATTTCTAGGATTTACTTTCTTTCCCATTTTCATGATTGTCTCTTTAAATTTCAGTTCACTGCTAATACATGAATGAACACATTATTAAAGCACTAGGGAAAAAAGTTATTTCCCTTCCATTTATTTGGATTCATAAAATCAGGGTAATAGAGAATAAATGAATCCCATGGCAGCATTAGAAAATAAATTTTCTTGTTTCCGCCAACGAGTCATTGTCACGATAATAAGAAAAAAACTCTTATACTTATAGGTATATTAATTTTTATAATTTGTCGTTTTATTCTGTCTACTGAATTCTTCTGATTTAACATGTCATATATATTAATTTATGTCTGCTTGTGATTATTGTCTCATCTCGCAAATATAATCTCCTAAAAAAATTTCTCCTCTTTGGATGCATAAAACTATGGTAATAATGATGACAAATGTTATGTGATTTACAAGAAAAATAAGGCCATTAATAAATTAAAAAATCAAAAAATTAATTCCAATCGAATGATTTACATGAGTTTGATTTGAATTTGTTTAAATTCAGTTCAAATTCGAATAAATGATATCATAAAAACTACATAAATTATGATCGAATCGATGTATTCTGATCGAATTCTGAATTAATTTAAATTAAAAAACTCAAAATATTAAAATTTTGAAAAAATTTAAATTTCCAATATTTTTTAAGCCCGTTTCCTTACCCCAGACCCAGTCTAATGCCTATTTACTATAAGCACGATGACAAATAAAACAAGCTCTCAAAAGCCTCACGCGTAAGCACGTGTTCACACGTCCCTGTATTAATTCCCCCAACCCAATCAAACTTACTTTATTTTTATATTTAAGAACAAATAAGAAACTAATTACTGCTATTAAAATTTTTTTAAAGTTAATTACTGCTACTACTACTTCTTCTACAATTTAATGGATGTTTCTTTCTTCTTCACCGCTGTCCTAAGTTTTCAATTTTTAGAATTGTGGTAGTAATCTACAAATTATTATAATTAATATCGGTGTGATTGTTAGTAAAAAATTAAACTTCTACTTCTTGTAATCAACATTTAATTTTAAATAATTTCAAATATAAAAATATTAAATGATATTTTAATAAGATAATATTTAAATAAAATTTGAACTTCACTAAAAAAAATAACAATAATTTTTTGAAATTTCTTTGATATTTTATTATAGAACAAATTATGAAATTTTATTTTAATATAATTAAAATTCTGACATTATGTAATATTTTATATTTATTAAAGTTTTTATTAAATAATGTAATTTATGATAACTGCATATTTGGATGAATTAGATGATAAATATTAAAAAAGATATCTTAAAATTTTAACAATTAAAGTCCATTCATTTCAAGTACAGCGAACATAACAGTAAAATTCTGGGATTGATTATTCTAGGTTTATTATTCTGGAATGGGTGTAAGCCTATATTCCAACGGTCAAAAGTCAAATAAATTAAATTATTTTTTATATGTATATTTTTTTAATTATATATTATAATTTTATTTAATTAATTGAGAAGTTCAAGTTTTATTTCAATCAAAAACTCAAATTTGAAACTTAATTAAAGCTCAAATTTATTTAAATTAAAAATCCAAATTATTTATCCGATCCGATGTGAATTTATCCGAATCGATTTTATCCGGATATTTTATTTATGCAGATCGGATACGAATTATAAAATGCAAACTCTAAATAGGTCGGATCAAATAAAAAAATTTAAAATTTTGAATTGATCCAATTTAATATCACCCCTAATTTGATTACTTATATAGGAAAAAAAAATAATAATAATAAAAATTTACAATATCTAACGTCTGATGTTGCTTTAATGCTTAAGACATACTGACATAGGATATTCTCAAGAAAAAGTAAAAAGGAGATTAGCAGCATATTCCCAAAAAATAGATTGAAAAAAAAAAGATGTCACATATATATCAGAATAAAAAAAATATTGCATATGTTAAAATTAAAATTAAAATTTGCTGAATATCTCTTTTGAAATTATTGAATGAATCAAATAAAGTAAATTTTGAATTTTAAAAAAGAGATTATATAAGATATATAGTTCACTTTTCATGGCTGGGCACTTAGATTCCAATTCCTGATAAGGTAATTTCTCCTTGCAAGGGCGTCTCGCTAATTGTAGTTGATTACAGTGGGACTATGATTCTTATCTAATTTACTTGCTATAGGCAGTACTGACTTTGATGTACTCACTTTAAGGAAATTATTATTATCTAACTTACAGCTTAAAATTGTGACATCTGGAAGCTGTCACATCAGCTCCATATTAACGCTTCACTTTTTTTTTTTCTCAACCTTCTCACTACTCAAGTCCTTTGTTGCTTCCTCATTTATTTCAAGATTTTTTTTTCTTATTCCCTCTTTAAAGAGACATTGGAGAATTCAAGGAATTTGAATAGCTTGAGAGGAGTTGAATTCTCACCATGCGATTCCATCGTTTATGTGACCCATTGTTTTCCCTCCTCACTATTAATTGTTTATTAACTTTAATTTTTAGATTCCTAGAAAAATCCATTCATTTAATCTTTTGATTCTAATTATAAATCATTTTTTATTTAATTCCTTCTTAAAAAAAATTTTCTATTGCTCTATTAGGTTTTATTTTTTATCATTTTAAGATTTATTCAAGATTTGTCAAATTCTTTATTCTTCAGTAATTTTTTTTTTGAATAATTCTACATCAAAGATATATTGCTTTTAATTAAGAGGTTTAATTTTTTTTCCCGTTATTTCTTAATTTAAAGTCAAACCATTTGGAAAAATGGTTTTTAAAAGAGAATCTGTCTAAACATTACAAATCTATATTTGAAAGGTTTTTATTTTTTTAAAATTATCTTTAGTATGTTAAATTCTTTGAAAATCCAAAACTTCCCATATGTTATATTTGATTTGGTTGTAGTTAATTTCATGGTGCATTCAAATTTTAAAACAATATTGGAAATTTTTTTAAATGTTTTTTTGAAAATTGTATTAGAATAAAAATATATGAAAATTTTTAAAATATATATAACAAATTTCTACTTAATATTTGCTAATTTTTAACTTCTGTTTTCCTTATCCTTTATGGGCTAATTTTCGATTTTGCTTGAAAGTATCAAACTACTCTACTAGTGAAACAGGTATTCCATATAAAAAATTGTTTGCTTAATCAATATATTGTTTGAAAGATTCAGTAGTACTGAACAATAAGTTGATGATAATTTAGCTTAATTTATCTATGGTTATTACCATCATATATTTTGTTGTTGCTTTAATATTGTCAACTTCTGTTTAACAAAATATTTGATAAAAACTATTTGTTTGGTTATCTACAAGCATTCATTTGAATAAGTAATGAACTGTTAGGAAAAACTTAACCTTACACATGTATTCTATTGTTTACTATTATCGAAGACTAATGCTAGGAACTATCATTGATAGTTGAGATGTTAAAAATTAATAGCAAATAAATAAACTCACAAAAAAGTTAACTCATAAGAATTTGAATAGTGACAGAATATGATTATTAGATTAAAATGGATAAAAATTCACCACCGAGACTAGACATTAAGAGATACAGAAATATCACCCTAAAAATTTTAATTAAGGATACAAAATAATAGAAGAGGCAAAGTTTCAAATATCTTAAAGATCTTAAAAATCTTGGTTCCAATTGTCTTTTATTAAATTTTAATATTTAAATATTAAAAATAAATTTTAAGATTTCTCCATCAATCTGGTAAAGTTCTTAAAAATACTTTCTCATATCAAGAGTATTAAAAAATCTAATTTGTTTTCTTGAAGAGGCACCATCTTCCAAAAAGCCTAATAATTTATTTTTTATTAAATCTTGTTTTATTGAAAAAGTATCTAAATTTTGCATCATTTGGGTTAAAGTTAGAAATATTTTCACACCAAAAAATTTTGTAAATAATCATCCATTTACAATTACTAAAAATTTCATCATCGAAATTTATTTTTTATTTTAGTAACTCTTATTTTTAATATATCTAAATTTCTCACTATTTAGGTTGAATTTAGAAATATATTTCTTAGAATTTATGCTTTTATTATAGAACTTTATTTATCATTTATTTCTTAATTCCTAGAATGAAAATAAAATGCCAATCTCATTCAAATTCTTCCACTATTTAGGTTGAATTCCAAAAAGAATTATACTTAGAAATCTCTTAGAAAATTAACCATTTGTAATTTTCTTGGGATTTCATCCTCGGATAATTGTCATATATTTTCAAACAAATTTATAAATCATACATTTTCTTATTTGACTTGGAAATGAATGCAATTATTTTTGCTAAATTTTTGTCAAAATTATTTCACAATCTAGGCTAAATTTAGAGAAATTCTTCACCTAAATATTTATTAAAAAAATTGATCGTTTGAAATTTCTAAAAATCTCATCATCAAATAATTGTTAACTTAATCCCGAAATTTTATAAGGTTTATTTTTATATATTTATTTATTTTTAAAAAATAACTACTAATTATTGTTATTGAGATTTTATTTAAAATTTTCCCATTTAGGTCAAATTTAGAAAAAAACATCTCACCTAAAAATTTTCTAGAAAATGATCCATTTGTAATTTTTAAGAATTTCATCTTTGGATAATTATGATTTATTTTTAAATTTTTATTAGAATTTTATTTTAACTTTTAATGTATTTTTATAATTTAGAATAACTTCCCCTAATAATTTTCTAAAAAAATTAATCATGCAAAATATTTCAAAAATAAATAATTAAATGAATAAAATAAAATAAAAAAAAGATAACTAAAATCCATAAAATAAAATAAAAAAGCATGCGGAACGGGTTAGATGAGTTGACACTTGAAAAACTGAGAATCGTTGTCGGAGTCTAGAGGTATCATCGAAATCCTTGTTGGGACCTTCAACGCTCATTAAAAAATATCATCGCAATATGAAAATCTTGTTGAAACTTAGGAATCTCGTTGGGAAATCGTTGGGAACTAGAAAAAGCCTAATAGTTGAATTGCCTCTAACTTTTATGCTCTCAAAATTTCCTTTATGATTGTTGTGTTTGTGCGGTAGTGAGGTATTGGTGGACAATGTGATAATAAAGGGAAATGGTAGGCTAAGATAACGTTTTGGCTTCTGGTTGGTGATAGTAGTTGTGGGAAGCAGAGGAGGATTGGTGGTGTTTTCTGGCAAAGGTGACAAGAGAGGGTGGGCTTTTTTAGCAAATGGCTTTCTCTGATTATTCTTGTCCTTTCACGAGTGATTCTTGTGTGTTTATATAAAAACTTCAATCCTAGTTGTGATAAGGAATTGAATTAAACTAGGATTTATCTTCAATAAACTTTGAAAATCAATTCTGATTTTATCTTCAAAAGAGTTCTACCTAAATTTAAAGTTTCAAATCATGGTTTTATCTTCATTGTTTATCCAAACTCTCTCACTCACTCTATCTTTCTTTTTTTTGGAAATTTTCAAAAATTATAGCAAACACTATATATTTTAAGAAATCAGAAATAGAGATAATAAAAAAAAAAATCAAGCTTTTTGATCCAAACACAAACCAATCAAACCCAATTAAAACCTATAACTTTCTTAATAGGCCAAAAATTGAGTTATGAGTTAATGGGCCACAAATTAATTATGAAACTCATAAGTGACTCGAAAGACCTAATGACGAAATGTAGTGTTTGCAATAATATATATATATATATATAATATGATGAATTTATCAATTTTGTCAACAAAAAAGTGTTCAAAAATTTTTTTGAGATATCCAATTTCTTTTTTCAAATTTTCTTGTTTTTAAATATTGGGTGTATTCATGAACACCTAACCCATGAACATCTTAGTCCACCATTTGTATCCACACATACTCCCATAAATATAGAAGCAAAAAGAAAATCAAAATTTTATAATAAATAAATCACCTTCGGAGATAGGACTTGAAGAAGGAGAGTAATGGTTGTGGAGAATTGAAGGGTTTGATTTACACTGATCAACAAATAGGTTTAACTCTGCTACCTTTGACGCATCTATAACCATAACCTTTCAAACTTGAAAATTCAAATATATGCCTCTAATTGTTCTTTTCTATTTTCTCTCAACTTTCTGTACATAATCTGGAAATCAAGTAAAGACTCTCGGCGATACTAGTTGTGATACCCATCCCAATTATATTTTATTGTGTGAGGTTAATTTGTTAAAAGCTAAAGTTTTAAGATGTATTACATGTGGGTTGAAAATTTAGCCAACCATCTTTGAAACTTGTAGGATGACGTGGTGTTTTCATACCAACAAAGACACATGCTCTTTAAAATTTATTGCTGCCTTGAAAATGTGTAGGCTATCATTTAAAGCCTTTGGTAGACTTTGATTATTTTAGGGTTATTTTGGATTAAAAAAAACATGGCTGCAAAAGATGATGGCTACTTAAGAATTCTATTCTTGCTTTGAAATTAGCTTGCAAAACTTTAAAAACATGTTGATTTCCTATGAAGAATGGAGGAGATATTAAATATGTGGAGGCTGCCTTAGACAAAATTAAAAGCACGTTAACTGCCACCTTTGAAGTATTGTGGCAGACTTGGGAAAAACAACTAGCTGGCTTTGAAATCTTTTACCTTTAGGATTGCAGCACATTTTAGATGAGAGAAAAATAAAACAAAAAGAGAGAATTCGTTAAGAGAGACTGGAGATCTTGCATAATCAAAGGGCTAAAAAATAGTCGGATTCTTCATTCAGGAAGTGAAAATCTCTCCTTATCAAAAGATAGTATGACTTATGTGGATGTTAAATTAATAAACTTAATTGGCTAACTGTATGGCTTGGGTGAATTTAGTAGTGCTAATTTATTCTGATCAACATTTTAAACACTAAATCATGATTATTTGATGGGTGTAAAGGCTGGTATGGAAACGAGTTTTAACTTGAAAAGATTAACAAGAAATTTGTCATGACAGGACCAAGTGATGAACACCTGTAACATGGTAATTACTTCAATATTAATCCATATCATTGCAATATTTGAATTATATATGTTTCGAATGATGATGGAGTCTGCTTTCTAATAAAATAAATAGAAGTGAATTTGGAATTCTCTAAGTTGAGATATACAAGTTTTACTAAATGGTGTGCATGCTGTTTACAGCAGCAAAGATGAATTACGAAAATTTCTGGTATTAATATACGAGGATTTAAGGGTAGTACCATACATGGTTGAAAAGATTATCAAATCTAGTTTCTAAATAAATTAAAGGAAGATAACCTATTTTTATTGAAGGGAGTACATGCTGACAACTACACCAGTGTTAACTTAGAAAAATTATTGCACCTTCTCTAGGAGGAGTTACGGGTTGGTCTTTATATTGATAGAAAGCTTAATAAGTCTAGATTCTAATGCATTAAACCAATCATGATTTGGAGTTTGGTAACTGAAGATATACTCGTTTTAGTCACTAATGTGCAAAACTGCCAGAACTAGCATTAGACTTAGTTTAAGGGTAGAATGGTCATGCATTAAGTGTTTGGTATGTGATTGGTTTCTAGCACTTAGTTATAAATAATAGGCTTTTGTGTCGTGGTGTATAGTGTATCGAGATATGATCGAGTGTTTTATACGTTACGAAAATAAGGTAAGTGACCGGATCTTCTGGGTATTTCAAAATTAGTGCTTTATAAATATTTTGCTGGTTATTGCTAGTTAATAAATGGTTTTGAATATTGTAAAATTTATTGTTTTAATGAAATATGAAAATATGATTGTTTCTAATAGGGTAAAGCATGAAAAAAAATGTTTTAGCATTGGAATATTGTGAGTATTGTGGAAATGAAATTGTTAATAAAAAAATTTTTACGTGATTAGAAGGCTGCATAGTGGACCCATGCCTCAGAGGGTTAAACTGATCGTTAGATCCGAGATTTATAGAGTTAACAGATTGTTATTGCGAATTGTGAATATTCGTGATATATTTTTCATTATTGTTATTATGGATTGTGATACAGCAGAAAGATAACGAAAAAAAAAAGGAATTGATGATGATTGTGAAACAGTTTATTGTGGATTGAAATGATGATTTATTGCTAAACATCGTGCTTTGAAATTTTTGTTTTCTTGATAAAATATTGTGATTGAAAGTATTCTTTTATAATGTTTGATCCTGCCAGTTCGATCTTGTTACTTATTCAGATACCAATGAATGAGCACTGAGATTGGAATTGGGTGAGTGCACTAGCAAAGGTATCGTCCTAAGATTCTAGTATTTGAAGTATTGTTGTGGTTATTATGAATAATAGTTTGGAGACTTTGTAATAGAATTTTCATAAAGTTTGTTTAATAATAACGAGATATTATAGGAACTAATAATGTTAGTAGAAAACTGATTTAGCCTCGCATGCTCTTGGGATTTACCACCTAGACTGGTTGGGTTGGGAGCGTGACACTAGTGAAGGTTGGTGGTCCACTTTTTTGATCAAAACTGAAACTGATAACTTGATACGGTTGATGTTTTGCTTACCGAAATGGAGGAATTAATCCAGAACTCTTGTCATGAACACAAAATTAAAACCAAATTTAAAATTGACCGGTCGATGGATATGGAGAAAAACCTATAAAAGGTAGTTTCTGGAGCTGTCGCTGCTGCTTAGGCCATTGACACTATAAGAAATCTTGACATATACTGACTCTCAAAATATCCGTAAAATCAAAGAATCCGTCAGTATAGCATAATAAACCCTTTACTGATGGTCAAAATAAGTATTTCCATAAATTTTTAACTGTCAGTATATCCTTTGTCGGTATAGATCTATACTAACAATTTTTAAGATGTCAGAATAACTTACAGAGATATACCTATAGTTCAAGACCATCAGTAAATGTATATATATTGATATAGCATTTATTGTGTGTTCCATCATTATATATTTTATTGACAGTTAACGCCTATCAGTATATATTTGTATGTTTTAATTTTTTTTACCTATACCGACGCTTAAAGCCCGTCAGTATAGATTTATATGTTTTAATTTTCTTACCTATACCGACGGTTAAAGACTATCAGTATAGAATTGTATATTTTAATTTTCTTACCTATACCGATGGTTAGTAGTTGTTAGTATAGACTTGTATATTTTAATTTTTTTTATATTTTATTAACAATTGGTGACTGTTAGTATCACCTGATATATTCTAATGATCAAGTACGTCAATATAAATGTTAAAATGTTGGTAAATTTTTTTAAAAATTATATTTTCAATTATTAATATTAATTAATTTATAATTATATTATGATATGTTTCATATAAACAAAAAAAAAAAACACAATAAAGTAAAAGATATTTAATAACATTAAAAGTACAAGAAAATTATTTATAATTTTGAAACTTAGTATAAGTGAAAAACTAAAGTCATTGTACCAAGTCTAATAAAACAAACATCGATAAAACAAATATAGATAAAGAGTTACATCACCTCACCTTAAAAAAATAATCATAAGTTTACACCACTAGACACCTAAAGACCTTTTGATCACCTTAAAATTTCAATAGAACTTTGAGCAAGATAATCTTAAAAAATCTGTAAATGAACAAACAATTGCAAAACCATCCCAATAAGAAGAAACATACATGTACCTATTACAAGCCATTTCCAAAACCAAAATATTTTAATTCATACAAAATATCACAAGTCTTAAAAAAGTCAACAAGTATAGCCACATCATATAACTAACAAGCTCAATGAACCCAGCTCACTAACAATATTTAATATACTAAATCAAGCATCACAAAATACGACATCCTTATTTCAACAAAGTGCATAACATCCAAAACAAAATCAAATCTCCCTATAAACATAATGCTCAAAGTAAATAAACAACTTCATAAAATAAATGATCCCATTATAGATTTCTACAAAGAAACATTTGCATAGCATAAAAAAATCCAATTAGAATTTTTGTAAATTATCTTATATATAAAGAAGGTGAGAAGGTAATCATCTATTCATATACCAGTAGAAATAATTTTATAAAGATCTTATTCATTCATATATATAGAAGGTAATCATCCATTTATATGTCAGCAAAAATAATTTTATAAACATTTTATTCATTAGTGTAAGGAATGAATGAACAAGAGATAACCAAATTTGCATGTGTAATCTCCTCATTCTTTTAGTTCAATTCCAAATAATAAGTTAATGAAACCAACCTAAGATTATTTTAGTCAACAGTACTATCATTAACCAAATATTTTCACCATAACATTCAAGTCTACAACTATAAAGCATGCTTCCATCATAATGAAGCATTTTCAAAGGAAAAGAAAAAAAAAGCAAAAAAGCCTTCTCAAGGGAAAAATAATAGGCTTTAAATTATAGTGTAATTTAATGATTATGGCAAAGATGATACATAATGTTTCAAGAACATAATTACATGATTCAAAACCTAGATTCAAAATTTATTTTGGCATTCTATCTAAGAAACAAGTATCAAGCAAAGCATTTCCACATATATATCATGTGACAACGAGTTTACCATTTTCATTTTGATTAGGTTGATGACTTCAATTTGAAGAACAATAGTTTTCACGTATGATTTTTGGAGCACTATTAACATCAGGAACCTAAAAATAATTCAAAAAGAATTTCAACAAGGTTCAAGATTCATGAGTGACATGACAATTTACATTTATATAAACTAAAATAAATGCTATATATAGGTCTCTATTCACCATGTGAGTAATAGTATTCAAGATATTCATATTCTTATTAGAAAATTATCTTTTAAGTATCGATAAGATAGTACTTAAAGTTTCTTTCAAGTTTTTAATTTCAGCCTTCAACTCTTGTACCTCGAACCAATTCAAAAAATGAAAGACCATATTGTTTAGATGAAGTAGATACTATACCCATGCAACAAACACATCTTTTTCTCTTTAGTCCTTTAACTTTTGAATAAACATCGTCTTTCTATGAACTCCCTTTAGAATTCTGAGCACTAGTTTCGCTCGAACATTTTTTCATGAGTTCCTAAAATTGTAAACAAACATTTTAGTATAAAGAAACTAAACATAAGTAAAAACAAGTAATAACTAAATTAAATACCATTATTTCAGCTACTTTGTCATTCATAACACTTTCATCTTTACGTGTACGAGAAAAAATATACATCTCGACACGTGATGGTGAAATTCTATTAGCTTTCTATTTTTACAAAGGTACAACATTAATTATTGTAATGACAAAATTGCATATATAAAAAGTAAACTTCATATTCATTTAACTAACTGCAAGAAGAAAAATTGATATATGTACCAAGGTTTGAATGATCCTTAAGAATGATTTTGTTCCTGTGTAATGAAGCTTATCTAATTTTGAACGATTTATTTTGTTTGTCTCACTTTGTTCCTTTAAACAAATGAACACGAAAATATATATTATAATAACTTTGTAATTATTGTCATAGTGTGACTAAAGGTTGCTTTGCATCTTGCACAATCTCTAGAATACTACACAAAAAAAAAAGAAAAAAAAATCTCATTATGTTGCCAAATGCTAGCACCATATATTTAATTGAAAAGGCCAGCTACCACCATATATATAGTATTTGATTAAAAATGCCGCCACCATGTAAGCAATTATATATTTTTATTATATATATTTAATTGAAAAAACCAAGCAATAAATAATTATATATAATATAAACAATATTAAACAATTATATATAATGTAAATAATATATAAACAATTATATATAATCTAAGCAATTATATAAACCTTATTATGCTGCCAAATGCTAGCACCATATATTTAATTAAAAAAGGCACCATATATATAGTATTTGATTATAAATGTTGCCACCATATAAACAATTATATATTTTTATTATATATATTTAATTGAAAAAAAAAATAATAAACAATTATATATAATCTAAACAATATATAAACAATAAACAATTATATATAATCTAAACAATTATATAAACCTTATTATGCTGCCAAATGCTTTATTATATATATTTAATTGAAAAAGCCACCATATATATAGTATTTGATTACAAATGCCGCCACCATAAATCACATTTTTATTATAAACAATTAATTAACTTACTTACAAATGTTGATATATATATTTGTTAGTAGATAATGGATTCTATATTCAATCGAAATTGCAGATTTTTCTTCCTCACTGGACTCTTTAAGAAATCATTAAAAAAAATAGAAAAACATTATCCCTGGTGATAGAATGAGAATCAAAGATGCTATCATAGAACTATATGCAACTAAGGCAATGTTGCTTTGGACAGGTTTTGTGAATGGGAAAGAAAAAATGAAAGACAAACCTGTTACCATCACAAGATCAGTTTCGATTGAATAAGAAAGAAAGAGGCAAAGGATAGAAGGAAAGTAACTCAAAACAAAAACAAGAAAGCTATAAATGTGAAAATAGGGTTACCAATGTAAGGTTATTTGGTTTGGGTTTTAGGGAAATAAGGAATATTTGAAATAACTCACAATTGCAAAAAAACAAAATCTAGGCAGATTGTAAAAATTGTGTAGAAATGAGGGATTTTTGCAAGGAAAACAAAGTTTTAAAGGTTGAAAATTTAAACAAAGATTTTAGCTACAAAGTTAAAAGGATCAAAGGTGAGAGAGAGTGTGATGAGATAAACCTTAGGCAAGGTAAGGATAGTGGGAACAAATTTTTACTACTTTTGTTTTAATAAGTTTAGATTTTTTTTAAAAAGGTTTTCATGCCCAAGATGTGGAAACATAAGGACCAATCTTTTTCAAGTTTTTCTTTGAGCATTAATTGGACTTGTTTTGCATGGAACTCTTACGTATGTATAATTCTTTTGGAGAGAATATTTTATATAAAAATATTATTTTATAAAAAACTTTTTACAAATAATATAGAAAAATATTTATGCCTAAGACGTGGGGGGGTTTTGTTCATGAATTGTAGATTTTAAAGAAAAATGTAATCCCCAGGGAAATGCGATACCCGGGGTTTTTTTTTCATTTTCAAGGTATCTCGTGTTCGGATTCACTATTTGGTTGAGGGGAATCTACATATATTAAATTTTAAATAATTACTATAATCTTATTGGTATATATGATGGTAACTTAAATAATCTAATTTTTAAGTGATAGGGATTATTCAAAGCATTTTTGGCTAGAAAACGCCACGAATAATCTTTAGAAAATCTTGCCATATGGTTATTCAAGGCATTTGTGGCCAAAAAGCCTTGAATAATCCCCTTTAAATTTTATGAGGAGATTGTTAAATGCATTTTTAGCAAAAACTGCCTTGAATAATTCTAAAAAATTTTTATAAGGGATTATTAAAGGCATTTTCTGTCAAAAACACCTTCAATAATACTCCATTTTTATGAAGAGATTATTCAAAGCATTTTAGCCCAGAAACCACCTTTAATAATGCCTTACAAAAATTGAACGGGGTTATTTAATGTGTTTTAGGCAAAAAACTCCTCGAATAATCTCCCTTTAAATATTTTATGAAGGGATTATTCAAGGCGTTTTTGGCCAAAAATAATCTCTTTTAATTTTTATGAAGTAATTATTCAAGGCATTTTTACCTGTAAAACATCTTGAATAATCCTTTACAAAAAATTGAATAGGGTTATTAAAGGCATTTCTAGCCTAAATAATCCTCTTAAATTTTAATGAGTGGATTATTGAAGGTATTTTTGACTAGAAAACGCCTTGAATAATCTTTTACAAAATATTGAATTGTGTTATTGAAGGCATTTTTGACTAAAAATATCTTGAATAATTCATGGATTGTTCAAGGTATTTTTTGGCCAAAAACGCTTTCAATAATTCACGAATTATTCATTAGAGAGGATTATTCAAGGCATTTTCTGTCAAAAAATCTTCAATAATCCCAACATTTTTTTTGGATTATTTAAGACGTTTTTGCCTAAAATATGCCTTGAATATTCTCTTACAAAAAATTGAAGGCATTTTTTTTTTGTAAAATGCCTTGTGATCATTTTAAAAATCCATTCCCCTTTTTTGGACTTTGGAATCCCAAACTGCTAATACAGTAAACGATAAATATTATTTTATAAAAGAACTTTTACAATTAACATAAAAAATATTTATATGAATATAAATACTACTATGTAGATTATTTATAATTTGACTTTCAATCTAGAATGATTTTGAAATTTTATGAAACCATATTAAAACTGAAATATTAACTAAAACCAAATTAATATAATATTTAAATTTAAAAATTTTTTAGTCTAATATTTAATTATAAACTTATTAATTAATATATTACTTACAAATTTTATTTAAAACTTATTATCATTTAAAATTAATTAAGTTACAAATTATATTTATTAATAATTATAGTTTTTATCAAATTATAGTTTTTGAAAATTTTTATTAGAGGAAAATATTATGAATTAATATTTAAAAAAAATTAGGAATAAATATTTTTTTAAGCTTATAATAACCGTCAGTATATAACATATTTATACTAACAGATATTTATATATCGTCAAAAAAAATTTACTTATACCGACAGTTATACAAAGTGTTGGTATAGGCACCTTTATACTGACAGTAATAAAAATCCATCAGTATAGATACTTTTTACTTATATAATTTGACTGTTAGTATAGATAAGTGTCAGTATATAGCATACTTATACTGACGGTTAGTTATATACCGTCAGAAAAAGTTTATTTATACCGATGGTTGTATAAAGTGTTGGCAAAGGTATGGAATATTCTGACGGTATTAAAAAACTATCAGTATAAATATTTTTTTACTGATGCAATTTAACCGTCAGTATAACCAAGCGTCAGTATAGAAAAAATTTCTTGTAATGCAAAATGAGCGCTAGAAGTGCCAATTTTTTGTGGTGGATAGAGTTTCTGGTCTTCCATGGGAGAAATGAACATGGAAAAAGAGGAAAAAATTTAAGGGAGTAAGTCATATTAATCAATAGATCAAAATTAAATTCACCATGTAATATTAAAACATAAGTATTGTTTTCTTGTTCCTTATCCTCATCCTTTCCAGGATTTTCACAATTCATTTTCTTTAAACTCAAATATGGTAAGTCATACATCTTCCTTTTAGATAGAATGGAAACTCTCTAGTTCTTTTTCTCACCCTTCATCAGTTAATGATTCCATTCCAACTCTACTGTTTTCATTAATTTTTCATTAGTTAATGCCACGTCTAGCAAGATGAAAAATAATGCTATGTTTGGATAAATATAAATAGAGGAAAGGAAAGGAAAGGAAAAGAAAAGAAAGGAAAGTTTTTTTAAGGGAAAGTTTTTTAAGGGAAAGGATGCATGTATCCCTTTTTTGGATAGTTAAAATTAATAAAGGAAAGGAAAGGAAAGGAAAAAAATTCTAACAACCATTATTTGGATAAATAGAGAAAAGGAAATGAAATAATTCATTATAATTTTTTTTTTCAATTATAACCTTTTTTATAAAATAAAATATAATATACAAATATATCTTTATACTACCTAACTTTTATAAACAAATCTTTTTAAACAAAATTGAACATGTTTAATATGATAAAATGTATTAACTAGTTATTGATTTACTCTTAATTTTGCATTTAATTCAACCTTTTAATTTATTCTGACAGTAATTTAGCTTGTTTTGTTGTTAAGACTTAAAAAATCACAAAATATTTATAAACTATGATGTTATATAAAATACTTATAAAATAAAAATTCTTTTTGTAAGAAATATCAGTTATATAATCAAATCTAATATCATAATAAAAATATGTATATAATTTTTTATAAAAATAAATTTTTTTCAACTTTCCTTTTTTTTATCTTTTCTCCTAAATTGGGGTATTAAAAAAATAAATATTACATGGGAAACTAATGGTTATTGAGTTTTCACCTCTTTCCTTTCATTTAAATTAAAAGTTTATCTCAACAAAAAAAAAGATTTTTCTGTTATTATTACTTTTTTTTTATTTTCCTTTATTTTTTTTCTCCTTCCCTCAATCCAAACATAATGTAAAAGCCTTTATCCTATGATCTTAAATCGGCTTCACTCGTTGATTGCCATAAATATATATATATATATATATGTGTGTGTGTGTGTATCTACTATGCACCCTCAATATGTGAACACAATCGGCTTCTCTGCCCATGTCCACCCAAGGGACCTACCTTACCGTCTACGCAGATTCAGCAACTCCAACGGCTAGACGAAGACGGCGGGCATTGATGGCTGTGGCGGGACGGAACGACATTCGATAGGCGAGAGGTGTCCTAAACATTCCATAAAGGTTGAGAGAGTAATTGGGACTGATCCAGCTTAGGTAAAACTCATTGTGAATCTATGCCGATACCTCGCATGAGACGTAGTTTTTTATTATTAACAAGGCGTATGGGTGCTACTTGAAAATATGAAAATTTTGTATATTTAAAAAGAGTTTTCCAGTTTGAAACGTTATAGTTGCGATTGGTTATAGAAAATATATTTAATTTTTGTTTTTATTTTTATTTTCTAAAAATAAATCTCATTTTTATTTTATAGAAAATGTGTTTATTAAATGAAAATGAAAAACTATTTTAACAAAATGAACATATGAAAATATGTTTGGTATTGTGTTTTGTGTTTGAAAAATGAAAAATGAATTTATGAATTTATTCATGGGCCATACAACAGAGCGTCCACTATTATGGCCATAAAAATGTTACATGTAGAAGAATGAAACCATGCAGCTAGAGAGAAGCATTTTACATTTGTTTTTGGTTGGTCTCGAACTCAGGTTGTGGACCAGATTAGTTAGTAGAATTCACCTAAGCTTTGTTTTCATATTTTCTCTCATTTCTGCTTAGTTTGCTGGAAAACATTTCTTGGATGTGTTTCCATTCTCATTTTCTAAAAAATGGTTTCTCAAATATCTAACCAACATGTTTTCACTTATGTTTTTTTTTTTTTTTCAAAGAAAATAAAAATAAAAAAGCTAATGAATTTTTAAACCAAACGCAACTTAAGTTTTTTTTTCCTTCCACATTTTTATTTATTTAACGATGCTCTCAAATTATGCCAAAAATTTATGTACTTTGTCAAATTTGAAATTTAATCTTATTACTTTAATTTATATAAATTTAATTCTCATACTATTTTAATTTAATAATCCTAGTTTAATCATTAATGTTTTCAAGTTTTTTTCGTTAAAATTATTGATATTGTAGACACCCAATTTGGTCCAGGCCTAGATCAATAGGGCCTGGCCCAAATGGGTAAGCCCAATTTGATTTTTATCTTGTATTTTTTTTTTCTTTTGTGTTTTATGTATTTTATTATTTATTTATTATTATTATGTATTAATATATGTATATCTTTATTTATCTATTTATTTATTTTATTTTATTTTATTTTATTTTGTTAATATTTACATGTATGTTATTTATATAGTTATATATTTATTATTATATTATTATTATTTTTATCTTGCAATATTTTTTGGGTTTATCTTATTTTATTTTTAATTATCTGTTAATTTTATTTTTATTCATTTATCTGATTTTTTTCGATTATCTGATTATTATTTTTTTTTCTTTTTCTTTTCTTTTTTGATGGCTATGATTGAAAGTTGAAGAATCTCATTGTGAATGGGAATTCAATCAGAAGAGTCCATATTGGATTCAAAGATTGAATCCCCGTTCAAGGAGGAATTGGGATTGATCAGGAACTCTTGATCAATCCCTATAAAAGGGACTCTTGGAACAAAAGCAGAAGACAGAGAAAAAACAGTGAGCAAAGCTACTGATTTGAGAGAAAGGAGGCGTATAGAAAGCTAAGAAAAGGTTTAGGAGTGTTCTAGGAGTTAGCAGAAATTTTTTGTAGATTTTTGGCGATTTTTTTCTGGGAATTTCTGAAAAATTCCAGATTCCGGTTGAATTTTTCGACGAAGTTTGAATTTTTCGATGAAAATTCCAGCCAACCTTGAAGTTTCCGACGAAGAATCCCAGAAACCGGTGATCTTCCGACGAACTTCCGATGAAAAATCCAGATTCTGACGACAAATCCCAGAATCCGGTGAATCTTCAACCGGAGTTCTTCGGCCTTTTAGAGAGAGGCAAGAGGAAAAGGGAAGAAGAGAGAGAGAGGGGAGGAGCGTTCTGCCGAAAAATAGAGGGAAGGACCTTATATACCCTCCCAAAATGACGTCGTTTTGGCCTTAAGTGACCCAGAGGATCCGCACGTTTTGTCGAGATCCGACCCGACCCGAGCGTCGACCGCTTCTTATCCCGCGCGTGCCTACCCCCCTCCGAGCCAAGTCGAGCCGAGCCGAGCTTCCCAAGCCGCCCCCCGAGCCGTTTTTCTTCCTTGAGCCGAGCCGAGCCGATAGCCGAGCCGCTCCAGGTTTTTTTTTTTAAATTTTTTTTATTTATTTGTTTTATTTATTTATTTATTAGATTAGATTTATTTAATATTTTTTATCTTTATCTTATTTTTATTTTTGTTTTACTTTTCTTTATTTTTTTATTTTTATTTACTTTCACTCTTATTTTGTTCTATTTTCTTTAAATAAAAATCAAAAAATATTTTTGGGGAAAAGTTGAAAGTATCAATTTTCCTTAAAAATAAATTTTAAAAAAAAAAAGGTTTTTGAGGAAAAGTTGAAAGTATCAATTTTTCTTGAAAATCAAAGTTCCAAAAAATATTTTTGGGGAAAAGTTGAAAGTATCAATTTTCCTTAAAAATAAAATTTCAAAAAAAAAAAGGTTTTTGAGGAAAAGTTGAAAGTATCAATTTTTCCTACACAAGAACAACCACCCTTTCCTTCCTTTCTATTTTGATTTTGATTTTGATTTTTCTTTAACTAATCCGACGATGGAGCCTCTGCAAGTGAAGCAGTAGTTTTTCTTGCATACTCCTGAGGTGAGGGAATTTTTTCAATTTTCTGCTAAAAGTATTAGAGTCAATTGAGAATAATTTTCAATAATTAATTACTTGGTAAATTTTTAAGGCTCATTGGATAACAAAAATTTAAGCTGGTACCATCTTTTGATGGGCGTTGTGAGGGTGCTATAACCTTTCTCACACGAAACCGAACTCCTGAACCTTGTTCTGGTTAGTAGACCCGAACCTATTCTTTTAGGGACCCTTAAACTTAGGTGTTCCCTGAAAGGACAGATTCTTTAGGTGGCCAATCACACCTAGATAAAAAAGATTGGTGGCGACTCCCTTAAGTCAATGTCTAGCGATAGATCCCCGAATCTAGACGTTATGACAGCTTGGTGACTCCGCTGGAGACTTTGAGAGTCAGGCCAGCAAATAATTTGTGTTATCCAAAAGCCTAATAAAATTAAACCTTGTTGTATATATGTGTAATTATTCATTCATGTTTATTTACCTTGTTAATTATGTCATTCATATGCATGTGCATAACATGAGCTTTACACCCGAGCTCCGTCCCTCTAGGAGGGAGTAAAGTACCTATTGCTTTCGTGAGGTCTAATGCCTCCGCAGTGGCTAGCGAAATACTCCCACTCAAATTGAACCTTTTTCGCTTGTAACCTGTAATGGGTGAGGATTAGGGTGCCTTACTAGTCTATGATGGACAAGGATGTAAGGAGCAATTTGGGAACCTTTAGACTTTGACCTTAAATCACATATAGTGAACCTTAAGAGTGCCTAAACCTAGGATAAAGCCCTTTCTACCCAATGATAGATATACTCAAAAATTAGGACACAAAAAGGGTGTTTATCTAATCATTTTGATTGTCTGACTTTTTGCATCATTTTCATTATCATATAACATTATGCATCAACATCATTTTCATTATCATATAACATTATGCATCAGCATCATTTTCATTTCATCCATGAAATTAACTGTATTGTTTGTCTGATTTTATGCATCTGCATTTGATCATGTTTTAACACAATCATTTGCATCCATTTCATATTAGATTTCATTCAGAAAAATGTACATTTCATTCGTGCATCAAAAAATCATACATAAAGTATAGAATAGCATTTCTAATCATAATTGTGGTGTTAGAGGTTCAAGGATAGCTCCACCAAATAACCCCACTCACCAATACAAGAGCTCAAGCCAGACTAATGGAACAAGAAAATTTCAGTCGTCTCGAAAGAATAGAGAAAGTTCAAAAAAAGTTAAAAGGGGAGTTGAATAAGATTTTAGCAGTAAACTGATTTAATATGGTGGTCCAAATTTTTGAGTCGAATGTTACTCATCGACAGCGAGTGGAGAGAACCTGTTTTCAAGAAGTGAATTTCAATCATCTATCCTACAATTGAACATAACATCGATCATATTCCAATAGCTATAGCTGAAGATGTGAAGCTTACAGTGGCTGCTGCTCAGAGAGCTATTTGTAGAAACAAAAGCCAAGATTAGGCTTCAGCTTCTGACGCTGTTCATGCCAAGTATTTACGGGCCATCGTTTCTAAAATAACAAAGAAAAAATTTGAATTAGCAAAGCTTGAGCGATTGGTTACAGGAAACCACTTGATGAAGCAACTTGGGACATTGATGATGTTGTTGGATGTTTTGAGTACTATATGTACCTTATCGAAAGTTTAGATGCGAAGCAAAAGGTTGCCATCTCTCTTCCTATTGAGACATTTAAGAGTTATGTGCTTAAGGAACCACTTGGGATCATTGGATTGATTACTCTATGAAAGTATCCACTGTTGATGGCCGCCTAAAAAGTAGCTCTTGCTTTGGCTGTAAATTATGCTGTAATACTGAAGCCTCTCGAGTTGGTATCTATCACCTGTTTAGAGCTGGCTAACATGTGTAGAAAGGTTGATTTTCCTCCAGATGTCTTGAATATTCTGACTGGATTGAGCCTGAAAGTTGTAATTCCTTTGGCATATCATCCCAATGTTGACAAGATTGCCTTTACCAGAAGTAATACAACAGGGAGCATGATGATGGAAGTAGCCGCTCAAATGGTCAAACCTGTATCTTTAGAACTCGACAGGAAAAGCCCAATCATTTTGTTTAAGGATCAAGAATATGAAGAGTCACAATGAATCAATGGGGCGAGATAAAAATCTTTCACCTAGTTGCCCAGGGGCATGATTTTAAAGAGGATGTTAAAACTGGTTGAATGCCACTTGTCATTCTAAGAGTTCTTTTAAAGTAATGTTAGGATTTCTTTTCTGCAATATAATTTCACTTGTTATCATCTTAATAAGGGCAAGTTAATGCATTTCATTACATTTTCTCTTTCATTCGACCATTATTCCATGCCCTGTTACCTTTCATAACTTTACATTCCCATTCTTAAATTTTAGATGATGAATATTTAGACAATGATAACCATAATTCTGAGATTTAATTTTGAGAACTCATTCGCATTAATATGAGGAGATGATTTGAGCAAAAAGTAAGCTGTTATCGAAGGTGAAATAGATATGTCTTGAAGATGTGCAATCTTTTATACAAGTTCATGAGCTTTGTTCAATAGATGATATTCAAGAAAGGTATTCACAATTGAGATGAAAAATGGTCATCTTTCTTTTACCATTCAAAAAACCATTCATTGCTACCCTTTTGAGCCTATCATGATTTTTTTTCTTGAAGAACCCCAACCAAGGATCACCCTCTATACTGGAGGGTAATTTTTGAAAAAAAAAAAAAAACACCACAAAAGGTCTCAAAGATCAAAAGAGAAAGAAAAGCAAAAAATAAAAAATAAATGCCACACATGATTTGGGGTAAAGTAATGAGAATCCTTTGTGTGAGAAAAAAAAAAGTAGTGAAATGATGTGGGGCAAAATGCCAAGTTATATCAAATGATCCTTTGGTTTTGAACTTTTTTAATACATGTTTTGAGCCTATTATATCCATTTTTTATGATCCTTCACCTTGGCCTACATTACAACCTTGAAAAGCCCATTTGGATCAAGTGTGAATACTTAACTTGAATGATCATATGTTGAGCGAAGGCATGCTCATCATGCTACATTGCTCTAAAGTTGGATGTATGAAAGATATCAACACTGGATGAAAAATGAGAAAAAGGAAAAAAGATGATGAAAAAAAATAAAAAATTAAAAAAAAGAAAGAAAGAAGGAAAAAATGAGAAAATGAAAAAAGAGATTCAAATTGAAAACCTGAAAGGGTGATTTTGGTAAAAAAAAAAAAGATCCAACTCAAATGGCTCACATGAATGAAAGATCAAAGACATTTGAAGATCCCTCAAAGACTGGGGCAAAGTTTACCAAGCTCAAGATGACTTCAACGGTAAATGGAATGAGTTTTTGAAAAAGAATCCTAGATTAATGTTGAAAATTGTTTGAATATTCATCATTTGGACATACCATCCATCCCAATGACATGTATCCAATTCATTTCCTTTTCCATTTGCTTTGTACCAAAACAGATCTTCATTGATTATCTTTACCATAATTCACCTTGCGTTCTCTTATTGTTTCACCCATAAAATGAATTGAGAAAATGCTTGATTGCATTGTATTTGTCAAGATTTGAAATGATAATGAATGAATGAATATGTGCTTAAAAGAGTCTTACATTCATTTGAAAAGAAATCTAAGATGAAAATGATAGAAACCTAAAAGAGATGATTTGAAAAGATATATGATGTGACCAAATGGAGAATATGATGGGGCAAATCTTGAAAAGTGGTATAGCTAAGTGATGAGTACAAGGATGAATTGATCGATATGACCTGCAAGTTATGATTGAATGATGAGAACAATCAGTGGACAAAGTTTGTTTTGGAATGGTTAGTGCTAAGACACCTATGAGTAATGATCCAGTGATGGTGGATGAAACTTGTTTTGAAATTTGTTAGTGCTGAGAAATTCATTGAATGATGGTCAAGTGATGATCGATTGATGAAGCTTATTCCAAAGTATTGAGAAACTGAACATGGAAGAATGTGAGTGAAAAAGACAATTAAGAGCTACACTGGTTCAATCCTAGAAGAGCAGTGTAATTGGATTTCTGAAGAATCAAAAGGCTTGAATAGCCCAAGAAAAGCTTGAGAAACTTGAGTACCATACATTGAACAGAAATTAATTGGCCAACATTTGCATAGCATGCATTGAAATTCACATGTATTTGCATAGCATACACTACTTTCAGGAAAGTATAGTGTATAAATTCAGAAAGCAGGGGTGTTCCAACATCCCACATAGAGAAGACAGATATGAAGATATTTTGCAAATTTGAGAAGAAACTTGTCAGGTAAGTTCCTAATCCTTGAAATAGGATGTCTTTTGGTATCGGGATTGATTTATAAGACCTTTGGGCATAATCTCCTGAAATTCCTCCAAACACAATTTTCAACTCCTTTGGACATGATTGTCAATGAGCAATTTACTTTCAAAAGTTGTGGTGCCTCTGTTTAGAGGAGCAATTTACTTTCCAAAGTCGTAGTTCTGTTTAGAGGAGCAATTTACTTTCCAAAGTCGTGGTGCCTCTGTCAATTTACTTTCCCAAAGTCGTGGTACCTCTATTTAGAGGAGCAATTTACTTTCCAAAGTCGTGATGCCTCTGTTTAGAGGAGCAATTTATTTTTCAAAGTCGTGGTGCCTCTGCTGAGAGGAGCAATTTACTTTCCAAAAGTCGTGGTGCCTCTGTTTAGAGGAGCAATTTACTTTTCCAAGTCGTAGTGCCTCTGTTCAGAGGAGCAATTTATGTTTCTCAAAGTCGTTGAGCCTCTGTTTAGAGGAGCTTTGGTTAAAAACAAAAAAAAAAAACACAAAAAACAAAAAAATGAAAATGTTGAGTTGAGTCTTGATTGAGTGTCTACGTCTTTGCACAATTTCTGTTTCACAGAAAATGTGCAAAGAGGGGCAGCTGTAGACACCCAATTTGATCCAGGCCCAGATCAATTGGGCCTGGCTCAAATGGGTAAGCCCAATTTGATTTTTATCTTGTATTATTTTTATTTTTTTCTTCTTTGTGTTTTATGTATTTTATTATTTATTTATTATTATTGTGTATTAATATATGTATATCTTTATTTATCTATTTATTTATTTATTTTATTTTATTTTATTTTGTTAATATTTACATGTATTTTATTTATATAGTTATATATTTATTATATTATTATTATTATTTTTTTATTTTGCAATATTTTTTAGGTTTATCTTATTTTATTTTTAATTATCTGTTAATTTTATTTTTATTCATTTATCTGATTTTTTTCGATTATCTTATTATTATTATTATTATTATTTCTTTTTTTTTTCTTTTTTGATGGCTGTGATTGAAAGTTGAAGAATCTCATTGTGAATGGGAATTCAATCAGAAGAGTCCAGATTGGATTCAAAGATTGAATCCCCGTTCAAGGAGGAATTGGGATTGATCAGGAACTCCTGATCAATCCCTATAAAAGGGACTCCTGGAACAGAAGCAGAAGACAGAGAAAAAACAGTGAGAAAAGCTACTGATTTGAGAGAAAATGAGGCATATAGAAAGCTAAGAAAAGGTTTAGGAGTGTTCTAAGAGTTAGCAAAATTTTTTGAAGATTTTTTGGCAATTTTTTTCTTGGAATTTCTGGAAAATTCCAAATTCTGGTTGAATTTTCCGACGAAGTTTGATTTTTTCGATGAAAATTTCGGCCAATCTTGAAGTTTCCAGCGACCTACCCAATTTTCGACAAAGAATCCCAGAAACCGATGATCTTCCGACGAACTTCCGGTGAAAAATCCAGATTCCGGTGATAAATCCCAAAATTCAGTGAATCTTTAATTGGAGTTCTTCGGCCTTTTAGAGAGAGGCGATAGGAAAATGGAAGAAGAGAGAGAGAGGGAAGGAGCGTTCTGTTGAAAAACAGAGGGAATGACCTAATATACCCTCCCAAAATGACGTCGTTTTGACCTTAAATGACCCAGAGGATCCGTGCGTTTTACCGAGACCCGACCCGACCCAAACGTCGACCCGCTTCCTGACCCGCACGTGCCTGCCACCCTTCGAGCCAAGCCGAGCCGAGCTTCCCAAGCCGCCCTCTGAGCCGTTTCTCTTCTTTGAGCTGAGCCGCTTCAGGTTTTTTTTTTTTTGAATTTTTTTATTTATTTGTTTTATTTATTTATTTATTTATTAGATTAGATTTATTTAATATTTTTTTTATCTTTATCTTATTTTTATTTTTGTTTTACTTTTTTTTATTTTTTTTATCTTTATTTATTTTCACTCTTATTTTGTTCTATTTTCTTTAAATAAAAATCAAAAAATATTTTTGGGAAAAAGTTGAAAGTATAAATTTTCCTTAAAAATAAATTTTTAAAAAATGCTTTTGGGGAAAAGTTGAAAGTATCAATTTTTCTTAAAAATAAAATTTCAAAAAAAAAGGTTTTTGAGGAAAAGTTGAAAGTATCAATTTTCCTTGAAAATCAAAGTTCCAAAAAATATTTTTAGGGAAAAGTTGAAAGTATCAATTTTTTCTACACAAGAACAACCATCATTTCCTTCCTTTCTATTTTGATTTTGATTTTGATTTTTTTTAACTAATCCGACGATGAAGCCTCTGCAAGTGAAGCAGTAGTTTTTCTTGCATACTCCTGAGATGAGAGAATTTTCTCAATTTTATGCTAAAAGTATTAGAGTCAATTGAGAATAATTTTCAATTATTAATTACTTGGTAAATTTTTAAGGCTCATTGGATAACAAAAATTTAAGCTGGTACCATCTTTTGATGGGCGTTGTGAGGGTGCTATAACCTTCCTCACACGAAACCGAACTCCCGAACCCTGTTCTGGTTAGTAGACCCGAACCTATTCTTTTAGAGACCCTTAAACTTAGGTGTTCCCTGAAAGGACAGATTCTTTAGGTGGCCAATCACACTTAGATAAAAAAGATTGGTGGCGACTCCCTTAAGTCAATGTCTAGCGATAGATCCCTGGATCTAGACGTTATGACAGATATGGTTGTTGATTTGCTAACAAATCAGTTGATAACCTATTAATTGGTTGTTATTGTTACAAGTGACGATATGGATTAAATACATGCCATGTGACTTTCATGTTAATCCATATCAACTTTAATAAATTTTTTTCTCTAGATATTAAATCTCTAAATATTATTAACTAGAAATAAAACTAAATAAATTTATAATTGAAAAAAAAAGATTAGAGTCATTAACCTCCAAGTAGTTACCAGCCAAAGAAACTCGAATCTTAAAACCCAAATCTTGGGATTTTTTATTTAAAAAGCATTAACGAAAATGAATTGTGCCAACGCAAATTGCAAGTGTCACTTCTCTAAAAACACCTTTCTGGAATAAAAAAACTCAAACATTATGCCTTTTTCAAAAGCTTCCCTTGGAAATTGAAATTCGAGTCTTTGAGACGAGACTATGTAATCCAAATCTATCTATCTAACACCAAATATATGCCATTTTCAACCAAATTTTCAATCCAAATTTGACCATGAAAGAACTAGAGACAACCATGACTAAAGTAAGAGAAAAGCTCATGGATTACTATTGAAAGCACATAGATTCACCAGCTGTCTAAACCCAAAATCATTTTTCAAGAATAACCCATTTTCTTAAACCTAGTTCCCTCAAAAACCAGTTCCCAAGCTTTCTTTATAATGTCTTTCTTATCTAGAACAACCTTCTTTTGAATAAAAAATCTGGCTTTTAAGTATCACTTTTCATGGATAGAGATGCAGGGTAAAGAATTAGTCCACATGAATTGAAAAGATAGTTGCTTTATTTTGATTTGTGTTTTAGAAGAGATGCAGGGTAAAGAATTAGTCCACATGGATTGAAAATATAGTTGCTTTATTTCGATTTGGGTTTTAGGTTTGAATATTTTTCGTTTTCAAACTTTCTGTGTAGCATTAAGGTTAAGGTATTAAACTTTTTTAAGGTATCGTTGGTCTGAAGTAAAATGTGTTAGAAGGGGTGAGGTGTACTTTTTGAAGATAATAATAAATGAATTAATTTTAGTGCAAAAATGGAAGTTAGAGTTGAGGAAAAAAGTCATCAAGTAGATGTTGTTGATGAAAAATGATAGTGCACAATTATATATAGTGGTTCGACCCATCTTGATCTACGTTCACTACTTTGAAAGTCTAGCCAAAGATTTTTAAATCCATTATATGATGAAATTGTAGCTTCTATAAAATCTTTAAAAAATCAAGCTATCCCAAGCTCAAAAACATAATGTACAAATCCCAACCTAGATGCTATCCTCACACTTAAAAAGTAAAATGCTTCTCACACTTTGAAACAAACAACAATAATATATTTATGATCACTCAAAAATCAAATTATACAAATAAATATCATTACAAAATTTACTCAAAAGATAGGAATGAAAGCTATTAACCTTTTGAAGAGACATTCTTTTATCTCTATTTCTACTTAAAAATTCTTTGTTGTTGTTCAGCCTTTTTGGATGGATTTATAGAAGAGGAACACTTTCTACCCATTGGAGAATTTATCGAGGTATTGACTGTAGAAAATATTTTGCAAAAAATAAAAATAAAGTTGTTGGAGTCACTACTAGAAAATAGTTTATTACCAACAGGTTTTTATCGACAAAAATTTTTCATCGATAATTACCAATGGATTATTGATGATTTACTAATGGATTATAAAAAAATTTACTATAGATTTACTGACAAAATATCGACAAAATTTACCAATGAAAAAAAAATCTACTAATACTTTGTAGGTGATGTTAGCACGGGAAGTTGGCACATTGGCATGAGATTTATTGACTAAAAAAAATCAATTGATAATCCATAGGTAAAGTCTTTACCAACAGATTTTTTCATTGGTAGGAAATTAAAAAAAAAAAGAAAAACTAATTCGGTAACTAGTATAAAATTAAAATATGTAAATCTCATTTTTATTTTCTCCATATAATCCCTAGGTAGGGATGACAATCAACCCCGTCCCCGATGGGTTCCGACCCGATCGGGTTTTTTTTTTTTGAATTTCGGTTTTCGGGTCGGGTCGGGTATAATTAGGGAATAATCGGGGTCGGATCGGGTTGAGTATGCCTAAAACCCGACCCGACCCGACCCGACATTATATAAAAAATTATTTTTTAATTAATTAATTAATTAATTATATATATATTTATATAATGATATTTTAAAATATTTATATTTAAAAAATAATATTTTATTAATTTCGAGTCGGGTCGGGTTGGGTACGATTTACATAGAGTCGGGTCGGGGTCGGGTATAAAAAAAATCAGGTAGGGTCGGGTTCGGGTATGCTAAAGCATAAAGTCAGGTCGGGTTCGAGGCGAGCAAAACCCGCCCCAAACCCGACCCGAAGCCATCCCTATCCCTAGGCCAAACCTCTTTCTCTCTCCCTAACCTCCTGTAGCTATCCTTTTGTCATTGTCATCGTTGTCGCGTTGTCATCCAATTGCCAGAAGACCATTATCACTATCACACCATCATCCCGCTGTCACTCTTGTAGGTATATTTCTTCCTCATCCCACTATTGTGCATTTTAACCTTTTTTTTCTTCTAACTTCTTATCCAAATATTGACTTATTGCTCATTATCTCTTTTTTTTGTTTATAATTATCTTAGGGGATAAGGTGAGGATGGCAAATTGGGTATTGGAAACAATGAAGAAAAATAGTGGATTTGCATTGTTAAAGCTCTTGAGCCTTATCACGTTCACTTTGTCATTGCTGGCAAACAAAGCTCCCTCACTATTTGTGATGATGGCAAGGTTTCCTCCCCAACTCCCTTTTTATACTTTATATATATGTGTGTGTGTGTGTGCGTATGTGTGTATTGTTCTTGGTGTTTTCGAAGTGGGTATTGATTGTTTATTTAGTAGCTTAGTAATTGGTTTTTAAGGTGTTCCATTTTGGTTAGAAGTCTTTGGGTTTGTTCAAATGAGTATTGCTTGTTCTTCAATTGTTCAACTTGGGTTACCAATTTTAACATAAATTTTTTTTGAATAAAAAATAAAATCATATATTTTGTTTTCTAAAAAAATATATGCTTTAGATAAGTTTGTTTGTTACCATTTTTATTTGCTTTTTAATTGCAAAAAACGTGATTGTAAACCAAAATGAATGACAGTTCGAATAATTAAAAGTAAAAATGGAATTTTTATTTGTTGAACAAAATATGTAATTTTACTAATACATAGAATAATTATGTTAGATTTGTGTTAAATTTTAGTTAGTATTTTTTTCCATCAATTGTGGTTTTGCTCTAATAAGTTTGCTTTTACTTTTCAGCAACTTACTAGAAGTAAAAAGCCTATATCAAAAGGTGACGGGATATAGCTATTCAAGTTCAACCACCATTAACAAAAAAAGAAACAATGATAATATTTGTAAGTACTCTAAAGTTGCCTTACTATGAAAAATGATAGAAAATGCGACTAAAAATTTTGCTGACATGGTGATCTCGGGAGTAATCATTGAAAATGCCAACAAAAATGGCAAACTTGAAGGGGGAAAGCCCTCTTTTGCTAAGAGGATACCCAAAAAGAAGGAGAGTGAGACTCAAGCTGTGAGTTTCGAAGGGCAATAATTCAAAAACTAACCTTAATCGATTTATCCCACTTATTATCCTACCATAAATTATGCTTCAACTTCCCCCTACCAACTAGCTCCCTGACCTTCTTATCCATCCACTTACCAACTCGTATTCAGACCACTACCTATACCCACAATCCAAAAACCTCGACCAGAGCAAGGCCCTCTGTTTTTTTAGCTAATCCAACGAGTGGTATGCGAAAGCCATGAAATAACCGAGAAAAACCAACATTTGATCCTATTCCCATGAACTATATAGAGTTGTACCAAGAACTCTACAAAAATCACTTGATTGCTCTTATCATTATAAAACCACTTGAACCTCTTTATCCCAAATGGTATAATTTCACTACCCACCACAACTATCATTATAAAATAGCTAGCCATTCTATTGAAGATTGCACCTTTTGAAACATAAGATGCAAAGTCTAATTAAAGAAAGGGTGATAAATTTCAATACCAATAGAAAAACAACACCCAATGTCAGCGGTAACCTACTGCCTAATCATACAATCAATGCTTTGAACAAGGATAAAGGGCATATGAAAAAAAAGGTGGAAGAGATTAAAATGTTGTTCAATCAATTATATGAGGCTTTATATGAGGCTAGGATGATACAACTAGTGAACCCATACACCTATCATAGGAGATGTATCCCAAATAAAAAATGTAAGTATCACAATGGGGCTCTGAGACATTCTATTAAAATATTAAATAGTTTCATGATGAGGTGTAGAAGCTAATGGATTCCTACTAAATCAGGTTGTACAAAGAAACAGAAGCCTTGAAAGGTGCGAAAGTGGCTATGACTGATAAGTGGGTGCCAAAGTTGATCACCATACATTGTGGTAAGAAGCTGAGATCGGTTGTGGACAAACTTATTCCCAAGCTAGTGACTTTCAAAGTCCCAAGTCTATTCCCTTAAAATGATGAGAAGGCTGTGCCATGAAAGTAAGGTTGTAAAGTGACGGCCCAAGGGTAAGAAGAAATCATGCCTAAATCTGATGTTACCAACATAACTGGTGTAGGTGGCATGACTAGAAGTGGAAGATGCTATACTCCAAAGGCACTAGAGAAAGCAAAGAAAGAAAAAATGATGGTGAAGGAAAAATAAATTGAACCAGAATTGATTCCAGAAAAATATGTCCCAAAGTCTGTGCTAGAAAATAAAGCTTACGAGTTCCTAAAGTTGGTAAAACATAACGAGTATTCTATGGTTGAGCAATTGAAAAAGATGCTAGCCAAAATCCCTTTGTTGTCATTACTGTTAAATTCAAAACCACACCACAACACCTTGTTGAAGGTGTTAAACTAGGTTTATGTGGCACATAACATATCTGTGAGTATGTGAACCATTTGGCAGGGAACTTGGTGGTACCACACTATATAGCCTTTAATGACGACAAGATTCCACCTGAAGGAAAGGAAAGTACAAAAGCTTTGCATATCACTATTAAATACAAAAGTCACATTATAGCCAAAGTCCTTATAGAGAATGGTTCGACTATTAATGTTATATTTGTATCTACTCTAGTAAGATTGCCTATTGATATGTCCTACATCAAAAGCAATCATATGGTGGTTCAACCATTTAATGGAACCAGGCATGAAGTACTAGGAGATATTGAAATGCCTATACAAATCGAACCTTGTGTCTTCAATATAAAATTCTAGGTCATGGACATTTCTCCATCTTATGGTTATTTATTGGGTAGGCCATAGAGTCATATGGTAGGTGCCATTTATTCCTCTTTACATCAAAAGGTCAAATTCAATGCGAAAGATCAATTGGTGACTGTAAATTGAGAAGAGGACTTGCTAGTGACTCAGCTTATGAGTGCTCCATACATAAAAGCTATAGAAGAATTGTTAGAATACTCTTATCGATCTTTTGAACTTGTTAATGCTATGGGTAAAGGATCTAAGTTATACCAACCAAAGTTCAGTAAAATTGTGATCAGTCAGATGATTAATAAAGGTTGGAATATTGGAGTTAGGCTAGGTAAAAATTTATAAGGGATAAAAGAACCACCAATAATTACAAACAACAGTGGAAAACTAGGTCTGAGATGTGAAGCAAAAAGAATGGGAGATGACAGAAGAGAACAAAGGATGGCAAGAATTATGCCAATGGTTGTCCCTTACTTGTACGAAATATTAAGTCTTTGAGGATACATGTACCCAGAAGCTATAAAAGATGCTGAAGAGGAATTAAGCATGGAAGAAGCTTTCGTTAAACTGTCAATCTAGATGATAGGTGAAAATATCCAAAAGGAAGAAGTTTTGGTTTATCCATGCCCACCAAATTTTGAATTGAAAAACTAGAGTGTCATCCAGATGCCTGCTATTTTTGATACTTTCTCAATGTAATTATAACTTCTAATCGCTTATTCCTAAAAGCATTAGGATGATCTTTTATGTATGGGCCTTTTAGTGTCCATTATTTTAATAAAAAATTAGAGCATGCATTTTATTCATCTCTTCTATTCAATCTACTTTCCCATCAAAGCATTTTACCAATACTTCTTATTTCATTTAATTCTAGGTCCTCATATGACTATGAAGATAATCATGATATTAATAAGGGATTTAATTTTGAAAATTCAATTAACACTGATAAACTTCGCACTAAAAAAGACTTTGAAGAATATACTTTGCCTCCATATTTAATGAGATTAATTGAATAGGAGAATAAATCTATTAAGCCTCATCAGGAAGTTACTGAGATGATAAATTTAGGATATGACAAGAACAAAAAAAAGGTCAAGGTCGGCACCTCACTTTTATTTGTTGATAAACAATGATTAGAGGATTTGTTTAGAGAATTTGTAGATGTGTTCACTTTATCTTATCAAGATATGCCTCGGCTTAGCACTGAGATAGTTGAGCATAGGTTACCTCTGAAGCCTGAATGTAGGTCAGTTTAACAAAAGTTAAGAAAAATGAAACTTGAAATACTGTTGAAGATTAAAGAGAAGGTTAAAAAGTAGTTTGATGTGGGCTTTTTGCAAGTAGTCAAATATCTCGAATAGGTGACCAATATAGTACCTATCCCTAAGAAAGATGAAAAGGTATGAATATGCATGGACTATAGTGATTTGAACAAGGCTAGTCGGAAAGATAATTTTTCTCTATCGCATATTGATACATTGGTGGATAATATAGCCTGACATGCGATTTTCTTATGGATGGATTCTTTAGTTATAATCAAATAAAGATGCACTAAGATGATATGAAAAAGACTACTTTTGTAACTATATGGGGAACCTTTTGTTATAAGGTTATGCCTTTTGGATTGAAAAATGCTAGGGCAACTTATCAAGGGGCTACGGTGACACTCTTCCATAATATGATGCACAAAGAGATTAAAGTGGATGTAGATGACATGATCATAAAATCTCAAAAAAAAAAAAAAAAGAGGACCATGTAGCTAACCTTAGAAAATTGTTTGAGAGATTAAAAAAATTTTAGCTTAAGCTAAATCCATCTACATGCACATTTAGAACCAAGTTAGGGAAATTGTTGGGTTTCATGGTTAGTGAAAGGGGAATTAAAGTTGACCTAGACAAGATACGAGCCATCCAAAACCTATCTCTGCCAAGTACATCAAAAGAAGTATGAGAGTTTTTGATAGACTAAACTACATTTTTTGATCCATTTCCAAACTTACCTTTAAATACAGTCCCATATTTAAACCCCTCCAAAAGAACAACCCTAGTGAATGGAATGGAAAACTCAAGAAGATTTTGATAAGGTTAAGCAATACCTATCAAATCCTTAAATATTAGTACCATCAATTTCAAGAAGACCATTAATTTTGTATGTGGTTGTGCATGAGAAGTCAATGGGATGTATGTTGGGATAGTAGGATGAATCTAGCAAAAAGGAAAAAGCTATTTACTACTTGAACAAGAAATTTATGGAGTATGAATCCAAGTATTCATGACTGGAGAAAATGTGTTGCACTTTGGCTTGGATGGCTAAAAGACTTGACAATACATGCTTTACCACACCACTTGGCTTATAGCTAAACTTAACCCAATTAAGTACATCTTTAAAAAGCTATCATTATTAGGGAGACTTGCAAGATAGCAAGTAATACTTTCGGAGTATGATATAGTATATGTGAGCCGAAAGGTGATAAAAAGAAGTGCCATTGTCAAATTTCTTACAGACCAGCTGCTAAAAGTTATGAGCCCATGAATCTTGATTTTTTAGATGAAGAATTAATGGCCATCTTAGGATTAGAGGAAGAAAATAATGATGGAAAGTCATGAAGAATGTATTTTGATTGGGCTACTAATGCCATAGGGCATGGAATTGGAGTAATTCTAATATCTCCAAAAGGGTGCTATTATTTCGTTACAGCAAGATTGAACTTCAATTGCACCAATAATGTGGTTAAATATGAGGCTCGTGTTATAGGATTGCAAGCTACTATGGATAGAAAAATTAAAACATTAAAAGTGTTCGGGGATTCAACATTGGTTGTCTATCAATTGAAAAGACAATGGGAAACAATAGATTCAAAACTTATCCCATATCATAAATATATTTCAAAGTTGTGTAAGTAGTTTAAAATAGTTTAGTTTAAATATTTGCCTTGTGAAGAAAAACAGATTGCGAATGCATTGGCCATTTTGGCTATAATGATATGAGTGGGTAATAATATTAAGATTCAGCCCAATAGGTTAGATGTCAAGGGTATGCTAGTACATTACACCAATATGGAAGAGGAAAGAGATGGAAATCATTGGTATTATGACATGCTGTGATACCTAAGAAATTAGCAGTACCTAAATCAAGCAATAGAGAATGATAAGAGAGTCTTAAGGAGATTGGCTATGGGATCTTCTTAGATGGGAAGGTTTTGTATAAGAGAAGTAGAGATTAGGTGTTATTGCACTATGTAAATGCCTTTATAGCAAAGAAGATTATTGATGAGGTACATGATAACGCATGGGGAGCACATGCAAATGGATACAAGATGGCAAGATAGATTATGAGGGTCAGATACTATTATTTAACAATGAAGAGTGACTGCATTGATTATGCTTAAAAATGTCATATATACTAGATTTACATCAACAACATTCACGCTCTACCCATTATTTTATATGTTTTGGCACCACTTTGGCCATTTTCTATGTGGGAGATGGATGTCATTGTTCTCATTACCCTAAAAGCATCAAATGGGAATAGATTCATTTTTATGATAATTGATTACTTCACTAAATGGGTCGAAGTAACTTCCTTTACAAATGTAACTTAATCAGTAGTTTGTTAGTTTATCAAGAGAGATAATTTATAGATATGGACTATCAAAAAGTATCATCTCAGATAATGCAAAAAATGTAAAACAGTAAGATGATACAAGAAGTATATGCATAGTTCAAGATTAAGCACCACAATTCAGCTCTGTACTACCTAAACATGAATGAGACAGTAGAAGCTGCAAATAAAAATGTCAAAAAGATTTTGGAAAAGATGACTGAGATGTATAAAGATTGACACAAGAAATTGCCTTTTGCTTTGCATGCTTATCAAATGTTAGTATGCACCTTTACTAGGGTAACTCCATTTTTCTTGGTTTACAAGATGGAGGCTATATTGCCTGTGGAAGTAGAAATCTCATCTTTGAAAGTCTTAAGAGAAATGGGATTAGAAGAAGCTAAATAGATTCAAGAGCACTATCAATTAAACTTCAATGAAGAGAAGAGATTAATGACGCTCTATCATAGTTAACTATACCAAAAAAGGATGATGAAAGTTTATGACAAAAAAGTTTGACCTCATCAATTTCAAGAAAGAAAGTTGGTGTTAAAAAGAATTTTTCCAAGTCAACGTGATGACAGAGAAAAGTGGACTCCAAATTGGGAAAGGTCGTATGTTGTAAAAAGGGCTTTTTTAGGAAGAGCCATAATTTT
Organism: Durio zibethinus; assembly: GCF_002303985.1. The sequence continues at coordinate 11,410,217 of NW_019168381.1, read as the reverse complement.
AGCGGAGATGGATAAAGATGAACTTCCTAATCCCATAAATTCTAATGCTATGAAGAAATACTTTGCTTAAAAAAAAAAAGAGGAAAAAAAAGTTCAAGTAAAAAACCAAAAAGGGCAGTTTGAACTAAATAAAGGTTTGTCTAAGTTGAAAACCTATAAAGGTAACTTGGATAAAGAGGATACAGCATCATCTGTAAGGCTCACCAAAACAGAAAATTGTTATATTTTAAAAGGCTCTGAAATGTTGAAGACATCGTATGGTTGAGTTTTTTAAAATTTGAGATATAGTGTTGCCATCATTTGTAACTGCTTCTTCTTCAAATAAATGATATTCATTTCATTTTATCTATATCTCACCTTCAATTATTGCCCTTTCCTTTCTATACTTTATCATGTATAGAAAAAATGTATAATTTGTATCTTATATTTTGAAATTGGGATCATGGTTAATAATTGAATAATGTCATAAGAGATTGTATATTACTTTGGGAGAGTTGAAAATGATGAAGGCAAAAGATGAAATCTTCAAAGATATTGGTTTTGAAAATTTTTTTAAAGGAAGACGAGTGTCCTTTTGAGTGACGAAAAATGGATTTGGTTCTCCTTGTAAGAAATATGCAAAGTTTGGAATATAAAAGAGAGAGTCTTGAGAACTTTAGCACCATAATCAAAATTTCATTTGGTATGCATTTGCATCTTAAATAGGACATGCATATTTGAGTAATTAGTGTCATTTGCATCGTTTGCATTATTGCTTATTACATACAAAGTTTCAATCTCGGCTCGGTCTAGACCATTTTATTTTTTTGACTTGCGGTTCATTCCCAGTCACTCATTATCAATCCGACTCTATCCAAATAATTTTATTTTTTTGACTTGCAATTTATTCCTGGTTACTCAAGTTAGGATCTCGACTCAGTTTAGATCATTTTATTTTTTTGACTCGCAGTTCATTCCTAGTCACTCAAGTTTCGATCTCAGCGTGATTCATTCCCAGTCACTCAAGTTTCAATCTCAACTCGATCCAGATCATTTTATTTTTTTGACTCGCAGTTTGTCCTGGTCACTCAAGTATCGATCATGGCTTGGTCCATATCATTTTATTTTTTTGACTCACGGTTTGATCCTGCTCACTCATTCTTGACTTGCAAATTGATTTTGGTCAATCACTTCCTATCTTGTACAATCCAGACCATTAAATTTTTTGACTTATGGCTCAATTTCGATCATTTTCATTTCTGTATTTTGTCATACGTCGATTACTTTCGATGTTTAGTCAGTTCAGTTATTTTCACCTCTTAATTCGACTCCCATTTTCAGGCTCAAACAAAACGATGTCTAGATTTTGCATGATCCCTATTTTAGAGGGATTTGCAAAGAAAGGTAGTTGTGGATACCCATTTTTTATTGCGGTGTGATCAATTTTTTTAGTAGCTATATGCACTCGTTTTGCCCTGCGTGCAATCTATTTGGCCTAACTATTATGGTATTATAATAATAAAAATAATAAAAATAATAACAATATTATTGTTATTATTTTTATTATTATTTTGTTTATTTTTACTTTTAATTCTATTTTTTTTTTCGTTCTTTCTTTCATTCACATTTTAATAAAAGAAACTGAGGGAATAAAAAAGGAAGGAAAATCAAATCTAGAATCGCACAATAAATGTTATGGGATCTATTTGCATAAAGTTAGAAACCAAATCTAATAGCATTAAGGCCTAAGATCAACACCCAAATCAAGCAGAGCACATCCTAGGATTTAGCCTTGGATTAAATCTATTTAAACCCTAAAATTACTACTAAAATAGGTTATGAATTGAATGCAAATTCACGAGGGAAGGGGGTTTTTTTTCTCTCTAGGTTTGGGTTCTTGCATGATTGAGAATAGTCTAGGTTTATGGGATTTGAATTGTTGGGTTTATGGAATTCATGTTTGAGTTTTTGGAAATCTATTAGAATTGGTTCAAGTTTTGGATGAATTTAAGGAAATTTTAATTTTTTTAAAAAATTTCTAGGTTGGAGTCTAAATTTTTGGGGTTTACTGGGTTTTTATAGGATTTTACGATTGAAGTTTGAATTTTTGGGCCAATGTCACAACGATAAGAAGGTGACTAAGGTGGCCGAATTCTAGGTTCATCACTGTTTCTAGAAAACTTTAAAGATTCTGATAGTCGATTGAATTTCTTGATGCCGAAAACTAGAGTTTTGGCTAGGATGTAGGAAGCTTTGGATTTCCCGGTTGAGGTTTTAAAGAGAAGGCAAAGCAAAAGAGCTAGAGAGAGAAAGGGTTGAGGTAGGTCTAAGGAAAGAACAAAGGACTTTGCCTTTTATACCAAGCCAAAATGACACCATTTTGAAGACCTTAGACCCACGTGCTAACCTATTGACCCACATGCTGGCTCATACTCTAGACCCAACCCGATCGTAGGTTTTTTTTTCTTATTTTATTTTATTTTTTGTTTACATTTTTATTTATTTTATTTTTAGATTTTCTTTTATTTTACTTCTCCTTGTTATTATTATTATTATTATTATTATTATTATTATTATTATTGTTTTATCTTTAATTATTATTTTACTTATTTTAAATTAAACAATTTCTTGTTTCTTAAATACCTTTATGAATTTCATTTTATTTATTTATTTTTAAAAAAATAACAAAAAAATGTTTCTAAATAAATTCATGAATCCTACCAAACTATTGGAGGATTTTTCATGAATTTAAACTTTTATGAATTCTACCAAACTATTGGAGAAGTTCATAAATCAATTTTTATAAAAATTATTAGTAATAAAATATTTTGTTTTGATCTTACCAAACTATTGGAGGATTTGCATATTAAATTAAGTCTTACCAAATTATTGGAGGATTTAATATATTTTCTACAAATAAATTTACAAGGAAATCTCACTAAACTATCAGGATATCTGTATCAAAGTAAACCTTGCCAAACTATTGAAAGATTTTATTAATTATTTCTTCAAATAAAAAAAATTAATAAATCCGACAACGAAGCCTCTTCAGGGTAGGACACTAGTCTCCAAGAATACTCTTAAGGTGAGAGAATTATCTTATATTGCTACCAAACTATTGGAATAATTTTAAGATCAATTTTCAATATTAAATATTTGGGTAAATCATAAATATAATTAAGGCTTGGATAATATGGTACCATCCTTTGGATGGGTACGATGATGGTGCTATAACCTTTTTCACACGTAACCACACTTCTTAACCTAAAATATGCTTTCATGGACTAGAATTTACTATTTAAAGATACCTAAGTCAATCTTGGGACTTTTCTTTAAATGGGGCAGATTCTATCAGGTGGCCAATCACACCAAAACAAAAAAGATTGGTGATGACTCCTAAAGTCTATGTCTAGCAGTAGGTCTATGGATCTATACATTATGACAATAGTTACTCCCACCATTTACCCATACTTAATTGAATTTCTTCACTTTGACATTCAAAGCACTAGGCAAAAATCACATTGTGTGAGTATCTATAGGGACTATCACAATGTTTTATTTTAATTAAACAATCATATTTCCCTTGTTCATACCAGTTTTAAGTCGACTATTTATCACTTGGGAAAGGTCCTCGAGGGAGTCATTCCCAGTTCATCCCCCGATTGGCATACGATAACCTACTCTCACCATGGGAGTAGCTCGAGCATTTTATCGATAGTCAATAGGTTCAGGTTGGGACCTTATTGGATTATGGGGTCCAGCGGTATCCCTTAGGGACTCGGTATATCGATTCATCTAGGTGGAGTATCCAATGGTGGATCGGATTTAGGTGTATGGCAACCCAACCTGTCGAGGTCCAATGGGTGAGGTATCCCATGAAGGCTTTGCGAAGCCCCTTATGTCCACTTATTGCTTAGTACAGGGCTCTGCGCTACCAAAAGAGAATAAGAAAATAAAGTTGCGCCTTCACTATCAGCAATAGCTTTTGGTATAGTGGTAAGTGCTTAATCTTGAAAACAAATTGTTAGCCTTGAATTGGTCCTTATTTTGAAATGACAAAGCATTAAAGCTAAATAAACTTGATCAAGATCTTGATCAAGTTTATTTAGTACATGTTCTTAAGTTTTATATTTTGGTACTAAATAAATAATATGATTTTCAAAGTTTAAACAAACCTTTCTTGGTCTCATATTTCTCAAACCAAATCTTCCTTTAAAGATTATTTATTTGAGCTTAAATGAAAGTCCAATTGTTATTTTTAAAGTGAACTTATTCATTTTGGACTTAATACAATTTTAATAATATTGGTTTTGAGAATAGATTAACTTAAGAAAGTTATTTTACAAGAACAAAGTTTTCCAATATTGAATTTGTTTTATTTTTCTGTATAAATTCACAAGGTTTTAATATTTGAATTTTATATGGTTGGAAAGCTCTTTGAGTCTACTTTCTAATGGATCAAACAAAATGAAAATTCAAAATTTCTAAGAAAATATTTTGAATTTTTACTAGACACACTGCAATTGTCTAGAAAACTACACAAAATGCAGATTTGAAAATTTACTATAATTTGAACACAGTGAATTAGATGATGAACTTTACATGGATAGAAAGCCCTTTAAGTCTAGTTTCCAAATATTCAAACGGCTTGTAATTTAGATTTGTATAACTTAAGTTATGGTTAAATTAGTTAGTAGAGTACAAAATAGGAAACAACCACCTAGCAGCTGATAGGATCAATCCTCTCATGGAAGGGATCGATCGGGTCATGATTTTTAGATGCAAATTAGTTCAAAACATGAATCTATTGATCCCCTCATGGAAGGGATTGATTGGTTCTGGGCATGGGCACTCCAACGGCTATTTTTTTATCATTCAAACGGGCATTTCTTCACTCCAAGCTTCCCCAACGGCTACTTCTTCAATTTCTCTATAAATTGGGCACTCCAACACACCAAGAAGTTTGATGAATCAAGAGAGCAAGAGCCAATAAGCCACATTTTTATTCTCTCAAAGAATTAAGAGTTTTAGAGCTTCAAAGTCCATATCTTTGCATTTATTGTATCCAATTTTTATTTGTTGTTCATTCATCATTTTCTTATACTTAAACTTAGCAAACACTTAGCCTTAGAGAGGTTGTTCTATTGTTTGCAAAATTATCTTTGATATACAAGGGTGGAAGAAAACAAGAGGTGAGGTATCTTCTTGAGAGCTTTGTAGTGAGATTGGGTAAAATACTACAAAGGGTAGAGGTTTCTATCTTAAGCCTTAGAAAGAAAAAGATAGGTTGTATTTTCAATTCAAGAATAGTGGATTAAAGCCTTGGTGTGGACAACCAAAAAGAAAAGACGTAGGTGCCTTGTGGAGAAGCACCGAACCTTTATAAATCAATGTATTTGATTTCTCTATCCCTATCTCCTTACAATTTATTGTTGTTTATATTTGATTTTAGATTTATTAATTGTTATTGTTTGCATTATATTTTCATCAAAAGTGTTTATATTTTAATTTCCATTCAACTATATTGAAATAATTTGTTTGGGAAAATTTTGGAGAAATCCAATTCACCCCCTCTTGGATCACTATCTTACATATAAAGCTAGCAATTGGTATTAGAGCTTTGGTCTCTTTTTGTAGGTTTAACCACCTTGAGAAAAGATCCTATGGCTCAATTTTGGTTCCAAGATGGTGAGGAAGTCCTTAAAGCTCCTATGGTTGATAAATTTGAATTTTGTGAATGGAGAAGGAGGATGAAAGTGTTCATTATGGCCCAAGATTTTAGAGCTTGGAATGTGATTGAAAAATGGCTTGGAAATCCTTCAAATGATGTAAGATATATGAGGCAAGTGATGGATAATGCAAAGGCCAAGTGCATTCTCTATGGAGCTTTAGATGATTACAATTTCAACTTAGTCTCAAAATGCTCAACCTCAAATGAGATATGGAGAAAGTTGGATGAGCTACATGAAAGATAAATTTCCAACCAACATCCAACATATCTCATGGCTTTTGAGGAACCAAAGGTAACCTCTAACTCTTGTGATTCAAACTCTTATGCTTTTGATAAATTATAAGATGCTTATAATGAGCTATATGTTAAATGTGAATCAATGAAGAGGAAATATAAGAAAATGATTTCAAAGTTGAATGTAGAGAATGAGTTTTTAATGAATGTAAAAAATGCTTTGGAACAAAAAATGAAAAATCGAAAATAGATTTTGAAACCTCTCAAAATAGGTATGAAATTCTAGAAAAAAAGAATTTAGAATTGAGAAAGAAATTTGAAGTTTTGATGAATGAAAAACAAGAGCTTTTAAACAAGAGTTTAAGTAGTAAAATGATTAAATGCAATTTTTGTAATTTTCATGGTCATACTACACATACTTGTCTTATTAAAAGAAAAGTCCCATTTAGAATTAGTCAAGTATGGGTTCCAAAAGGAACAAGAGACTTGGTGACTAACTCTCAAGGACCCAAAGCAATTTGGGTACCAAAAATCAAATGAAAATATCTCTTGTAGGTGTGCTAGAGCAAGGAGCTACAATGTGAGATTGATGATTGAATACTCTAGACACACAATGGAGATGGGTAACTTCTAAACTTTTATTTAAAGAATATTTGAATTTGGTTACCTATTCTTGATGAAATATGAATGCTTGATTGATTATGCAAATTTTGGTTGACATTGATAACAAGACATATGTTGCATAATCTTGAGAAAATATGAGCTTGAATTGAATATGCACTTATTTTGAGAAATATGCATAATAAAAATTGACTTTTTTATTTCCTTATTTTTAATGCCAAATGATCAATTGAACAACTTTGTTTTATGATTTGACATTTGTTCGAATGGTTCAAGTTGGTTAAAAATGAGGTTTTGACTAGTTTTGATATTTATTGAGGTATTTTTCAAACAAAAATGAGTTTTAAAGTGCAAAAATCAAAATCCTAAACATATTAAGTAATATATGATTTATCGTATGGTATTTTGCATAAATATACTTATTTAGCTAATTGTAGCATGATGAAAATGATATTTGTGATTTTTATGCATATTGATTTATAATTGTTGAACATGCTTATATGACCATGTTGTTTAAAATTGCTTAATTTGTTTATAATGCTTAGACCTTGTGAATTCTTTAAACTTGATTGTGTTAGATAAATTGTTTTAACTCTTGATTTGTGATTTTAGAAATTGATGATCATCTTGTGCTTAAATTTGTAAATATTGATGTTTGATTGTTCATCTTTTGATTACTTATGAAATAGTCTTGAAATATGCTTTAATTCTTTATCTTTATTAATTCAAGATTTATTTCTTCTCTTGTGTGGATGAATTGATGAACTTTATATGCTTAAGCAATATATATTGATTCATTATTCATCTATGTTTTTGGTCAAGGTATATGCTCATATGATCATTAATTCAACTTGCACTTAATGCATATGATTTGAAAATACTTAAATTTTTTATCTCTTGATTTTTAAAATATTTTTAAATTACTTGCTCTTGTCCTAAATCGATTCATTAATTTTGTGAAATATTTTGAAACTTGTGCTTAATTGACTTATTTTTTGGTTTGGGATTAAGTATTGATGAACTAATTGTGTTTAATGATATATGTTGTTAGTTCATCTATTGTTCTTGTCAAGTGTGTGCATATATGATAAATATAATTTATCTTTACTTGACATGCTTGCAACTTGACTTGAGTGAGTGATTTTCTTATGATGCCTATTTTTAGCTTAAGCTATTGTTGATTATGGCCTATAATTTGTGTAGACATATTTATGCTTTTGTGCTAAAATTTTCTTGAATATTTTTTTGATGATAAATATGTCTTCTTTGAGCTTTTAGTTATCATATGGCCTAAAGTTTATTTTGGCATATTCTTTGGTGATTTATTGAATATATATATGGATATTGAATATGTCTTCTTTGTGTTCAATATTTCTAAATGATCTAGAAAGGTTTGATTTTTGCACATTACATGAGAACATTGGCTTTAGTGCCAATATTGTGATATTTGATACTTAACTTGATATATGTCCTCTAGCTTAAGTATATATCTCCCTTGCAATTGGCAGCTTGTGCTTATTGAATAAATTTTCTTTTACCTATAATGACTTAGAATATGAAATTGTTTTCTAACAATTGGTAATTTTTATCAATTGATTTTCTTGGTGCTACTAATGAGAATCTTTTGTCAAGAAATTTTTCTAAGTCTATGCTAGGAGAACTTGAAATGAGCATGAATGAGCCTACATTTTTGGAATTTCAAGTATAGCAAGCAAAGCATGTCATCATCATCAATCAAGCCTAGTTTTGCTCAAATGAAGTGGATTAGAGAATTCAAAGCCAAATGAGCACAACAACAAAGCTTGACATGGATGGATGTAAATGTATCAACTTTATGATATGATGTATGAGTTTGAATACATATACATGCTTGCTTTAATATGTGCAAATATATGATTTTTTGGTTGAATACTTGAACACATTGCACAAATTAATCACTAAGCCACTTGGTAGATATTGGTCTAATATTTTTTTAAGGCTTGGATTGATTAACTCATCTTCATTGATATTCATGCCTAGTTCTTGATTGCTTTGATTAATAGTTTCCATTGCATGAATATTTGCTTGAGATGAATCTTTGAACATGGCTATGAGTTGGACATGTTGATTTCTTGATCTTTAAATTGATTTGACTTATAGATTATGAATTATAAATTTGAAATTTATATACATGTTCATTGATTGAGATCATTGAGATGGCATGTACCAAATTGTGCCTAAATGCTTGCATATATTTTTTTTTAACTAGGTATATTGCTTATGCATTTTGCATATGCTTGTATGGTTTTGATTGAAAAATATGTTTGAATTGTATTTATGTACTTGCATATGTTTGGATTAAGCATATTGCTTTGCATTGAAATAATTTGGATTATAATTGAATAATTATGTTTTCATTATTTCTTTGCTATAGCATATGTGCTCATCATGTTTGGAGAATCATGCTTATACAATCTTTATATTATGACATGATGATAATTGAACCTCATTGCTCATTAGTACTTATGATTTATTATATACATATGAGCTTTTGGTTCTTGTTTGGATAGGACAACTTATGAAAGGTTACTACTATTATTTATTCATGTATTGAATGAATATTTCATATGCTTGAAATATGTGTACTCTATGAAAGTTGTTGAATAAAATTGCTAACAATTGGTAACATTTGGTATAAAAATTACTAAAGATTTTTTGAACTTTCATAGATGCCTATTTATGTGCCTATCCTTGATATACTTTTCATACAAAATTGTGTGTGCCTTAAATTGATTAATCCTTATTTTGAAACGATGAGCAATTTTAGAATACAATTTTGCTTAATTTGTTTTATGATAACAATTGGTATGTTTTTTGATGACATATCTTTAACAATTGGTATCCATAACAATTGGTATGAGCTTGTATGCATGTGCTTGAATTTATGCTTAATTGCTATTGATGTTTTAGGTTCTAAGCACATCTTATGATAACATGATTTATGAGTAGATTGCATATCATTAATTAATCTTAACTATTTGAACTGATTTGGCAAATGGATTTATTTTTTAAATCTCTTATCTATTAATTTTTGGAATTTTACTAAATTAGTATTATTTTATTCCAAATAAGCTTATATAAACAGAAACAATTATTTTGTGATAGAACAAAAGGTTATAACAATTCCAAATAGATAATTATTCAAATAATCATAACTAATTGTAATGGTTTAGTAAATAGATTTATTTTTTAAATCTCTTATTAATTCTTGAAATATTAATAAATTAGGATTATTTTATTTCAAATAAGCTTGTATGTTGAAAAACAATTATTTGATGAAAAAACAAAAGGTAACAATGATTTGAAATAGATAGTTGTTCAAATGGCCATAATTACTTGAATTGATTCAATAAACTATTTATTTTTTAAATTTCTTACTTATTAATTTTTGAAATATTAATAAAGTAATATTATTTTATTTTGGATAAGTTTTTATGAACTAAAACAATTGTTTTATGACAAAATAAAAAGTCATAATGATTTTAAATTGATAATTGTTCAAACAGTCATAACTATTTGAACTTCTTCGATAGACATATTTATTTTTTCAAATCTCATGCTTATTAATTTTTCAAATGTTAATAAATTAGCATTATTTTATTCCAAATAAGCTTGTATGAACTGAAACAATTATTATATGACTAAACAAAATGTTAGAATGATTTGAAATAGATAATTATTTTAATATTCTTAATTATTTGAATTGGTTTGACAAACACATTTATTTTTTAAATCACTTATTAATTTTTGCAATATTATTAAATTAATATTATTTTTATCTAAATAAGCTTGTATGATCAGAAACAATTTTTTTATGAGAAAACAATGATTATAATGATTTGAGATTGATATTTGTTCAAATATTTTTAACTATTGGAACTGGATCGAAAAATAGCTTTGGTTTTTGAATCTCTTACTTACTAATTTTTAAAATATTAATAGGGTAGTATTATTTTATTTTGAATAAGTTTTTATGAACTGAAACAATTATTTTATGACAAAACAAAAGGTCATAATGGCTTTAAATAGATAATTGTTCAAATAGTCAAATCTATTTCAACTTGTTCGATAAACAGATTTATTTTTTTAAATCTTTTGCTCATTAATTTTTTGAATGTTAATAAATTAGTATTATTTTGTTCTAAATAAGCTTGTATGAGCTAAAATTATTGTTTTATGACTAAACAAAAGGTCAAAACGATTAGAAATAGATAATTGTTCTAATAGTCTTAAAGATTTGAAATGGTTCAAAAAACACATTTATTTTTTAAATCTCTTATTACTAATTTTTGAAATTTTATTAAATTAGTATTATTTTAATCCAAAAAAGCTTTTATGAAAAGAAACAATTGTTTTATGACAAAATAAAGATCATAACAATTTGAGATAGATAATTGTTCAAATAGTCATAACTATTTGAACTATTTCGATAAACAGATTTAGTTTTTAAATCTCTTATTAATTTTCAAAATCTTGATATATCAGTATTATTTTATTTTGAATAATTTTGCATGAATAGAAACAGTTGTTTTATGACAAAACAAAAAAGTTATAATGATTCAGATGGACATGACTATTTGAACTTGTTCGATAAAAATATTTATTTTTTAGTTCTCCTACATATTAATTTTTAGAATATTAATAAATTAGTTTTTTTTTATTCCAAATAAACTTGTTTGAATAGAAACATTATTTTATCACAAAACAAAAGATCATAACTATATGGAATAAATAATTGTTCAAACAATCATAACTATTTAAACTTGCTCGATAAACGATTTATTTTTTAAAATTTTCACTTATTAATTTTTGGAATATTAATAAATTAGTATTATTTTATTTTGAATATGCTAGTATGAACAAAAACATTTGGTTTATGACAAAACAAAAGGTCATGACTATTTGAAATAGATAATTGTTCAAATAGTCATAACTATTTGAATGTGTTCAGAAAATAAATTTATTTTTTAAATTTTTTCTTATTAATTTTTAAAAAATTAAAAAATTTATTCTTTTCGAAATAAGCTTATATGAATAGAAATAATTATTTTATGACAAAACAAAATGTCATAACAATTTGACATAGATAATTATTCAAATAGTCAGAACTATTTGAACTTGTTTGGTAAACAGATTCATATTTTAAATCTCTTACTCAATAATTTTTGGAATATTATTCAATTAGTATTATTTTATTTTGAATAAGGCTATATGAACTGTTACAATTGTTTTTTGCTGAAACAAAAGGTCATAACGATTTGAAATAAATAATTATTTAAATAGTTATGACTATTTGAACTTATTCAGTAAACATATTTATTTTTAAAATATTATACTTACTTATTGTCAAAATATTAATAAATTAATATTATTTTTATCCAAATAAGATTGTATGAATGAAAACAATTGTTTTATAACAAAACAAAAAGTCATAACGATTGAAATAAATAATTGATCAAATAGTCATAACTATTTGAATTTATTTGATAAATAGATTTCTTTTTTAAATCTTTTACTTATTAATTGTTTGAATATTAATAAATTTGTATTATTTTAATTGTTCAAATAGTCATAACTATTTGAACTGTTTCGGTAAACATATTTATTTTTTAAATCTCTTATTTATTACTTTTTGAAATATTAATAAATTAGCATTATTTTATTTCGAATAAGCTTGAATGATCAAAAATAATTTTTTATAACAAAGCAAAAGGTCATAATGATTTGAAATAGATAATTATTCAAATGGCCATAATTATTTTTTAGAATAAAATAGTATGAATAGAACCAATTGTTTGATGACAAAACAAAGGTTAAAATGATTTGAAATAGATAATTATTCAAATAGTCAAAACTATTTGAAATGATTTGGTAAACAAATTTACTTTTTAAATCTCTTACTGATTAATTCTAAATATTAATAAATTAGTATTATTTTATTTTGAACAAACTTATATGATCAAAAATAATTGTTTTATGACAAAACAAAAAGTAATAATGATTTGAAATAGATAATTGTTCATATAAGCTTAACAATTTGAACTAGTTCCACAAGCAAATTTATTTTTTAACTCTCTTAGTTATGAATTTTCAAACTATTATTAAATTAGTATTATTTTATTCTAAATAAATTTGTATGAACATAAATAATTATTTTATGATAGAACAAAAGGTTATAATAATTTGAAATAGATAATTGTTCAAATAGTAATAACTATTTGAACTGGTCATAACTATTTAAATTGGTTTGGTAAATAGATTTATTTTTTAAATCTCTTACTAGTTCTTAAAATATTAAAAAATTAGTATTGATTTATATCAAATAAGCTTGTATGTTGAAAAACAATGATTTTATGACAAAATGAAAGGTAATAACGATTTTATTTAATAAGCTTGTATGTTGGAAAAAATTGTTTTATGACAAAACAAAAGATAATAATGATTTAAAATAGATAATTGTTTAAATGGCCATAATTATTTGATCTGATTTTGTAAACTGATTTATTTTTTAAATCTCTTACTTATTAATTTTTGAAATATTGATAAAGTAGTATTATTTTATTTTGGATAAGCTTTTATATCGAAACAATTATTTTATGACAAAACAAAAGTTCATAAGGATTTTAAATAGATAATTGTTCAAATCATAATTATTTGAACTTGTTTAGTAAATAGATTTAGTTTTTCAAATCTCTGGCTTATTAGTTTTCAAAATGTTAATAAATTAGTATTTTTTATTTTTAATAATTTTGCATGAACAGAAACAATTGTTTTATGACAAAATAAAAAGTCATAATGATTTAAAATAAATAATTGTTCAATTGGACAAGACTATTTGAACTAATTCGATAAATAAATTGACTTCTTAAATCACTTAGTTATTAATTTTTGGAATATTAATAAATTTATTTTATTTTATTTCGAATAAGCTTGTATGAACTAAAATAATTGTTTTATGACAAAACAAAAGGTCGTACTGATTTTAAATAGACAATTGTTCAAATAGTCAAACTATTTAAATTTGTTCGGTAAACAAATTTATTTGTTTAAACTTTTGCTTATTAATTTTGGAAATATTAAGAAATTGGTATTATTTTATTCTAGATAAGCTTTTTATAAATTGAAACAATTCTTTTATGTCAAAACAAAAGGTCATAACAATTTAAAATAGATAATCATTCAAATGACCATAATTATTTTAACTAATTCAAAAAACAGATTTATTTTTTAAATTTTTTAATTATTAATTTAGGAAATATTAATAATATTATTTTATTTCGTCAAGCTTGTATTAACTGAAACAATTGTTTTATGATAAATCAAAAGGTTATAAAGACTTTAAATAGACAATTGTTAAAATAGTAATAACTATTTGAACTTATTTGGTAAATAGATTTATTTTTTTAAATCTTTCTTATTAATTTTTCAAATGTTATTAATTAGTATAAATTTATTTTGAATAAGCTTGTATAAACTGAAACAATTGTTTTATGACTAAACAAAAGGTCAGAATGATTGGAAATAGATAATTGTTCTAATAGTCTTAACCATTTAAATTGATTTGGTAAACAAATTTATTTTTTAAATCTTTTACTTATTAAAGTTTCAAATATTATTAAATTAGTATTATTTTAATTTGAATAAGCTTGTATGGATAAAGCAATTATTTTACGACAAAACAAAAAGTAATAATGATTTAAAATAGATAATTATTCAAATAGTCGTAATTATTTGAATTGATTCAGAAAGTTATAGTTATGTTTTTGTTTGGACAAATAATTATAACTATTTGAATAAAGAGATTTTAAAAAATAAATCTATTTATTGAACAAGTTCAAATAGTTATTCCTATTTGAACAATTGTCTATTTAAAATTGTTATGCCTATTACCTTTTGTTTTGTCATAAAACAATTGTTTTAGGTAATACAAGCTTATAGAAATAAAATAATACTAATTTGTTAATATTTCTAAAATTAATAGGTAAAAGATTTAAAAAATAAATTTGTTTACTGAATCAGTTAAAATAATTATGGCCACTTGTACATTATTTATTTTAAATCGTTATGACCTTTTGTTTTGTTACAAAACAATTGTTTTTGATGATACAAGCTTATTTGAAATAAAATAATACTAATTTATTAATATTTCAAAAATTAATAACTAAGAGATTTAAAAAAATAAATCTATATATCGAACCAGTTTGAATAGTTATGACTATTTGAACAATTATCATTCTCAAATTGTTATGATCTTTATTTTGTCATAAAATAATTGTTTCTGATCATAAAAGCTTATTTGGTTAAAAATAATGCTAATTGAATAATATTCTGAAAATTAATAAGTAAGAGATGTAAAAAATAAATGTGTTTGTTAAACTAATTCAAATAGTTAAAACTATTAGAATAATTATCTATTTCAAATTGTTCTGATCTTTTTTTTAATCATAAATTATTTGTCTCATATCATACAAGCTTATTTAGAATAAAATAATTCGAATATATTAACATTCAAAAAATTAATAAGAAAGAGATTTGAAAAAATAAATTTGTTTACCAAACAAGCGCAAGTAGTTATGACTATTTGAACAATTACTTATTTAAAATTATTATGACCTTTTGTTTTGTCATAAAACAGTCATTTTAGTTCAAAAAAGCTTATCCAAAATAAAATAATACTAATTTATTAATATTTCAAAAATTAATAAGCAAGAGATTTAAAAAATAAATTTGTTTTATGAACAAATTCAAATAGTTATGACTATTTGAACAATTGTATATTTAAAATAGTTATGACCTTTTGTTTTGTCATAAAACAATTGTTTCAATTCATATAAGCTTTTTTGAAATAAAATAATAATAATTTTTTTAATATTCTGAAAATTAATAAGTAAGTCATTTAAAAAGTGAATCTATTTACTGAATCATTTCAAATAATTTTGGCAATTTTAACAATTATCTATTTCAAAGTGTTATGAACTTTATTTTGTCATAAAACAATTGTTTTTCATCATACAAGCTTATTCAAAATAAAATAATATTAATTTATTAATATTTCAAAAATTAATAAGAGATTTAAAAAATAAATCTATTTACCGAAGCAGTTCCTATTTGAGTAATTACCTATCTCAAATCGTTATAACCTTTTATTTTTTTATAAAATTATAGTTTCAATTCATACAAGCTTATTCAAAATAAAATAATACTAATTTAATAATATTTCAAAAATTAATAATTAAAAGATTTAAAAAATAAATCTGTTTGCCAAAGCAGTTCAAACAATTAAGACTACATGAACAGTTATCTGTTTCAAATTGTTATGACCTTTTGTTTTGTCATCAAACAATCATTTTAGTCCATACAAGCTTATTCGAAATAAATTAATACAAATTTAGTAATATTTCAAAATTTAATATTTGATTTTAAAAAGTGAATCTATTTACCAAATCATGTCAAATAATCATGGCCATTGCAACAATTATCTATTTCAAATTGTTATTTCCTTTTGTTTGGTCATATAACAAATGTTTTTGATCATTCAAGCTTATTCTGAATAAAATTATACTAATTTATTAATCTTTTAAAAACTAATAAGAGATTTAAAAAATAAATATATTTACCAAACCAATTCAAATAGTTATGACTATTTGAACAATTATATATTTCAAATTGTTATAATCTTTTGTTCTATCATAAAACAATTATTTTTGTTGATTGAAACTTATTCGAAATAAAATAATACTAATATAATAATATCCAAAAATTAATAACTAAAAGAATTTAAAATAAATTTCTTTGCTGAACCATTTCAAATATTTAAGACTATAATAACAATTATCTATTTCAAAATGTTATGACCTTTTGTTTTATTATAAAACAAAATTTTCAATTCATACCAGCTTATTTGGAATTTATTAAAAAAATTTATTAATATTTCAAAAATTAATAAGTAAGAGATTTAAAAAAATAATTTTGTTTACCTAACCAATTAAAATAATTATGACTATTTGAATAATTATATATTTTAAATCATTATGACCTGTTGTTTTGTCATAAAACAAATGTTTTTGTTCATATAAGTTTGTTCGAAATAAAATAATACTAATCTATTAATATTTTGAAAACTAATAAGAGATTTAAAAAATAAATCTATTTATCAAACCGGTTCAAATAGTTGTGACTATTTAACAAATTATTTATTTCAAATTGTTATGACTTTTTGTTCTGCTATAAAATAATTTCTTTTTGTTCATATAAGCTTACTCAAATTAAAATAATACTAATTTACTAATATTTTGACAATTAATAAGTAAAAAATTCAAAAAATAAATATGTATACCGAACTAGATCAATTAATCATGACTATTTGAATAATTATTTATTTCAAATCGTTATGACATTTGGCTTTGTCATAAAAGAATTGCTTCAGTTCATATAAGTTTATTAAAAATAAAATAATACCAAATTATCAAATTTTGAAAATTAATAATTAAGAGATTTAAAAAAATAAATTTGTTTACCAGACAAGTTTAAATAATTATGATAATTTGAACAATTATTTATTTGAAATCACTATAACCTTTTATTTTATCATAAAATAGTTTTTCTATTCATACAAGCTTATTTCAAATAAAATAATATAAGTTTATTAATATTAAGACAATTAATAAGTAAAAGATTTAAAAAAATAAATTTGTTTATTGAACAAGTTCAAATTGTTATGATTATTTGAAAAATTATTTATTTCATTTATTTCAAATTGTTATGAATTTTTGTTTTGCCTTAAAACAATTGTTTCTGTTCATACAAGGTTATTCAGATTAAAATAATGTTAATTTATTAATTTTTTGACAATTAATTAGTTAAAGATTTAAAAAATAAATATGTTTACTGAACAAGTTGAAATAGTCATGACAATTTGAATAATTAATTATTTCAAATCATTATGACCTTTTGTTTTGTAATAAAACAATTGTTTAGTTCAAATAAGCTTATTTCAAATAAAATAATACTAATTTATTAATAGTCTGAAAATTAATGAGTAAGAGAATTAAAAAATGTATCTATTTACCAACCATATTCAAATAGTTATGATTATCTGAACAATTATCCATTTAAAATATTATGACCTTTTGCTTTGTCCCAAATTAATCGTTTTCATTCATGCAAGCTTATTTTGAATAAATTAATATAAATTTATTAATATTTCCAAAATTAATAAGCAAAAATTCTAAAAATAAATCTTTTATCTTAACACTTTCAAATAGTTATGACTATTTAAACAATTATCTATTTCAAATCATTATGACAATTTGTTTTGTCATAAACCAATTTTTTCTGTTTATAAAAGCTTATTTGGAATAAAATAATACAAATTTATTAAAATTCCAAAAATTAATAAGTAAAAGATTTAAAAAATAAAGCTGTTTACCAAACGAGTTCAAATAGTTATGATTATTTGAATAATTATTTATTTCAAATCATTATGATCTTTTATTTTGTCGTAAAATAATTGCTTCTATTCATATAAGCTTATTCAAAATAAAATAAATCTAATTTATTAATATTCTAAAAGTTAATAAGTTGGAGATTTAAAAAATAAATTTGTTCACCAAATAAGTTCAAATAGTCATGTCCATTTGAACTATTATCTATTTTAAATCGTTATGACATTTTGTTTTGTTGTAAAACAATTGTTTCTATTCATATAAAATTATTTAGAATAAAATAATACTAATTTATTAATATTTCAAAAATTAATAAGAGATTTAAAAAGTAAATCTATTTATCGAACTAGTTCAAATAGTTTGACTATTTGAACAATTATCTATCTTAAATCATTATAATTTTTGTTTTGTCATAAAATAATTGTTTTTGCTCAGACAAGCTTATTTGGAGTAAAATATTACTAAATTAATAACATAATAAAAATTGATAAGAGATTTAAACAATAAATATGTTTGTTGAATTAGTTCAAATAGTTAAAACTATTAAAACAATTATCTATTTCAAATCGTTCTAACCTTTTCTTTA
Organism: Durio zibethinus; assembly: GCF_002303985.1. Next base: position 11,391,583 of record NW_019168381.1, on the reverse strand, counting down.
GTCATAAAATAATTTTTTCAGTTCATACATGCTTATTCCAAATAAAATAATATTAATTTATTAACATTCAAAAAATTAATAAGTAAGAAATTAAAAAAATTAAATCCGTTTACCAAACAAGTTCAAATAGTTATGACTATTTGAACAACTATCTATTTAAAATAAATATGACATTTTGTTTTATCATAAAATAATTGTTTCAGTTCATAAAAACTTATTTGAAATAAAATAATATTACTTTATTAATATTTCAAAAATTGATAAGTTAGAGATTTAAAAATAAGTTAGTTTATCAAATCAATTCAAATAATTATGGCCATTTGAACAATTACTATTTCAAATCATTATGAACTTTTGTTTTATCATAAAATACTTATTTTTCATCATACAAGCATATTCAGAATAAAATAATACTAATTTATTAAAATTTCAAAAATTAATAAGTAGTATATTTAAAAAATAAATCTGTTTACTGAACTAGATCTTATTTGAATAATTATCTATTTTAAATGTTATAACCTTTTTTTATTTCATTATAAAATAATTGTTTTAGTTCATACAAGCTTTTTTAAAATAAAATAATACTAATTTAGTAATATTTTAAAAATGAATAATTAAGAGATTTAAAAAATAAATCTTTTTGCTGAAGCAGTTCAAACAATTAAGACTTTATGAATAATTATCTATTTCAAATCATTATGACCCTTTGTTTTGTCATAAAATAATTTTTTGGTTCATACAAGCCTATTTGAAATAAAATAATACTAATTTATTAATATTTCAAAAATTAATAAGTAAGTGATTTAAAATGTGAATATGTTTGCTGAATCGGTTTAAATAATTATGGCCATGTTAACAGCTATCTATTTTAAATTATTATTACCGTTTGTTTGGTCATATAACAATTGTTTTTGAACATTCAAGCTTATTCGGAATAAAATAATACTAATTCATTAATCTTTTAAAAATTAATAAGTAAGAGATTTAAAAATAAATTTGTTTACTGAACTAGTTCAAATAGTTATGACTGTTTGAATAATTGTAAACTTCAAATCATTATAACCTTTTGTTTTGTCATAAAATAATTATTTTTGTTCATACTAGCTTATTCGAAATAAAATAATACTAATCTAACAATATTCCAAAAATTAATAACTAAGAGATTTAAAAAATAAATTTATTTGCTAAACTAGTTCAAATAGTTTAAACTATATAAACAATTATCTATTTCAAATCGTTATGACATTTTTTTTATTATAAAACATTTTTTTAAATTCATATTAGCTTATTCAGCATAAAATAAAATGAATATATTAATATTTCAAAAATTAATAAGTAAGAGATTTAAAAAGTAATTGTATTTATCTAACTAGTTTAAATAATTATGACTATTTGAAAAGTTATCTATTTCAAATCGTTATGACCTTTTGTTTTGTCATAAAACAAATATTTTTGTTCATATAAGTTTGTTTGAAAAAATAATACTAATCCTATTAATATTTCAAAAATTAATAAGAGAATTAAAAAATAAATCTATTTATCAAACCAGTTCAAATAGTTATGACTACTTAAGCAATTATTACTTCAAATCATTATGACTTTTTGTTCTATTATATGTTCATACAAGCTTATTCGGGTTAAAATAATAGTAATTTACTAAAATTTCAATAATTAATAAGTAAAAAATTTTAAAAATAAATATGTTTATCAAACTAGATCAAATCGTTATGGCCTTTTGGTTTATCATAAAAAATTATTTATGTTCATATAAGCTTATTTGAAATAAAATAATACTAAGTTATTAATATTTCAAAAATTAATAATTAAGAGATTTAAAAAATGAATCTATTTACCAAACAAGTTTAAATAAATATGAATATTTTAGCAATTATTTATTTGAAATTGCTATAACCTTTTCATTTTGTCATAAAATGATTTTTTATGTTCATACAAGCTTATTTCGAATAAAATAATACAAAGTTATTAATATTAAGACAATTAATAAGTAACAGATTTTTAAAAAATTTTATTACCGAACAAGTCCAAATCGTTATGACTATTTGAACAATTATTTAGTTCAACTTGTAATGACTTTTTGTTTTATCATAAAATATTTTTTTTGTTCATACAAGCTTATTCAAATTAAAATAATTTTAATTTATTAATATTTTGACAATTAATAAGTAAAAGATTTAAAAAATAAATATGTTTGTTGAATAAGTTCAAATAGTCATGACTATTTGAATAATTATCTATTTCAAATTATTAGGACCTTGTCTTTTGTAATAAAATAATGGTTTCAGTTCAGATAAGCCTATTTGAAGGAAAATAATACTAATTTATTAATATTTCAAAAATTAATGAGTAAGAGAATTAAAAAAAAGAATCTATTCATCGAACAAGTTCAAATAGTTATGACAATCTAAACAATTATCTATTTCAAAATATTATGACCTTTTGTTTTGTCATAAAACAATTGGTTCTATTCATACAAGAATAAAATAATATACATTTATTAATATTACAAAAATTAATAAGTAAAAGTTTAAAAAATAAATATGTTTTCTTAACACGTTCAAATAGTTTTGATTATTTGAACAATTACCTATTTCAAATCATTATGACATTTTGTTTTGTCATAAACCAATTCTTTCTATTCATACAAACTTATTCGGAATAAAATAATATTAATTTATTAAAATTCCAAAAATTAATAAATAAAAGATTAAAAAAATAAATCTATTTACCGAGCGAGTTCAAATTTGAACAATTATTTAGTTTAAATGTTATAATCTTTTGTTTTGTCATAAAAAAATTGTTTCTATTAATACAAGTTTAATCAAAATAAAATAATACTAATTTATTAATATTATAAAATTAATGAGTTATAGACTTAAAAAATTAATTTGTTTACTAAACAAGTTCAAAGAGTCTTATGTCCATTTGAATTATTATCTATTTCAGATCATTATGACATTTTGTTTTGTTGTAAAATAATTATTTTTATTCATACGAAATTATTTAGAATAAAATAACACTAATTTATTAATACTTCAAAAATTAATAAGAGATTTAAAACCCAAATTTGTTTGTCGGACCAATTCAAATAGTTATGATTATTTGAATAATTATCTATCTCAAATTGTTATTATCTTTGTTTTATCATAAAACAATTATTTCATTCATACAACCCTTTTCAGAGTAAAATATTACTAAAATAATAACATTCTAAAATTAATAAGTAAGGGATTAAAAAAGTAAATATATCTGCTGAACTAGTTTAAATAGTTAAGACTATTAGAACAATTATCTTTTTAAAAGCATTTTGACATTTTATTTAGTCATAAAATAATTGTTTCAGTTCATACATACTTCTTCAAAATAAAATAATACTATTTTATTAACATTCAAAAAATTAATAAGTAAGAAATTTTAAAAAATAAATTTGTTTATTGAACAAATTTAAATAGTTATGACTATTTGAACAATTAGCTATTTAAAATTATTATGACCTTTTTGTTTTATAATAAAAAATTGTTTTAGTTCATAAAAGCTTATCTAAAATAAAATAATATAACTTTATTAATATTTCAAAATTTGAGAAGTTGGAGATTTTAAAAATAAATCAGTTTATTGAACCAGCTCAAATAATTATGGCCATTTGAACAATTATTTATTTCAAATCGTTATGAACTTTTGTTCTATCATAAAACAACTGTTTTTCATCATATAAGCCTATTTGGAATAAAATAATACTAATTTATAAATATTTCAAAAATTAATGAGTAGGAGATTTGAAAAATAAATCTATTTATAGAACCAATTCAAATAGTTATGACTATTTGAACATTTATGATTATTTGAACAACTATATATTTCAAACTGTTATAACCTTTTGTTTTATCGTAAAACAATTATTTAAGTTTATACAAGTTTATTTGAAATAAAATAATACTAATCTAATAATATTATGAAAATTAATAACTAAGAGATTTAAAAAATAATTTTTTTTACCAAACTAGTTCAAATAGTAAGGCTATATGAATAATTATTAATTTCAAATTGTTATGACCTTTTGTTTTATCGTAAAACAAACGTTTTTGTTCAAATAAGTTTGTTCGAAATAAAATAATATTAATTTATTAATATTTTAAAAATTAATAAGAGATTTAAAAAATAAATCTATTTACCAAACTAGTTCAATTATTTATAACAATTTGAACAATTATTTATTTCAAATTATTATGATAATTTGTTTATCATAAAACAATTGTTACTATTGATATAGTCTTATTTGGAATAAAATAATGCTAATTTATTAATATTTTGAAAATTAATAAGTAACAGATTTAAAAATTGAATCTATTAGCCTGACCAATGCAAATAGTTATAACTGTTTGAACAATTATCTATTTCAAATCACTAAACCTTTTGTTTTGTCATAAAAAAAATTTTTCTATTCATACAAGCTTATTTCAATTAAAATAATACAAATTTATTAATATTCAAATAATTAATAAGTAAAAGATTTAGAAAATAAATTTGTTTACCAAATCAGATCAAATAGTTATAACTATTTGAATAATTATTTATTTCAAATTGTAATGACTTTTTGTTTTGTCATAAAATAATTGTTTTTATTCATACAAGCTTATTTAGATTAAAATAATATTAATTTATTAATATTTTCACAATTAATAAGTAATGATGTTAAAAATAAATATGTTTACTAAACAAGTTCAACTAGTCATAACTATTTGAATAATTATCTATTCAAATCAATATGAACTTTTGTTTTGTCAAAAAACAATTGTATTAGTTCATATAGGCTTATTTGAAGTAAAATAAAACTAATTTATTAATATTTCAAAAATTATTGAATAAGAGATTTAAAAAATCAATCTATTTACTGAACAAATTCAAATAGTTATGACTATTTGAACAATTTTCTACTTCAAATTGTTATGACCATTTTGTTTTGTCATAAAACAATTATTTCTGTTCATACAAGTTTATTTCAAATAAAATAATATAAATTTATTAATATTTCAATGTCATAACAATTTTGAACTAGTTTAGTAAAGAGATTTAGTTTTTAAATCTTTTATTAATTTTTGAAAAAGTAATAAATTAGTATTTTATTATGAGTAATTTTGTATGAATATAAACAATTGTTTTATGACAAAACAAAATATCATAATGATTTAAAATAGATAGTAGTTCTAATGGATAGGATGATTTGAACTTATTTGATAAATAGATTAATTTTTTAAACCTTCAACTTATTAATTTTAAAAATATTAATAAATTAGTATTATTTTATTTTGAATAAACTTGTATAAATAGAAACAATTATTTTATGAAAAAACAAAGGATTATAATGATTTGAAATAAATAATTGTTTAAATAGTCATAACTATTTAAACTCATTCAATAAATAAATTTATTTTAAAAATATTTTATTTATTAATTTTGGAATATTAATAAATTAGTATTATTTTATTTCGAATAAGGTTTTTTTAACAGAAACAATTAGTTTATGACAAAACAAATGGTTATAACGATTTGAAATAGATAATTGTTCAAATAGTCATAACTATTTGAACATGTTCAAAAGATAGATTTATTTTTTAAATTTTTACTTATTAATTTTTGGAGCATTAATAAATTTATATTATTTTATTTGAAATAAGCTTGCATGAATAGATCCAATTATTTTATGACAAAACAAAAGGTCATAATGTTTTGAAATAGATAATTGTTCAAATAGTCATAACTATTTGAACTTGTTTGGTAAACAGATTTATTTTTTTAAATCTTACTCTTTAATTTTTGAAATATTAATAAATTAGTTTTATTTTATTTCAAATAAGATTACATGAATTGAAACAATTGTTTTGTTACAAAACAAAAGGTCACAATGATTTCAAGTAGATAATTATTCAAATAGTTATGACTATTTGAACTTGTTTGGTAAACATATATTTTTTAAATCTTTTACTTATTAATTGTCAAAATATTAATAAATTAATATTATTTTAATTTGAATAAGCTCGTATGGATAGCAATAATTGTTTTGTGGCAAAACAAAAAAGTCATAAGAATTTGAAATAAATAATTGTTCAAATAGTCACAATGATTTGAACTTGTTTGGTAAGTAGATTTATTTTTTAAATCTTTTACTTATTAATTGTCTTAATATTAATAAATTTGTATTATTTTATTTGAAATAAGCTTTTATGAATAGAAAACAATCATTTTATGACAAACTAAAAGGTTATAGCGACTCCAAATCTATAATTGTTTAAATAGTTATAATTATTTAAACTTGTTTAGTAAATAGATTCATTTTTTAAATCTCTTAATTATTATTATTTCAGAATATTAATAACATAGTATTATTTTATTTTGAATAACCTTATATGAATGGAAATAAATTTTTTTATGAAGAAAAATAGGTCATAATGATTTAAAATAGATAATTATTCAAATAGTCATGACTATTTGATCTAGTTTGGTAAACATATTTATTTTTAAAATTTTTACTTATTCATTGTCAAAATATTAATAAATTAGTATTATTTTAATCTAAATAAGCTTTTATGAACAGAAACTATTTTTTTATAACAAAACAAAAACTCGTAATGATTTGAAATAAATAATTGCTTAAATATTCATAACTATTTGAATGATTTGATAAACAGATTTATTTTTTAAAATATCTTATAAATTTTCAAAATATTAATATCTTAGTATTATTTTATTCCAAACAAACTTATATGAACAAAAAACATTTGTTTTATGTTAAAACAAAAGGTCATAACAATTTGAAATAGATAATTGTTCAAATAGTCATAATTATTTGAACTCGATCAGCAAACAAAATTATTTTTAAAATCTTACTGATTAATTTTTGAAATATTAATAGATTTGTTTTATTTTATTTTGAATAAGTTAGTAAGAACTGAAAAAATTGTTTTATGACAAAACAAAACATCATAATGATTTGAATAAAATATTGTTCATATAGCCTTAGCTATTTGAATTGGTTTGGCAAATAAATTTATTTTTTAAATCTCTTAGTTATTAATTTTTAGAACATTATTACATATTATTTTATTTCAAATAAGCTTTTATGAAAAGAAATAATTGTTTTATGACAGAACAAAAGGTTATAACAATTTGAAATATATAATTGTTCAAATAGTCATAACTATTTGAACTAGTTCAATAAACAGATTTATTTTTTAAATTTCCTACTTATTAATATTTAAAATATTAATAAATTAGTATTATTTTATTTTGAATAGGCTTGTATGATGAAAAATAATTGTTTAATGACAAAACAAAAGTTAATAATGATTTGAAATAGATTATTGTTCAAATGGCCATAATTATTTGAACTGATTCAGTAAACTAATTTATGTTTTTAATCGCTAACTTATCAATTTTTATAATATTAATAAAGTAATATTATTATATTTCAAGTAAGCTTTTATGAACTAAAACAATTGTTTTATGATAAAATAAAAGATCATAGAGATTTTAAATAGATAATTGTTCAAATGTCAAAATTATTTGAACTTGCTCGGTAATTAGATTTTTTTAATTTTCTACTTATTAATTTTGTAATGTTAATAAATTAGTATAATTTTATTTCAAATAAGCATGTATGAGCTAAAGCAATTATTTTATGACTAAATAAAAGGTCAAAATGATTTGAAATAGATAATTATTCTAATTGTCTTAACTATTTGAACTAATTCAGCAAACACATTTATTTTTTAAATCTTTACTTATTAATGTTTAAAATATTATTAATTTAGTAATATTTTACTCCAAATAAGCTTGTATGAACAAAAATAAATGTTTTAGGGTAGAATAATGATATAACGATTTGAGATAGATAATTGTTCAAATATTCATAACTATTTGAATTGGTTCGGTAAAGAGATTTACTTTTTAAATCTCTTATTAATTTTTGAAATAGTAATAACTTAGTATTTTTTTATTTGAAATAATTTTGTATGAATAGAAACAATTATTTTATGACAAAACAAAATGTCAGAACTATTTGAAATAGATAATAGTTCAAATAGACATGATTATTTGAACTTGTTCGGTAAATAGAATATTTTTTTAAATCTTCAACTTATTAATTTTTAAAATATTAATAAATTAGTATTATTTTATTTCGAATAAACTTGTATGAATAGAAACAATTGTTTTATGACAAAACAAAGGATCATAACAAATTGAAATAATAATTATTCAAATAGTCATAACTATTTGAACTTGTTCAGTAAACAGATTTATTTTTAAACTCTTTTACTTATTAATTGTGGAATATTAATAAATTAGTATTATTTTATTCCGAATAAGGTTTTTGGAATAGAAACAATTGGTTTACAACAAAACAAATTGTCATAACAATTTGAAATAGATAATTATTCAAATAGCCATAACTATTTAAACGTGTTCAAAAAATAAATTTATTTTTTAAATTTTTACTTATTAATTTTTGGAACATTAATAAATTTATATTATTTTATTTGAAAAAAGCTTGCATGAATAAAACCAATTATTTTATGATAAAACAAAAGGTCATAATGTTTTGAAATAGATAAATTATTCAGATAGTCATCACTATTTGAACTTGTTCAGTAAATGGATTTATTTTTTTAATTCTCTTGTTCTTTAAATTTTGGAATAATAATAAATTAGTATTATTTTATTTCAAATAAGCTTGCTGAATGAAACAATTGTTTTATTACAAAACAAAAGGTCACAATGACTTGAAGTAGATAATTATTCAAATAGTCATAACTATTTGAACTTGTTTGATAAACATATTTTTTAAAATATTTTCCTTATTAATTTTCAAAATATTAATAAATTAATACTATGTTAATCTGAATAAGCTCATATGGACAAAAACAATTGTTTTATGACAAAACAAAAAAGTCATAAGAATTTGAAATAAATAATTGTTCAAATAATCATAACGATTTGAACTTGTTCGATAAATAAATTTATTTTTTTAAATCTTTTACTTATTAATTGTCTTAATATTAATAAATTTTTATTATTTTATTCAAAATAAGCTTGTATGAACAGACAAAAATCATTTTATGACATACTAAAAGGTTACAACGATTCCAAATTAATAATTGTTTAAATGGTCATAATTATTTAAACTTATTCGGTAAAAAGATTTATTTTTTAAATCTCTAATTATTAGTTTTCAAAATATTAATAACATAGTATTATTTTATTTCGAATAACCTTATATGAGCTGAAATAATTTTTTTATGACAAAACAAAATGTCATAACAATTTAAAATATATCATTATTCAAATAGTCATGACTAATTGAATTAGTTCAGTAAACATATTTATTTTTAAAATTTTTTCTTATTAATTGTCAAAATATTCATAAATTAGTATTATTTTAATCTAAATAAGCTTGTATGAACAGAAACTATTATTTTATAAGAGAACAAAGAGTCATAATAATTTGAAATAAATAACTACTTAAATATTTATAATTATTTGAACTAGTTCGATAAATATATATATTTTTTAAATCTCTTATTGATTTTTGAAATATTAATAGATTAGTATTATTTATTCTGAACAAACTTCTATAAACAAAAACATTTATTTTATGACAAAACAAAAGATCGTAATGATTTGAAATAGTTAATTATTTAAATGGTCATAATTATTTGAACTGGTTAGGTAAATAGAATTTTTTTTAATCTCTTACTTATTAATTTTTGAAATATCAATAAATTCACTTTATTTTATTATGAATAAGCTAATATGAATTGTGAAAATTGTTTTATGACAAGACAAAAGGTCATAACAATTTGAATTAGATAATTGTTCATATAGTTTTAACTATTTGAATTGGTTTGACAAACAAAGTTATTTTTTAAATCTCTTAGTTTTTAATTTTTGGAATATTATTAGAGTAGTATTATTTTATTTTGTGTAAGCTTGTATGAATAGAAATAATTATTTTATAACATAACAAAAATGTTATAACAATTTGAACTATATAATTGCTCAAATAGTCATAACTATTTGAACTGGTTTGATAAATAGATTTATTTTTTAAACCTCTTACTCATTAATGTTTGAAAGATTAGTAAATTAGCACTATTTTATTCCAAATAAGCTTGCATGATCAAAAACAATTGTTATATGACCAAACAAAAAGTGATAACGATTTGAAATAGATAATTGTTGAAATGACCATAATTATTTGAACTGATTCAACAAATAGATTCACTTTTTAAATCACTTAATTATTAGTTTTTAAAATATTAATAAATCAAAATTATTTTATTTTGAATAAGCTTGTAAGAACTGAAACAATTGTTTTATGACAAAACAAAAGGTCATAACAATTTTAAATAAGCAATTGTTCAAATTGTCATAACTATTTTAATTTTTTCAATAAACAAAATTATTTTTTTAAACTCTTGCTTATTACTTTTCAAAATATTAAGAAATTAGTATTATTTTATTTTGGATAAGGTTTTTATGAGCTGAAACAATTGTTTTATGTCAAAACAAAAGGTTATAACAATTTTACATAAATAACTATTCCAATAGTCATAACTATTTGAACTTGTTCGATAAATAGATTTATTTTGTCAAATCTTTTGCTTATTAATTTTTCAAATGTTCATAAATTTAGATTATTTTATTCTGATAAGCTTGTAAGACATGAAACAAAGTTTTTATGACTAAACAAAAGGTCTGAATGATTTGAAATAGATAATTGTTCTAATAGTTTTAACTATTGGACTGGTTTAGCAAACACATTTATTTTTTAAATCTCTTACTTATTAATTTTTGAAATATTATTAAATTAGTATTATTTTAACCAAATAAGCTTCTATGATTAGAAATAATTGTTTTATGACAAAACAAAGATTTTAAACAATTTGAGATTAACAATTGTTCAAATAGTCATAACTATTTGAACTAGTTCGATAAATAGATTTATTGTTTAAATCTGTTACTTATTAATTTTTAAAATATTAATCAATTAGTATTATTTTATTTCAAATAAGCTTATATGATCAAAAATAATTGTTTTATGACAAAATAAAATGTCATAATGATTTGAAATAGATAATCATTCAAACGACCATAATTATTTTAATTGATTTGATAAACAGATTTATTTTTCAAAATTCTTATTAATTTAGAAAATATTAATAAATTAGTATTATTTTATTTCATCTAAGCTTGTATTAACTAAAAAAATTATTTTATAACAAATCAAAAGGTTATAACGATTTTAAATGGACAATTGTTCAAATAATACTAACTATTTAAACTTGTTTGGTAAACAGATTTATTTTTTAAATCTCTTTCTTATTAATTTTTGGAATGTTAATAAAGTAGTGTTAATTTTTTCTTAATAAGCTTGTGTGAATTGAAGCAATTGTTTTATAACTAAACAAAAGGTCAGAACAATTTGAAGTATATAATTATTCTAATAGTCTTAATCATTTGGAATGATTCAATAAACAAATTTATTTTTTTAAATCTCTTGCTTATTAGTTTTTTGAAATATTATGAAATTAATATTATTTTAATTCGAATAAGCTTGTACAAATAAAACAATTGTTTTGTGACAAAAGAAAATGTCATAACGATTTAAAATAGATAAAGATTCATATAGTCTTAACTATTTGAATTGATTCGACAATTAAATTTTTTTTAATTTTCCTGGTTATTAAGTTTTGGAATATTATTAAATTTGCATTATTTTATTTTGAATAAAATAGTATAATGATTTGAAATAGATAATTATTCAAATAGTCAAAACTATTTGAAATGGTTTGGCAAGCAAATTTACTTTTAAAATATCTTATTGATTAATTTCTAAATATTAATAAATTAGTATTATTTTATTTTGAACAAACTTATATTAACAAAAACAATTTGTCATGATAAAACAAAAAATAATAACGATTTGAAATAGATAATTGTGCAAATAGTTATAATTATTTGAATTGGTTTCGTAAATAGGATTATTTTCTAAATCTCTTACTTATAAATTTTTTAAATATTAATAAATTAATTTTATTCTATTCCGAATAGGCTTGTATGAGTTGAAATAATTATTTTATGACAAAACAAAAGGTATTAACAATTTAAAATAAATAATTATTCGTATAGTCTTAACTATTTGAATTAGTTTAGCAAATGAATTTATTTTTTAAATCTCATAGTTATTAATTTTTAGAATATTACTAAATTATTATTTTATTTGAATAAGCTTGTATGAATAGAAACAATTGTTTTATGATAGAACAAATGTTATAACAATTTGAAATAGATAATTGTTCAAATAGTCATAACTATTTGAACTAGTTCAGCTAACAAATTTCTTTTTTAAATCTCTTATCAATTCTTAAATATTAATAAATTAGCATTATTTTTTTTCGAAAAAGCTTGTATGTTGAAAAACAATTGTTTTGTGACAAAACAAAAGGTAATAATGATTTAAAATTGATAGTTGTTTAAATGGCCATGATTATTTAAATTGATTTATTTTTTAAATCTCTTGCTCATTAATTTTTGAAATATTAATAAAGTAGTATTATTTTATTTTGGATAAGCTTCTATAAACTAAAACAATTGTTTTATGACAAAATAAATGGTCATAATGATTTTAAATAGATAATTGTTGAAAAAGCCATAAATATTTGAACTTGTTTGGTAAGTAGATTTATTTTTTCAAATCTCATGCTTATTAATTTTTTGAATGTCAATAAATTAGTATTATTTTATTCCAAATAAGCTTTTATGAATTGAAACAATTATTATATGACTAAACAAAACGTCAAAATGATTTAAAATCGATAATTATTCTGATTGTCTTAACTATTTGAACTAATTTGGCAAACACATGTATTTTTTAAATCTCTTATTAATTTTCAAAATATTATGAAATTAGTATTATTTTTATCCCAATAAGCTTGTATGATAAAAAATAATTATTTTGTGGGAAAACAAAGATCATAATGATTTGAGATTGATATTTGTTCAAATAGTCATAGCTATTTGAAGTGGTTTAGAAAACAACTTTAGTTTTTAATTCTCCTACTTATTAATTTTTGAAATATTAATAAACTAATATTATTTTATTTCAGATAAGCTTTTATGAACTGAAACAATTGATTTATGACAAAACAAAATGTCATAATGACTTTAAATAGATAATGATTTAAATAGTCAAATCTATTTCAACTTGTTTGGTAAACATATTTATTTTTTTTAAATCTCTTGCTCATTAATATTTTGAATGTTAGTAAATTAGTATTATTTTATTCTAAATAAGCTTGTATGAACTGAAATAATTGTTTTATGACTAAACAAAAGGTTAAAACAATTTGAAATATATAATTGTTTTAATAGTCTTAACTATTTGAACTACTTCGGCAAACACATCTATTTTTTAAATCTCTTACTTACTAATTTTTGGAATATTATTAAATTAGTATTATTTTAACTCAAATAAGTTTGTATGAAAAGAAAAAACTATTTTTTGACAAATAAAGATCATAAAGATTTGAGATAAATAATTGTTCAAATAGTCATAACTATTTGAATTGTTTTAATGAATAGATTTCATTTTTAAATCTCTTATTAATTATCAAAATATTAATAGATCAGTATTATTTTATTCTGAATAGTTTTGCTTGAACAAAAACAATTGTTTTACAACAAAACAAAATATCATTATGAATTGAAATAGATAATAGTTTAAATGGATATGACTATTTGAACTTGTTCGATAAATAATTTTTTTTTTAAATCTCAAACTTATTAATTTTTAGAACACTAATAAATTAGCATTATTTTATTTTGAATAAAATTGTCTGAATAGATACAAGTATTTCATGACAAAGCAAAATATCATAATAATTTGAAATAAATAATTATTCAAATAGTCATAACTATTTGAACTTGCTCGGTAAACAGATTTACTTTTTAAATCTTTTACTTATTAATTTTTGGAATTTTAATAAATTAGTATTATTTTGTTTCAAAAAAGCTTTTATGAATAGAAACAATTAGTTTATGACAAAACAAAAGGTCATAATGATTTGAAATAGATAATTCTTCAAATAGTCATAATTATTTGAACATATTCAGAAAAATATTTATTTTTTTTAAATTTTACTTAGAAATTTTTGGAATATTAATAAATTTAAATTTTTTATTCAAAATAAGCTTACATAAATTTAAAGTCATAATGTTTTGAAATAGAATTATTCAAATAATCATAACTATCTAAGCTTATTCGATAAATATATTCTTTTTTAATTCTCTTACTCATTTATTTTTGGAACATTAATAAATTAGTATTATCTTACAACAAATAAGCTTATATGAATTAAAAAAAATGTTTTATTTCAAAAGAAAGTGTCATAATAATTTGAAATAGATAATTATTCAAATAGTCATGACTATTTGAACTTGTTCGGTAAACATATTTATTTTTTAAATCTTTTACTTATTAATTGGTAAAATTTTATAAATTAATATTATTTTAATCTGAATAAACTTGTATGAATAGAAATAATTATTTTATGACAAAACAAAAAGTCATAATAAATTGAAATAAATAATTGCTCAAATAGATATAATGATTTAAACTTATTTGGTAAACAAATTTATTTTTTAAATATTTTACTTATTAATTGTCTTAATATTAATAAATTTGTATTATTTTATTTGAAATAAGCTTGGATGAGTAGAAAAAAAATCCTTTTTTGACAAAACTAAAGGTTATACCTATTTCAAATAGATAATTGTTCAAACAATCATAATTATTTAAATATGTTCAGTAAATAGATTCATTTTGTAAATCTCTTTATTATTAATTTTTGGAACATTAATAAATTAGTATTATCTTACTTCAAATAAGCTTATATGAATTAAAACAAGTTTTTTATTACAAAAGAAAAGGTCATAATAATTTGAAATAGATAATTATTCAAATAGTCATGACTATTTGAACTTGTTCGGTAAATATATTTATTTTCTAAATCTTTTACTTATTAATTGGTAAAATTTTATAAATTAATATTATTTTAATCTGAATAAACTTGTATGAATAGAAATAATTATTTTATGACAAAACAAAAGGTCATAATAAGTTGAAATAAATAATTGCTCAAATAGATAAAATGATTTGAACTTATTTGGTAAACAGATTTATTTTTTAAATCTTTTACTTATTAATCGTCTTAATATTAATAAAATTGTATTATTTTATTTGAAATAAGCTTGGATGAATGGAAAAAAATCCTTTTTTGACAAAACTAAAGGTTATACCTATTTCAAATAGATAATTGTTTAAATAGTCATAATTATTTAAATATGTTCAATAAATAGATTCATTTTGTAAATCTCTTTATTATTAATTTTTGGATTATTAATAAATTAGTATTATTTTATTTTGAATGAGCTTATATGAACTAAAACAATTCTTTTATGACAAAATAAAAGGTCATAATGATTTGAAATAGATAATTATTCAAATAGTCATTATTATTTGATCTAGTTTGGTAAACATATTTATTTTTAAAATCTTTTGCTTATTAATTATTGAAATATTAATAAATTAGTATTATTTTAATCTAAATAAGCTTGTATGAACAGAAACTATTATTTTATAATAGAATAAAAAGTGATAATGATTTGAAATAAATAATTGCTTAAATATTCATAACTATTTGAACTAGTTTGATAAACATAATTATGTTTTAAATCTCTTATTAATTTTTGAAATATTAATAGATTAGTATTAATTTATTTCGAACAAACTTATATGAAAAAAAACATTTATTTTATGACAAAACAAAAGGTCATAATGATTTAAAATATATAATTGTTCAAATAGTCATAATTATTTGATTGGTTAAGTAAACAAAATTATTTGTTAAATCTCGTACTTATTAATTTTTAGAACATTAATAAATTTATTTTATTTTATTCCAAAAAAGCCAGTATGAATTCAACAAAACCTATTTTATGACAAAACAAAAGGTCATAATGATTTAAAATAGATAATTGTTTATATAGTTTTAAATATTTGAACTGGTTTGGTAAACAAATTTATTTTTTAATTCTCTTTGTTATTAATTTTTGGAATATTATTAGATTAGTGTTATTTTATTTCAAATAAACTTGTATGAATAAAAATAATTGTTTTATGACAGAATAAAAGATTAAAACAATTTAAATTTTACAATTGTTCAAATAGTCTTAACTATTTGAAGTAGTCATAACTATTTTAACTTGTTTGGTAAACAGACTTATTTTTTAAATCTCTTACTTATTAACTTTTGAAAGATTAATAAATTAGTATTATTTTATTCCAAATAAGCTTTAATGTTCAAATACACTTCTTATATGATGAAACAAAAGGTAACAATGATTTGAAATAGATAACTATTGACATGGCCATAATTATTTGAAATGATTTGGTAAACAAATTCACTATTTAAATCACTTATTAAATTTATGAATATTAATAAATTAGTTTTATTTTATTTCAAATAAGCTTGCATGAACTGAAATTATTTTTTTATGACAAAACAAAAGGTCATAACAATTTGAAGTAGATAATTGTTTATATAGTTTTTAACTATTTGAACTACTTTAGCAAACATATTTATTTTTTAAATCTCTTAGTTATTAATTTTTAGAATATTATAAAATTAGTATTATTTTATTCTGAATAAGCTTATACAAATTGAAATAATTATTTTATAATAGAACAAAATGTTATAATGATTTGATATAGATAATTATTTAAATAGAACCGGTTCGATAAATAGATTTATTTTTTAAATCACCTACTTATAAATGTTTGAAATATTAATAAATTAGTATTATTTTATTTTGAAATGGCATGCATGATAAAAACAATTGTTTTATGATAAAACAAAATTTCATAATGATTTGAAATAGAAAATTGTTCAAATGGCCATAATTGTTTAAACTAATTTGATAACTAACTTATATTTTAAATCTCTAACTTATCAATTTTTGAAATATTAATAAAGTAATATTATTTAATTTCGGATAAGCTTTTATGAACTGGAACAATTGTTTTATAATAAAAAAGGGTCATATTTATTTTAAATAGATAATTATTCAAATAGTCATAACTATTTGAACTTGTTCAATAAATCAATTTTTTTTTAATTTCTTATCTATTAATTTTTTGAATGTTACTAAATTAGTATTATTTTATTTCAAATAAATATGTGTGATTTGAAAATTTTATTTTATGACTAAACAAAAAGGTCAAAAGGATTTGAAATAGATAATTGTTCTAATAGTCTTAACTATTTGAAATGATTTAGCAAACACATTTATATTTTAAATCTCTTATTAATTTTTAGAATATTATTAATTTAGCAATATTTTACTCTGAATAAACTTACCTGAACAGAAACAATTGTTTTATGACAAAATAGATATCATAATGATCTTGTTTGATAAAAAGATTTAATTTTTAAATCTCTTATTAATTTTTAAAATATTAAAAAATTAGCATTATTTTATTTTGAATAATTTTATATGAATAGAAATAATTGTTTTACGAAAAAATAAAATGTCATAACAATTTGAAATAAAATAATTGTTCAAATAGTCATAAATATTTAAACTTGTTTGATAAACAGATTTATTTTTTAAATCTTTTACTTATTAATTTTTGAAATTTTAATAAATTAATATTATTTTATTCTGAATAAGCTTTTATAAACATAAATAATTGATTTTATGACAAAACAAAAGGTCATAATGATTTGAAATAGATAATTCTTCAAATAGTCATAACTATTTGAACATGTTTAGAAAACATATCTATTTTTAAAATTTTTATTTACTAATTTTTGAAATATTAATAAATTTATATTATTTTATTTGAAATAAACTTGCATGAATAGAACCAATTGTTTCATGACAAAACAAAAGGTCATAATGTTTTGAAATAGATAATTATTCAGATAGTCATAACTATTTGAACATATTCAGTAAACATATTTTATTTTTAAATTCTCTTACTCATTAATTTTTGGAATATTAATAAATTAATATTATTTTATTTCAAATGGGCTTATATGAATTGAACCATTTGTTTTATTACAAAACAAAAGGTTACAATGATTTGAAATAGATAATTATTCAAGTAGTCATGACTATTTGAACTTGTTTGGAAAACATATTTATTTTTTAAATCTTTTACTTATTATTTGTCAAAATATTAATAAATTAATATTATTTTATTCCAAATTAGCTTGTATGAACAAAAACAATTGTTTTATGACAAAACAAAATGTCATAACAATTTGAAATAAATAATTGTTAAAATAGCCATAACAATTTGAACTTACTTGATAAACATATTTATTTTTTAAATCTTTTACTTATTAATTATCTTAATAGTAATAAATTTATATTATTTTATTTGAAATAAGCTTGTATGAACTAAAAAAATCATTTTATGACAAAACAAAAGGTTATAGCAATTTTAAATAGATAATTGTTAAAATAGTCATAATTATTTAAACTTGTTTGGTAAACAATTCATTTTTTAATTCTTTTAATTATTAATTTTTGAAATATTAATAACTTAGTATTATTTTATTTCAAATAAGCTTATATTTACTGAAATAATTCTTTTATGACAAAAGAAAAGGTCACAACGATTTGAAATGGATATTTATTCAAATCGTCATGATTATTTGATCTAGTTCAGTAAACATATTTATTTTTTAGTTATTAATTATCAAAATATTAATAAATTAGTATTATTTTAATCCGAATGAACTAGTATGAATTGAAAATTTATTTTATGGCAAAACAAAAATGATTTGAAATAGATAGTTCTTTATATAGTCTTAAGTATTGGAATTAGTTTGGCGAACATATTTATTTTTTAAATCTTTTGGTTATTAATTTTTGGAATATTATTATATTAGTATTATTTTGTTTCAAATAAGCTTGTATGAACAAAAATAATTGTTTTATAATAGATCAAAAGGTTATAATGTTTTGAAGTATACAATTGTTCAAATAGTCATAATTATTCAAACTGTTTAGTAAACATATTTATTTTTTAAATCTCTTACTTATTAATTTTTGAAAGATTAATAAATTAGTATTATTTTATTCCAAATAAACTTGTATGATAAAAAATAATTGTTATATGAAAAACAAAATGTAATAATGATTTAAAATAGACAATTGTTGAAATGGCCATAATTATTTGAACCAATTCGGTAAATGGATTCAATTTTTAAATTACTTATTAATTTTTTAAATATTAATAATTAGTATTATTTTATTTTGAATAAGCTTGTGTGAACTGAAACAATTGTTTTATGACAAAATAAAAAGTCGTAATAATTTGAAACAGATAATTGTTCATATAGTCTTAACTGGTTAAACTGCTTCGGCAAATAGATTTATTTTTTAAATAACTTTGTCATTAATTTTTGGAATATTATTAAATTAGTATTATTTTATTTTGAAATAAGTTGTATATAAATTTGAAAACAATTATTTATAACAGAAAAAGGTTATAATGATTTGAAATAGATAATTGTTTAAATAGGAACAAGGTTGGTAAATAGATTTATTTTTTAAATCTCTTACATATTAATTTTTGAAATAATAATAAATTAGTATTATTTTATTCCAAATAGGCTTGTATGATGAAAAACAATTGTTTTATGAGAAAACAAAAGTTCGTAATATTTGAAATAGATAATTGATCAAATGGCCAAATTATTTGAACTGATTTGATAAATTGACTTATTTTTTAGATCTCTAAGTTATCAATTTTTGAAATATTATTAAAGTAATATTATTTTATTTTAGATAAACTTTTATGAACTGAAACAATTATTTTATGATAAAACAAAAGGTCATATTTATTTTAAATATATAATTATTCAAATAGTCATAACTATTTGAACTTATTCGATAAACAGATTTATTTTTTTAAAATTTCTTGTGCATTAATTTTCTGAATGTTACTAAATTAGCATTATTTTAATCCAATAAGCATGTAAGGACTAAAAAAAATTATTTTATGACTAAATAAAAGGCAATAACAATTTGAAATAGTTAATTTTCTAATAGTCTTAACTATTTAAACTGATTTAGCAAACATATTTTATTTTTTAAATATCTTATTGATTTTTAAAATATTATTAATTTAGCAATATTTTACTCTAAATAAGCTTGTATGAACAGAAACAATTGTTTTATGACAAAATAAAGATCATAACGATTTGAACTGGTTTGATAAATAGATTTAGCTTTTAAATCTCTTATTAATTTTTGAAATATTAAAAAATTAGTATTATTTTATTCTGAATAATTTTATATGAATAGAAGCAATTGTTTTGTGACAAAACAAAATGTAATAATGATTCAAAATAGATGATAGTTTAAATGGACATGACTGTTTGAACTTGTTCAGTAAACAAATTTATTTTTAACTTATTAATTTTTAAAATATTAATAAATTAGTATTATTTTATTTTGAATAAAATTGTATGAATATAAACAATTATTTTATGATAAAATAAAAGATCATAATGATTTAAAAAAATAATTGTTTAAATAGTCATAACTATTTAAACTCACTGGTAAATAGATTTATTTTTTAAATCATTTACTTATTAATTTTTGAAATTTAATGAATTATTATTATTTTATTTCGAATAAGCTTTTATGAATAGAAACAATTGATTTATGACAAAATAAAAAGGTCATAATGATTTGAAAGAGATAATTGTTCAAATAGTCATAACTATTTGAATGTGTCCAAAAAACACATTTATTTTTTAAATTTTACTTATTAATTTTTAGAATATTAATAAATTTATATTATTTTATTCAAAATAAGCTTGCATGAATAGAACCAATTGTTTTATGACAAAACAAAAAAGGTCATAATATTTTGAAATAGATAATTGTTCAATAATCATAACTATTTGAACATCTTCGGTAAACAGACTAATTTTTTAATTCTCTAACATATTAATTTTTGAAATATTAATAAATTAGTATTATTTTACATCGAATAAGCTTATATAAATTGAAACAATTGTTTTTTTTACAAAACAAAAGGTCACAATAATTTAAAATAGATAATTATTTAAATAGTCATGACTATTTGAACTTGTTCAGAAAACATATTTATTTTTTAAATCTTTTGCTTATTATTTATCAAAATATTAATAAATTAATATTATTGTAATCCAAATAAGCTTGTATAAATAGAAACAATTGTTTTATGACAAAACAAAAAGTCATAACAATTTAAAATAAAAAATTGTTCAAATAGTCATAAAGATTTGAACTTGTTTGGTAAATAGATTTATTTTTTAAATCTTTTACTTATTAATTGTTTGAATATTAATAAATTTATATTATTTTATTCAAAATAAACCTATATAAATAGAAGAAATCATTTTATGATGAATCAAAAGGTTATAGTGATTTCAAATATATAATTATTGAAATAGTTATAATTATTTAAACTTGTTTGGTAAAAATATTCATTTTTTAAATCTCTTAATTATCAATTTTTGGAATATTAATAACTTAGTATTATTTTATTTCAAATAATTTTATAAGAATTGAAATAATTATTTTATGGCAAAACAAAAGGTCATGACAATTTGAAATAGATATTTATTAAAATAATAATGACTATTTGATCTAGTTCGGTAAACATATTTATTTTTTAAATTTTTTACTTATTAATTGTCAAATATTAATAAATTAGTATTATTTTAATATGAATAAGCTTATATGAATAGAAACTATTGTTTTATATTAGAACAAAAAGTTATAACAATTGAAATAAATAATTCCTTAAATAGTTATAACTATTTGAACTGGTTTGATAAACAGATTTATTTTTTAAATCTCTTATTAATTTTTGAAATGTTAATAGATTAGCATTTTTTTTATTCCGAATAAACTTATATGAACAGAAACATTTATTTCACAACAACACAAAAGGTCATAACAATTTGAAATAGATAATTGTTTAAATAGTCATAATTATTTGAACTGGTTAGGTAAACAGAATTATTTTTTAAATCTCTTACATATTAAATTTTGAAATATTAATAAAATCATTTTATTTTATTTTGAATAAGCTTGTATGAATTGAAATTTTTGTTTTGTGGCAAAACAAAAATGACTTAAAATTGATAATTGTTCGGATAGTCTTAACTATTTGAACTAGTTCAGCAAGCAAAATTATTTTTAAATCTCTTAGTTATTAATTTTTGGAATATTATTATATTAGTATTATTTTATTTCAAATAAACTTATATGAACAAAAATAATTGTTTTGTGATAGAACAAAAAGTTATAATGACTTGAAGTAAACAATTGTTCAAATAGTCATAATTATTTAAAATAATTTGATAAATAGATTTATTTTGAAAAATCTCTTATTAATCTTTGAAAAATTAATAAATTAGTATTATTTTATTTCGAATAAACTTGTATGATCAAAAACAATTTTTATACGACCAAACAAAAGGCAATAACGATTTGAAATAGATAATTGTTGAAATGGCCATAATTATTTGAACTAATTTGGTAAGTAGAATCACTTTTTAAATCACTTAATTATTAATTTTTAGAATATTAATAAACTAGTATTATTTTATTTTGAATAAACTTGTATGAACTGAAACAATTGTTTTGTGAGAAAACAAAATGCCATAACAATTTTTAATAGATAATTGTTCAAATAGTCATAACGATTTGAATTTATCCAATAAAAAAATTTATTTTTTTAAACTCTTATTGATTAATTTTTGAAATATCAAGAAATTAGTATTATTTTATTTTGGATAAACTTTTATAAACTAAAACAATTATTTTATGTAAAAACAAAAGGTTATAATAATTTTAAATAAATAATTGTTCAAATAGTCATAACTATTTGAATTTGTTTGGTAAATAGATTTATTTTTTCAAATTTTTTGCTTATTAATTTTTCTAATGTTAATAAATTTGGACCATTTTATTCCAAATAAGCATATAAGATATAAACCAAATATTTTATGACTAAACAAGAGGTTAGAATGATTTGAAATAGATAATTATTCTAATAGTTTTAAATATTTGAACTAGTTTGATAAACAAATTTCTTTATTAAATCTCTTACTAATTTTTTTAAATATTATTAAATTAGTATTATTTTTAATCGAATAAGCTTCTATGATCAGAAATAATTGTTTTATGACAAAAAAAAGATCTTAAGAGATTGATAATTGTTCAAATAGTCATAACTATTTGAACTAGTTCGATAAACATATTTATTTTTTAAATCTCTTATTTATTAATTTTTAAAGTATTAATAAATTAGTATTATTTTATTTTGAATAAGCTTGTATGATCAAAAACAATTATTTTATGACAAAACAGAAGGTCATAACGATTTGAAATAAATAATTGTTCAAATTGGCCATAATTACTTTAATTGATTCGATAAACAAATTTATTTTTTAAATTTCTTGCTTATTTTTTAAGAAATATTAATAAATTAATATTATTTTATTTCATGTAAGCTTTTTTTAACTTAAACAATTGTTTTATGACAAATCAAAAGGTTATAACGATTTTAAATAGACAATTGTTCAAATGGTAATAACTATTTGAACTTGTTCGATAAATAGATTTATTTTTTAAATCTCTTTCTTATTAATTTTCCAAATGCTAATAAATTATTATTAATTTATTCTGAATAAGCTTGTATGAACTGGAACAATTGTTTTATGACTAAACAAAAGGTCAAAATAATTTCAAATAGATAATTGTTATAATAGTCTTAACCATTTGAACTGATTCGGTAAACAAATTTATTTTTTAAATCTCTTATTATTAATTTTCAAAATATTATTAAATTAGTATTATTTTAATCAAAATAAACTTGTATGAACAAAATAATTATTTTACGACAAAAGAAAAGGTTACAACAGTTTAAAATAGATAATTATTCATATAGTCTTAACTACTTGAATCAGTTCGGCAATTAGATTTTGTTTTTAATTTTCTTGGTTATTAAGTTTTAAAATATTATTAAATTAGTATTATTTTATTTGAATAAAATATTATGAACAGAACCAATTGTTTGATGACAAAATAAAAGATTAAATGATTTGAAATAGATAATTCTTCAAATAATCAAAACTATTTAAAATGGTTTGGTAAATAGATTTACTTTTAAACTCTCTTACTAATTAATTTTCTAAATATTAATAAATTAGTGTTATTTTATTTCAAATAAACTTATCTTAACAAAAACAATTATTTTATGACAAAACAAAAAGTAATAATGATTTGAAATAGATAATTGTTCAAATAGTTATAATTATTTGAATTGGTTTGATAAATAAAATTATTTTCTAAATCTCTTATAAAATTTTAAAATATTAATAAATTAATTTTATCCTATTCCGAATATGCTTTTTTTATGATAAAACAAAAGGTCATAACAATTTGAAATTAATAGTTGTTCACATAGTCTTAATTGTTTGAATAAAAAGTTATAATAATTTGAAATAAATAAGTGTTAATAAATTAGTATTATTTTATTCTAAATTAGTTTGTATGAATTGAAAAAATTATTATATGACTAAACAAAAAGTCAGAATATTTGAAATAGATAATTATTCTAATAGTCTTAACTATTTAAACTAGTTCAACAAACACATTTATTTTTTAAATCTCTTATTAATTTTTGAAATATTATTAAATTAATATTATTTTTATTCGTATAAGCTTGGATGATTAGAAGTAATTGTTTTATGAGAAAACAAAGATCATAATGATTTGAGATTGGTATTTGTTCAAATAGTCACAACTATTTGAACTGGTTTGGAAAACAATTTTAGTTTTTAAATCTCTTATTAATTCTTGAAATATTAAGAAAGTAGTATATTTTATTTCAAATAAGTTTTTATGAGCTGAAACAATTATTTTGTGATAAACAAAAGCTCATAACAACTTTAAATAGTTAGAATGATTGTTTAAAAAGTCAAATCTTTTTGAATTTTTTTGGTAAATAGATTTATTTTTTAAAATCTCTTGCTCATTAATTTTTCAAATGTTAATAAATTAGTAATATTTTATTCTAAATAAGCTTGTATGAACTGAAATAATTGTTTTATGACTAAACAAAAGGTCTAAACGATTTGAAATAATTGTTTTAATAGTCTTAACTATTTGAACAGTTTAATATATATATTTATTTTTTAAATCTCTTACTTATTATTTTTTGGAATATTATTAAATTAGTATTATTTTAATCTGAATAAGCTTGTATGAAAAGGAGCAATTCTTTTATGACAAAATAAGATCATAACATTTTGAGATAAATAATTATTTAAATAGTCATAACTATTTAAACTATTTTGGAAAACATATTAGTTTTTAAATCTCTTATTAATTTTCAAAATATTAATAGCATAGTATTATTTTAATCTGAATAATTTTGCATGAACAATAACAATTATTTTATATCAAAACAAAAGGCCATAACGATTTGAAATAGATAATAGTTCAAATGGACATGACTATTTGAACTTGTTCGATAGATATATTTATTTTTTAAATCTCTAACTTAATAATTTTTAGAATATTAATAAATTAGTATTATTTTATTTTGAATAAAATTGAATAAATATAAACAATTATTTTATGACAAAACAAAAGATCATAATAATTTGAAATAAATAATTGTTCAAATAGTCATAACTATTTGAACTCGCACTGTAAATTGATTTTTTTTAAATCTTTTATTTATTAATTTTTGAAATTTTAATAAATTAGTATTATTTTATTTTGAATAAACTTTTGTGAACAGAAACAATTGGTTTTTGAGAAAACAAAAAGTTATAACGATTTGAAATATATAATTATTCAAATTGTCATAACTATTTGAATGTGTTTATAAAACATATTTATTTTTTAAATTTTTATTTATTAATTTTTGAAATATTAATAAATTTATATTATTTTATTCAAAATAAGCTTGCATGAACAAAACCAATTATTTTATGACAAAACAAAAGGTCAAAATGTTTTGAAATAGATAATTGTTCAAATAGTATTACTATTTGAACATTTGGGTAAACAGATGTATTTTTTAATTCTCTTACTTATTAATTTTTAGAATATTAACAAATTAGTATTATTTTATTTCAAATAAGCTTATATGAATGAAAACAATTGTTTTATTACAAAACAAATGGTCATAGTGATTTGAAATAGATAATTATTTAAATAGTCATGACTATTTGAACTTGTTTAGTAAACATATTTATTTTTTAAAAAAATTTTACTTATTATTTATAGAAATATTAATAAATTAATATTATTTTAATCCAAATAGGCTTGTATGAACAGAAACAATTGTTTTATAACAAAACAAAAAATCATAACAATTTAAAATAAATAATTGTTCAAATAATCATAAAGATTTGAACTTGTTCGATAAACATACTTATTTTTAAAATCTTTTACTTATTAATTGTCTTAATATTAATAAATTTATATTATTTTATTTGAAATAAGGTTGTATAAACCAAAAAAATCATTTTATGCCAAAACAATAGGTTATAGCAATTTCAAATAGATAATAATTCAAATAGTCATAATTATTTAAACTTGTTTGGTAAATAGATTCATTTTTTTAAATTTCTTAATTATTAATTTTTGAAATATTAATAACTTAGTATTATTTTATTTCAAATAATTTTATATTAATTGAAATAATTTTTTTATGACAAAACAAAAGATCAAATAGTTATTCAAATATTTATTCAAATCTTAATTATTCAAATAGTTCGATAAGCATATTTATTTTTAAAATTTTATACTTATTAATTGTTGAAATTTTAATAAATTAATATTATTTTAATTCGAATAAGATTGTATAAACATAAACTATTGTTTTATAATAAAACAAAAAGTCATAACAATTTGAAATAAATAATTGCTTAAATAGTCATAACTATTTGAAATGGTTTGATAAACATATTTAATTTTTAAATCTCATATTAATTTTGAAATATTAATAGACTAGTAGTTTTTTATTTTGAAAAAACTTATATGAACAAAAACATTTGTTTATGACAAAACAAAAGGTCATAACGATTTGAAATAGATAATTATTCAAATAGTCAACATTATTTGAACTGGTTAGGTAAATAGAAATTATTTTTTAAATCTCTTACATATAAATTTTTGAAATATTAATAAATTCATTTTATTTTATTTCAAATAAGTTAGTATAAATTAAAAATATTGTTTTATGATAAAACAAAAATGATTTGAAATAGATAATTATTCACATAGTCTTAACTATTTAAACTAGTTCAGCAAACAAATTTATTTTTTAAATCTCTTAGTTATTAATTTTCAGAATATTATTATATTAGTATCGTTTTATTTTGAATAAGCTTGTATGAAAAAAAATAATTGTTTTATGATATAACAAAAGGTTATAGCGATTTGAAGTACACAATTGTTCAAATAACTATTTAAACATGTTTAGTAAACAAATTTATTTTTTAAATCTATTACTTATTAATTTTAACTAATTAATAAATTAGTATATTCCAAACTAATTTGTATAATAAAAACAATTTTTATATACCAAACAAAAGGTAATAACGATTTGAAATAGATAATTGTTGAAATGGTCATAATTATTTAAACTAATTTGGTAAACAGATTCACTTTTTAAATCACTTAATTATTAATTTTTGAAATATTAAAAAAACTTGTATTATTTTATTTTGAATAAGCTTGTATGAACTGAAATAATTGCTTTGTGACAAAAGAAAAGGTCATAACAATTTTCTATAAACAATTGTTCAAATAGTCCTAACTATTTGAATTTGCTTGGTAAAAAGATTTATTTTTTTAAACTCTTGCTTATTAATTTTTGAAATATTAAGAAATTAGTATTATTTATTTTGGATAAGCTTTTATGAACTAAAACAATTGTTTTATGTCAAAACAAAAGGTTATAATGATTTTAAAAAAATAATTGTTCAAATAGTCATAAGTTTTGAATTTGTTCGATAAATAGATTTATTTTTTCAAATCTTTTACTTATTAATTTTTTGAATGTTAATAAATTTTGATTATTTTATTTTGAATAAGCTTGTAAGATATGAAACAAATATTTTATGACTAAACAAAAGGTCAGAAGGATTGAAATATATAATTATTCTAATAGTTTTAACTATTTCAACTGGTTCGGCAAACACATTTATTTTTTAAATCTCTTACTTATTAATTTTTAAAAATTTATTAAATTAGTATTATTTTTAACCGAAAAGCTTTTATGATTAGAAACAATTGTTTTATGACAAAACAAAAATCTTAACGATTTGAGATTGATAATTATTTAAATAGTCATAACTATTTGAATTGGTTCAATAAACATATATATTTTTTAAATCTGTTACTTATTAATTTTTGAAATATTATTAATTAGTATTATTTTATTTCGAATAAGCTTGTATGATAAAAAAACTATTGTTTTATGACAAAATAAAAAGTCATAATGATTTGAAATAGTTAATGATTCAAATGACCATAATTATTTTAACTGATTCGGTAAATAGATTTATTTTTTGAATTTCTTACTTAGTATTTTAGGAAATATTGATAAATTAGTATTATTTTATTCCATCTAAGCTTGTATTAACTGAAACAATTATTTTATGACAACTCAAAAGGTTATAACAATTTTAAATAGACAATTGTTCAATGGTAATAACTATTTGAACTTGTTCGATAAACAAATTTATTTTTTCAAATCTCTTTCTCATTAATTTTTTGAATGTTAATAAATTATTATTAATTTATTTTGAATAAGATTGTATGGACTGCAACAATTGTTTTATGACTAAATAAAATGTAAAAACAATTTCAAATAGATAATTGTTCTAATAGTTTTAACCATTTGAACTAATTCGTTAAACAAATTTATCTTTTAAATCTCTTATTAATTTTTAAAATATTATTAAATTAGTATTATTTTAAGCATAATAAGCTTGTACAAATAAAACAATTGTTTTATGATAAAAGGAAAGGTCATAACGATTTGAAATAGATAATCGTTCATATAGTCTTAACTATTTGAACTAGTTTGGCAATTAGATTTATTTTTTAATTTTCTTAGTTATTAAGTTTCAAAATATTATGAAATTAGTGTTATTTTGTTTTGAATAAAATAGTATGAACAGAACCAATTGTTTGATGACAAAATAAAATGTTATAATGATTTGAAATAGATAATTATTCAAATGGCCAAAACTATTTGAATTGGTTTGGCAAACAGGTTTACTTTCTAAATCTCTTACTGATTAATTTTCTAAATTTTAATAAATTAGTATTATTTTATTTCGAACAAACTTATATTAACAAAAACAATGATTTTATAACAAAACCAAAAGTAATAATAATTTGAAATAGATATTTATTCAAATAGTTATAATTATTTGAATTGGTTCAGTAAATAGAATTATTCTCTAAATCTCTTACTTATAAATTTTTAAAATATTAATAAATTCATTTTATTCTATTCGAAATACACTTGTGTGAGCTGAAATAGTTATTTTATGACAAAACAAAAGGTCATAACAATTTGAAATAAATAACTATTCATATAGTCTTAACTGTTTGAACAAAAAGTCATAACAAATTGAAATAAAAAAATGTTAATAGATTAGTATTATTTTATTCTAAATAAGCTTGTATGAATTAAAATAATTATTATATAATGAAACAAAAGGTCAAAACAATTTGAAACAGATAACTATTATAATAGTCTTAACTATTTGAACTAGTTCGGTAAACATATATTTTTTAAAATCTCTTATTAATTTTTGAAATAGTAGTACATTAGTATTATTTTTATCCAAATAAGCTTGGATGACAAGAAATAATTGTTTTATGAGAAATCAAAGATCATAATGATTTGGGATTGATATTTGTTCAAATAGTCATAACTACTTGAACTAGTTCAGAAAATAGTTTTAGTTTTTAAATTTCTTGCTTATTAATTTTTGAAATATTAATAAAGTAGTAATTTTTTATTTCAAATAATCTTGTATGAACTGAAATAATTGTTTTTGGACTAAACAAAAGGTCAGAATGATTTGAAATAGATAATTATTCTAATAGTCTTAATCATTTGAACCGGTTCAGCAAATACATTTATTTTTTTAAATCTCTTACTTATTAATTTTTGGAATATTATAAAATTAGTATTATTTTAATTCGAATAAGCTTTTATGGAAAGAAATAATTGTTCTATGACAAAATAAAGATCATAATGATTTGAGATAGATAATTATTCAAATAGTCACTACTATTTGACTGTTATGGTAAATAGATCTAGCTTTCAAATCTCTTATTTATTTTCAAAATATTAATAGATTAGTATTATTTAATTCTAAATAATTTTGCATGAATAGTAACAATTGTTTTATAACAAAATAGAAGGTCATAACGATTTGAAATTGATAATTATTCAAATGGACAAACTATTTCAACTTGTCCAATAAACAAATTCATTTTTTAAATTTACTACTTATTAATTTTTAGAATATTAATAAATTGGTATTATTTTATTTTGAATAAACTTGTATGAATAGAAACAATTGTTTTATGACAAAACAAAAGATCATAACTATTTTAAATAAATAGTTGTTAAACAATCATAACTAATTGAACTTGTTCAATAAATAAATTTATTTGTTAAATTTTTTACTTATTAATTTTTGGAATAATAATAAATTAGTATTAATTTATTCCAAATATGCTTGTATGAACAAAAACAATTGCTTTATGACAAAACAAAAAGGTCATAACTATTTGAAATAGATAATTGTTCAAATAGTCATAACTATTTGAATGTGCTCAAAAAATAGATTTATTTTTTAAATTTTTACTTATTAATTTTTGAAATATTAATAAATTTATATTATTTTATTCAATAAGCTTGTATGAACAAAAACGTTTGTTTTATGAAAAACAAAAGGTCACAACGATTTGAAATAGATATTTGTTGAAATAGTCATAACTATTTGAATTTGTTCGGTAAATAGATTCATTTTTTAAATCTTTTACTCATTAATTTTTGGAATGTTAATAAATTAATATTATTTTATTTTAAATAAGCCTAATGAATTGATACAATTGTTTTATGACAAAACAAAAGGGTGATAACGATTTGAAATAGATATTTATTCAAAGAGTTATGACTATTTGAACTTGTTTGGTAAACATTTATTTTTAAAATCCTTTACTTATCAACTATCAAAATATTAATAAATGAATATTATTTTAATCCGAATAAGCTTGTACGAACAAAAACAATTGTTTTATGACAAAACAAAAGGTTATAACGATTTGAAATAGATAATATTCAAACAATCATAACTATTTGCACTAGTTAGGCCAACGAATTCATTTTTTAAATCCATTACTTATTAATTTTTATAATATTAATAAATTAGCAATACTTTATTCCAAATAAGATTGTATCAATAGAAACAATTATTTTATGACAAAACAAATGGTTATAACGATATGAAATAAATAATTATTCAAATTGTTATAACTAATTGAACTGGATTGGTAAACAAATTTATTTTTTAAATCTCTTATTAATTTTTAAAATATTAATAAATTAATATTATTTTATTTCAAACAAACTTATATGAACAAAAACATTTGTTTTATAACAAAACAAAATAACATGCGATTTGAAATAGATAATTATTCATATAGCCTTAACTATTTGAATTGGTTCAGCAAACAAATTTATTTTTTAAATCTCTTAGTTATTAGTTTTCATAATATTATTAGATTAGTATTATTTTATTTCGAATAAGCTTGTATGAACATAAATAATTGGTTTATGATAAAACAAAAGATTATAATGACTTAAAATATATAATTGTTCAAATAGTCAAAATTATTTGAACTGGTTCAATAAATAGATAATCTCCTACTTATTAATTTTTGAAATATTAATAAATTAGTATTATTTTATTCCAAATAGGCTTGTAAGATGAACACCAATTGTTTTATGACAGAATAAAAGTTCAAAATGATTTCAAATAGATAACTGTTCAAATGGCCATAACAATTTGAATTGATTTGATAAACTAATTTTTTTTTTAAATCTCCAACTTTTCAATTTTTGAAATATTAATAAAGTAATATTATTTTATTTTGGATAAGCTTTTATGAAATGAAACAATTGTTTTATGATAAAAAAAAAGGCCACAATAATTTTAAATAGATAATTGTTTGAATAGTTATAACTATTTGAACTTGTTTGCTAAATAGATTTATTTTTTAAAATTCTTTCTTTATTAATTTTTTTAATGTTAATAAAATAGAATTATTTTATTTTTAATAAGCATGTATGAACTGAACAATTATTTTATGACTAAACAAAAGGTCAAAATGATTTGAAATAGATAATGTTCTAATAGTCTTAACTATTTGAACTAGTTTGGTAAATACATTTATTTTTTAAATCTCTTACTTATTAATTTTTAGAATATTATTGGTTTAGCAATATCTTACTCCACATAAGTTTTTACGAATAGAAATAATTATTTTATGACAAAACAAAGATCATACCGATTTGAGATGGATAACTGTTGAAAATAGTCATAAATGTTATTAATTTTTAGAATATTATTAGTTTAGCAATATTTTACTCCGAATAAGTTTGTTTGAATAGAAACAATTATTTTATGACAAAACAAAGATCATTCTAATTTGAGATAATAAATTGTTCAAATAGTCATAACTATTTCAATAGGTTCAGTAAACAGATTTAGTTTTTGAATCTCTTATTAATTTTTAAAATATTAATAAATTAGTATTATTTTATTTTGAATAATTTGTATGAATAGAAATAGTTGTTTTACAATAAAAAAAATTATAACAATTTGAAATAGATAAAAATTCAAATTGACATGACTGTTTAACTTGTTCGGTAAACATTTTTATTTTTAAAATTTTTAACTTATTAATTTTGAAAATATTAATAAATTAGTATTATTTTATTTTGAATAAACTTATATGAATAGAAACTATTGTTTTATTACAAAACAAAAGATCATAATGATTTGAAATAAATAATTATTTAAATAGTCATAACTATTTGAACTCACCCAGTAAATAGATTCATTTTTTAAATCTTTTACTTATTAAGTTTTGAAATTTTAATAAATTAGTATTATTTTATTCTAAATTAGCTTTATGAATAGAAACAATTTTTTTTATGATAAAACAAAAGGTCATAATGATTTGAAATAGATAATTGTTCAAATAGTCAAAACTATTTGAACATATTTAGAAAACATATTTATTTTTTAAATTTTTACTTATTAATCTTTGGAATATTAGTAAATTTATATTATTTTCTTCATAATAAGCTTGTATAATTGTTTTATGACAAAACAAAAGGTCATAACAGCTTGAAATAGATAATTGTTCAAATAGTTATTACTATTTGACTTGTTCGGTAAACATATTTAATTTTTAAATCTTTTACTTATTAATTGTTGAAATATTAATAAATTAATAATATTTTAATTGAATAAACTTTTATGAACAAAAATAATTGTTTTATGACAAAACAAAAAGTGATAACATCTTGAAATAAATAATTGTTCAAATAGTTATAACTATTTGAACTTATTTGGTAAATAGATTTGAAATAAGCTTGTATTAATAGGAAAACTTGTTTTATGACAAGAAAAAAGGTTATAACAATTTGAAATAGATAACTGTTCAAATAGCCATAACTATTTAAACTTGTTCAATAAACAAATTCATTTTTTAAATCTCTTACTTATTAATTTTTGGAATATTAATAAATTAGAATTATGTTATTTTGTGACAATTATTTTGTTCAATAATTATTTTGTTCAATAATGATTCATTACAAACAAGAACAATTATTTTGTGACAAAATGAAAGGTCATAATGATTTGAAATAGATAATTGTTCACACAGTTATAACTATTTGCATTGGTTAGGCCAAAAGTTATATTTTCTAAATTTATTACTTATTAATTTTCAGAATATTAATAAGTAGCATTACTTTATTTTGAATAAGATTGTATGAATAAAAACAAATATTTTACGATAAAACAAATGGTCATAATAATTTGAAATAAATAATTGTTCAGATAGTTATAACTAATTGAACTAGTTTGACAAACAAATTTATGCTTTAAATCTCTTACTTATTAGTTTTCAAAATATTAATAAATTAATATTATTTAATTCTAAACAAATTTATATAAACAAAAACATTTGTTTTATGACAAAACAAAAGGTAATAACGATTTGAAATAGATAATTGTTCAATAGTCATAATTATTTGAGTTGGTTCAGCAAACAGAATTGTTATGACTTTTTGTTTTGTCATAAAACAATTGTTTCTATTCATACATGCTTATTCCAATTAAAATAATATTACTTTATTAATATTTCAACAATTAATAAGTAAAATATTTAAAAAACAAATATTTTTACCAAACAAGTTCAAATAGTCATGACTATTTGAATAATTATCTATTTCAAATATTGTAACCTTTTGGTTTGTACTACAACAATTGTTTTAGTTAATATAAGCTTATTTGAAATAAAAAAACATTAATTTATTAATATAACAAAAATTAATGAGTAAGTGAACTAAAAATACGAATCTATTTACTGAACAAGTTTAAATAGTTATGACTCTCTAAACAATTATCTATTTCAAAACATTATGACCATTTGTTTTGTCATAACACAATTGATTCTATTCATGCAAGCTTATTTCAAATAATATAATATAAATTTATTAAAATTTCAAAAATTAATAAGTAAAAATTTTAAAAAATAAATCTACTTCCTGTACACATTCAAATAGTTTATGACTATTTGAATAATTATCTATTTTCAAATTGTTATGACCTTTTGTTTTGTCACAAACCACTTGTTTATGTTCATAAAAGCATATTCAGAATGAAATACTACTAATTTATTAAAATTCTAAAAAATTAATAAGTAAAAGATTTAAAAAATAAATTTATTTATCGAGCGAGTTCAAGTAGTCATGTCCATTTGAACTATTATCTATTTCAAATCATTATGACATTTTTTTTTGTTGCAAAACAATTGTTTCTATTCAAACAAAATTATTCAAAATAAAATAATACCAATTTATTAGTATTTCAAAAATTAATAAAGATTTTAAAAAAATTGTTTGACGAACCAGTTTAAATAGTTAAGATTATTAAAACAATTATCTATTTCAAATCATTCTAACCTTTTGTTTAGTCAAAAAATAATTATTTTAGTCCATACATGCTTATTTGAAATAAAATAACGCTAATTTATTAACATTCAGAAAATTAATAAACAAGAAAATAAAAAAATAAATATATTTACCGAATAAGTTCAAATAGTTATGACTATTTGAATAATTATCTATTTGAAATCATTATGACCTTTTATTTTATCATAAAACAATTGTTTCAATTCATAAAAGTTTATCCAAAATAAAAAAATATTACTTTATTAATATTTCAAAAATTGATAAGTTAGTGATTTAAAAAATAAATCAGTTTATCAAATTAGTTCAAATAATTATGGCCATATGAACAATTATATATTTCAAATCATTATAAACTTTTGTTTTGTCACAACACAATTGTTTGTCATCATACAAGCCTATTCAGAATAAAATAATACTAATTTACTAATATTTCAAAAATTAATTTTCTTATTAAACCAGTTCAAAGAGTTATGACTATTTAAACAATTTTATATTTCAAATTGTTATAACTTTTTGTTATCTCATAAAACAACTATTTCTGTTCACACAAGTCTATTCGAAATAAAATAATACTAATGTAATAATATTCTAAAAATTAATATCTAAGAGATTCAAAAAATATTTTTTTGTTTACCGAACTAATTTAAATAGTTAAGGTTATATGAGCAAATTCTTTATTTGAAATAGTTATGACCTTTTGTTTTATCGTAAAAATTTTTTTTTCAGTTTTTAATAACCTATTTGAAATAAAATAAAACAAATTTTTTTAATATTTCAAAAATTAATAAGTAAGAAATTCAAAACATAATTTTGTTTGTTGAACCAATTCAAATAATTATGACTATTTGAACAATTATTTATTTCAAATCACTATGAACTTTTGTTTTGTCATAAAACAAATGTTTTTGTTCATATAAGTTTGTTTGGAATAAAATAATATTAATTTATTAATATTTTGAAAATTAAGAAGTAAGAAATTTAAAAAATATATTTGTTTACTAAACCGGTTTAATTAGTTATAACTATTTCAACAATTCTTTATTTCAAATCGTTATGACCATTTGTTTTTTTCATAAAACAATCGTTTCTGTTCATACAGTCTTATTTGAAATAAAGTAATGCTAATTTATTAATATCTTAAAAATTAATAAGTAACGGATTTAAAAAATGAATTTGTTGGCCTGACTAGTGCAAATATTTATGACTACTTGAACAATTATCTATTTCAAATCATTATGACCTTTTGTTTTGTCATAAAATAATTATATCCATTTATATAGGCTTATTTGAAATAAAATATCACTAATTTATTAACATTTTGAAAATTAATTGGTAACAAATTAAAAAAAAAAAGAATTTGTTTACTGTAGAAGTTCAAATAATTATGACAAATTGAACAATTATCTATTTCAAATCACTGACATTTTGTTTTATCATAAAACTATTGTTTCTGCTCATACAAACTTATTTCAAATAAAATAATATAAATTTATTAATATTTCAAAATTTAATAAATAAAAATTTAAAAAATAAATTTATTTTCTGAACATGTTTAAATAATTATGACTATTTCAACAATTATCTGTTTCAAATAGTTTGACCTTTTGTTTTGTAATAAACTAATTGTTTCTATTCATACAAGTTTATTCAAAATAAACTAATAGTTATTTATTAATATTCCATAAATAAATAAGTAAAAGATTTAAAAAATAAATCTATTTGTCGAGTAAGCTCAAATAGTTATTACTATTTGAATAATTTTTTATTTCAAATAGTTATAATCTTTTGTTTTGTCATAAAATAACTATTTCTATTCATACAAGTTTATTTGAAATAAAATAATACTAATTTATTAATATTCTGCAAATTAATAGGTAGGTGATTTAAAAAATAAATCTATTTACCAAACAAGTTCAAATAGTCATGTTCATTTGAACAATTATTTATTTCACATCATTATAACCTTTTGTTTTGTTGTAAAACAATTGTTTCTATTTATACAAAATTATTCAAAATAAATAATACTGATTTATTAATATTTTAAAAATTAATAAGTGATTTAAAAACTAAATTTGTTTATCGAACCAGTTTAAATAGTTATGATTATTTGGACAATTATCTATCTCAAATTGTTATAATCTTTATTTTGCCATATAACAATTGTTTCTTTTTATACAAGCTTATTGGGATTAAAATAATACTAATTTAATAATATTTCAAAAATTATTAAGTAAGAGATTTAAAAAATAAATATGTTTATCGAACTAGTTTAAATAGTTAAGACTATTAGAATAATTATTACTTCAAATTGTTTTAACATTTTGTTTAGTCATAAAACAAATATTTCAGTTCATATAAGCTTATTCGAAATATAAAATAATAATAATTTATTAACATTCAAAAAATTAATAAGCAAGAGATTTTAAAAAATAAATCTATTTATTGAACAAGTTCAATTAGATATGACTATTTAACAATAATCTATTTAAAATCATTTTGATCTTTTTTTTTTGTCATAAGACAATTATTTTAGTTCATAAAACCTTATCCAAAATAAAACAATACTACTTTATTAATATTTCAAAAATTATTAAGCAAGAGATTTAAAACTGAAGTTATTTTCTGAACCAGTTCAAATAGTTAAGACTATTTGAACAAATATCAATCTCAAATCGTTATGATAATTGTTTTTTCATAAAACAATTATTTCTGATCATACAAGCTGATTTGGATAAAAATAATACCAATTTAATAATATTTCAAAAATTAATAAAAGATTTTAAAA
This sequence comes from Durio zibethinus, assembly GCF_002303985.1. The sequence continues at coordinate 11,353,328 of NW_019168381.1, read as the reverse complement.
AAATGTTTATGTCGAATCAATTCAAATAGTCAAGACTATTAGAATAATTATCTATTTCAAATCATTCTAACCTTTTGTTTAGTTATAAAATAATTGTTTCAATTCATATAAGCTTATTTGAAAGAAAATAATACAAATATATTAACTTTCAAACAATTAATAAGTGAAAGATTTGAAAAATTAAATCTGATTACCGAACAAGTTTAAATAGTTACGACTATTTGAACAATTATCTATTTAAATCGTTATGAACCTTTGTTTTGTCATAAAAAAATTATTTTAGTTCACAAAAGTTTATCCAAAATAAAATAATACTACTTTATAATATTTTGAAAATTAATAAGTAAGAGATTTAAAAAATAAATTAGTTTACCAAATCAGTTCAAGTAATTATGGCCATTTGAACAATTATCTATTTCAAATCATTATTACCTTTCATTTTGTCATAGAAGAATTGTTTTTCAACATACAAGCTTATTTAAAATAAAATCATTAGTATCTTTCGTTGTGTCATAAAACAATTGTTTTTGAACATACAAGCTTTTTTGAAATCAAATAACACTAATTTATTAATATTTCATGAATCAGTACGAGATTCAAAAAATAAATTTGCTTACTAAACTAATTCAAATAGTTATGACTATTTAAACAATTATCTATTTCAAATTGTTATAACCTTTTGTTCTATCATAAAACAATTATTTCTGTTCATATAAGTTTATTCGGAACAAAATAATACTAAATTAATAATATTATGAAAATTCATAACTAAAAGATTTAAAAAATAAATCCATTTGTCAAACCAGTTCAAACATTTAAGATTATATGAAGAATTATCTATTTCAAATTGTTATGACCTTTTGTTTTGTTATAAAATAATTATTTTAACTCATCCAAGTTTATTCATAATAAAGTTAAACTAATTTATTAATATTTCAAAAATTTATAAGTAAAAGATTTAAAAAATAATTCTATTCATCAAACTAGTTTAAATAATTATAACTATTTAAACAATTATATATTTCAAATTGTTATAACTTTTTATTCTATCATAAAATAATTATTTTTGTTCTTACAAGCATATTTGAAATAAAATAATACTAATCTAATAATATTTTGACAATTAATAATTAACAGATTTTAATAAATAAATTTTTTGCCAAACCACTACAAATAGTTAAGGCTATATGAACAATTATCTATTTCAAATCGTTATGATATTTTATTTTGTTATAAAACAATTTTTTCAACTCTTACTAACCTATTCATAATAAAGTAAATCAAATTTATTAATATTTCAAAAATTAATAAGTAAGAGATTTAAAAAATAATTCTATTTGCCAAACTAGTTCAAATAATTATGACTATTTGAACAATTATCTATTTCAAATCATTATTACCTTCTGTTTTTTGTTTTATCATAAAACAAATGTTTTTGTTCGTATAAGTTTGTTAAAAATAAAATAATATTAATTTATTAATATTTTGAAAATTAATAAGTAAGATATTTAAAAAATAAATTTGTTTGCCAAACCAGTTCAATTAGTTATAAGTATTTGAACATTTATTTATTTTCAATCATTATGACCATTGGTTTTATCATAAAATAATTATTTATACTTATACAGTCTTATTTGGAATAAAGTAATACTAATTTATTAATATTCTTAAAATTAATAAGTAACGGATTTAGAAAATGTATCTGTTGGCTTGACCAATGCAAACAATTATGACAGTTTGAACAATTATCTATTTCAAATCATTATGACCCTTTGTTTGCCCCAAAATAATTGTTTCTATTCGTACAAACTTATTTGGAATAACATAATTTTAATTTATTAATATTCTTAAAATTAATAAGTAACGGATTTAGAAAATGTATCTGTTGGCCTGACTAATGCAAACAATTATGACTGTTTAAACAATTATCTATTTCAAATCATTATGACCCTTTGTTTGTCCCAAAATAATTGTTTCTATTCGTACAAACTTATTTGGAATAACATAATTCTAATTTATTAATATTCCAAAAATTAAGAAGTAAGAGATTTAAAAATGAATCGATTTACCGAACAAGTTCAAATAGTGTGGCTATTTGAACAATTATCTATTTTAAATTGCTATAAACTTTTGTTTTGTCATAAAATAATTTTTTGTATTCATACAATCTTATTTCAAATCTATTTATCGAACAAGTTCAAATCGTTATGATTATTTGAACAATTATTTATTTCAAATTATTATCACTTTTTGTTTTGTTATAAAACAATTATTTTTGTTCATACAAGCTTATTCGAATTAAAATAATATTAATTTATTAATATTTCAATAATTAATAAGTAAAAGATTTAAAAATAAATATGTTTACCTAACAAGTTCAAATAATAATAACTGTTTGAATAATTATCTACTTCAAATCGTTATGACCTTTTGTTTCATCATAAAACAATTGTATCAATTCATATAGGCTTTATTTGAAATAAAATAATACTAACTTATTAATATTCTAAAAATTAATGAGTAAGAGATTTAAAAAAGGAATTTATTTACTGAACATGTTCAAATAATTATTACTATTTGAACAATTATCTATTTCAAATCATTATGACATTTTGTTTTGTCATAAAACAATTGTTTCTGTTCATACAAGCTTATTTCGAATAAAATAATATAAAATTATTAACATTCCAATTAATAAATAAAAATTTAAAAAATAAATATATTTTTTGAACATGTTCAGATAGTTTGACTAATTGAATAATTATCTATTTCAAATTGTTATGACCTTTTGTTTTGTCATAAACAATTGTTTTTGTTCATAAAAATATATTCGAAACAAAATAATACTAATTTATTAAAATTCCAAAAATTAATAAGTAAAATGATTAAAAAAATAAATCTATTTACTGAGTGAGTTCAAATAATTATGATTATTTAAATAATTATCTATTTCAAATCATTTAAATCATATGTTTTGTCATAAAACAATAGTTTCTATTCATAAAAGTTTATTACGAAATAAATAATACTAATTTATTAATATTTAGGCAATTAATAAGTAAAAGATTTAAAAAATATATATGTTTACCAAATAAGTTCAAATAGTTATGACTATTTAAACAATTATTTATTTTAAATTGTTATGACTTTTTGTTTTGTCATAAAATAATTGTTTTTGTTCATACAAGCTTATTCGAAATAAAATAATATTAATTTATTAATATTTTGACAACTAATAAGAAAAAGATTTTAAAAATAAATATGTTTACCAAACAAGTTCAAATAGTTATAACTATTTGAATAATTATCTATTTCAAATCATTATGACCTTCTGTTGTCATAAAACAATTGTATCAGGTCATATAGGCTTATTCAAAATAAAATAATACTAATTTATTAATATTCTGAAAATTAATGAGTAAGGGATTTTTAAAAAAATCTATTTACTAAATAAGTTCAAATAGTTATAACTATTTAAACAATTATCTATTTGAAACCATTATGATCTTTTGTTTTGTTACAAAACAATTATTTCTATTCATACAACTTATTCTAAATAAAATAATATAAATTTATTAATATTCCAAAAATTAATTAGTAAAAAATTTTAAAAATCAATCTAAGTTATGAAGCAAATTCTAATAGTTATTAGTATTTAAACAGTTATTTATTTCAAATAGTTATGATCTTTTGTTTTGTCATGAAACAATTGTTTTTATTCATACAAGTTTGTTCAAAATAAAATATACTAATTTATTAATATTTTAAAAATTAATAGGTAGAAGATTTAAAAAATAAAATGTTTACCAAACAAGTTCAAATAATCATGTCCATTTGAGTAATTGTTTATTTCAAATTGTTATGCCCGTTTGTTTTGTCTTAAAACAATTGTTTTTGTTCATGCAAAATTATTTAGGATAAAATAATACTAATTTATTAATATTTTGAAAACTAATAAGAGATTTAAAAAATAAATATGTGTCCCAAAATAATTTAAATAGCTATGATTATTTGAACAATTATCTATCTCAAATTGTTATGATCTTTATTTTGTCATAAAATAATTGTTTCTTTTCATACAAGCTTATTACTAATTTACTAATATTCCAAAAATTAATAAATAAGAGATTAAAAAAATAAATGTGTTTGTCGAACCAGTTCAAATAGTTAAGATTATTAGAACAATTATCTTTTTCAAATCGTTTTGACATTTTGTTTACTCATAAAACAATTATTTCAATTCATACAAGCTTATTCAAAATAAAATAATACTAATTTGTTAACATTCAAAAAATTAATGAGCAAAAGATTTAAAAAAATAAACATGTTTACTAAACAAGTTCAAATATATTTTACTATTTGAATAATTTATCAATTTCAAGTTGTTATGACCTTTCATTTTGTCATAAAACAATTGTTTCAACTCATAAAAACTTATCCAAAAAAATAATGCTATTTTATTAATAGTTTGAAAATTAATAAGTAAGAGATTTAAAAACTAAAGATGTTTTCAGAATTAGTTCAAATATTGTTACTATTTGAACAACTATAAATGTCAAATTGTTATGATTATTGTTTTCTCATAAAACAATTGTTTTTGATCATACAAGCTTATTCGGATAAAAATAATACTAATTTAATAATATTTCAAAAATTAATAACAGATTTAAAAATTAAATTTGTTTGCTGAACCAGTTCAAATAGTTAAACTATTAGAATAATTATCTATTTAAAATTGTTTTGATATTTTGTTTGGTCATATAATAATTCTTTCAGTTTATACAAGCTTTTTTGAAATAAAATAATATTAATTTATTAACATTCAAAAAATTAATAAGCAAGAGATTTGAAAAAATAAATTTGTTTACTGAATAAGTTCAAATAATTATGACTATTTGAATAATTATTTATTTAAAATCTTTATGACCTTTTGTTTTGGCATAAAACAATTATTTTAGTTCGTAAAAGTTTATCCAAAATAAAATAATACTACTTTATTAATATTTCAAAAATTAATAAGTAAGATATCTAAAAAATAAATCAATTTGCTAAATCAATTTGAATAATTATGGCCATTTAAACAACTATCTATTTCAAATCATTATTACCTTGTGTTTTGTCATAAAACATTTGTTTTTCAACATACAAGTTTATTTGAAATAAAATAATACTAATTTATTAATATTTTAAAAATTAATAAGAGATTTGAAAAAATAAATTTGTTTACTGAACCAGTTCAAATAGTTATGACTATTTGAACAATTATTATTTCAAATTGTTTTAACCTTTTGTTCTATCACAAAACAATTGTTTCAGTTCATAGAAGCTTATTTGGATTAAAATAATATTAATTTAGTAAATTTTTGAAAATTAAAAACTAAGATATTTAAAAAATAAATCTGTTTGCTGAACTAGTTGAAATAGTTAAGACTATATGAATAATTATTTATTTCAAATTGTTATGAGCTTTTGTTTTGTCACAAAAAAATTATTTCAACTCATACAAGTTTATTTAGGAAAGAATAAAACTAATTTATTAATATTTCAAAAATTAATAAGTAAAAGATTTAGAAAATAATTCTATCTACTGAGTCAGTTCAAATAATTATACCTATTTCAAATCATTGTGACCTTTTCTTTTATAATAAAACAATCATTTCAATTTAAATAGTTATCCGAAATAGAATAATATTATTTTATTAATATTTCAAAAATTGATAAGTTAGAGATTTAAAAAATAAGTCAATTTATCGAATTGGTTCAAATAATTATGGCTATTTGAACAATTATCTATATCAAATCGTTAGGAACTTTTGTTTTGTCATAAAATAATTTTTTTTCATCACACAAGCCTATTCAGAATAATACTAATTTATTAATATTCAAAAATTAATAAGTAGAAGATTTAAAAAATAAATCTATTTACCGAACTAATTCCTATTTGAACAATTATCTATTTCAAATCATTATAACTTTTTGTTTTGTTATAAAATAATTGTTTTAGTTTTTATAAGCCTATTCAGAATAAAATAATGCTAATTTAATAATATTTCAAAAATTAATAATTAAGAGATTTAAAAAATAAATCTGTTTACTAAAGTAGTTTAAATAGTTAAGACTATATGAACAATTACTTATTTCAAATTGTTATGACCTTTTATTTTGTCATGAAACAATTGTTTCAGTTCATACAAGCTTATTTGAAATAAAATAATACTAATTTATTAATATTTTGAAATTTGGTAAATAAGTGATTTAAAAAATGAATCTATTTATTGAATTAGTAAAAATAATTATGGCTGTTTCAATAATTATTTATTTCAAATTGTTATTATTTTTTGTTTGGTCATATAACATTTATTTTTAATCAATGAAGTTTATTTGGAATAAAATAATACTAATTTATTAATCTTTTAAAATTAATAAGAGTTTTAAAGAATAAATATATTTACCGAACTAGTTTGAATAGTTATGACTATATGAATAATTATATAGTTCAAATCGTTTTAACCTTTCGTTCTATCATAAAACAATTATTTTTGTTTATACAAGCTTATTTGAAATAAAATAATATTAATATAACAATATTTAAAAAATTAATAATTAAGAGATTTAAAAACTAAATTTGTTTGTCGAACTAATTTCAATAGTTAAGACTATATGAACAATTATCTATTTCAAATCATTTTTGCCCTGTCATAAAACAATTTTTTCAATTCATTCTAGCTTATTCAGAAATAAATAAAATGAATTTATTAATATTTAAAAAATTTATATGGAAGAGATTCAAAAAATAATTTAGTTGGCCTAACTAGTTCAAATAATTATGACTATTTGAATAATTATCTATTTCAAATTGTTAAAACATTTTTCTTTTGTCATAAAACAATGTTTTTGTTTATATAAGTTTGTTTGGAATAAAAAAAACTAAACTATTAATATTTCAAAAATTAATAAGAGATTTAAAAGATAAATTTGTTTATCAAACTAGTTCAAATAGTTATGACTATTTGAGCAATTATTTCTTTAAATTGTAATTACTTTTTGTTTTGTTATAAAACAATAGTTTCTATTCATACAAGTTTATTTGGATTAAAGTAATACTACTTTATTAATATTTTGATAATTAATAATTAAAAAATTTTAAAAATAAATATGTTTATCGAACTAGATTAAATAGTCATGACTATTTGAATAAATATCTATTTCAAATTGTTATGACCTTTTGTTTTGTCATAAAAAAGTTTTTCAATTCACATAAGCTTATTCAAAGTAAAACAATACTAAGTTATTAATATTCTAAAAATTAATAATCAAAAGATTTAAAAAATGGATCTATTTACCAAACAAGTTTAAATAATTATGACTATTTCAATAATTATCTATTTAAAATCGCTATAACCTTTTGTTTTCTCATGAAATGAATTTTTTCTATTCATACAATCTTATTTCGAATAAAATAAAACAAATGTATTAATATTAAGACAATTAATACATAAAAGATTTAGAAAATAAATTTGTTTACCAAACAAGTTCAAATCTTTATGACTATTTGAACAATTCTTTATTTCAAATTGTTATGACTTGTTGTTTGGTCATAAAACAAATGTTTCTGTTTATACAAGTTTATTTAGATTAAAATAATATTAATTTATTAATATTTTGACAAATAATAAGTAAAAGATTTAAGAAAAACATATGTTTATGGAACAAGTTCAAATAGTTATGACTATTTGAACAATTGTTTAATTAAAATAAATATAACCTTTTTTTATCATAAAATAATTGTTTCACTTCATAAAGCTTATCCAAAATAAAATAATATTACTTTATTAATATTTCAAAAATTGATAAGTTGGAGATTTAAAAAATAAGTCAGTTTATCGAATTGGTTCAAATAATTATGGCCATTTGAACAACTATGTATTCAAATTGTTAGGGACTTGTATTTTGTCATAAAACAATTATCTTTCCCTATACAAGCCTATCCAGAATAAAATAATACTAATTTATTAATATTTTAAAAAATTAGTAAGTACAAGATTTAAAAAATAAAGCCATTTATCGAACCAGTTCTTACTTGAACAATTATCTATTTCAATTCATTATAACTTTTATTTTGTTATAAAATAATTGTTTCAGTTCATACAAGTTTATTCAGAATAAAATAAAATAAATTTAATAATATTTTGAAAATTAATAACTAAGAGATTTAAAAAATAAATCTGTTTGCTAAAGCATTTCAAACAATTAAGACTATATGAACAATTATATATCTCAAATTGTTATGACCCTTGTTTTATCATAAAACAATTATTTCAGTTCATACAAGCTTATTCGAAATAAAATAAAACTAATTCATTAATATTTCAAATTTTAATAAGTGATTTAAAAAGTGAATCTGTTTACCAAATCAGTTCAAATAATTATGGCCATATCAACAATTATCTATTTCAAATCATTATTATCTTTTGTTTGGTCATATAACAATCATATTTGAACATTCAAGCTTATTCGAAATGAAATAATAATCATTTATTAATCTTTCAAAAATTAATAAGTAAGAGATTTAAAAAATAAATCTATTTATTGAAGTAGTTCAAATAGTTATGAATATTTGAGCAATTATAAACTTCAAATCATTATAACCCTTAGTTCTATCATAAACCAATTATTTTTGTTCATACAGGCTTATTTAGAATAAAAAAAATACTAATCTAATAATATTCCAAAAATTAACAACTAAGAGAATTAAAGTATAAATTTGTTTGTCAAACCAATTCAAATATTTAAGACTATATGAACAATTATCTATTTCAAATTGTTATGACCTTTTGTTTTGCATTAAAATAAGTTTTTTTTTTAATTTATACTAATTATTCAAAATAAAATAAAATGAATTTATTAATATTTCAAAAATTAATATGTAAGAGATTTAAAAAATAATTCTATTTACCTAACCAATTCAAATATTTAAGACTATATGAACAATTATCTATTTCAAATTGTTATGACCTTTTGTTTTGCATTAAAATAAGTTTTTTTTTAATTTATACTAATTATTCAAAATAAAATAAAATGAATTTATTAATATTTCAAAAATTAATATGTAAGAGATTTAAAAAATAATTCTATTTACCTAATCAATTCAAATAATTATGACTATTTGAACAATTATCTATTTCAAATTGTTATGACCTTTTGTTTTGTCATAAAACAAATGTTTTTGTTTATATAAGTTTGTTCAAAATAAAAAAAATACTAATCTATTAATATTTCAAAAATTAATAAGAGATTTAAAAAAAAATTTATTTGCCAAACTAGTTCAAATAGTTAAGACTATGAGCAATTATCTATTTTAAATCGTTATGACATTTTATTTTGCCATAAAACAATTTTTTCAATTCATACTAGCTTTTTAAAAATAAAATAAAATGAATTTGTTAATATTTCAAAGATTAATAAGTAAGAGATTTGAAGAATAATTCTGTTTACCAAACCAGTTCAAATAATTATAACTATTTGAACAATTATCTATTTCAAATCATGATTACTTTTTGATTTGTCATAAAATAATTGTTTTAGTTAGTATAAGTTTATTTGAAATAAAATAATACTAATATATTAATATTTAGAAAATTAATCAATAGGAGATTTAAAAGTAAATTCAGATAGTTTTGACTATTTGAATAATTATCTATTTCAAATCGTTATAAGCTTTTATTTTGTCATCAAAGAATTGGTTTTGTTCATGCTATTTTATTTGAAATAAAATAATACTAATTTAATAATATTCCAAAACTTAATAATAAAGAAAATTAAAAAATAAATCTAATTGTTGAACCAGTTCAAATAGTTAAAACTATATCAATGATTATCTATTTCAAATCGTTATGATCTTTTTTTTTTGTCATAAAACAATTGTTTTGATCATACAAGCTTATTCGAATTAAAATAATATTAATTTAATAATAGTTCAAAAATTAATAAGAGATTTAAAAAATAAATTTTTTACTGAATCAATTCAAATGGTTAAGACTATTAGAATAATTTATCTATTTCAAATCGTTCTAACCTTTTGTCTAGTTATAAAACAACTGTTTTAATTCATACAAGCTTATTTAGAATAAATTAATACTAATTTATTAACATTCAAAAAATTAAGAAGAGATTTTAAAAAAATAAATTTGTTTACCAAATTAGTTCAAATAGTTAATATTATTTGAACAGTAGTTTATTTAAAATCGTTATAACCTTTTGATTGTTCATAAAACAATTGTTTCAGTTAATACAAGCTTGATGAAATAAAATAATACTGATTTATTAATATTTCCTAAATTAATAAGTAAAAAAAATTTTAAAAATAAATCTATTTACTAAATCAGTTAAAATAATTATGGAATAAAATAATACTAATTTATTAATATTTCCTAAATTAATAAGTAAAAATTTTAAAAAATAAATCTATTTGTTGAATCAGTTAAAATAATTATGGCCATTTGAATTATTATCTATTTCAAGTCATTATTGTCTTTTGTTTTGTCATAAAACAATTGTTTTTTATCATACAAGCTTATTCGAAATAAAATAATACTAATTTATTAATATTTCAAAAATTAATAAATAACATATTTAAAAAATAAATCTGTTTACTGAACCAGTTTAAATAATTATTACTATTTGAGCAATTATCAATATCAAATTGTTAAAATCTTTATTTTGCCATAAAATAATTATTTCTGATCTTAGAAGGTTATTTGGTTAAAAATAATACTAATTTAATAATATTCTAAAAATTAATCAGTAAGAGATTTAAAAAATAAATGTTTACCAAACCAATTCAAATAGTTAAAATTATTAGAATAATTATCTATTTCAAATCATTTTGACCTTTTGTTTAGTCATAAAAATATTTGTTTCATATCTTACTAGCTTATTTGTAATAAAATAATCCAAATTTATTAGTATTCCAAAAATTAAGAAGCAAAATATTTGAAAAAATAAATCTATTTACCAAACAATTTCAAATAGTTATGACTATCTGAAGAATTATTTATTTAAAATCTTTATGACCTTTTTATTTTAACATAAAATAATCACTTCAGTTCATTAAAGCTTATCCAAAATAAGGAAATGCTAATTTCTTAATATTTCAAAAAATAATAAGCAAGAGTTTAAAAAAAATAAAATTGTTTATCGAACAAATTGAAATAGTTACTACTATTTAAATAATAGTTATTTAAAATTATTATGACCTTCTCTTTTATCATAAAATAACTATTTCAGTTTATACAAGCTTATTCAAAATAAAATAATATAAATTTATTAATATTCTAAAGTTAATAAGTGATTTAAAAAGTGAATCTGTTTACTGAATTAGTTCACATAATTATAGCTATTTCAATAATTATCTATTTCAAATATTATTACCATTTGTTTTGTCATATAACAATTGTTTTTGATCATACAAGCTTATTCGAAATAAAATAAGACTAATTTATTAATCTTTCAAAAATTAATAAATAAGTGATTTAAAAAATAAACCTATTTACCGAACTAGTTCAAATAGTTATGACTATTTGAAAAATTGTATACTTCAAATCATTATAACCTTTTGTTCTATCATAAAACAATTATTTCTATTCACACAAATTTATTCGGAATAAAATAATACTAATCTAATAAAATTATGAAAATTAATAATTAAAAGGTTTAAAAAATAAATTTGTTTACCAAACCAGTTCAAATAGTTAAGACTATATGAACAATTATCTATTTCAAATTGTTATGACTTTTTGTTTTGTCATAAGACAATTTTTTCAATTCACTAGCTTATTCAAAAAATAAATAAAACGAATTGATTAATATTTCAAAAATTACTAAGAAAGAGATTTAAAAAATAATTTTGTTTTCCTAACCAGTTCACATAATTATGACTATTTGAATAATTATCTATTTCAAATCATTATGACCTTTTGTTTTAAAACAAAAGTTTTTGTTTTGTCATAAAACAAATGTTTTTGTTCATATAAATTTGTTTGAAATAAAATAATACTAAATCTATTAATATTTCAAAAATTAATAAGAGATTTAAAAAATAAATCGTTTATCAAACCAGTTTAAATAGTTATGACTTTTTGATCTATTATAGAACAATAGTTTCTATTCATATAAGCTTATTCGAATTAAAATAATACTAATTTACTAATATTTTGACAATTAATAAGTGAAAATTTTTTAAAATATATATGTTAACTAAACTATATTTAATAGTAATTACTATTTGAATAATTATCAATTTCAAGTTGTTATGATCTTTTGTTTTGTCAAAAAAAAAAATTTCAGTTAATATAAGCTTATTCAAAATAAAATAATACTAGGTTATTAATATTTTGAAAATTAATAATTAAAAGATTTAAAAAATTAATATGTTTACCGAACAAGTTTAAATAATTATGACTATTTGAACAATTATCTATTTGAAATCACTATAACTTTTTGTTTTGACATAAAATTTTTTTTTTGTACATACAAGCTTATTTCAAAAAAATAATACAAATTTCTTAATATTAAGACAATTAAGAAGTCAAGGATTTAAAAAATAAATTTGTTTACTAAAAAAGTTTAAATTGTTATGACTGTTTGTTTTGTCATAAAATAATTATTTCTGTTCATACAAGTTTATTCGGATTAAATAATGTTAATTTATTAATATTTGGATAGTTAGTAAGTAAAAGATTTAAAAAAGAAATATGTTTATTGAACAAGTTCAAATTATCATGACCTAATTATCCATTCAAATCATTGTGACCTTTTGTTTTCTAATAAAACAATTATTACAGTTCATATAAGCTTATTTGAAATAAAATAATACTAATTTATTAAAATTTCAAAAATTAAAGAGTAAGAAAATTAAAAAATAAATATATTTACTGAACAAGTTCAAATAGTTACAACTATTTAAAAAATTATTTATTTCAAAACATTATGACCTTTTGTTTTGTCATAAAACAATTGGTTTTATTGATGCAACCTTATTTTGAATAAAATAATATAAATTTATTAATATTTCAAAATTTAATAAGTAAAAATTTAAAAAATAAATCTATTTTTTGAACGTATTCAAATAGTTATGACTATTTGAACAATTATTTATTTCAAATCATTATGACCATATGTTTTGTCATAAACCAATTTGTTCTATTGAAAGAAGCTTATTTGGAATAAAATAATATTAATTTATTAATATTTCAAAATTAATAAGTAAAAAAATTTTAAAAATAAATTTGTTTACTGAGGGAGTTCAAATAGTTACGATTATTTTAACAATTATTTATTTCAAGTTGTTATGATCTTTTTTTTATCATAAAAAAATTGTTTCTATTCATAAAAGTTTATTCAAAATAAAATAATAATAATTTATTAATATTCTAAAAATTAATAAGTTGAAGATCTAAAAAATTAATCTATTTACCAAATAAGTTGAAATAGTCATGTCCCTTTAAACCATTATCTATTTTAAATCATTATGATATTTTGTTTTGTCATAAAACAATTGTTTCTATTCATACAAAATTATTCAAAATAAAATAATACTAATTTATTACTATTTCAAAAGTTAATAAGACATTTAAAAACTAAATCTCTTTACCGAATCAGTTCAAATAGTTAAGACTATTAGAACAATTATCTATTTCAAATCATTCTACCCTTTTGTTTAGTCATAAAATAATTGTTTCAGTTCATAAATGCCTATTCAAAATAAAATAATACTAATTTATTAACATTCAAAAAATTAATAAGTCCAAAATTTTAAAAAAATAAATATGTTTATCAAACATGTTTAAATAATTAGACTATTTAAATAATTATCTATTTAAAATCATTATAACCTTTTATTTTATCATAAAACAATTGTTTTAGTTCATAAAAGCTTATCCAAAATAAACTTTCTTAATATTTAAAAAATTGATAAGCTAGAGATTTAAAACATAAATTAGTTTATCTATTTCTAATCATTATGAAATTTTGTTTTGTTGTAAAACAATTGTTTTTCATCATACAAGCCTATTCGGAATAAAAATAATACTAATTTATTAATATTTCAATAATTAATAAGTAAGAGATTTAAAAAGTAAATCTGTTTACCGAACCAGTTCAAATAGTTATGACTATTTGAACAATTATATATTTTAAATTGTTATATCATTTTGTTCTATCATAAAACAATTATTTTTGTTTATCAAGCTTATACGGAATAAAATAATACTAATGTAATAATATTCTGAAAATTAATAACTAAAAGATTTAAAAATAAATTTGTTTACTAAACTAGTTTAAATAATTAAGGTTATATGAACAATTCTTTATTTCAAATCATTATGACTTTTGTTTTGTCGTAAAACAATTTTTTTAATTCTTACTAACTTATTTGGAATAAAATAAAATAAATTTATTAATATTTCAAAAATTAATCAGTAAAAGATTTAAAAAATAATTCTATTTGCCAAACCAGTTAAAATAATTACGACTATTTGAACAATTATCTATTTCAAATCATTATAACCTTTTATTTTGTCCTAAAACAAATGTTTTTGTTCAAATAAGTTGTTCATAATAGAATAATATTAATTAATTAATATTTTGAAAATTAATAAGTAAGAGAATTAAAAATAAATCTATTTACTAAACTAGTTTCATTAGTTATAAGTGTTTGAACAATTATTTCTTTCAAATTGCTATGACCATTTTTTTATCATAAAATAATTGCTTCTATTCATATAGTCTTATTTGGAATAAAGTAATGCTAATTTATTAATATTCTAAAAATAAATAAGTAACAAATTTAAAAAATGAATTTGTTGGCTTGACCAGTGTAAATAGTTATGACTATTTGAACAATTATCTATTCAAAATCGTTATAACCTTTTGTTTTATTACAAAATAATTGTTTCTATGCATATAAACTTATTCGAAATAACATAATTTTAATTTATTAAAATTCTAAAAGTTAATAAGTAATAGATTTAGAAAATAAATCCGTTTATCGAACAAGTTCAAATAGGTATGACTATTTGAACAATTATCTATTTGAAATCGTTATAACCTTTTATTTTGTCATAAAACAATTTTTTCTATTCTTACAAGCTTATTTCAAATAAAGTAATACAAATTTATTAATATTAAAACAATTAATAAGTAAAAGATTTAAAAAATAAATTTGTTTTTCGAATAAGTTCAAATAGTTATGACTATTTGAACAATTATTTATTTTAAATCATTGTGACTTTTTGTTTTATTATAAAACAATTGTCTTTGTTGATACAAGCTTATTTGAATTAAAATAATATTAATTTATTAATATTTCAACAATTAATAAGTAAACTATTTTAAAAATAAATAAGTTTACCTAACAAGTTCAAATAGTCATAACTATTTGAATAATTATCTATTTCAAATCGTTATGACCCTTTATTTCATCATAAAATAATTGTATCAGTTTATATAGGCTTATTCGAAATAAAATAATATAAATTTATTAATATTTCAAAAATTAATGAGCAAGAGATTTAAAAAATGAATATGTTTACCGTACAATTTCAAATAGTTATGACTATTTGAATAATTATCTATTTCAAATCGTTACGATCTTTAGTTTTGTCATAAACTAATTTTTTTATTCAGACAAGCTTGTTTCAAATAAAGTAATACAAATTTAATAATATTAAAATAATTAATAAGTAAAAGATTTAAAAAATAAATCTGTTTACTGAATCAGTTCAAATAGTTATAACTATTTGAACAATTATTTATTTTAAATCGTTATGACTTTTTGTTTTGTTATAAAACAATTGTTTTTGTTCATACAAGCTTATTTAGATTGAAATAATATTAATTTATTAATATTTCAACAATTAATAAGTAAGAGATTTAAAAAATAAATTTATTTACCAAACTAGTTCAAATAGTTATAACTATTTGAACAATTATCAATCATAAATCATTATGATCTTTGTTTTGTCATAAAACAATCATTTTTTTATTGTAGAAGCTTATTCGGTGAAAAATAATAATAATTTAATAATATTTGAAAAATTAATAAGTAAGAGATTTAAAAAATAAATGTATTTGTCGAACTTGTTCAAATAGTTAAAGCTATTAGAATAATTATCTATTTCAAATCATTCTAACCTTTTGTTTAGGCATAAAATATTTGTTTCATATCATACAAGCTTATTCGGAATAAAATAATCCTAATATATTAACATTCAAAAAATCAATAAACAAGAGATTTGAAAAAAATAAATCTATTTACTGAACAAACTCAAATTCTTATGATTAGTTAAACAATTACTTATTTAAAATCATTATGACCTTTGTTTTGTCAAAAAAAAAATCGTTTCAATTCATAAAACTTATGCAAAATAAAATAATACTAATGTATTAATATTTCAAAAATTAATAAGTAAAAGATTTAAAAAATAAATTTGTTTACCAAACTAGTTCCTATTTGAAGAATTACCTATTTCAAATCATCATAACCTTTTGTTTTGTTATAAAATAATTATTTCATTTCATACAAGCCTATTAAGAATAAAATAATACTAATATAATAATATTTCAAAAATTAGTAACTAAGAGATTTAAAAAATAAATCTGTTTACCGAAGCAGTTCAAATAATTAAGATTACATAAGCAATTATCCATTTCAAATCATTATGACCTTTTTGTTTTATCAAAAAACAATCATTTCGGTTCGTACGAGCTTATTCGAAATAAAATAATACAAATTTACTAATATTCCAAAAATTAATAAGTAAATGACTTAAAAAGTGAATTTATTTATCGAATCATTTCAAATAATTATGGCCATTTCAACAGTTATCTATTCCAAACTGTTATTGCCTTTTGTTTGGTCATATAACAAATGTTTTTTTATCATTCAAGCTTATTCGAAATAAAATAATACTAATTTATTAATCTTTCAAAAATTAATATGTAAGAAATTTAGAAAATAAATACGTTTACCAAACCATTTCAAATAGTTTTGACTATATGAATAATAGAACAATTGTATACTTCAAATTGTTATAACCTTTTGTTCTACCATAAAACAATTATTTCTATTCGTACAAGCTTATTTGGAATAAAATAATACTAAACTAATAATATTTCAAAAATTAATAACTAAGAGAATTAAAATTAAATTTATTTGCTGAACCAATTCAAATATTTAAACTATATGAAAAATTATCTATTTCAAAATGTTATGACCTTTTATTTTGTCATATAGCAATTTTTTCAATTCATACTAGCTTATTCGGAATAAAATAAAATAAATTTATTAATATTTCAAAAATTAATAAGTAAGCGATTTAAAAAAATAATTTTGTTTGCCAAACTAATTCAAATCATTATGACCTTTTGTTTTGTCGTAAAACAAATATTTTTGTTCATATAAGTTTATTTGGAATAAAGTAATACTAATCTATTAATATTTCAAAAATTAATAATAGATTTAAAAAATAAATCTATTTATCAAACCAGTTCAAATAGTTATGACCATTTGACAAATTATTTATCTTAAATTGTTATGACTTTTTGTTTTGTTATAAAACAATTATTTCTATTCATATAAGGTTATTCGAATTAAAATAATACTAATGGATTAATATTTTGACAATTAATAAGTAAAAAATTTAAAAAATAAATATGTTTATCAAACTTGATCAAATAGCCATGATTATTTGAATAATTTTCTATTTCAAATCATTATGACCTTTTGTTTTGTAATAAAAGAATTGTTTCAGTTGATATAAGTTTATTTGAAATAAAATAATGCTAAATTATTAAGATTCTAAAAATTAATAATTAAGAGATTTAAAAAATGAATATTTTTACCGAACAAGTTTAAATAATTATGATTATTTGAACAATTATCTATTTGAAATCACTATAACGTTTTGTTTTATCATAAAATAATTTGTTTTTGTTTATACAAGCTTATTTCGAATACAATAATATAAATTTATCAATATAATGACAATTAATAAGCAAAAGACTTAAAAAATAAATTTGTTTATAAAACAAGTTCAAATCGTTATGACATTTGACCTATTATCTATTTCAAATCATTGTGACATTTTGTTTTATCGTAAAACAATTGTTTCTATTTATACAAAATCATTAGGAATAAAATAATACTAATTTATTAATATTTAAAAAATTAATAAGAGATTTAAAAAGTAAATTTGTTTATCGAACCAATTCAAATAGTTATGACTATTTACATAATTATCTATCTTAAAGTGTTATTATTTTTTGTTTTATCATAAAACAATTGTTTCTATTCATACAAGCTTATCCAGACTAAAATATTGCTAAATTAATAATATTCAAAAAATTAATAAGTAGGAGATTTAAAAAAATGTGTTTGTCGAGCCAGTTCAAATAGTTAAGACTATTAGAACAATTATCTATTTTATATCATTCTATTCATACATGCTTATTCAAAATAAAATAATAGTAATTTATTAACATTAAAAAAATTAATAAACAAGAAATTTAAAAAAAATAAATCTTTTTACCGAACAAGTTCAAATAATTGTGATTATTTGAACAATTATCTATTTACAATAAATATGACCTTTTGTTTTATCGTAAAATAATTGTTTTAGTTCATAAAAGCTAATCCGAAATAAAATAACATTACTTTAATAATATTTTAAAAATTGATAAGTTGAGTTTTAAAAAATAAGTCAATTTATCAAATTGATTCAAATAATTATGGCCATTTGAATAATTATCTATTTCAAATTGTTATGAATTTTTTTTTTGTCATAAAACAATTGTTTGTCACCATACAAGTTTATTCGAAATAAAATAATACTAATTTATTAATATTTCAAAAATTAATAAATTTGAGATTTTAAAAACAAATCTATTTACTAAACTAGTTCCAGTTTGAACAATTATCTATTTCAAATTGCTATAACCTTTTGTTCTGTTATAAAATAATTGTTTCAGTTCATATAAGTTTATTTGGAATAAAATAGTACTAATTTAATAATATTTCAAAAATTAATAACTAAGAGATTTAAAAAATTAATCTATTTGACGAAGCAGTTCAAGCAGTTAAGACAATATAAACAATTATCTATTTCAAATTGTTACGATCTTTTATTTTGTCATAAAACAATTGTTTAAGTTCATACAAGCTTACTGGAAATAAAATAATACTAATTTATTAATATTTCAAAAATTAATAAGTAAGTGATTTAAAAAGTGAATTTATTTATTGAACCAATTTAAATAATTATGGCCATGTCAATAATTATCTATTTCAAATTGTTATTACCTTTTGTTTGGCTATATAACAATTGTTTTTGAACATTCAAGCTTATTTGGAATAAAATAATACTAATTTCTTAATCCTTCAAAAATTAATAAGAGATTTAAAAATAAATCTGTTTACTGAACTAGTTCAAATATTATGACTATTTGAACAATTGCAAACTTCAAATTGTTATAACCTTTTGTTCTATCATAAAAAAATTATTTTTGTTCATACAAGCTTATTTAGAATAAAATAATGTTATTCTAATAATATTCCAAAAATTAATAATTAAGAGAATTAAAAAATAAATTTGTTTGCCGAACCAATTCAAATATTTAAGACTATATCAATAATTATCTGTTTCAAATTGTTATGACATTTTGTTTTGTTATAAAATAAGTTTTTTTGAATTCATAATAGCTTATTTGGAATAAAGTAAAATGAATTTATTAATATTTCAAAAACTAATAAGTAAGAGATTTAAAAAATAATTCTATTTATCTAACCAGTTCAAATAGTTATGACTATTTGAACAATTATCTAATTCAAATTGTTAAAACAAATGTTTTTGTTTTGTCATAAAACAAATGTTTTTGTTTATATAAGTTTGTTGGGGGATAAAGTAATACTAATCTATTAATATTTCAAAAATTAATAAGAGATTTAAAAAATAAAACTATTTAGCAAACTAGTTCAAATAGTTGTTACTATTTCAACAATTATTTATCTCAAATTGTTATGACTTTTTTTTCTATTATAAAACAATTATTTTTGTTCATACAAGTTTATTTGGATTAAACTAATACTAATTTATTAATATATCAACAATTATTAAGTAAAAAATAAATATGTTTACTGAACTAGATCAAATAATCATGACTATTTGATTAATTATCTATTTCAAATCATTATGATTTTTTGTTTTATCATAAAAGAATTGTTTTAGTTCATATACGCTTATTCGAAATAAAATAATCTATTCATACATGCTTATTTGGATTAAACTAATTCTAATTTATTAATATATCGATAATTAATAAGTAAAAAATTTTAAAAATAAATATGTTTACTGAACTATATTAAATAATCATGACTATTTGAATAATTATCTATTTCAAATCATTATGACCCTTTGTTTTGTCATAAAAGAATTGTTTCAGTTCATATAAGCTTATTTGAAATAAAATAATACTAATTTATTAATAATCTAAAAATTAATAATAAAGAGATTTTAAAAATGAATCTGTTTACTAAACAAGTTTAAATAATTATAACTGTTTGAACAATTATCTATTTGAAATCGCTATAACCTTTTGTTTTGTCATAAAATAATTTTTTATGTTCATACAAGCTTATTTCGAATAAAATAATATAAATTTATTAATATTAAGACAATTAATAAGTAAAAGATTTAAAAAATAAATTTGTTTACCGAACAAGTTCAAATTGTTATGATTATTTGAGCAATTATTTTACTTCAACTTGTTATGACTTTTTGTTTTATCATAAAACAATTGTTTCTGTTCATATAAGTTTATTTGAATTAAAATAATATTAATTTATTAATATTTTAATAAGTGAAAGATTCAAAAACTAAATATGTTTACCAAACAACTTTAAATAGTCATGACTATTTGAATAATTATCTATTTCAAATTATTTTGACCTTTTCTTTTGTAATAAAAGAATTATTTTAGTTCATATAAGTTTATTTGAAGTAAAATAATACTAATTTATTAATATTCCAAAAATTAATGAGTAAGAGAATTAAAAGAAAATTTTATTTATCGAATAAGTTCAAATAGTTATGATTATCTGAATAATTATCCATTACAAAACATTATGACCTTCTATTTTGTCATAAAACAATTGATTCTATTTATGCAAGTTTATTTCGAATAAAATAATTTAAATTTACTAATATTCCATAATAAATAAAAATTTCAAAAATAAATTTGTTTTTTGAACATGTTCAAATAGTTATTTTAGAAATTGATGATCATCTTGTGCTTAAATAATTTATATTGATGTTTGATTGTTCATCTCTTGACTTCTTATGAAATAATCTTGAAATATGATTTAATTCTTTATCCTTATTAATTCAAGATTTATTTCTTTTCATGTGTTGATGAATTGATGAACTTTATGTGCTTAAAAGATATATATTGATTCTTTGTTCATTTCTGTTTTTGGTCAAGATATGTGCTTATATGATGATTGATTCAATTTGACTTTAATGCTTGTGGTTTAAAATGCTAGAATTGTTTATCTTTTGATTGTGAAAGATGTTTTGAGAAATATGGTTATTTTATGCTTAAATGTTTTATTAATTTTGTGAAATTTTTTTTTTATTTTTGTGCTCAATTGATATATCTCTTGATTTGTGATTTTGATAATGATGAACTATTTGCTTGTAAATGATATGTGTTATTGGTTCATCTATTGTTCTTGTCAAGTGTGTGCATGTATGATAAATGTAATTTTTCTTGACTTGACATGGTTGCAACATGACTTATGTAAATGAATTTCTTATGATGCTTATTTTTTTAGCTTAAGTCATTATTGATTATGGCCTATAATTTGTGTAGACATATTTATGCTTTTGTGCTAAAATTTTCTTGAATATGTTTTTGATGATAAATATGTCTTGAGTTTCTAGTTTTCATATGGCCTAAAATTTATTTTGGCATATTCTTTGGTGATTTATTGAATATATATGAATATTGAATATGTCTATTTTGAGTTCTTTAATGATCTAAAAGGCGTGATTTTTGCACATTACATGAGAACTTTTGCTCTAGTGCCATTCTTATGCTATTCGATGTTTAAATTGATATATGGCCTCTAGCTTTAGTATATATCTCCCTTGCAATTGGCATCTTGTGCTTAGTGAATAAGTTTTCTTTTGCCTATAATGACTTAGAATATGGAATTGTTTTCTAACAATTGGTATAATTTTTATCAATTGATTTTCTTGATGCTTCTAATGAAAATCCTTTGTCAAGAATATTTTCTAAGCCTATGCTAGGAGAACTTGAAATGAGCATGAATAAGCCTACATTTTTGGAATTTCAAGTATAGCAAGCAAAGCATGTCATTCTCATCAATCAAGCCTAAGTACATCAAAGACTAGCTTAAATGATGTGGAATAGAGGATTCAAAGACTCAACTACAATGAGCACAACAACGTAGCTTGATAAGGATGGAGGTAATTGTATTGAATCTATGCTATGTGCCTATGATTTATAATGTTTAATGCATGATTTGATAAATGCTTGCTTTTATATGTGCAAAAATGAGATATTGTGTTTGAATTTGTGAACACTTTGCACAAATTAATCACCAAGCTACTTGATAGAATGTGTCTTAACTTTGTTAAAAGCTTGGATTGATTAATTCACTTTGATTAATATTCATGCCTAGTTCTTTGATTGCTTTGATTAATAGTTTTTATTGCATGAATATTTGTTTGCATCTTTGGACATGGATATGAGTTGAATATATTGATTTTTCTATCTTTAAATTGATTTGACTCATAGATTATGAATTATAAATTTGAAATTTATATACATGTTCATTGATTGAGATCATTGAGATGGCATGTATCAAATTGTGTCTAAATGCTTGCATATTTTTTTTTTAATTAGGTATATTGCTTATGCATTTTGCATATGCTTGCATGATTTTAATTGAAATATATGATTGAATACTTGCATATGTTTGAGTTAAGTTTATAAATTAATTAAATATTTAATTAATTTAATAATTGTATAGATTATATAATTTAGTATAATCTATACAATTATAATATCTATTTAAATTTATTATTTGATTTTAATAATATCAAATAACCATATTTATTAACTGTATTATTTAATTTTATATTAATTTAACTAATATAAATTAATTTAAATATATAAATTATTAATTATTAAAAGTTAATTTATTAATGATTATTTAATTTATTAATATTAATAAATATATATTTATTGAATTAATTGATATAAATATTAAATAAGTTAATTTGATTTGAAATAATTATGGTTAAAATTAATTATTAAAATAAATCGTTATTAATATCATTAATAATACTAATTTATTAATATTTAAAAAATTAATCAGTGAGAGATTTAAAAAGTAAATCTGCTAACCAAACCATTTCAAATAGTTTTGACTATTTTAAAATTATTTATTTCGAATCGTTATAACCTTTTATTTTATCATCAAACAATTGGTTCTGTTTATATTATTTTATTTGGAATAAAATAAAACTAATTTAATAATATTCTGAAACTTAATAACCAAGAAAATTAAAAAATAAATCTAATTACCAAATCAGTTGAAATAGTTAAGACTATATGAATGATTATTTATTTCAAATATTATGACCTTTTCTTTTGTTATAAAACAATTGTTTTGTCCGTACTAGCTTATTTGGTTAAAATAATACTAATTTAATAATATTTCAAAAATTAATAACTAAGAGATTTAAAAAATAAATTTGTTTACCAAATCAGTTCAAATGATTAAGACTATTAGAATAATTATCTACTTCAAATCATTCTAATATTATTAATAAAATAATTAATATAAATATTATAATTGATTAAACAAATATACTAATAATTTATAACTATTTATAAATAATTAATTTAAAGTAATTATAATTAATTTAAAGTAATTATAATTAATAATTATATTAATTATTATAATGATTTAAGTATAATTTATTTAAGTCAATATATTTAATATTAATTAATATTATATGATATATTAATTATAGAAAATAAATTTAGTAATATAAGCAATTACTAATATTTATTGTTTAATATGGCTATTGAATATATAATTAAATGGTTATAAATAATTTGATACTTATATGTTGTGCTTCAACACTTAAGTCAATGCTTGAAAAAGAGTATGAAGGAGAGGAAATCAGAAAGTAGGTATATGGAGTTTGAGTTGATTTGGGAATATCTGAAAGGGGATACTTATACCTATGCAATAGTGGCATTAGGCCTAGGTGGCCTAAGCTATAAGTAACAGGGCCAAGGTTGACATTGCCTACTTGAGCTAAGCTAGCAGTCAACAACCCAATCGAGGGGTGACAAGTCAACACCTCTATGTGCCCCAAGTGGTCAGTTGAGGTGGCTGATCTCCCAATAGTTTATCTTTAATAAACTTATATGAACTAATGATATTACAATTATTATAATTTTGAAATTTAATTATAATATTATTATAGCTTGTATGATTATTATTAATCATTATTAATAAAATAATGAATAAGGTGTATATTCATCATAATTATTAATGTTTTAATAACTATTAGTATTATGAATAATTAACTTAATTATTAATATTAATTATAAATAATATTAATAGTATTATCTAATTTTCATAAATTGTTATTATATCTATATTTATTATTCATAAAAAATAAATATATAATTATTGAAAATAATTATATTAATAAGCTTATAAGACATGAAACAAATATTTTATGACTAAATAAAAGGTTTCAACTATTTGAAATAAATAATTATTCTAACTGTTTTTACTATTTGAACTGGTTTAGCAAACATATTTAATTTTTAAATCTCTTATTAATTTTTGAAATATTATTAAATTAGTATTATTTTTAACCAAATAGGCTTCTATGATTAGAAACAATTGTAAAATAATTGTTTACATTTAAACAAGCTTATTTCGAATAAAATAATATAAATTTACTAATATTCTAAGGATTAATAAGTAAAAATTTAAAAAATAAATTTATTTTCTAAACACGTTCAAATAGTTATGACTATTTGAACAATTATCTATTTCAAATTATTACGACCTTTTTTTGTCATACACCAATTGTTTCTATTCATAAAGGCTTATTCAGAATAAAATAATATTAATTTATTAAAATTCAAAAAATTAATAACTTAAAGATTTAAAAAATAAATGTATTTATCGAGCGAATTTAAATAGTTATGACTACTTAAATAATTGTTTTATTTCAAATTGTTATGATATTTTGATTTTTCATAAAACAATAGTTTCTATTCATACAAGTTTATTCAAAATAAGATAATACTAATTTATTAATATTCTAAAAATTAATAAGTTGGAGATCTAAATAATAAATATGTTTACCAAACAAGTTCAAATAGTCATGTTCATTTAAACTATTATCTATTTCAAATCGTTAGGACATTTTGTTTTGTCATAAAATAATTGTTTCTATTCATACAAAATTATTCATAATAAAATAATACTATTTTATTAATATTTTGAAAACTAATAAGAGATTTAAAAACTAAATATGTTTACCAGACTAGTTCAAATAGTTATGACTATTTGAATAGTTATCTATTTCAAATTAGTATGATATTTGTTTTGTCATAAAATAATTGTTTCTATTCATATAAACTTATTCGAAGTAAAATATTGCTAAACTAATAATATTATTCTAAATATTAATAATTGAGTTTAATAATTATTACTATTAATTATCAATTATTGCTAATAATTATAAGAATATAAAATAATTATTAGTAAATTATTAGTTAATATTAATTAAATTATAATCAAATTATAATATTATGATTATATTGTAATTCATTTTAATAATATTATTATTTATAATTATTATTAATATATAATATTAATATAAATGTTATTAATATAACTTAAATTAATAAATTATATAATTATTATTATATTAAAATAATTAATATTTAATAATTCTATATAATATATTAGTAAAAAAAATATACTATTATTTATTTAAATAATTAAATAATTGAAATATTAATAAAGTAATATTATTTATTTTGGATAAGCTTTTATGAACTAAACAATTGTTTTATGATAAAACAAATAAACTATTTTAATTATAATAAAATAATTTTATTAAAAATATTGTAAATGATATTAAAAAGGAATAATAGATATTTAATTATCTATATGAATCCAATAGATTCATTACTTTTATATATTTGATTTTATATATTACTGGAAGATTCATTATAATAAGTAAATTAAGTTAACATAACTTATATGATTTAATATAAGTTATTATTAATTTATAATTAAATTATAATACAAGTTAATAATAAAATAATTGATATAGTTTTTTATATTATTAAATTAATACTAATTTAGGGTTTTAATAATAAATATATTATTATATATAATTTATAAAATATAAACATTAAATTTTGAATATTTAATTAGTATTATATTAATCTTTATAATAATTTTAACTATTTTTATTAATATTTAATCTTAAAATGATTAAGATGTAATAAAAGAATTTATAATTATTATAACAGGTATTTTTTGTTAATAACAATTGTGTCTCTATATTATTATTTATTAATCATTTTATAAATTAATTAATAATAAATAATCATTAATATATTATAATTTATATTTATATTAATAATTATAATACAAATTATAATTACAAACTATCAATAAATTAAATTAAAATTTTAATCATAATTTAATTTTATCTATTAAATAAAATAATTTAAGTTTTGGTGGGTTACAAAGAAAGTGAATTATAATTAAATTTCATATAGAAAACCATTTTTATCCAAAATTACAAATAGTGCATAATTAATTAATACAAATTTTGTGAGCGTTGTGGGAGTGCTAATCATTTCCCACACATAACTGACTTAGTTAATAAATAATAGCTTACAATAAAATGAATAATAATATTATTATCAATAATATAATTATTAAAATATAATATATAGTAATTTTCCTGCTTTATTAACAAATTATTAATTTATTATTATAAACAATATTAATAATTATTTAATAATATAAATAAATTAATATTATAATATAAAATATTATATAGTATAATAATTGTCATAATTTATTATTAATTATAAATTTAATAAGTTAAATAAAATAAATTATTTTATAATTATTTATTAAAATTTTAAATAGTTAAATTAAATAATAAGATGATAGGGAATGCAACAAAATATAAACTATATAATATTATCACTATTTAAAAATTAGTAATTATAATTACTAATACTTATTGTATTATAATATAAAGTTATTATAGCTATATATTATATATTTATATTATTAATTATTTTTATAAAATCATTTTAAAAACAAATTACTATTATTTAAATTATAAGTAGATTTAATAATTAATAATTGCCTATTCATATTATTTATTAGATAATTAATCAAATATAATTAATAAACATATATTCATTAAAATATATAATATAATTATAAATAATACTAATTTTTCTATTATTATTATCAAGTTATTTATTATTTAATTATATATATAATAATTATCATTAATTTTAAAATATAATTATTTATTTATTTATGACATCTTTAACTTGTAGCTTAAATAATTAATGAATACATAATATTTCATCCTTATAATACTATAGCTTAATTATTATTCTTTAATTAATAATTAATATAATAAGTTCAATTAATATTTTATAAAATAATAAAATATAAATTAATAAGCTTAATATTTATATATTATATTATATATATTATTATATATAGTTAATTGAAATATAATAATCCTAATTAATAAAATAATAATAATCTAATAATATTCTAAAAATTAATAACCTAAGAGAAATTAAAATAAATTTGTTATTTTTAATAATGAATTAGTATTAATAATCTAATAATCCGAATCTCATATGTTATTTTATGTTATAAATGTTTGAAATAGACTTACGTTGTTCAGCATAAAGAGTAACCTTGTGCTTTATCAATAAACAATTAAAAATAACAATGATTATAGTAGCATGCCATTATGATAACTATTTAAATAAGCTTGCATGAATTTAAATGTTATTTCAAGATTGGAAATTTAATTATTTAAAGATTAATTTATTATATTTAACAAACCCTATTATGATAGTTAAATGCATCAATTGCTTAGATTCATAAATAGACTTGAGGCAAAGAACAATGTAGAATATGAATAAGTACTTTAATTTAATTATTTATTTTAAATTTATTATTCTATATAAATTTTATAATTATATAGAATAATTATATATTTATTTGAAATTATATATATAATTGAATTATTTTATTATATATTTAATAAATTTTGATTATCATTTTTTATTCATTTTATATTATCTTAAGTTAAAAATACTGTAGTTTTAATATGAATAAATTACTATATACCACATAATTAATATATTATATGACAATTATAAAATATATAATCTATATAAATTATATAATAAATTGTATATATTCTAATAAATTAGAAATATTTTATAACTTATAATTTAATATTAATAATTATTCTAATTGTTTTATCATTTTCTATACGTATTTAGTTTGTGACTATTATCACAAGTTATAATAATATAATAGTTACACATTAATTAACTTTTATTTATAATGAGGATATAAAACAATAATTGTATCATTATAATTTATAATAATTATTCTTATAAATTAAATTATAAGTTATAATTTATAACTATATTAATAATCATATTAGTAAAGATTTGTTATAATTTTTAAATAACAATTTTTAAATCCCTTTTTTTAAGTATAATTAAAGTCGATGAGCCTTTATTTGTCAAAGTTGTTGTGCCTCTTTTTAGAGAAGCATTTATCTTTCAAAGTTGTGGTGCCTCTATTTAGAGGAGTCTTTTATTTTTCAAAGTCATTAAGCCTTTATTTAAAGAAGCCTTTTATTTATTTTTCCAAAGTTGTTGAACCTTTGCTTAGAGAAGTTTTGTGTCATTTAGCCATTTTGAATGTCTAATTAAAAAAAACAAAAAAATGGGAAAAAAGCAAAAAATGAACCTGTTGGGATGATTATTGAATGTGAGGGGTGTCTACATCTTTGCACAATTCCTGTTTGCACAGGAAATGCACAAAGAGAGGCAACTGTAGATGCCTCGATCTGTTCAGGGTTTTTATTTTTAATAATGAAAAAAAACAAAAAATTAGGAAAATTTTAGGTGGTTGGATTTGTTTTAGATTGTTTCTGTAAGGTTATTAAAGTTGGGATAAACTCAAAATTAAAGATTGGAAGAAATCGAAACTCTTTTCTTGTTTAGGGCTATTAAATTATAATATTTTAATGTTATAATTAATGTTAATATATATAATTATTTATATAATTAATATATTAAAATTATTTAATAATAAATTGATTTGATTATATAAATATTTGAATTGTATATAATTAATTAAATTAATTAATTAATAAATTTAAAATTAATAAATATTAATAAATATATTTATTCATTACAAATAAAAATATTTGTAATAATTAATATTATTATATAATAAGTATATACATTTTAATTATAATTTAAATAAATAAATAATTTAATATAGTTTTGTTATTTGATTTATACTTTAAATATATTAATTAAGCAGTTAATAATTAATATTACTTTAAATATATATTAATTATTATATATATTATAATTATATAATATTTGTCTAATAAAATTATTTTTGTATAGTATTTGTATAACTATTAAATAATAATATTTAATTAAATAAATATTTAATTTATTTAATATATTAAATAAATTCTTATTAATTATTTAATATAATAGAATATTAATTAATTAATATTATTAATTATCTAAATATTAGTTTGATAAATTATACATAATTATTATTCAATTGTTTAATAAAATTAATATTATTATATAATTAAATTAATAATATAATTATATAATATTGTTATATTATAATAGATATTTAATTTAAATATTTAATATGTAATAATATTATATAATTATCCTAATAATATTAATCATCATGTTAATAATATTAAGTAATTATTAATATTAATTAATTATAAATTAAGTACTATGCACAATGAAGTTCATATACATGTATTCAAGCACAAAAGCATAAGTGTATCTAAATTTAGCATTTTAGCACAAGTCATCAAATGTACTACAGGAAATTTATGAGCAAAGGATAATGAATGATATGCAATCTACTCATAAATCATGCTATCATAAGATGTGCTTAGAATCTAAAATATCAATAGCAATTAAGCATAAATTCAAGCTCATGCATACAAGCCCATACAATTGTTAAGGATACCAATTGTTAAAGATATGTCATCAAGAAGCATACCAATTTTTATCACAAAACAAATCAAGCAAAATTGTATTATAAGATTTCTCTTCATTTTCAAAATAAAGATTAATCAATTTAAGGCACACACAATTTTGCATGAAAGGTACAAGCTATATGAAGGATAGGCACATAAACAAGTGTCTATAAAAGTTAAAAAAAAAGTTTAGCAATTTTGATATCAATTGTTACCAATTGTTAGCAATTTTATTCAACAACTTTCATAAAATAAACATACTTCAAGCATATGAAAGATTCATTCAATACATGCATAAATGATAGTAGTAATCTTTCATAAGCTGTCCTATCTAAACAAGAACCAAAAGCTCATATGTATATAATAAATCATAAGTACTAATGAGCAATGAGGTTCAATTATCATCATGTCATAACAAAGATTATTCAAGCAATTTCCAAACATGATGAGCACATATGCTATAGCAAAGAAATAATGAAAGCATAATTGTTCAATTATAATCCAAATTATTTCAATGCATAACAATGTACTTAATCTAGGCATATGCAAGTAATCAAACATATATTTATTTCAAACAAATCACATTTCAAAACATGTATAGCAATATACCAAAAAAAATGCAAACCTTTAGACACAATATGGTACATGCTATCTCAATGGACTCAATCAATGAACATGTTCAAAGACATCAATCTAGTTAACTCATATCCATGTCCAAAGATTCAAACGAATATTCATGCAATTAAAACTATTAATCAAAGCAATCAAGAACTAGGCATGAATATTAATGAAGGTGAATTAATCAATCCAAGCTTTAAAAAAATATATTAAGACAAATTTTATCAAGTAGCTTGGTGATTAATTTGTGCAATGTGTTCATATCTTCAACCACAAAATCATATATTTGCCCATATTAAACCAAGCATGTATATGTATTCAAACTCATACATCATATCATAAAGTTGATACATTTACCTCCATCCATGTCAAGCTTTGTTGTTGTGCTTATTTGGCTTTGAATTCTCCAATCCACTTCATTTGAGCAAAACTAGGCTTGATTGATGATGATGACATGCTTGGCTTGATTGATGAGGATGACATGCTTTGCTTGCTATACTTAAAATTCAAAAAATGTAGGCTCATTTATGCTCATTTCAAGTTCTCCTAGTATAGACTTAGAAAATATTCTTGACAAAGGATTTTCATTAGAAGCATCAAGAAAATCAATTGATAAAAATTATACCAATTGTTAGAAAAACAATTTCATATTCTAAGCCATTATAGGCAAAAGAAAATTTATTCACTAAGCATAAGTTGCCAATTGCAAGGGAGATATATACTTAAGCTAGAGGCCATATATCAAGTTAAGCATCAAATATCACAATGTTGGCACTAAAGCTAAAGTTCTCATGTAATGTGCAAAACATGAATCCTTTCTAGATCATTTAGAAATATTGAACACAAAGAAAACATATTCAATATTCAAATATATTCAATAAATCACCAAAGAATATGCCAAAATAAATTTTAGGCCATATCAAAACTAAAAACTCAAGGAAGACATATTTATTATCAAAAACATATTCAAGAAAATTTTTAGCATAAAAGCATAAATATGTCTACATAAATTATGGGCCATAATCAACAATGACTTAAGCTAAAAATAAGCATCATAAGAAATTCATTTTACGTAAGTCATGTTGCAACCATGTCAAGTCAAGAAAGATCACATTTATCATATATGCACACACTTGACAAAAGCAATAGATGAACTAATAACACATATCATTTACAATCTAGTAGTTCATCATATTCAAAATCACAAATCAAGAGATATATCAATTGAGCACAAGATCCAAAATATTTCACAAAATTAATAAATCAATTTAGCACAAGAGCAAGTATATTTAAAAATATTTTAAAAATAAAAAAAATTTTAAGTATTTTCAAATCATAAGCATTAAGGTCAAGTTAAACCAATCATCATATGAGCACATATCTTGACCAAAAACATAGATGAACAAAGAATCAACATATACCACTTAAGCACAAGGTGTTCATCAATTCACAAATCAAGAGTTATAACAATTTAAAAATAAAATAATCAAGTTTTAACAATATTTCACAAGATTCAAGCATTATAAACACGTTAGGCAATTTTAAACATCATGGTCATATAAGCATATTTAACAATCACAAATCAATAAAACATTTATCAACAAAAGTATGCTCAAGCAATTTAACACCATAAACAATTTCAACAAGCGTCTCAAACATACTTAAGAGCAAAATAAATGCATATTGAATGCAAGCTCACATTATGTCTTGTAATCAATGTTAACCAAATTTTGCATAATCAATCAAGCATTCAAATTTCATCAAAAATAGGTAACCAAATTCAAATTCTCTTCAAATAAAAGTTTAGAGGTTACCCATCTCCATTGTGTGTCTAGAGTATTCAATCTTCATTCTCACATTGTGGCTCCTTGTTCTAGCACACCTATAAGAGACAATCTCATTTGATTTTTGGTAACCAAATTGCTTTGGGTCCTTGAGAGTTAGTCACCATGTCTCTTGTTCCTTTTGAAACCCATACTTGCCTAATTCTAAGTAAGGACTTTTCTTCTAATAGGAAAAGTATGTGTAGTATGACCATGAAAATTACAAATATTGCATTTAATCATTTTAATACTATATGAATTCTTTAAAAGATTTTGTTTTTCATTCATCAAATCATCAAATTTATTTTTCAAATAAAAATTTTCTTTTTCTAAAAATTCATTTCTACTTAGAGAGGTTTTTAAATCTATTTTCAACTTTTCATTTTCTTTTTCTAAAACATTTTTTGCATTCATCAAAAGATCATTTTCAACTTTCAATTTTGAAATCATTTTCTTATGTTTCAAATGCATTTTTCAAACTTAATTACTAAATCATTGTAAGCATCTTGTAACTCATCAAAAGTATAAGAGTTTGAATCACAAGAGTTAGAGGTTACCTTTGGTTCCTCAATAGCCATGAGACATGTTGGATGTTGGTTGGAAATTTGTCTTTCATGTAGCTCATCCAACTTTCTCCATATCTCATTTGAGGTTGAGCATTTTTTGACCAAGTTGAAGTTGTAATCATCTAAAGCTCCATAGAGAATGCACTTGACCTTTGCATCATCCATCACTTGCCTCATATAGTTTGCATCATTTAAAGGAGTTCCAAGCCCTCTTTCTATCATTAACCAAGCTTTAAAATCTTGGGCCATTATGAACATCTTCGTCCTCCTTCTCCATTCACAAAATTCAAATTTATCAACCATGGGAGCTTTAAGGACTTCCTCACCATCTTGGAACCAAAATTGAGCCATAGGATCTTTTCTCAAGGTGGTTAAACCTACAAAAAGAGACCATTGAACCAAAGCTCTTATACCAATTGTTATGCTTTATAGGTTAGATGGTGATCCAAAAGGGGGGTGAATTGGATTTCTCCAAATTCTTCCCAAACAAATGATTTCAATATAGTTGAATGGAAATTAAAACAATAAGACTTTTGATAAAAATATAATGCAAACAATAACAATTAATGAATCTAAAATCAAATATAAACAACAATAAATTGTAAGGAGATAGGGATAGAAAAACCAAACACAATGATTTATAGATGTTCGGTCCTTCTTCACAAGGCACCTACGTCCTTTCTTCTTGGTTGTCCACACCAAGGTTTCAATCCACCATTCTTGAATTGAAAATACAACCTATCTTTTTCTTTCTAAGGCTTAAGATAGAAACCTCTATCCTTTGTAGTATTTTACCCAATCTCACTACAAAGCTCTTAAGAGGATACCTCACCTCTTGTTCTCTTCCACCCTTGTATATCAAAGCTAATTTTGCAAACAATAGAACAACCTCTCTAAGGCTAAGTGTTTGCTAAGTTTAAGTACAAGAAAATGATGAATGAACAACAAATAAAAATTGGATACAATAAATACAAAGATATGGACTTTGAATCTCTAAAAACTCTTGATTCTTTAAGAGAATGAAAATGTGGCTTATTAGCTCTTGCTCTCTTGATTCATCAATATTCTTGGTGTGTTGGAGTGCCTAATTTATAGAGAAATTGAAGAGGTAGCCGTTAGAAGTGTTTGGGAGAAGAAAATAGCCGTTATAGTGTTTTCGCCCAGAGCCGATCGATCTCTTCCATGAGGGGATCGATTAGTTCATGTTTTGAACCAATTTGCCTTTGAAAATCATGACCCGATTGATCCCTTTCATGAGGGGATCGATCCTATCAGTGGCTGGGTGGTTATCTCCTGTTTTGCACTCTACTCACTAATTTGATCATATCTTGAATTATACAAATCTAAATCACAAACCGTTTGAAGATTTAGAAACTAGAATTAAAGGGCTTTCTATCAAAGTTCATAACCTAATTCATCGTGTAAGAATTATAGTGAATTGCAAAGTTATGCCTTGTGCAGTTTTTCTGACAACTGCAGAGTGTCTAGTAAAAATTCAGAATCTTTTCTTAGAAAATTTGGATTTTGATTTTGTTTAATCCATTAGAAAGTAGACTCAAAGAGCTTTCCAACCATATAAAATTCAAATATTAAGACTTTGTGAATTAATACAGAAAAAAAAAGTTCAATGTTGAAAAACTTTGTTCTTGTAAAACAACTTTCTTAAGTTAATCTATTTCTCAAAACCAATATTATCAGGAATTGTATTAAGTCCAAAATGAATAAGTTCACTTTAAAAACAACAATTGGACTTTCATTTAAGCTCAAATAAATAATCTTTAAAGATAGATTTGGTTTGAGAAATATGACACCAAGAAAGGTTTGTTTAAACATTGAAAATCATATTATTTATTTAGTACCAAAATATAAAACTTAAGAACATGTACTAAATAAATCCTTTTTCAAAATCTTGATCAAGTTTATTTAGCTTTAATGTTTTGTCATTTCAAAACAAGGATCAATTCAAGGCTAACATTATTTAATTAAACTAAATAAATATTATTATTACTTAGTAGAATTACTAATAAATAATTATAACAATTAAAGAACATTTAAATATTACTTATTAATAATAAATATTAATTATTTATTATAAATTATACTTAAATTATTTAAGTGTATTCAAATCTTATAGATATTAATAAGTAATAACATATTATATTAAAATACCTGTTATGATCTCAAACAGGTATCTTATAATTATATTTGATTAATATATTTCAATTAATAATCATTAATTAATAACAAAAGTATTTAATAATTTAAATTAAATTATTGTTATTATAATTAATGTTAAATATTAATATTATTCAATTATATTATTTATACTTAATAATAATATTAATTAATATCAATTTATTTATTTTAAATAATAATATAAAATATTAAATTAATTATATAATTAAATATTATATGTTTAATAATTAATATAACTATTATTAACAATATAATTTATTAAATATAAATAAATTTAAAATTATGATTAATTTTTAATTATTGTTAAAAATTAATAATTAATTTATTATTAATATTAATAAGACTTAACTAATATAATATTTAATTGTATATAATATTAAATAATTTTTTAATATTATATTAAAATTAATATAAATAGTAATAAATTAATATTCGTTAATGATATTACGATTATTAATTAATAATTACAAATAATAATATCAAATTAATATTTGAGTATAATATTATTTATAATATAAATTATTAATAACAAATATTTAATTATATAAATTAAATTTTTAAAATTTAATAAAATGTTATTAATTTAAATTATTATAATTATTAATAATTTATGGATTAATAATTGTATTAATAATAATACAATTATTAATTACAACAATATTAACCATTAATATATTAATCAAATATAATTATATAATATTTGGATAAAAATTCTTTTAATATTTAAAATATTAAATGACCCAATGTATATTTAGAATTAGGAACATTAATAATCTAAATGTTATTATTAAATTTATTTATTTAATTAAAATAAATTAAAAGTAGTTATAATTATTAAATAATTAGAACACAACTCTAAGTCCTTATTAATTTTTGATACAGTTCAAATAGAAATAGTTCAAATATCTATTTGAACTATTTTATTTCTATTTGTTTTATTTGATAATATTATTGAATGATAATACTCATCTTCGAAGGGAATTTTTGGCATATTAATAAATATTATATTTATATTTAATATTTTAGTTATTAAATATTCATTAATTAATAATTAATTAAATAATGAATATTTTATTAATCATTATTAAATAAATATTTCATTGTTAATATTTCTATTAATTGGGCATTTATCATAGAAATATTAATAAACAAATTAATAATATGAAATATTATTATTTAATATTATTTTATTAATTAAAAATAATTAATAATTAATTATTTAAATTAATATTTTAATAATATTATTATATTTTAATAATAATATTGAATTATTAATATTAATAATAATGGCTGAATAGAAAGTGTTCTTGTAACATTAACAAGAAAAATACATTGTTATATTATAATTAAAAAATTAATTAATTCAGTCTTTATTTAATATTAATATTGATTAATTATTAATATTAAAAAATATTGACAATATATTTCTTTATTTTAATTAAATATAAATAATTGTTAATATTTAAAATAATTGTTATTAATTTAAAATGTTGTTTCTATTAAATTTAAAATGAATTAGATTAATATAACATATATATAATAATAAAATTCTATATTATTTTGTTTATTTTAAATAATTTAACTAATTGTTTTGAAAATTATTAATTAACAATAAAATAGTCATAACTATTTATTAACTTTGAATTATAATTATAGATAATATATAATTATTTTATACTTAAATAATATAAATAGTATTTATATTAGCAAATATTAATTATTTATAAAAAATAATTAATAATAACTATAATTATAATTTATTACTAATATTAATAATTTAATATTAATATTTAATTAAATTAATTAAAATATTTCATTGATAATAATATTATATTGTATATTATTAATAAACTAATATTTATAATAATTATTAATATTGGATAAAAATAAATAATATAAAATTATTATCCTATAAATAAATTATTAATATAAAAATAATTATTTAATTATTTTAACATATTAAATATAATGTCATATACATAATAATAATAATAAATTATATTTATTAATAATTTATTTAAATTATTTAAAAAATAATTATTTAATAATTTATATTAAAAATTTATTAATATATAGTTATTTAAATATTTATTAATTAAATAAGAATTAAGATAATTAATTAATAGCATAATAATAATAAGAAAATTTATTTATTAAATATTTAATAAAATATTTAATCTAATTAAATTAATTATAATTAATAATTAAATCTAAGATATTTAATTGATTATTTAAAATTATTATATTAAAAAATATAATATTAATTATGTTAATATTAAATATATTAAGTTGTTAAATAATTTTTGATAATATAATTAATAGTTTATAAATATAATTATAAATATTATTAATAGTTATTTAATTATAATTAAGTATATTATTATATACTATAATTGTTTACTTTATATATTAATTATTAATATACTTTGAGAATTAAATAATTATACTTATAAATATATTATAATTAATGAATACAAATTATTTTAATTTAATATTTATTATATTATTAATTATATTTCAATTATCTTATTTAAATTAATAATAAAGGTTCCCCAATTCATTATTAATTATTTGATATAGTTAGAATATATGAATAATATAAATCAATATTAAATATTGATTTTAAAATCATGACTTAATTGATTATTCTAATTTAATATTAATTATAAATTTATTTAATGTTTATTTTATTTAAATCATGAATAATTATGATTAATTAATTAGAACTTTGATATATAAATAATTATAAAAATATATAATAAGAATATTATTCATATTAATTTAATTAAACAATTGTATATTTGATTTAATTTTATTAAAATTATAATTATTTTAATAAATAATAATATTATTTATATATTATAATATATAATATTATCTTATATTATAATCATATTAGTAGTTTAATCATATTAGTATTGTTGATATTATTAATTTTTTAATAGTTTAAAATTTAAACTAAATGTGTTAATATAACCATCATTTAATTTATAATTAAATTTATAATATCTATTAATTTAATAATGTTATAAACTATATTGTTTTAAATCTAGAATTCATTGTATAGTTGAATGATATGGTTATATAATATAAAATAATATATAATTTTAAATAATATTATAGTTAATACATTATATTATAATGTTACAACAATTATATATTAAATTTTAATCTAATAATTTTATATTATATTATATACAATTTTATAATTAATCAATTAAATAGAAATTATTATATCATTAAATATAATTATTATGTTATAATAAACAATTTGAAATTTTATTATTTATAATTTAAATATTTTATTATATAATATTAAAATAATATTAATAAATTTTATAAGCATTAATTTTAACTATAATTTAATTATATAATTAAATAAATAATTATTTATATAATATTATTTTTAAGTTGTATATATTATTTTTAATATATATTACAAGATTAAATTAATATTAAACTTATACTAATAAATTGTATAAAAATATTTTATATTTTTTGAATTATTACAAGTATATATAATAAATTAAATTCTATTATATATTAATTAATTAATATATAATTATATCATTATGATTATATTATGTATAATCTGTTTTATTACAAATAGATAATAAATTAATATTATAAATTATATGTTATATAAAAAAAATAATTATATTTAATCAAAGATTGTCACAACATTCATAAGTTAACTTTTTTTTATTCTAGAATATGATTTTTTTTTTTAATTTCATGTTATCTGTGTGCTTTTTTTTTCACGCTATGATGTCACTTAGATGTCAATTGTTTTGGTAGTTAGTCTCCATTTAAGTTAATTAAATTTTTATATAATATTTAAAATTTATGATTAAAAAAATATTATACACTTATTTGTATGGTATAGAGACTAAAAATTTATTTTTATTTTGTACTAAGTTAATAATTTATTATAATGTGTTTTTATAAATAATCAAGATAGAAATGATTTTCAAGTATCTTAAAAGAGAGCTTTCAAATATTATTATAATATAATAATTAAATTTTAATAAAGATTATAGTATTTATTATAATTATTTAATAATAATTTAAAAAATTATACTAATAAATAATATTTATATATATATTATAATACTATCGTAAATTATTATAAATAATTTATTAGATTATTTGACTATAATATAATAATATAATTTATTAAAATAATTTTTTCAATTCATACATGCTTATTCAAAATAAAATAATACTAATTTATGAACATTCAAAAATTTAATAAATAAATAAATTACTTTATTTCGAATGAGATTGTATGAACAGACAACACTAGTTATTAATTGTTCAAATTAATAAGTAATTTATTAATTACTTATTTAATTTATTATAAAAATTAAATAAGTTAAACAATAACCCCCAAGCACCAACACCCAAGCATCAGCTTATGCCCGAGCGCACGCCTTAACACCCCTTGCAAACACCCCATGCCACCTAGCTGAGCCTCAGTATAGACCCTACCCGAGATATCGGGTAACACCAAAAAACCCCTTCACCTGGCCTTCACTTACTCCAATATAAACCCTACCAATACCAATTGAACTTGCACACAACAAACTCTTCTTCTATCGGTACTAACCCTTGACCTACCTCCTAACATCAATCCCTACTCTCATGCAAATCTAGTCTCATCCTCACTTGGATCACCCACCTGAGCAACGAAGCACCATCGACCCCAGCCAAAACCTACCACTAGCACTAAGCCAAACACCAACATCAACCTCACACACCACAAAACAATTTTTCCCCATCCAAAATGTTCCTTATCAAATAATATTTAACAATAAATATAGTTATTTCAATATTTTAATAACAAAATATTAATCAATTGTTTTATAAGCTATTTTTAGAAATTAATTAATAAATTTAACAATTAGAATATTAAATCTCTTACTTATATTAAATTCATATTTTAGTTAAATTAGTTTTATTTTTAAAATTTTTACAAATTAACTATATTTAATATGTTAATAAATTTTTATAATTTTTATAGAACCTATACCTTTTAAATCTATTTATATTTAATCTTAGTTACTATATCCAAATGTATTTAGAATATATATTAATTATATAATTTAATATATGATTGTAATATATTATGGATAATTGTTCAAATATATAATTATAAAAATAATTATTATAATAATTATATTATTAAATTGAGATAATACTTATTTATTATAACTATAACATTTATAAATAATAATAATTATTATTATATTAATAATTAATTTTAAATATTAAATTATTTATAAGATTAATGAAATTAATATATTTAATATATTATAATATTTAATATAATTTATAAATTAACTAAATTAATATATAATATAATATAATAATATTAATAATTTTTATATAATTATTATATTATAAATATATATACATAAGTTAGTATATAATATATAATATTTAATACTAAATTAAATTAAGTTATTTATTATTATATTTGAACTATATTATAATCTAATTGAATATTTCATATTAATAATTATATAATATTATTAAATGATTAAATTAATATAAACCAAATAAATATTTTATCAATTATTCAAACAGAATTATTTTATCAATAATCCAAAAAATTAGTCATTATTAATTATTAATAATGTATATTTATATTAATAAAAATATTATATTCATTAATTATAATAAATATTTATTATTTATTATTTACTTAATACAATTTGGATTAATTGTATTAGTTTAATAAGGTAAATATTTATAATTAGTATTTAAATTATAAATATTAATAATTATTTTAATGAATATTTTAATAAATTAATAATATTATTATTATATTATTATTACTAATAACATCTATAGACATTATAGTATAAATATTAATATATTAGTAATTTATTATTAACTAATCGATAAAATTATTAATTAATTTTAATCATTTTAAACAATAGTATACAAATTATGTTAAATAATTTGACTTTTAGTTATATTCAAATAATACTATAATATTATTAAATTAATACAATAATAATTTTCTATAAATTATTAGTCCAAATTATCGTTAATATAATAATTGAATGCTTTAGTATAAATTTGTAACAAATTTATAAAAATTATGATAATTTTTTATTACTATTTATTAATATCAATAAATAGTCATAAAAATTATTGTTAATTAACTATTTTATATTAATTACTAATATGATTATTATAATAAATTATAGTTGCTTATTAATTTTTGAAATATTAAGAGATTAGTATTATTTTATTTTGGATAAGCTTTTATGAACTGAAACAATTATTTTTTGTCAAAAAAAAAAGATTTTAAATAAATAATTGTTTAAATAGTCATAACTATTTGAACTTGATTGGTAAGCAGATTTATTTTTTCATATCTTTTGCTTATTAATTTTTTCAATGTTAATAATTAAAAATTAAAAATTTTAAATATTTAATTTTTATTATTTAGTTATCGATATTTATTAATAAGTAAGCTATGAAATAATAATATAATTTATGAATTTTGTTAAATAATTATTAAAAATAATCATAAATATTTTAATTATTGATTAATAAATTATTAATTATTGATTAATTATAATATTTTAATAATTTAATTAATGATTTCTAAAGGATATAATAATCACTATTCAAATAAATTAATAAGTAAGAGATATTAATATTTATATCTTTAATTAAATTAGCATATGTTAAATAACTAATATTTAATTAATCTCTTGAATAGAAACAATTATTTTATGACAAAACGAAGATCATAACGATTTGAGATAGATAATTGTTCATATAGTCTTAACTATTTGAACTGATTTTGTGAACAAATTTTTAATTAATAACAAATAAGTTATTAAAAATAATATTTTTGCAACTATAAAAAATAATTTAAAGTTAAATAAGCTTATTTGGAATTAATAATATAAATTATTTAATAAAATAGCTAATTATAATTAATATTAAAATTTGTTATATAATTTTATATTTTGTATATAAAATTTGTTTAAATAAGCCATAGTAGTAGTAGAAAAATTGATTTATTATAAATTTGCTATTTTAATTAACAATTTTATTATTAATTTAATTAATTAATAAATAATAATATATTATAATACTAATTGTGTATAGTTGAATAATCTATATAATTAATAATTAATAATTAATTATATAAATTTATACTAATATTGTATAGAAATATTGTTTAAATTATTTATTTAAAAATTAAATTTAATTGTTAATAAAGAAATAAACTAATATATTATATTATTATTATTATTTATAATAAATTATTATTAATTTATATTATAGTTATAATAATTAAAATATTATTTAATTTTATTATCTTTAATTTAAATAATTAGTTATAATTTTTAATTATAATTATTTGTAAATTATTATAATAATAAATTATATAAATAATTATTTTATAATTATTTGTTTATCTTATAATATATTATAAGCCTTTATTATATTATAAGCTATAATACTTATTAAAATTATATATAATTAATTATATGGCTTAACTTATAACAATTATATTAAAATAATATTAATTATTTATAATATAATTATATAATATTATAATAGTTGATTATATTATAATTATTTTAATAATTATAAAATTATTATTATATTTATATATAATAAATTATATATTATTAATATATAAATAATTATCAAATAATTAATTTAAATTATTTATACTAATTATTATAAAACAATAATTGAGTAAATTAATTATCTGATAACTATTAACTTTAAATTATTTATTTCAATTTATTAGAATTAAGCATATTAAATCATTTTAATATTCATATTATACTATATTTAATATTAATTTATTTAATTGTACAATTGTTTAATGAC
The DNA here is from genome assembly GCF_002303985.1 of Durio zibethinus. The sequence goes on along the minus strand of NW_019168381.1, from coordinate 11,309,807 downwards.
AAAACAAAAGCTTAAAACAACTTTAAATAATTAGAACAACTATTCAAAAAGTCAAATCTTTTTTGTACTTTTTCAATAAATAGATTTAGTTTTTTAAATCTCTTACTCATTAATTTTTTAAGATTAAGAGAATTTGTTTCAAGTTAGGCAAATTTTTGTTTTGTCAATTCAAAACTTTTAATCAGTTCAAGGCTAAAATAATTGTTCATATAGTCATAAATATTTGAACATTTTTGGTAAAAGTATTAAATTTTAATTCTCTTACTCATTAATTTTTGAATATTAATAAATTAATATTATTTTATTTCAAAAAAGCTTATTTGAACTGAAGCAATTGTTTTATTACTAAACAATAGGTCAAATAAGTTGAAATAGTTAATTATTCAAATAATCATGACTATTTCAACTTGGTCTACTACAACTATTTGATGTAGGCTTTGGTTTATAGAAAGATTTTTTCAATCCAACCTTCTTGTCACACTTATAAATTTACTTTGGGGATTATCTTGCTATTTGGTCACTTGTGGGCCTTTTATATATAAATTTGGAAGTTGGAGCTTTTTTTGACATTTAATAGCAATAATTTGTTCTTACTATACTTGAAAAGAAACAGTGACAAGGAAAATAATTGACTTTTAGGTATTTGTTAACTAATTTTATTGCTAATATAATAATATTTATTATAAATTTAAAAGTATATAACAATTATTATTAAATTTATCATTAATTATTTGATTAATAATTTACTATAATTATAATAGTATTAATTTATATAATAATACAATTTATTATAATTATTATTAAAATATAATATATTTATTGTTAAATATGAATAGATTATAATCATTAATTAATAAATTATAAATAGTTAATAATTATTACTAAATAATTATGAAAATTATTCAATTTTATAAAACAATAAAATAAATAATTTAAACTTAGAAATTATACTAATTTAATTAATCAAATAGTAAAATAAATAATAAATACAATTATTATTTATAATTTTTTAGGAGAACAATTACTCATTAATTCAATTTTATTATAATATTAATAAATAACTATATACTTACCAAGTGATTTCTTTACTAATAATATTAAAATTTTATTAATTTTAAAATATAGTATTAAATTATTTTTTATTATAACAAATTATATAATTCTAATTATTTTTGAATGTTTTATTATATAGTTATATTTAAACAACTATTAGAAATATTAATTTATAATATTTATTAATAAATTAAATTATAATTTAATATCATAACTAATATTTTTTATAGAATTATTATTTATAATATTGTAATTGTTATCATAATTAGTATAAATATTATAGCAATTATTTGTTATACTTTCATAATTAGAATTATGAATAATAATATTTATATTCGTATAATAAAATCAAATTTGACTCATAAAATAATAATTTATAATACCAACTAGTATATACTATTTTTATAATTTGTATTAATTTTAATACAATATATAATAATATATATAATATAATATTTATTATTATTATATATTAATTAACTTAAATTTAAGTTATAATAAATTATTATTATAATTAAAAGTTGATATTTATTATAATATCAATTTCTTGTATTAATTAAAATTAAAATTATATATTATTAAATAATTATATAATTTATATGTATAATTGATTATACATATTCATAATTTATAAATATATTATATTTAATGTTATAATATATAATTATAATTACTTTAAATTAATTATTTATAAGTTAAGTATAATAATAGTTATAATTAGTACCATAATTATTTGAACTAATTTCACAAATAGATTCACTTTTTAAATTGCTTACTTATTAATTTTTGGAATATTAATAAATTAGAATTATTTTATTTTGAATAAGCATGTATGAACTGAAACAATTATTTTATGACAAAACATCATAATGATTTTAAATAGACAACTGTTCAAATAGTCATAACTATTTGAATTTGCTTAATAAACAAATTTATTTTTTTAAACTCCTGCTTATTAAATTCTTTTTATTTTGGATAAGCTTTTATGAATTGAAGCAATCATTTTATGTCAAAACAAAAGGTCATAACGATTTTATAAAAATAACTGATCAAATAATCATAACTTTTTAAACTTGTTTGGTAAACAAATTTATTTTTTCTAATCTTAAATTATTCATTTATAATTTAATAAACTTGTATGAACTAATGATATTATATTAGTATCATTAAAAAATTGTACTTGTATAATTAATTATTTATATATATTTATAAATAGCCTAGATGAAATAAAATAATACTAGTTTATTAATATTTTTGAAATTAATAAATAAGAAATTTTAAAAAATAAATCTATTTATTGAATCAATTGATATTTCTAATCGTTATGACCTTTTGTATTGTCATAAAATAATTGTTTTTGATCATACAAGCTTATTTGAAATAAAATAATACTAATTTATTAATATTTCAAAAATTAATTAGAGATTTAAAAAATAAATCTATTTACCAAACCAGTTCATATAGTTATGACTATTCGAACAATTATCAATCTTAAATCGTTAAGATCTTTGTTTTGTCATAAAATAATTATCTCTAATCATAGAAGCCTATTCGGTTAAAAATAATACTATTTATACTATTTATATCCTAATTTGAATAATAATGATTATAATGTGAATAATATTAATATTTAAATTAATATATATAAAAATCATCCAAATTATCGTTAATAAATTTATTTATTAAATGTTATTAATATAATTATTACTTTAAATAATAACTATTAATAAGATAATTATTAATTATAATTATTAAAATTTAATGTTTAAAATAAATATTTAATATTTAATAATAATTTAAAATATTAATTAAATGATTATCTTATTTAATAATGATAAGCTTTATTATTAATATTATTCAAATTATACTATAATATCGATAATATTAATCGATAACAATAAACTATTTATTAAGTACTAATTGATAGTACTACTTTATTAATAATATTAACAAATCTTTAAAATGTTCATTTAAATATTAGTTATTAATAAAATAATACATTTACTATTAAAACTAATTTATTAATACTTCAAAAAATTATAAGAGATTTAGAAAATAATTCTATTTACCGAACCAGTTCAAATAATTATAACTATTTGAACAATTATTTATTTCAAATCATTATTACTTTTTGTTTTGTCATAAAACAATTGTTTTTGTTAAGATAAGTTTGATCAAAATAAAATAATACTAATTTATTAATATTTAGAATATTAATTAGTAAGAGATTTAAAAAGTAAATTTGTTTACCAAACCATTTCAAATAGTTTTGACTATTTGAATAATTATCTCTTTCAAATTGTTATAACCTTTTATTTTGTCATTAAACAATTGGTTCTGTTCATGCTATTTTATTTAGAATAAAATAATATTAATTTAATAATATTCTGAAACTTAATAACCAAGAAAATTAAAAAATAAATCTAATTATTGAACCAGTTAAAATAGTTACAATGATATGAATGATTATCTATTTTAAATCGTTATAACCTTTTTCTTTTGTCGTAAAACAATTATTTTGTTCGTACAAGCTTATTTTGATTAAAATAATACTAATTTAATAATATTTTAAAAATTAATAAGTAAGAAATTAAAAAAAAAATTTGTTTACAAATCAGTTCAAATGGTTAAGACTATTAAAACAATTATCTATTTAAAATTGTTCTGACCTTTTGTTTAGTTATAAAACAATTGTTCTAGTTCATATAAGCTTATTTAGAATAAATTAATAATAATTTATTAGCATTCAAAAAGAGATTTAAAAAAATAAATTTGTTTACCATTTGAACAATTTTCTATTTAAAATCATTATAACATTTTGATTTGTCATAAAACAATTATTTAAGTTAATACAAGCTTGAGGGAATAAAATAATACTAATTTATTAATATTTCCTAAAATAATAAGTAAGAAATTTAAAAATAATTTGTTTACCAAATCAATTAAAATAATTATGGCCATTTGAATGATTATCTGTTTCAAATTGTTATGACCTTTTGTTTTGTCATAAAATATTTGTTTTTGATCATACAAGCTTATTCGAAATAAAATATTACTAATTTTTTAATATTTCAAAAATTATTAAGAGATTTAAAAAAAATAAATATATTTATCGAATCAGTTCAAATAGTTATCACTATTTGAACAATTATCAATCTCAAATCATGAAGATCTTTGTTTTGTCATAAAACAATTATTTCTTATCATAGAAACTTATTCAGTTAAAATTAATACTAATTTAATAAGAGATTTAAAAAAGAAATTTTTTTGCCAAACCAATTCAAATAGTTAAAACTATTAGAATAATTATCTATTTCAAATCGTTTCAATCTTGTGTTTAATCATAAAATATTTGTTTTATATCTTACATGCTTATTTGGAATAAAATAATCTAAATTTATTAACATTCAAAAAATTAATAAGCAAAAGATTTGAAAAAATAAATTCATTTATTGAACAAATTTAAATAGTTATGACTATTTTGACAACTAAACAGTTAATAATTTAATTAAATTATTAATATAGAATTAATTAATAATAATTAATATTGATATTAATAATAAATAATATGAATATTTAGTTATAATAATATTAATATTATTATTAGGTATTAGGATAATTTAATAATAAATTCTATTATTTGTAGTTTTTTCCTATAATATTTTATATATATTTATAAATTATTAGTAATAAATATTTTAATTAATTACAATAACTATTATATTGTTCTAATTATTTAGCTATTGTTTTTTGACAACTCAATTAAAAAAATTTTAATAAGTTTAAATTACTAATCTAATAATATTTTGAAAATTAATAACTAAGAGAATTAAAAATAAATTTGTTTATCAAACCGGTTTAAATATTTAAGACTATAATAACAATTATCTATTTCAAAATGTTATGACTTTTTGTTTTATCATAAAAAAATTTTTCAATTCATACTAGGTTATTCGAAATAAAATAAAGTGAATTTATTAATATTTCAAAAATTAATATGAGACTTAAAAAAATAATTTTGTTTACCTAACCAATTCAAATATTTACTATTATTTACCGAGTAAGCTCAAATAGTTATAACTGTTTGAACAATTTTTTATTTCTAATAGTTATGATCTTTTGTTTTATCATAAAACAATTGTTTCTATTCATACAAGTTTATTCAAAATAAAATAATACTAATTTATTAATATTTTGCAAATTAATAAGTAGAAGATTTAAAAAATAAATCTGTTTACCGAACAAGTTCAAATAGTCATGTCCATTAGAACAATTATCTATTTCAAATTGTTATGACCTTTTGTTTTGTCATAAAATAATTGTTTCTGTTCATATAGAATTATTCAAAATAAAATAATTTTGATTTATTAATATTTTGAAAATTAATAAGTGATTTAAAAACTAAATCTATTCCAGTTCAAATAGTTATGACTATTTGAACAATTATAAAATGTTATTTCTATGAAATTTAAAATGAATTAGATTAATATAACATATATATAATAATAAAATTCTATATTATTTTATTTATTTTAAATAATTTAACTAATTGTTTTGAAAATTATTAATTAACGAAAAAATAGTCAAAACTATTTATTAATTTTGAATTATAATTATAGATAATATATATTTATTGTTCATATTTAAATAATATAAATCTATTTATTTTAGCAAATATTAATTATTTATATAAAATAATTAATAATAATTAAAATTATAATTTATTAGTAATATTAATAATTTAATATTAATATTTAATTAAATTAATTAAAATATTTCACTAATAATAATATTATATTGTATGTTATTAATAAACTAATTTTATAATAATTATAAATATTGGATAAAAATAAATAATATAAATTTATTATCTTATAAATAAATTATCAATATAAAAATAATTATTTAATTATTTTAACATATTAAAATAATGTCATATATATAATAATAACTTATATTTATTAATAATTTATTTAAATTATTTAAAAAATAATTATTTAATAATTTATATTAATAATTTATTAATATATATAGTTAATTAAATATTTATTAATTAAATAAGGATTAAGATAATTAATTAATAACATAATAATAATAAGAAAATTTTATTATTAAATATTTAATAGAATATTGAATTTAATTAAATTAATTATATTTAATAATTAAATAATACTTTAAGTAAATTAGTTATAATTAAATATAAGATATTTAATTGATTATTTAAAATTATTATATTAAAAAATATAATATTAATTATATTAATATTAAATATATTAAATTGTTAAATAATTATTGGCAATATAATTATAAATATTATTAATAGTTATTTAATTATAATTAAGTATATTATTATATACTATAATTGTTTACTTTGTATATTAATTATTAATATACTTTGAGAATTAAATAATTATACTTATAAATATATTATAATTAATGAATACAAATTATTTTAATTTAATATTTATTATATTATTAATTATATTTCAATTATCTAATTTAAATTAATAATAAAGGTTCCCCAATTCACTATTAATTATTTGATATAGTTAGAATATATGAATAATATCAATCAATATTAAATATTAATTTTAATATCATGACTTAATTGATTATTCTAATTTAATATTAATTATATATTTATTTAATGTTTATTTTATTTAAATCATGAATAATTATGATTAATTAATTAGAACTTTGATTTATACGTAATTATATAAATATATAATAAGAATATTATTCATATTATTTTAATTAAATAATTGTATATTCGATTTAATTTTATTAAATTATAATTATTTTAATAAATAATAATATTATTTATATATTATAATATATAATATTATTTTATATTATAATCATATTAGTAGTTTAATCATATTAGTATTGTTGATATTATTAATGTTTTAATAGTTTAAAATTTAAACTAAATTTGTTAATATAACCATCATTTAGTTTATAATTAAATTCATAATATCTACTAATTTAATAATGTTATAAAACTATATTGTTTTGAATCTAGAATTCATTGTACAGTTGAATGATATGGTTATATAATATAAAATAATATATAATTTTAAATAATATTATGGTTAATACATTACATTATAATGTTATAACAATTATATATTAAATTTTAACCTATTAATTTTATATTATATTATATACCATTTTATAATTAATCAGTATAATTAATTAATCATTTAAATACAAATTATTATATCATTAACTATAATTATTATGTTATAATAAACAATTTGAAAAGTTTATTATTCATAATTTAAATATTTTATTGTATAATATTAAAATAATATTAATAAATTTTATAACCATTAATTTTAACTATAATTTAATTATATAATTAAATAAATAATTATTTATATAATAATATTATTAAGTTATATATATTATTTTTAATATATATTATAAGATTAAATTAATATTAAACTTATACTAATAAATTGTATAAAAATATTTTTTATTTTTTGAATTATTACAAGTATATATATTTAACTAGGTAGTTTAAATATATCGTTTTTGTTAACTATAATTAATAATTGTTATATTATTTAATAATATGTCTATATAGTAATGATTGTTATTAATAATTATATAAAAATATAATAAATTTTAATAAGTATAATAATAAATTAAATTCTATTATATATTAATTAATTAATATATAATTAATATCATTATGATTATATTATGTATAATCTATTTTATTACAAATAGATAATAAATTAATATTATAAATTATATGTTATATAAAAATAAATAATTATATTTAATCAAAGATTGTCACAGCATTCATAGGTTAACTTTTTTTTATTCTAAAATATGATTTTTTTTTTAATTTCATGTTATCTATGTGCTTTTTTTTCACGCTATGATGTCACTTAGATGTCAATTGTTTTAGTAATTAGTCTCCATTTAAGTTAATTAAATTTTTATATAATATTTAAAATTTATGATTAAAAAAATATTATACGCTTATTTGTATGGTATAGAGATTTATTTTTTTTAAATCTCTTGCTCATTAATTTTCTGATTGTTTGGAAAATAGTATTCTTTATTTCGAATAAGCATGTATGAACTGGAACAATTATTTTATGACTAAACAAAAGATCAAAACAATTTAGAATAGATAATTGTTCTAATATCCTTAATTATTTGAACTGGTTCGGCAAACACATTTATTTTTTAAATCTCTTACTTTTTAATTTTATAAGTTATACAATTAAATTAAATGTATTAAAAATTATTTATATTGAAATATTAAAAAATTTAATTAATTATTAATTTATAAGTTAATAATATTTTATAACAAACAATAATATTATATTATATTATATTATATTATAATAATAAATAATAATGATTTAATTTATATTATAAAATTATAATTTTATTTATATTAATATATAATAAGTAAATTATATATAAAATTTTAATATATATTAAATATATATTATAACTAATTATTATAATAATTTATATTATAATATTAAATCATTTAACTAAGTATTAATAATTAATATAATTATTATAATGGATAATATAAGTTATAATATAATTTAAATAATAATGTATATAAATATACATATTCCTTTTTAAGAAATATATTCAATAATAATATATTAAATATTATATACATATTTCTAAGTTAACATTAGTATTATTAATATAATCAACTTATCACTTGATTAAACTAATTAATATTATTTAGTAAGATAATTAAATTCAAATGTATTATTATATTATTATTTTGTTCAATGTAAGTAAGTTTAATCAGTTTAAAATATTTAAACTATTTTATATATGCAATTAATATTTAAATTAATTTAAAGATAAATTAATTGAATCTTTAATTAATTATCATTATTTGAAAAAAATCCAAATTCTTTGAATTAATTAAATTAATTTAAATTTTAATATTAACTTAATATTAATTATATTAATAATTAATAAAAATAAATTATCTATAAGTTAGGAATACGTTTAACTTATTAATAACGATTTGAAATTAAATATTAAAACTATTATAATTTATTTAATATATAACATTTATTTCTATTTATATCATAAACATATTGACTATATAAGTCAATTTATAATATTGTATTATTATTAACTTATATTTGTATAATTATTTAAATAACATCACATTGTTATTAATATATTATAATTATAAGATTATAAATTAATAATTATATATAATTTATAAATATAATAAATTAATATTATTTTTTATTAAATTATAATTATAAAATATAAAATAATAATAAATTATTTATTCTAATTTAATTTTATAAAAATATAACGGTTATTTTTAATAAATAATTATAATGTAATATAATAAAATTATCATTAATAATTATATAATTGAACAATTATTTATTTCAAATCATTATGATTTTTTGTTTTGTCATAAAACAATTATTTTTGTTCATATAAGCTTATTCATATTAAAATAATATTAATTTATTAATATTTTGATAAATTAATAAGTAAAATATTTTTAAAATAAATACATTTATAGAGCATGCTCAAATAATCATAACTATTTGAATAATTATCTATTTCGAATAACAAATAATATATTTCAAATTAATTTGAACATAATTTTTGTATAGTTATAATAAATAATTATTATTTTTGTATAATAATTTATACAATTGATTTATAATTACATTTATATATATAATCGATTATACATATTATTAAATATAATTTATTTAAAATTATCTTACATATTAATAATAATATTAATAATAATAGTTATACAATTATTAGAAATATATAATTAATTACAATTATTAAATATCATATTAAAATTGATATGATAAGTTAATTATCAATTATTTTTTATAAATATATATTTATATCACATATATTAAAATCAATTAATTGTGATAAAGTAATTGATACTATTAGTTAACATATTATTAGTTAATATAGATATAATAGATAAATAATTAAAACTATTACACTTAATATCTATATTGATTATTAAATATAAATTATGTTTACAATAAATATAAACATCATAACAATTATTAATAATACTATTAATAATTATGTTTTATTAATAATTAGAATTTAATTATTTATTATTCATAATTATTTAATGAAACAATTGTTAAATTATAATAATTATTATATATAATAAAATAAATTGATTAATATTTTCAAAATTATATTATTAATAATATTACTTAAATAAAAATAGATTATAATAATAGTAAATAATTATTATTGATAAAATAAAATATCAATTTGTTAAACCAGTTCAATTAGTTATAACTATTATATTAATTATAATTAATTATAACGAATAAAATATTAGTTATTTAATATTCATTATATTTAATGAATATATAATTATTTAGTAATTATTGTACTTGTTTTTATTATATTAAGCTAATATGATTATAAATTTTTATTAAATTTAATAAACAATTATAATATTTTAAATATTTAATATAAAATATTAATTACCATTATAATTATAATTTTATAAATTATAAATAATTTATTATTAACAAAATATAATAATTATTATATTTTATTTTATTTGATATGGAAAGAATCATATCAATAATTTTATTACATTCAAATAGTTCTATTATTTAAAATTTTAATATTTTTTCAGTAACATTTTATTAAATATTATAGTATAAATTATATAATAGCTAATAATATATTGTTAGCTATAAAAAATTAAAAAATTAATAATTTTTAAATTATTAAATATAATTTATTTAATATTACAAAACTATTATTAAACTAACAATAATTAAAATGTTTATTATGGATTATTATGGATAATTTATATATTTAAATTAATATATCTATTCTATATATAATAATTAGTTACTAATAACTAAGATTAAATATTAATTTATTTAATAAATTATAATAATTTAATATAAATAAGTTATTTGTATAATATTATTAATTTATAAATTATATTTAATAGATAATTAATTATCTAACAATTATTAATATACTATAATTCAAATATGAATTATTGGATTAGAACTAATGGCCTTTTGTTACAAATTAAAAACTAATTAATTAAGTAATTAATATATTAAATATAGTATTATAGAATTAAAACAATTATAGTAATAATATATATTATTTTAATAGTTAATAATATATAATTAAATAGTTATAATTATTTGAACTAGTTTCGTAAGTAGAATTATTTTCTAAATCTTTTATAAATTTTTGAAATATTAATAAATTAATTTTATTCTATTCCGGACAAGCTTCTGTGAGCTTAAATGATTGTTTTATGACAAAACAAAAGGTTATAACAAGTTGAAATAAATAATTTTTCATATAATCTTAACTATTTGAATTGGTTTGACAAACAGATTTATTTTTTAAATCTCATAGTTATTCATTTTCAAAATATTACTAAATTATTATTACTTTATTCTGAATAAGCTTGTATGAACAGAAACAATTATTTTATGATAGAGCAAAGGTTATAACAATTTGAAATAGATAATTGTTCAAATAATCATAACTATTTGAACTGGATCAACAAATAGATTTCTTTTTTAAATCTCTTATTAATTCTTGAAATATAAATAAATTAATATTATTTTATTTAGAAAAATCTTATTTGTTGAAAAACAATTGTTTTATGACAACAAAATGTAATAATGATTTAAAATTGATAGCTGTTTAAATGGCCATGATTATGTGAATTGATTTATTAAACTGATTTATTTTTTAAATCTCTTATTTATTAATTTTTGAAATATTAATAAAGTAGTATTATTTTATTTTGGATAAGTTTTTATGAACTAAAACAGCCGTTTTATGACAAAACAACTGGTCTTAATGATTTTAAATAGATAATTGTTGAAATAGTAAAATATATTATAGATAGAATATATAATAAAGTATAAACAAAATTGAATAATTCAAATACAATTATTAAATAACTCATAATATTATATAAGTTCAAATAATTTATATAACTATTATATTTCTAAGTAAAAATATAATATTATATTTATTAATAAATTATTAATAATCAAATATTATTATATCAAATTTCTTTAAACATTATATAGACATGACTATTTGAACTGATTCAATAAACAAATTAACTTTTTAAATCACTTAGTTATTAATTTTTGGAATATTAATAAATTAGTTTTATTTTGAATAAGCTTGTATGAACTAAAATAATTGTTTTATGACAAAACAAAAAGTCATAACGATTTTAAATAGACAATTGTTCAAATAGTCGTAGCTATTTAAATTTGTTTAGTAAACAAATTAATATTTTTAAACTCTTGCTGATTAATTTTTGGAATATTAAGAAATTACTATTATTTTATTTTGGATAAGCTTTTATGAACTAAAACAATTGTTTTTGCCAAAACAAAAGGTCATAATGATTTAAATAAATAATTGTTCAAATAGTCATAACTATTGAACTTGATTGTAAACAGATTTATTTTTTCATATCTTTGCTTATTAATTTTTGAATGTTAATAATTAAAAATTTTAAATTTTAAATATTTAAATTAAATATTTAATTTTTATTATTTAATTATCGATATTTATTAATAAATAAGCTATGAAATAATAATATAATTTATGAATTTTGTTAAATAATTATTAAAAATAATCATAAATTTTTTAAAATGTATATTTGATCTTTTATGATAAATTATCGGTAATTAAAATAGATAATTATTCAGCAATATGATATTTAAGACAAGGCAAATATCTAATTATTCAAATAAATTAATAAAGATATTAATTTTTATACCTTTAATTAAATTAAGATATTTTAAATAACTAATATTTAATTAATCTCTATTTATTTCAAATTATTATCATAATTTACTTTATTACTATCCATGGTAATAATAAATTTTAATATATTATTATATCAATAATAAATAATATCCAAATAATATTAATAATAGATTTTCTAAGTTACATAAAATATTCAATTATTAAATAATTATTAATTGTCATATTATTAATAATTATGGCTAATAAATAATGTTCATATTATTATATGATTCAAAAAAAAATCATCCTATAAAACTATGATAATTATTATTAAATATATATAATAAATTGACTACGAAAAATTATCTCATATGAACATTATTTCCCTTTGATAATTCCTTTGAACTAAGGTGTCATTGCTTATATAATAAATCTAATAGTCACAACCATTTGAATTTGTTCAGTAAACACATTGATTTTTTAAATCTCTTACTTATTAATTTTTAAAATATTATTAGTTTAGCAATATTTTACTCCGAATAAGCTTGTATGAATAGAAACAATTGTTTTATGACAAAACAAAGATCATAACGATTTGAGATAGATAATTGTTCATATAGTCATAACTATTTAAACTGATTTTGTAAACAAATTTAAATTAATAACAAATAAGTTATTAAAAATAATATTTTTGCAACTATAAAAAATAATTTAAAGTTTAAATAAGCTTATTTGGAATTAATAATATAAATTATATAATAAAATAGCTAATTATAATTAATATTAAAATTTGTTATATAATTTTATGTTTTGTATATAAAATTTGTTTAAATAAGCAATAGTAGTCATAGAAAATTTGATTTATTATAAATTAGCTATTTTAATTAATAATATGTTATAATACTAATTGTTTATAGTTGAATAATCTATATAATTATTAATTAATAATTAATAATTAATTAAATAAATTTATACTAATATTATATAGAAATATTGTTTAAATTATTTATTTAAAAATTAAATTAAATTATTAATTATGAAATAAATTAATATATTATATTGTATTGTTTATAATAAATTATAAAAATTTATATTATAGTTATAATAATTAAAATATTATTTAATTTTATTATCTTTAATTTAAATAATTAGTTATAATTTTTTTATCATAATTATTTGCTGATTATTATAATTAATAAATTATATAAATAATTATTTTATAATTATTTGTTTATCTTATAATGTATTATAAGCCTTTATTATATTATAAGCTATAATACTTATTAAAATTATATATAATTGATTATATGGCTTAACTTATAACAATTATATTAATAATAATATTAATTATTTATAATATAATTATATAATATTATAATAGTTGATTATTAAAAATTATTTTAATAATTATAAAATAATTATTATAGTTATATATAATAAATTATATATTATTAATATAATCATCCAATAATTAATTTAAATTATTTATACTAGTTATTGTAAAACAATAATTGAGTAAATTAATTATTTGATAACTATTAACTTTAAATTATTTATTTCAATTTATTAGAATTAAGCATATTAAATCATTTTAATATTCATATTATGCTATATTTAATATTAATTTATTTAATTGTACAATTGTTTTATGACAAAACAAAAGCTTATAACGACTTTAAATAATTAGAACAACTATTCAAAAAGTCAAATCTTTTTGTACTTTTTCGATAAATAGATTTATTTTTTAAATCTCTTACTCATTAATTTTTTAAATGTTAATAAATTAGTATTATTTTATTCTGAATAAGCTTGTATGAACTAAAATAATTATTTTATGACTAAACAAAAGGTTAGAATGATTTGAAATAGATAATTGTTTTAATGTCTTAACTATTTGAACTAGTTTGGCAAACACATTTATTTTTTTAAATCTCTTATTAATTGTTGGAATATTATTAAATTAGTATTATTTTAATACGAATAAGTTTGTATGAAAAGGAAAAATTGTTTTATGACAAAATAAAGATCATAATGTTTTAAGATAGATAATTGTTCAAATAGTCATAACTATTTGAATTATTTTGGAAAACAAATTTAGTCTTTAAATCCCGTATTAATTACTTTTTGAAATATTAATAAATTCATTTTATTAATATAAGTGGTTAGGTAAACAAAATTATTTTTTAAATCTCTTACATATTAATTTATAAAATATTAATAAATTCATTTTATTTTATTCTTAATAAGCTATGATGAAATGAAAATTTTATTTTATGGCAAAAAAAAATTTTAAATAGATAATTGTTCATATAGTCTTAACTATTTGAACTAGTTTGGTAGATAAATTTAGTTTTTAAATCTCTTTGTTATTAATTTTTGGAATATTATTATATTAGTATTATTTTATTTCGAATAAGCTTATATGAGTAGAAATAATTATTTTATGACAAAACAAAAGGTTATAATGATTTGAAGTATACAATTGTTCAAATAGTCATAACTATTTAAACTAATTTGGTAAACAGATTTATTTTGTAAATCTCTTATTAATTTTTGAAAGATTAATAAATTAGTATTATTTTATTTTGAATTAACTTGTATAATAAAAAATAATTGTTATATGACAAAACAAAATATAATAATGATTTGAAATAGATAATTGTTGAAATGGCCATAATTATTTGAACCGATATGGTAAACAGATTCACTTTTTAAATCACTTAATTATTAATTTTTGGAATATTAATAAATTAGTATTATTTTATTTTGAATAAACTTTTATCAACTAAAACCATTGTTTTGTGACAAAGCAAAAGATCATAACGATTTTCAATGGACAATTGTTCAAATAGTCATAACTATTTGAATTTGTTCAGTAAAAATATTTTTTTAAACTCTTGTTTATTAATTTTTGAAATATTAAAAAATTAGTATTATTTTATTTTGGATAAGTTTTTATGAACTAAAACAATTATTTTATGTCAAAACAAAAGGTCATAATGATTTTAAATATGTGATTGTTCAAATATTCATAACTATTTAAATTTGTTCAATAAACGAATTTATTTTTTCAAATCTTTTGCTTATTAATTTTTTGAATGTTAGTAAATTTAGATTATTTTATTCCAAAAATGCATGTAAGATATAAAACAAATATTTTATGACTAAACATAAGATTGGAATGGTTTGAAATAGACAATTATTCTAATAGTTTTAACTATTTGAATTGGTTTGGCAAAAAATTTTCTTTTTTAAATCTCTTATTAAATTAGTATTATTTTTAACTGAATAAACTTCTATGATAAGAAATAATTGTTTTATGACAAAACAAAATTCTTAATGATTTGAGACTGATTATTATTCAAATAATCATAACTATTTGAACTGGTTCGATAAACATATTTATTTTTTTAAATCTCTTACTTGTTAATTTTTGAAATATTAAAAAATTAGTAATATTTTATTTCAAATAAGCTTGTATGATCAAAAACAAATATTTTTTGACAAAACAAAATGTCATAACGATTTGAAAAATATAATCATTCAAATGGCCATAATTATTTTAATTGATTAGGTAAACAAATTTATTTTTAAATTTCTTACTTATTATTTTAGGAAATATTAATAAATTAGTATTATTTTATTCCCTCTAAGGTTGTATTAACTTAAATAATTGTTTTATGAAAAATCAAAAGGTTATAATGATTCTAAATAGAAAATTGTTCAAATGGTAAACAAATTTATTTTTTAAAATCTCTTTTTTGAATGCTAATAAATTATTATTAATTTATTCTTAATAAGCTTGTATGAACTAGAACAATTGTTTTATAACTAAAAAAAAGGTCAGAACAATTTTAAATAGATAATTGTTTTAATAGTCTTAACCATTTGAACTGATTTGCAAACAAATTTATTTTTTAAATTTCTTACTTCTTAATTTTTAAAATATTATTAAATTAGTATTATTTTAATCAGAATAAGCTTGTACGAACAAAATAATTGTTTTACAACAAAAGAAAAGGTCATAACGATTTAAAATAGATAATCATTCATATTGTCGTAACTATTTTAACTAGTTCAACAATTAGATTTATTTTTTAATTTTCTTGGTTATTAAGTTTTGAAATATTATTAAATTAATATTATTTTATTCTAAATAAAATAGCATGAACAGAACCAATTGTTTAATGACAAAATAAAAGGTTATAACAATTTGAAATAGATAATTATTCAAATAGTCAAAACTATTTGAAATGGTTTGGTAAACAAATTTACTTTTTAAATCTCTTACTAATTAATTTTCTAAATATTAATAAATTAGTATTATTTTTATTTTGAACAAACTTATCTTAACAAAAACAATTGTTTTATGACAAAAACAAAAAGTAATAATGATTTGAAATAAATAATTGCTTAAATAGTTATAATTATTTGAACTGGCTAGGTAAATAGAATTATTTTCTAAATCTCTTATAATTTTTTAAAGTATTAATAAATTAGTTTTAATAGTAAATGTATTATTTTATTAATAAAATATATAATTATTCTAATAGTTTTAACTATTTGAACTGGCTCAGCAAACATATTTATTTTTTAAATCTCTTACTTATTAATTTTTAAAATATTATTAAATTATTATTATTTTTAATAGAATAAGTTTATATGATTAGAAACAATTATTTTATGACAAAACAAATATCTTAATGATTTGAGATTAATAATTATTCAAATAGTCATAACTATTTGAACTGGCTCAATAAACAAATTTATTTTTTAAATCTCTTACTTATTAATTTTTGAAATATTAATAAATTTATCAAATATAAATTAACATTTTATAGTATTAATATAATAATTATAAATATTATAATTAATATCATAGTATAAATATATTATATAATTAAGTATTTGTAATATTTATAAATATATAATGATTTAACTGTATATTAATAAATACAAAATTTAATATTATTTGAAAGTTAAATATTATAATATTAAATATAATAGTCATTATATAATTTATATAATAATAAATAGTATATAATTAGCTTATTCTTAATTATTTATTAAGATTATAATTTATAATTTAATAAATACATATTTATTTAATTATTTATATATAGTAACTATTTATAATTAAGTTTAATAATTATAGTAAATAATTAATTATTTAATATTAATCATTAAATAAATTGCTATTAATAATTAATTCATTATTAATATTACTAAATATTAATTAGTAATATTAAAACAATTGAACATAATCATAATTATAGAATTATATTACATTGTAATATAACTAGTTTATAAACTTATCATTGTTTATAAATTATATCTAACAATTTTAAATTAGATAATAAATTAATATTATAACTATTAATATATTTTAAGTATATAATAAATAGTATTTGAATAATTACATAAATTATAAAATATATAAAATTATAGTAATAAAATTAATTATATAATTTTAAAATATTGCTATGAATATTAATTTTAAATTATATAATTATTTATCATTAATGATAAATATTAGGTATCTAATATAATTACGATATAATTATGTAAATTGTTATAATTATTTGAACTGGTTTCGTAAGTAGAATTATTTTCTAAATCTCTTATAAATTTTTGAAATATTAATAAATTAATTTTATTCTATTCCGAAGAAGCTTCTATGAGCTTAAATAATTGTTTTATGACAAAACAAAAGGTTATAACAAGTTGAAATAAATAATTTTTCATATAGTCTTAATTATTTGAACTGGTTTGACAAACAGATTTATTTTTTAAATCTCATAGTTATTCGTTTTCAAAATATTACTAAACTATTATTAATTTATTCCAAATAAGCTTGTATGAACAGAAACAATTATTTTATGATAGAGCAAAGGTTATAACAATTTGAAATAGATAATTGTTCAAATAATCATAACTATTTGAATTGGATTAACAAATAGATTTCTTTTTTAAAATCTCTTATTAATTCTTGAAATATTAATAAATTAGTATTATTTTATTAAGAAAAATCTTATTTGTTGAAAAATAATTGTTTTATGACAAAACAAAAAGTAATAATGATTTAAAATAGATAGTTGTTTAAATGGCCATGATTATTTGAATTGATTTAGTAAACTGATTTATTTTTTAAATCTCTTATTTATTAATTTTTGAAATATTAATAAAGTAGTATTATTTTATTTTGGATAAGTTTTTAATACAATAATAATCATTTTATAATTGTAATTTCTATTTATTATTAATAAATATAATAATAAATATTTATTATTAAAATAATATAAAGATAATTATTTTATAATATATTATCTTATAATTATTTGTTCTATTTATAAAAATAATTATTAAAATTATTAAATAATATATATAAATAAATAATTATTCAATTAGTTTGAACTATGTAAATATTTTAATATTATAATAATTAATTAAAATTATTTATATTAAAATATTTAATTTATATTTATTAATTTATATTTTATATAATATTATTATTTATAAAATAAATTATATATTAAATAATATATAATAAACTATTATAATAGTAATAATTTATAAATAGTTAATAATATAATGATATTATTAATATAGTATTATTAATATTATAATTATATTAATTATAATATTTTAAAATTTATTTGAACTAATGAATTGTTTAATTATTACAATTCAATGATTATTATTGTATTAAGAACCAGATTATTATAGTATTATATTTAATTAATATATAATATTAATTATTTATATAATTGATAATATTACTAAAAATTATAGTTAAATATAAGAATAACTAAATTATATATTAATATAATAATATTAATTATTAGTAATTAATAAAAAATGAATCTATTTACTGAATAAGTTTAAATAATTATAATTATTTGAACAATTATTTATTGAAAATCGCTATAACCTTTTGCTTTGTCATAAAATGATTTTTTCTGTTTATACAAGCTTATTTTGAATAAAATAATATAAATTTATTAAATTAAGACAATTAATAAGTAAAAGATTTAAAAATAAATCTGTTTACTGAACAAGTTCAAATCGTTATGACAATTTGGATAATTATTTATTTCAAATTATTATGACTTTTTGTTTTGTCATAAAACAATTGTTTTTGTTCATACCCGCTTATTTAGAATAAAATAATATTAATTTATTAATATTTCGATAATTTATAAGTAAAAGATTTAAAAAATAAATATGTTTACCGAATAAGTTCAAATAGTTATGACTATTTGAATAATAATCTATTTCAAATCATCGTGAGCTTTTGTTTTGTAATAAAATAATTGCTAGTATTATTAACAAAATAATTTTGAATTAATTAATTTAAAATATTATAATTAATTCTAAAAATAAATCTATTTTTCAATTAATTAATATTTAATTATAAGTATTGCTAATATTTCAAATTAGCATAATAAATAATTATAATAGTTTAATCATATATATTTCAATTGATAAATTAATTAGGATAAATTAAAAAAATAATCATTCGTGTTTTAAAATTAATAAATTTTTTTAAATCTCTTCCTTAAAATTACTAATAATATATATTATTTAACTAATAAATAGTTTAATACAATACTAATTTTTTATTATTTAATTAATAATTATTAATGATAAATTAATTATTATAGTCATTTGGTTTAATAATTATTCTAATAGTACTAATAATATTTATTATTATAGCTATAGTATATTTATATTTATATAGTAAGTAATATAATTAATATTATAATAAATTATTTTATTGTAAAATAGTCTAATTTAATATATATTGTTAATTAGACTTTATAATATAATATTTATAATATATTAATTAATTAAATTAGTTAATTTATGAAAACAATTATAATTATTATTATATTTATTGTTATTATTTATTATAACAATATAATATTATTTATTATTATTTATTATAATAAATATTATATTAATTTTATTTAATATAACATTAAATATCTTATCTTATAATATTTTATTTTATAATAAATTTTAATAGTATAATTAATTATATTAATTACAATTATAGTATAATATATTAATATTTATATACTAATTTTAATATTGGACGTATATATTAATTACTATTAATAAATTATTATTAATTATAATAATTAATATTTATTATTATTTTAAAATAATATACTTAATTATTTAAAATAAAGTATTGTATTATTAATACAATAATTATTATATTTTTACTAAATATTTGAATTATTATTAATTATATATAATTATATATATTAAATTTATAATAATAATTATTAAAATATTTAAGTATAATATAATTAATAAAATTAAATTATATTAGATAATATTATTATTCAAATTATTAAATTATAAAATAATTATATTAATAAGATAATTTAATTATTTTATATATTTATAACAATTGTTTATAGTATAATAATAATATATTATTATGGAATATATAAAATTAAAGTTATTGTAATACTATAATTTATACTATAATATTTAATAAGTATTTTGTTCAAATAAGCTAACATGAATTGAAACAACTGTTTTATTACAAAAAAAATTTTACAATGAATTGAAGTAGATAATTATTCAAATAGTCATGACTATTTGAACTTGTTTGGTAAACTTATTTTTTAAAAATCTTTTACTTATTAATTGTTGAAATATTAATAAATCAATATTATTTTAATTCGAATAAGCTCGTAGGGACAGAAACAATTGTTTTATGATAAAACAAAAAAATCATAAGAATTTGAAATAAATAATTATTGATAGTCATAATGATTTGAATTTGCTCGATAAATAGATTTATTGTTTAAGTCTTTTACTTATTAATTATCTTAATATTAATAAATTTGTATTATTTTATTCGAAGTAAGCTTATATGAACAAATAAAATCATTATATGACAAACCAAAAGGTTATAGTGATTCCAAATCAATAATTGTTCTACTATAATTATTTAAACTTGTTCGGTAAATAATACTAATTTATAATTAAATAATATTTAATTAGATATAACTTAAAAAATTATTCGAATATCATAATTATTATAATATTGTAGTATATTATTTTAACTATTTGTTCAAATATATATAAATATATATTTATTGATTTGAATAATTACTTGAAAAAAATTAATAAAATCATTCTCAAAATATTTTAATTATTGATTTTAATAATTATTTTAATAATTATTTTTGATAATTATTATTCTAATTCATAGCTTATTTAATAAATAAAATTAAAAAAATTCTATATTTATTAATTGAATCTAATTAATATTTAAATACTAAATTATTAATATTAAAATAAAAATTAAATAATTTAAATTAAAATTAAAATAATTAAAATATTTATCATTTTAAATTATGGCCATTTTAATCTAATTAATAATTATTGATTAAAATAGATTTATTAATATTATTTAAAACAATAATACAATATTATTTCAAATAGTATTAATAAAATATTAAACCTGTAAATTAGCCATACAACCATTTTCATATTTAATAATATTTTAATTAAATTATAATTGAGTTTAATTACCATATACAATATGTAATAATTCACTCACCAATAATTCAAATTATTATTAATTTGAATATAATTTCTTAATATTTATAATAATTATTTATGGTTTGAAATCAATTATATTTTGATAATTAATAAAAATATAAGCACTAATTATAATTGAAATCCTTCAAATCAGCCCTGAAATGTTCATTTCCTCTCTACACTCCACAATCTTTGCAATCCTAGACTCTTCCATTGCAATCACCTCTAACACTTTTTAGCTTTTGAAGCATCGTTTCTATTATCATGCCTCTCCTCTTCAGCTTTCCATGAATGATCTCTCGAATTAAATATTAATCTTAGTAATTATTATTATTAACTATCGAGCATATAAGTTAAGCAAAAAATTTATTATTAAAATAATATATTTATTTAATATATATACATTAATATAAATATTTGATAAAATACTAAATTATATAATAATACTATATAATAAATTTTTTAAATATATTTAAAACTAATTTTAAAATAGAGATTTTTATAACTTAATAATATTATTATTAATTAGTAGTTTAATTAAATAGTTTAATTAATATTCTAAAAAATAATTAATAACTTTAATTATTATTATTAAGATAATAATAATAATGTTATAATTAATAATAATTAAGATAATAATATAGTTTATTATTATTATATCTATTAAACTATTATAACATTATTAATATGTAAAATATAAAATTATTATTATTTAAAATCTGTTTTAATATTTCAGGTTTTCAGTTTAAGTTTTCATTTTTTCATTTTTTTCATTTTTTTCTCTTTTTTGTTTTTTTTCACTTTTTTTTGTTTTTTTTCACACATTTTTCTCTTTTTTTCTTCTCATTTCTTTTGATCTATCAGTGACACTTTGATCAAAGTCTCAAATAATCTAATAGCAAATCTACCTTAATTCAATTCATGATTCTTCACTTCAAGTACTCACATTCGATCAAAATGGACTTTTTAGGAACTTAACATAGGCTAAGGTGAGGGGTTATGAAAGAAATGGACAAAATAGGCTCAAATTGTATTTGAAAGGTTATTAAACCAAGGATCATTTCTTCATGTAGGGCACATTGACATTTTGCCCCATTAATTTCTCCTTTATTTTTTCTTTTTTTTCATCATTTTTCCAAAAAAACTTAAGCACAAAAAGGTTTTGCCCCTAAAATCACTAAGGATAAATAGGCTTCTCAAACTTTACCCTCAGTGTAGGAATGATCCTTGGTTAGGGTTTTTCAAAAGAAATTTTCAACAGGTTTAATGGGGTAGTAAAAGATAATTTACTTTTTTTTTGAAGGATAGAAGAAAGATGACCATTTCTCATCTCGAACATGAATATTATTAATGAAGAACATTTATTGATTAAGAGCAGACTCGTAAATAAACAATTACAAATATCATGTGTTACATCACTTTCAAAACTCCTCACTGATTTATCTTCTTTTATTTAGTAATCCTAATGAATCAACAATCTTCATTTATTAATTAGATCATCATGAATGATGTTTTTAAAATCGAATCTTGAATTATCATCATGATTGTTTGAATATTCATTATTTGGAATCAAAGAATGGATGTGAAAAAAAAGGTATGAGAAGATAAAAGTAAATAATAGTGATTCACATAAAAAAAGAATGTCATGAAAATGCCTTAAATCTGTCAGTTTTATTAAAATGATAAAAAATAAGATGAAATCCAAGTACATAAAAGAGATCCATATTCTCAAAAAATTTTAAGATGATAATCGGTTTCAATCAGCTTCCCTAAAATCATGCCTCTAGATGATTAGGTAAAAGGTCTTTATGGATATTCAACTCCTCTAATTCATTGAAGCTTAACAAGCCTGCTCGAATCAAACTTTGCACTTTATGCTTGAAAGCAGGGCATATTTCTATGAAGTGACCCACATTCCCATTATGGTAGTCACATGTGGCATTAACATTGTACCATTTGAGATAGGGTGGCTTCAATGGTTCTAAAAAGATTAGGGATACTAGGTCATTCTTGACCAATTCTGAAAATAGCTCAGTATAGGTTATGGGGATAGGATCAATGCAAGCTTTCTCTTGATTGTTAAGCCTTGGAATTGGTGTAATAATAGGATTAGGCCCATATACAGGTACTTAAAAAACTAAATGCTGAGGACCTAGAGTGATGTTATTCATGGTTAGGAAATTTGGCTGGTAATGAACTTGTTCAATATTATTGGTTATTGGATAGTAAGCAAGATGAACATATGGTGGATATGGAGCATAACTTATGGATTGTTGCCCCTCAAAACTCATTGCTTGGGCTTCATCTTCTTCCTTTTTAGGCATTCCACCTTTCTTGGCACAATTGTGAAAGAAGACTTGGAGTGGATTGGGTCTGATGTAGACCACAACCTAATGGATACAATGGATCAGAAAGTTCATGCAAAACATCTTTCTCTACTGCTTTTCCCTTATTCAGCTTACCAAAGTTTCAAGGGTTTTGCTCAGTTCTCCTTTAATCTTTTATTAGGCCTTTTCTAATTTCTCAACACGGCTAGCACTATCTTGTTCCATTCTTCTAGCTTAAGCCCAGATGTAATACTGGCGTTGAGCTATCCTCGAATCTTGATTTCCTATAATTATGGTGCAAATTTAGAATGATGTTTATGGAACCATCAGATTATGCATAAGATTAAATGTAGTGATGCATGAATACAACAAGCAGGATTTAATAATATATAGCATACATAGACGATAAAAAAAAAGGGTTAGTAAACATAACATATACAAAGAACCATATAATATATACAAAAAATAATGCAAAGGGTTAGTGTGTAAATAATATATACAAAGAAAACATATAAATTTAAACAAAAATAAATGTCCATTATGAATAAACACCATAAAAGCAAGTAAAATAACAGTATGACTTTAAATTTTGGATTAACTACAAAAGGTGGAAAGACAAGGCTCTATCTGTGGTTTGGGCTCTTAAGGCTAACTATATCTAGTTTGGATTACTTCTAAAAGGTTCCTAAATTGTTCCTTACATCATGGTCCATCATAGGCTAGTAAGATACCTCGATCTTCACCTATTATAGGCTACAAGTGGAAATGGTTCAATTGAGTGGGAGTATTTCCTAGGCCTATACGGAGACATGAAATCTCATGAAGGCATAGGTACTTCACTCTATCCTAAGGGTAAAACTCAAATGGAGAGCTTTATGTTATACACAGGCAAATGAATGACATATATATACAATAAATAAATGAATAACTAAGCAAATATAAGCTATAAAAAGAAAAAAATAAAGAAAAAAATAATCTCAAATTTATTAAGCAAGGCTTGGATAATAAGAAATCATTTACTGGCTTGACTTTTGATTTATCCCTAATAGAGTAGCCAAACTGTTATAATGTATAGATCCCTGAACCTACCGCTAAACATGGATTAGAGGGAGTCGCCACCAATCTTTTTTTTTTAAGTGTGATTGGTCACCTAATTAAATATTAAATAGCTGCTCTTATAAAAAATTTATAAATTAATGTTAATTTAATAAATAATAATATCTTATTATTTATTATTAATAATGTTATAATAATAATTTACTAATTTATAAATTAATTTGTAACATGATAAAATATCATTTTATAATTGTTAAATGACTTATAATAATATTAACATATAATATTAATATTACGTATAATATTCATATTATATTGAATTAATAATTATTATTATTATAATTCAATTAATTATGAATTTGTTATATCATAAATTTTAAATATAAATTATTATATTTAATTATTTTGTCATAAAACAATTGTATCAATTCATATATGCTTATTTGAAATAAAATATTACTAATTTATTAATATTCTAAAAATTAATGAGTAAGAGATTTAAAAAAATGAATCTATTTACTGAACAAGTTTAAATAATGATGACTATTTCAATAATTATCTATTTCAAATTGTTATGACCTTTTGTTTTGTCATAAAACAATTGTTTCTATTCATACAAATTATTTCAAATATAATAATTAAATTAATTAATATTCCAAAATTTAATAAGTAAAAATTTAAAAAATAAATTTATTTTTTGAACATGTTCGAATAGTTCTGACTATTTGAACAATTATTTATTTCAAATAGTTATGACCTTTTATTTTGTGATAAACTAATTGTTTCTATCCATACAAGCTTATTCCGAATAAAATAATTAAATTTATTAATATTCCAAAATTTAATAAGTAAAAATTTAAAAAATAAATTTGTTTTTTGAACATGTTCAAATAGATCTGACTATTTGAACAATTATCTATTTTAAATAGTTATGACCTTTTGTTTTGTGATAAACCAATTGTTTCTGTCTATATAAGTTTATTCAAAATAAAATAATACTTTTACCATACTTATAATAAATTTATAATATGATATATAAATTATTAAATTAGTATTATATTTAATTAATAAATAATTAATAACTAAGATATATATGCTATAATAATATTAATATATAGGTTTATTAATAGTATATTAATTATGAATAAAAATTAATATTCATAATTTTAATACAAATAATTAATTAATTTTCTATATTAAATAAATTATAATTTACTAATTTAATTTCAAATATGCCTATTAATAACTTATATTATATAATAGTTAATATTATAAATATAAAATCATTAACAGATATTATAAATATAATTATAACTAGATTTTTATTATTGATTCAAAAAATAAATTTATTTTTTAAATCTCTTACTTGTTAATTATTCAATTTTTACTAAAATTAAGTTATTATAAAACAACTTTATTATTATATTCCATTAACTATATCTTAATAACACATTTATTATATAATATATAATTATATATAATAAATTATTTATTATACTAATTATAATTATAATTATAGAAAAACTATATAATAAGTTATGTTATATTTTCATTATTAATTAAA
Organism: Durio zibethinus; assembly: GCF_002303985.1. The sequence continues at coordinate 11,282,468 of NW_019168381.1, read as the reverse complement.
TTTATAATAATTAATAAAATAGTTATGATTATACATTTAATTATAGATAATTAAAATATAATAAATAATAATAATGGATATTATTAATTAGCTATATATATAAATTATATTATATATTATAATTATAATTTAATATAATAATAAATATAAACAATTATAATTTTAATTAAATACTATATATATTTTTGGCATATATAAATTTACCAAATTATATGTATTATAATTATAAATATTAATACAATTATACTATTCAAATTGTTATAATAATATTATTATTATTTATAAAGAATTTATAATTAATATTTATTTAAATAAACTATTCTTCCTATAATTATCCAATAATAACTAATATTATTAAAATATTATAATAACAATTATAGTAAATTATATTCTTATAATAATTTTATAATAATTAAACAATTATATAACTAATTGTCTAAATATATTTATTAAAGTATAAATTTATAAATTATTAACATTTTATAATTTATATAACTAATATATAATACTATTTAAAAATTAAATAACTATTGAATTATTATAAATTATGAATATATATTTTAATTTATATTATTAAGATATTATATATTAATATCTTAATATAATTTATTAATAGAAATATTGTTTAAATAATTGTTTATTTACTACTAATATAATAGTTATAAACATTTTATAATTTATAAATTATATTAAAAATATTTGAAATATTATTATCCAAAATTAAATTTATTAATTTAATTACTTATATTATAAAAGTTTATAATACTAAGGAGTATTTATATATAATCTAATAATAAATTAAATAATAAATGTAATTGTATAGTATAAAAGTAAGTTAATATATAATTATTGTTTATATTTATATAGTATCATATATTATTTATTTAATTAATGGTAATATAAGTATAATAGTTACTTATTATAATTTAATGTATTAATTATAATATAATATTTTATAAAAATTAGATAATATATTATTATATGATAATTATAATATAATAATTATTATTATAGATAAATATAAGATTTGAAATAGATAATTCTTCAAATAGTCATAACTATTTGAAATTGTTCAAAAAATATATTTATTTTTTAAAGTTTACTTATTAATTTTTGGAATATTAATAAATTTAAATTACTTTATTTGAAACAAGCTTGCATTAACAGAACCAATTGTTTAATGACAAAACAAAAGATCATAACGTTTTGAAATAGATAATTATTCAAATAGTCATAACTATTTGAACTTATTCGGTAAACATATTCTTTTTTTAATTCTCTTACTCATTAATTTTCAGAATACTAATGAATTAGTATTATCTTACTTCAAATAAGCTTATATGAATTGAAACAAGTGTTTTTTTACAAAAGAAAAGGTCATAATGATTTAAAATAGATAATTATTCAAATATTCATGACTATTTGAACTTGTTTAGTAAATATATATATATTTTTAAATCTTTTACTTATTAATTGTCAAAATATTTATAAATTAATATTATTTTAACCCGAATAAACTTGTATGAACAGAAATAATTATTTTATTACAAAACAAAAAGTCATAACAAGTTGCAATAAATAATTACTCAAATAGCCATAATGATTTGAACTTGTTTGGTAAACAAATTTATTTTTTAAATCTTTTACTTATTAATTGTCTTAATATTAACAAATATGTATTATTTTATTCGAAATAAGCTCAAATGAACAGAAAAAAATTCTTTTATGACAAAACAAAAGGTTATAGTTATTTCAAATAGATAATTATTTAAATAGTCCTAATTATTTAAATTTGTTTAGAAAACAGAGTTATTTTTTAAATCTATTTATTATAAATTTTTGGATTATTAATAAATTAGTATTATTTTATTTTGAATAAGTTTTTATGAATTGAAACAATTCTTTTATGACAAAGCAAAAGGTCATCGAAATAGATAATTATTCAAATTGTCATGATTATTTGATCTAGTGTAGTAAACATATTTATTTTTAAAATTTTTTACTTATTAATTGTCAAAATATTAACAAATCAGCATTATTTTAATCAAATAAGCTTGTATAAATAGAAACAATTGCTTTATAATAGAACAAAAAATTATAACGATTTGAAATAAATAATTACTCAAATAGTCATAACTTTTTGAACTAGTTTGATACATAGATTTATTTTTTAAATCACTTATTAATTTTTGAAATATTAATAGATTAGTATTTCTTTATTCTAAATAAACTTATATGAACAAAAACATTTGTTTTATGACAAAACAAAAAGTAATAATGATTTGAAATATATAATTGTTCAAATAGTATAATTTTTTGAATTGGTTAGGTAAACAAAATTATTTTTTAGATATCTTATTTATTAATTTTTGAAATATTAACAAATTCATTTTAGTTTATTTTGAATAAGCTAGTATGAATTGAGAAAATTGTTTTATGACAAGACAAAGGTCATAACAATTTGAATTAGATAATTGTTCATATAGTCTTAACTATTTGAATTGGTTCGGCAAACAAATTAATTTTTTAAATCCCTTAGTTATTAATTTTTTGAATATTATTAGATTCATATTGTTTTATTTTGAATAAGCTTTTATGAACAAAAATAATTGTTTTATAACAAAACTAAAGGTTATAATGATATGAAGTATAGAATTGTTCAAATAGTCATAACTATTTAAATTGGTTCGGTAAACAGATTCATTTTTTAAACTCTTACTTATTAATTTTTGAAATTGTTAATTGTTTAATATTTATATAACTATTTGAATATTATTCTAATTTAAAATATATATTATAAATTATATATGTTTAAACAATTTATATTTATTTTATTGTTTATTATAATATTATTGAAATAATAATAAGCTAATTATAATAATTTTTATATTAAATATATAAATATAAATTTATATTTATTAATAAATATTATAAATATAATATTAAAATAATTATCTATTTACATTATAGCATTATTATTTTATAATAAATCATAATTTTTAATATTATATTATAATTATATTATATTTAATGTAATTAGCTTATAATAAATATTTATAATATTTATATATACTTATCAATAATATTATATTATATAAGTAAGAGATATTAATTTTTATATCTTTAATTAAATTAGCATATTTTAAATAACTAATATTTAATTAATCTCTATTTATTTCAACTTATTATCATAATTTACTTAATTAGTATCCATCATAATAATATAATTTAATATATTATTATATCAATAATAAATAATATCCAAATAATATTAATAATAGATTTTCTAAGTTACTAAAAAATAAACAATTATAATATATTATTTATAAATTTAATTAATAACAATAGATTAATTGAATAAGTTAATATAATTATTAACATAACATAATAAATATATTATTATGATTATTTAATAATTATTATATATATAATAATTAACTGACATGTATTATAATTAATTTATATTATAATTAATAAATAATTTAAATATTAATATTATATATATTAATTATAATTTATAATAATAAATTATAATTAATCAACGGATAAATGCATTGATATAATTAGTTAGTTTAAATTAATAAAATAATTATTATTAACATTTGGATGGCGCTTAAGCATGTGACCTATACTTGGCCGTCAAAACAAGGGCCAAGCCCCAATGAGTAGGAAGGCACAACGGTTGCCGCAAAACCTAGGGCACGATCTTGGGTGGAATAACCATTGATGCCAATCTTGGTGGTAGTAGCAAGAACAATTGTTGTATTATTACAAATCATATAAATATTTATAAATTACTAATTATACTATCTATTTATTAAATAAGTATAATACTAATTAATAATTAAATATTATTGTTAGAGATTTAACAATTGTTTATATTATACTATAAACAAGAATTTATTATTATAAATATTTTGACAATAGTTTATTTAATAAATAATTAATAATACTTATAATATAATAAATAATGTAACATTAAATATTAAAAATAAAGTATAAATTTTATTTGTAATATTTGAATAATATTAAATAATTTTAATTATTTATTTTATATTATAAATAATTTTTAATTAATAATTATTAGTAATATTTAATTACTAATTTAATAATTAAATAAATAATTAGGTATAACATAAAGCAATATAGTTATGTACAATTTAATATAATAATTGAATTAAATATTTTATTAATTAAAATTAATTGTTATTAATAAATTCATGATGATTGTATTATTTTATAAATAGTAAGTTACAAATTAATTGTTATGATTTCCTTTTATTTATTAATATTTATAATATAATTTAGTATTTAATAATATGAATTAACATTATTATATAATTAATAATTATATTAATTAAAATTTAAACTAGTTTATTTTATAATTTAATATTAATTTATTAATTTTATTTATTAAAATTATAATAAATAAGCAATTGGATAGGGGTATAAATCTTTCACCAACCATCTCAGCAGAGACAATTAGATCGCTAAATTTTTGTTGAAGGAAGGGCGAGGGGCAATTTATAGGATGTGTTCAACTTTTTTGTTTGGATCAAAAGTCACTTTTGTGGAAAAGAGAAAATATCATTTCGGCCATTCTTAAGTTTAAAGGATTATAATTAATAATATTTTATAATATTTAATATAATATATTCTAATTGTTAAATTTATTAATTAATTTTTGAAAATAGCTTATAAAACAATTGATTAATATTTTGTTATTAAAATATTGACATAACTATATTTATTGTTAAATATTATTTGATAAGGACATTTTGGAAGGGGAAAAACTATTTTGTGGTGTGTGAGGTTGATGTTGGTGTTTGGCTTATATTTTAATAATACTATTAAATTAGATTTAATTTATAATAATTAATTTATAAAAAAATATTAAACAATATTTATAATGTGACAATTATATTTATAATATTATTAATACTTATTATAATAGATCTAAAAAATAAATCTTTTTAGATATCTATTAATTAATAAAAATCAATAATTAAAATATTTAAATTAAAATCAATATTCAGATAATTAATAATAAATTATAAGTATTATTAAATTATTTAATACTTATAAGTATAACGTAACTTATAATATAATAATTATTAAAGATTATAATAATTTTAATTTATAAACACTTAATTATTATTATCAAATAGATAATAAATTTAGTAAATATAGTTTCTATTCATACAAGTTTATTCAAAATAAAATAATACTACTTTATTAATATTTTGCAAATTAATAGGTAGGAGATTTAAAAAATAAATCTATTTACCGAACAAGTTTAAATAGTCATGTCCATTAGAACAATTATCTATTTCAAATTATTATCACCTTTTATTTGGTCATATAACAATTGTTTTTTATCATACATGATTATTCGAAATAAAATAATAATAATTTATTAATCTTTCAAAAATTAATAAAATAATACTAATTGTTCAGTATTATATAATTATAGTAGTATCTATAAATAATACTATAATTAATAATTATATGAAATAGATAATTTATAAATTACTATTATTATAAATAATAATAATAATTAATAAAGTATAATAATATCTCAATTATTATTAATAATTATTTAACAATTATTACTAATAATTAAATAATTATACTAATTTATTTCTAATCAAATTAATACAAATATGTTTATTATAACATTTTATGACTAAACAAAGGGTAAAATTATTTAATACTTATAGTTATACTTATAATATTATAATATTAATAATAGTTAAATTATAATATTTTAATTAAACATAATATTAATTATATATAATTGATATCAATTATTAATCAAGTTATATGTTATAATCTTAATTAAACTATGTTATAGTCTTAATATATCAATTTATTTAAAATTGATATTAGTTTATCAATTAATTCAAAATTAATAAGGAAAATTATAATAATTAATATAATTTACAATAATGATAATATTTAATAATTCATATTAAATTAATTAATATTTAAGAATTAAATATAGATAATAATTATGATCATTGATATTATTAATATTCAAGTAATATCAATTTATTAATTATCTATTTAGATTTTATTATTTCAAATAATATAATATATTATTTAATATTAAAAATTATAATTAATATTTTAATTAATAATCTATTTTATATTAAATTATATTAATTATTGATTTTTATTAATTAATTTAAATAAATTTATAAATACTAATTTAACATAAATATTTAAAATAGAATAATAATTATCGAAAATAATTATTTAAATTAGTATCGATAATTTAAATAATTATTAATTTAAAAGATAATTATATTCCTTATAGTCTTAACTATTTAAACTTAAATTAGAATAATATTCAAATAGTTGTTTGTTCAACTTATTTTATTTTAATAAGTTTATTATTTTATCTAATTATAAGTTAAAATTGGTTTATGACAAAACAAATGGTCATAATGATTTGAAATAGATAATTGTTCAAATAGTCATAACTATTTGGAATAAATTTAAACTTAAATTAGAATAATATTCAAATAGTTATATAAATATTAAACAATTAACAATTTCAAAAATTAATAAGTAAGAGTTTAAAAAATGAATCTGTTTACTCAAACCAGTTTAAATAGTTATGACTATTTGAACAATTCTATACTTCATATTATTATATAATTTTTTAACTATATTAATAATAATTCATAAAATAGTATTATTTATTTTTAATAATATATAATAATATGAAGTATTATATAATTGTATAATATTTATATATATTATTATATATAATAATTAATAATATCCAATTATATATTATATAATATTATTAATATATATTAATTAAATTAATATTTAATTTATTAGATAATATTGGATTTAGTAATAAAATTATAACGATTATCGATTATTATTATAAGAATTTAATTAAATATTTAATTACTAATTAGTTATTATATAATTATAATTATATAAATTGGTTTAATCAGTTACAAAATTTTAAATAATAATTATTTATTATTTAGAATTTAAATACCATAATAACTAAATATAGTTAATTTATAATATTAATTATCAAATAGAAATAAATTTTATAATTTATTATTTGTAGTTGTAATTTATATATATTAATTAATTAATAAGTTCGATTAATATTAACAATTGCAACAATTTAATATTAAATATTTTATTATAAATATATAATCATTAAATAGATTATATAATTAATTAAAAAATAAATACTTATTTAAAGTTATATTAATTAGTATTATTATAAATTTCTATAATAATAGTAATATAAGTTAATATAATTATTATTATTATTTAATAATTATTATTATATAATATTTATGATATTATTTACTATTATTAATAATATTAATTTATATATACTTATAAATATACATATAAGTAATATATTATATTAATTATAGTTATAAATATAATAAACAAAAGTAGAATATATATTAAGATATCCACTGATAATTATAACTATGTAGTTTATAATAAATCTTATGAATCTAAATTTACATATATTTATTAAAATTATTTAGTTATTTATTACATTAAGATTATTAAATAATTGTTACGAACAATTATTAACTAATACTAATTTATAATTTTAACAAATATTATTAATATTTTTTTTAGTTAATACTAATAATAAATAATAACTTATATTATAATTTAAGTAATAACATTGTTTAATTTTTATTATTTATATATAATTATAAATACTAATTATCATTATTATATTAATTAACATTTAATACTTAATTAATATTGATTAATTAATTAATTATAATAATAAAAAATAGAAATTAATAATTGATATTTTTAACAATATTAAAAATAATTAGTTATTTTATTTACAAAGATATAAAGAAATAACTTTAGATTAATTTATAAAATTAAATATTAATAATCATTATAACATTAATTATTTTATTATAATTAAATAAAATTAATAATATAATAATTATTAATAATAAATAGATTAATTTAAACAAAATATTATTAATATATTAAACTAATACTTTTAATAAATTATTAATTAATAATTTTGATTATTTATTATTAATAATTTTAATAATAATATAAACAATTTTGACTATATAAGTTATTCATGATATAAAGTAAACAATTATTAATAATTAAAATATGTTAATTAATATTACTAATATTGATATTATACTATTGTTAATAATTAACAATAAATAATAATTTATTAAATTTAATAAATAATTTATAATATAATTAATTATAATTATTATTTTAATATACAATTTTATTAATAATAACAATTAAAGTAATTAATTATTTTAACAATTTATAATACTAATAATATTATAATTATCCTAATAATTACTAATAATGATTATCTTTAATTAATATTATATAATAGAATTTAATATAAATAATTTATTAATAATACTACTAATTTAATAATTAATATAAATAATAATTAGATATAATATTTTACATTAGTATATAATATAAACTTGTATATATTATTATAATATAATAAATATATAAATATTAAAACATAATATAATTACTATTATATGAGTGGAAATATAGATTATCTATATTTATAATATAGTTTATAAATATTTATATTTGAATAAATATTATTAAATTAAAATATTATATTTTAATATTGTTAATATAATAATTAACCGATTGAATATTTGCTTAATTTATTAATATTAATTGTTAAATTTAGTAAATAAATATATATAATAGATATATTTAGTAAATATTTAGTTATATTAAAATATATACTTATTAAAAATAATTAATAATATAATTGTTTAATTAAATAATAAATTAATAAATAGTGAAAATATAATAGTATTAATTAATAATATATATTATAATTAATATTATAAATTAACTATATTTAGTTATTATGGTATTTAAATTTTAAATAATAAATAATTATTATTTAAAATTTTATAACTGACTAAACCTATTTATATAATTTATAATTATATAATAACTTATTGTATTAAATATTTAATTAAATTCTTATAATAATAATCGATAATCGTTATAATTTTATTACTAAATCCAATATTATCTAATAAATTAAATATTAATTTAATTAATATATATAATAATATTATATAATATATAATTGCATATTACTAATTATTTTATATTAATTATTATATATAATAATATATATAAATATTATACAATTATATAATACTTCAATTATTATATATTATTAAAAATAAATAATACTATTTTATGAATTATTATTAATATAGTTAAAAAATTATATAATAATATAAAGTATAGAACTATTCAAATAGTCACAACTATTTAAACTGATTCGATAAACAGATTTATTTTTTAAACTATTACTTATTAATTTTTGAAATTGTTAATTGTTTAATATTTATATAACTATTTGAATATTATTCTAATTAAGTTTAATAATTAAGTTATATAATTATATAATATAATTAAGTAAAATAATAATTATTAGTTTAAATTATATTATATAATTTAAAATATAATTATAACTTAATTATTATAATTAAGTAACAAGGTATTATTATTTATTAATTAACAAATTAATAAACTACCATTTATTATAAGTAGATATTATAACAAGAGCAATATAGTTATTATTTGTATAATAATATACTTGTTATACAAATATAATAATTTTAATTTATTTCAATTAAAATTAATATTGTAATTAATAATTAGCAGATAATAATTTTATTTCAAATGTTAATAAATTAGCATTTATTAATATAATATGTGTAATATTATTTGATATAAATTATAATTAAAATTTTAAGATAAGCTAATTACATTGTAGTCATTATTTAAAAAATGACTATTTTTAATACTATTTTTAAACATTGAAAAATTATAACGATCCAAACCAATTATAATTATTATAATTATTGAGAATGCCATTAAAAATTTAATACTTATAATTAATATTAATTATTATAAATTGTAATATTATAATGTTAATTTAAATAATAATATAAAACTTAATAATTAATATTTATAATTTAAATCAAATTTGAATTTTGATTTGTAAATTACCTAATTTATTAAAATATTAATAATTATTTATTTATTATTATATTATAAATTATTTATTATCAAATTAAAAGAGGTGATTAATTTTAACTATTATACTAATTTAATAATATAAAGTTATTGATATAATTAATTAAAATAATTTAATATAATATTATTAAATAAAATTATAAAATTAGTACATTAATTGATTAATTTAATATTAAATCTATTTTGATTATATTATTGATAATACTTTAATCAAAAGTAATAATGTTAATTAGATTAGTAAATTAATTATAATATTAAATTTATAAGTTTAATATAAGATTATATTAATACTAATAGTACTTATATTCATTAAATATATATTAATAATTATTAAGATTATAATATATATAATTATATAATAATATAAGATTATTAAAATATAAATTATGATTATATAATTTAGTTTACAATTATATATTAATTTTATATATTATTAATATATCTTAATAATATTAATTTAATAAATTAATTAGATTATAATTTCAAATAACTATAATTATAATATACTTATTTCGAAATTATTGCTTATTATAAGTTAAATACATTATAATATATTTATCATAAATAATTAATTATAAATATTAAATTATTTAAAATATCTATTATACTAAATTAAACAATTAAATATTATAATTGTCGACCTTATGAAGGGAAAAATAAGTGATCGATCGTTCTCAGCCTTTTACTGGCTTTCAAATGCCTGTTGTTGAAATCTAATCCAAGGTCTGGCTAACCTAAGTAAGAAGAAAAGAAGGAAATCAACCAAATTATATTAATATATTTAATATTTATAATTTATATTAATAAATTATAAAATAATTTAACAATTGTATAATTTATAAATTAATCAATATAGTTAATTATTATATTAACTATTTGAAAATATTTAAATTATTTTAAAAATGGATATATTAATTATTTAATTTTAAATAATTAGTATAATTATTTATACTAATTAGATTAATTATATTAAGTTAATTATTCATACTACAATTTTTAATAATATAATATAAGATTCATTAAAATTTTATAATGAATTTTCGTAGACAATATTAATTAGTAATCAAATATTATTAGCACTAATAATTAATCTCAAACAATAATTTATAATATACAAAAATATATATTAAATTATTAATTGTTTCAAATTGTTATAATTAAAATTTTATAATAATATTAACAATAATATGATTTATTATAATTGAATTAATATTACAATTATAATTATAATAATAATTATTTTCTTATTGTTATACTAATTTAACAAGCTATACATAATTAGTAGTATCATTATAAAATTAATAATTTATATATAATATAAATATATTAACATATAATTTAATATATTATATTTATTAATAATTGTAATTATTCGATTGTAATAATGATTATTAGTATTATATTTATATTATAATACTATTATTCAATTTTTGATATTATAAATTAAATCAAAATTCATATTATGATATTATAGTTAATCAAATAATTATATTGATAATTAAAATATTATATATAATTATTAACTCTTTAAGATAATGTATAAATTATTATTAATTAATATTTTATTATTAAGTTATTAATATAATATTAAAATAATACAAATATTTATATTTATTAATATCAATATTAATATTATAATTAATTAGATTAATATTTTTTATTTGATATTTATATTAATTTAGTTTTATTATTTCAAATAATAATTGATAAGAACAATTATCAATATTGTTTAATATTAATACTAATTTAATATTGATATTAATATTAAGCTTTTTATTAATTGATAACGATTTGAACAATTAAATATTTTAATAATTATTATAAATCCTTACAATTAATAAGGATTATTATATTAAATTATTAAAGGTATGAACTTTTATTATGATAAATAAAATAAATCAATAAATTATTAATTAATAATTCATATTAAATCTAAGGGGTTATGATTTTAATAAATATTTAATTAGATTATATTAATTTATAATAAAATATTTAACAATTAAATTTATATATAATTATCTAAATATTGATTTTAATTTAAATATTTTTATTATTGATTTTTATTAATTAATAGATATCTAAAAAGATTTATTTTTTAGATCTATTATTAATTATTAATTTTAATAAAATAATAATATTTACTATAGTAAATTATTATTTTTTAAATCTCTTACTTATTCATTTTTAGAATATTGCTAAATTAATATTATTTTTTTTCGAATAAGCTTGTATGAATAGAAACAACTATTTTTTGATAGAACAAAAGGTTGTAACAATTTGAAATAGAAAATTGTTCAAATAGTCATAACTATTTGAACTAGTTCAATAAATTGATTTATTTTTTAAATGTCTTATTAATTCGTAAAATATTAATAAATTACTATTATTTTATTTCAAATAAGCTTGTATGTTGAAAAACAATTAGTTTATGACAAAACAAAAGGTAATAACAATTTGAAATAGATAGTTGTTTAAATGGCTATAATTATTTGAACTAATTGGGTAAACTGATTTATTCTTTTAAATTAGTTACTTATTAATTTTTGAAATATTACTAAGAAGTATTATTTTATTTTGGATAAACTTTTATGAACTAAAACAATTGTTTTATGACAAAACAAATGGTCATAATTATTTTAAATAAATAATTGTTCAAATAACCATAATTATTCAAACTTGTTCGGTAAATAGATTTAAAAGGTATAGGTTCTATAAAAATTATAAAAATTTATTAACATATTAAATATAGTTAATATGTAAAAATTTTAAAAATAAACTAATTAAACTAAAATACAAGTAAGAGATTTAATATTATAATTGTTAAATTTATTAATTAATTTTTGAAAATAGCTTATAAAACAATTGATTAATATTTTGTTATAAAATATTGACATAACTATATTTATTATTAAATATTATTTGATAAGGGACATTTTGGATGGGGAAAAACTGTTTTGTGGTGTGTGAGGTTGATGTTGGTGTTTGGCTTAATACTAGTGGTAGGTTTTGGTTGGGGTTGATGGTGCTTCATTACTTAGGTGGGTGATCCAAGTGAGGATGAGATTGGATTTACGTGAGAGTAGGGATTGATGTTAGGGGGTAGGCAAGGGTAGTACCAGTTGGAGAGGAGTTTGTTGTGTGCAGGTTCAGTTAGTACTGGTAGGGTTTATACCAGAGTAAGTGAAGGCCAGGTGAAGGGATTTTTTGGTGTTAGCCGATATCTGGAGTAGGGTCCATACTAAGGCTCAGCTAGGGGGCATGGGGTGTTTACAAAGGGTGTTGGGGCATGCGCTCGGGCATAAGCCGATGCTTGGATGTTGGTGTTGGGGGTTATTGTTTAACTTATTAAATTTTTATAATAAATTAAATAAGTAATTAATAAATTACTTATTAATTTGAACAATTAATAACCAGTGTTGTATGTTCGTACAATCTTATTCGAAATAAAGTAATGTAATTTATTTATTAATTTTTTGAATATTAATAAATTAGTATTATTTTATTTTAAATAAGCATGTATAACTGAAAAAATTATTTTATGACTAAACAAAGTGTTAGAACGATTTGAACTAGATAATTGTTCTAATAGTCTTAACTATTTGAACTGGTTTCACAAACACATTTATTTTTTAAATCTCTTACTTATTAATTTTTAGAATATTATTAATTTAGCAATATTTTTTTCAAATACATTTGTATGAACATAAACAATTATTTTATGGCAAAACAAAGATCATAACGATTTGAGATAGATGATTGTTCAAATAATTATAACTATTTAAACTAGTTTGATAAATAGATTTAGTTTTTAAATCTCTTATTAATTTTTAAAATATTAATAAATTAGTACTATTTTATTCTAAATAATATTGTATGAATAGAAATAATTATTTTATGACCAAAAAAATGCTGTAATGATTTGAAATAGATAATAGTTCAAATGAACATGACTATTTGAAATTGTTTAGTAAATAGATTTATTTTTAAGTCTCCAACTTATTAATTTTTAGAATATTAATAAATTAGTATTGTTTTATTTTGAATAAACTTGTACAAATAGAAACAATTGTTTTATGACAAAATAAAAAATCATAACAATATGAAATAAATAATTGTTCAAATACTCATTACTATTGGAACTTGCTAGGTAAATAGATTTTATTTTATAAATCTTTTACTTATTAATTTTTGGAATTTTAATAAATTAGTATTATTTTATTTCAAATAAGCTTGTATAAATAGAAACAATTAGCTTTTGACAAAACAAAAGGTCATAACGATTTGAAATAGATAATTGTTCAAATAGTCAAACTATTTGAATGTTTAATTTTTATTGATCAAATTAATTAAAATATTATTAATATTTTAATAATTATTAATTATTAATAATTTTATTAATATAATTATTTCTATTTAATATTTTATTAATTTTATTAATTTAATATTTTATCATTGACATTCAAGTAAACTTTTCAAGTAATTAATTAATTATTTAATATCAAATATTAAGATTTTAATAATAATTATCAATTTGAATTATTAAATATCTATATTAATTATTTAATAGATATAGATTAAATAATAGTTATATAAATATTAAACAATTATTTCTTTACTTATTAATTGTCTTAATTTAATATTATATTGATTAAACTTAATTAGAATAGATAATTGTTCAAATCTATATGTTATGAAATTTTAATAATTTAATCTAATAATCCTTATTAATATTAATCCTTATTATCATACAAATAAAGTAAAGAAATAAATTAAATAATATCTTTATTATAAGAACAAATCTATATATTATTAAATCATAATTTAATCATTTTAGTGAATTATATATAAATAATATATAATAATAAAGGATGGAAGGAGAGTGGATAAATAATGATTATAATCATGTAAAAAATAGATCTATTATTAATTCATACCTATTAATAATTTTATTGTTAAGCTTATGGCTTATTTATAATTAAATAAATATTAATTTATAATAAATTATAAAATTATTATTAATGAAATCAATATTACTGAATAAATATTTAGAAAATCATAAATATTTATTTGATAATTTCTTTACCCTCAATTCAAATAGTTAAGACTCTATGAACGATTATTTATTTCAAATCATTATGACCTTTTCTTTTATTGTAAAATAATTGTTTTGTTCGTACAAGCTTATTTGGATTAAAATAACACTAATTTAATAATATTTTGAATATTAATAAGTAAGATATTTAAAAATAAATTTGTTTACTAAATCAGTTCAAATGGTTAAGATTATTAGAATAATTATCTATTTCAAATCATTCTAATCTTTGGTTTAGTCATAAAATAATTGTTTCAGTTCATACAAGCTTATTTAGAATAAATTAATACTAATTTATTAACATTTAAAAAAAAATATGAAAGAGATTTAAACAAATAAATTTGTTTACCGAACAAATTCAAATAAGTGATTTAAAAAGTGAATATGTTTACCAAATTAGTTCAAATAATTATGGCCATTTCAATAATCATCTATTTCAAATTGTTATTACCTTTTGTTTGGTCATATGACAATTGTTTCTGATCATACAAGCTTAATCGAAATAAAATAATACTAATTTATTATTATTAAAGTATTTATGAATATTTAAAATTAATCTATATATTATCATAATATTTATTATATATTGTTA
Organism: Durio zibethinus; assembly: GCF_002303985.1. The sequence continues at coordinate 11,266,698 of NW_019168381.1, read as the reverse complement.
ATTATTAATTTTCTATTTAATTTAACAATTAAAAAATTAATAACTGAATATTAATAATTATGAATTTATTAATGATTGGAACAATTATTTAATATAAATAAATATTCATTCTAAAATAATTGTTTACTATTCAGTTAATGATTCTTTGAAAATAAATAAATATGAATTAAATATTAAAATTAAAATAAATAAATATTATATAATTAATAATTAATTTTATAATTAATCTAATAATTAATAAATATAAATTAATATATTTAAAATATTATAATATTGATAATAATAAAGTAACAAATATTATAAAAATAATGTTAAATAATAAGTAATTAATACTCCATTTAATTATTATGATTAAATAAATTATCTTATTTGATTAAACTAAATAAATATTGTTATTACTTAGTAGAATTACTAATAAATAATTATAACAATTATTTATTATTAAATAAATAATATATTTATTAATATAATATATAATATATTTATTTATTATTAAATAAATAATAAATAATATTAAATTAATTATATAATTAAATATTATATGTTTAATAATTAAATATAACTATTATTAACAATAAAATTTATTAATATAAAATAAATTTGAAATTATGATTAATTTCTAATTATTGTTAAAAATTAATAATTAAATTATTATTAAATTAATAAGACTTAACTAATATATATTAATTAAATTATTTAATATACAATTATATATTAATTGTATATAATATTAAATAATTTTTTATATATATTAACAATTAATATGAAATATTAATAAATTAATATTTGTTAATGATATTAACGATTATTAAATTAATAATTTAATTACAAATAATAATATCAATTATATTTGAGTATAATATTAATTTATACTATAAATTATTAATAACAAATATTTATTATATAAATTAAATTATTAATATTTAATAAAATGTTATTAATTAATTATTATAATTATTAATAATTTATGGATTAATAATTGTATTAATAATAATACAATTATTAATTATAACAATATTAACCATTAATATATTAATCAAATATAATTATATAATATTTGAATAAAAATTTATTTTAATATTTAAAATATTAAATGACTCAATGTATATTTAGAATTAGGAACATTAATAATCCAAATATTATTATTAAATTTATTTATTTAATTAAAAGTAGTTATAATAATTAAATAATTAGAACACAACTCTAAGTCCTTACTAATTTTTGAAATAGTTCAAATTTAAATAGTTCAAATATCTATTTGAACTATTTTATTTCTATTTGTTTTATTTGATAATATTATTGAATGATAATACTCATCTTCAAAGGGAATTTTTGGCATGTTAATAAATATTATATTTATATTTAATATTTTAGTTATTAAATATTCATTAATTAAATAATGAATATTTTATTAATCATTATTAAATAAATATTTCATTATTAATATTTCTATTAATTGGGCATTATATCATAGAAATATTATTATTTAATATTATTTTATTAATTAAAAATACTTAATTAATAATTATTTAAATTAATATTTTAATAATATTATTATATTTTAATAATATTGAATTATTAATATTAATAATAATGGCTGAATAGAAAGTGTTCTTGCAACATTAACAAGAAAAACACATATTTTTTATAGAATTATTATTTATAATAATCTAATTGTTATTGTAATTAGTATAAATATTATAGCAATTATTTGTTATACTTTTCATAATTAGAATTATGAATAATAATATTTATATTCATATAATAAAACCAAATTTGACTCATAAAATAATAATTTATAATACCAACTAGTATATACTATTTTTATAATTTGTATTAATTTTAATACAATATATAATAATATATATAATATAATATTTATTATTATTATATATTAGTTAACTTAATTTTAAGTTATAATAAATTATTATTATAATTAAAAATTGATATTTATTATAATATCAATTTCTTATATTAATTAAAATTAAAATTGTATATTATTAAAAATTATATAATTTATATGTATAATTGATTATACATATTCATAATTTATAAATATATTATATTTAATGTTATAATATATAATTATATTAATAAATAGATAAATCATTTTAATAATTTAATATTAAATTAAAATTATTTAATTTAATTATTATAATTTCATATAATTATTCATATTATTTAATCAATAATATTTATTTATTTATAATTATTAATTATTTATTAATTTAAATAAAATAATATTTAAAATAAATAATTATTATGATTCATACATAATTGTAATAAATTACAAGCTTAAATGGAATTATATATAATAATTAATATACTAAATTATATAATTAAATCATAAGAATTATTATTTATAAATTAACTATTAATTTATACTAGTTATAATATAATTTATAAAGATAAATAATTTAATAATTAACTGAATTTAATAGATAATTAAATAAATTTACTCTAATATAAATATCTTTATTTAATTAAATAAATTAAATATACTCCACTAAATTATTTTACACTATAAAATAATCAATCAGAATATAATAATACTGAATTATTATTATATAGTAATTAGGATTATTAAAATTAAATATTAATTTTACTAGTTATATTTAACACTATAACATATATTTAGTAATAATATAAATTAATAAATTTATTATTATATTAATAATGCTAATTTAAAATAATAATACTTATTATTAATAAATATATATTATTTTAAACAAATAATAAACTATTTAATATTAAAATAAATATAAATTATAAATATATAAATAAATTATATTATATAACTTGATATAATAATATTAATAATTAAGATAATTATTATATTATAATTATTACAATATATTTAATTATATATTATAAAATAGTTAAATATTTATTAGTTTTAATAATGTAGATAATATTATTCATAATTTTATAAGATTTAGTAATATTTAATTAACAATATATATATTAAATAATAAAAATAAATCTGAATAATTAATGATTATTAAATTGAATAGTTAATTCAAAATATGACTATTATTAATATTTATACTAATAAAATAATTATATTAAAATAATATTCAATTAATTAATATTTAAATCTATTAATTAATAAATTATTATAATAATTCTTAATTTTTAATATTACTATTAATTGTAATACGTAATTATTAGTATCATTATAAAATTGAATAATTATCTAATTTATTAATATAATAATATATTATAGTTATATTACATTATAGTAATATTATAATTATATAATTAAATATTAGATAAACTTATTTATAGAAAAAATATATTTATAATATATTATAGTTTATAATTTATAATTTATCCATATAATTATTATAAATATATTTGATAATAATTATAAATCTGATAATATCTAAATTTAAGGTCATTAATTATTTGTAATAATTATAGTTATGACTATAATAAATTCGTTAAGAGTTTATTAAATATTATTTTAATAATACTATTTTATTCAAATAATAATTATTTAATTGTATATTAATTACTAAATTAATTTATTATATAATATTATATAACTATTTCAAATAGTTATTATATTTATCTTAATTAATATAATATTTAATTATATACCATAACGATCAGACAACATGGTGGCAAACTTAATTGAGGAGAATACCTGTATGTGGGAATGGAATATGATACACGAGATGTTTTCACGTGAGGAAGCAAAAGCAATATGTGCAATCCCCCTTAGCAAACTAGACAGGCAGGACACTTTAATATGGCATTTTGATAAAAAGGGGGAGTATACAGTGCGATGTGGTTACAAGCTGTTATGTAAACTATCATAGGAGAGTAGATTTGATCTAGTTTAAATTATTTGGAAATAAAAATTAATTAATTATTTAAAAAATACTTATTAAAATTTTATATAATTAATAATTTGAGACAAGCATATTGAACTAATAATTTTTAATAGATATATTAAAAAATATATAATATTTTAATATTAAATTATATAATAATTTATAATAATTATGATAATAAACATCCTTATAAATATATAATTAATATATTGATATAAATTATTATAATGATATTATTGTAATTTAAATAATTTCCAAATCATATTATTAAAATATATTTATTATAATACCGAACAAGTTCATATAATTATGTCCATTTGAAATATATAATTTTTATTAATATTTAAATAATTAAAATAAATATTACATAATAGGTTATAACATAATTATATTATATTTATAATTAATATTAATATATAATAATTAAAATCTTAATATAATAATAAGTTATAAATTATAATAATAATTTAAATTATTTTATATATATTCTAGTTAAAATGATTATCAACTCTTTTAGAAAATATTTAAATTTATTAAATTATAATAGGATATAATATAATATTTATATTATTTGATTATAAATATTATTATTTAAATATTTAGTTTAAATATATGGATTATCAATAATTTTATATCATTATCTTTTGCGTCTCCTTCAGAAATATAGTATTGAATTTCTAATATAGTTATAATTAGTTAATAATAGGTTATAATAAAATTCAATAGTATCCAGGTTATTATTTCAATTAAATTAGATAAAACTAATTATAACTAATTATTAATTGTATAAATTAATTAATAAATTTATTCATATAATTAAATTATAATAAGTTCTAGTTATTATATTATAATATAACTAGTTTATAAACTTATAATTGTTTATAATAATCTTATATTATAATATATACTAATTTATTATAATATTATAATATTTCTTAAAATATAAATTATAATATTGTAATTATGATAATTGAAATGATTAAGTTATTCATACTTAATAACTAATCATATATTATTTAATATATCAATATTGTTAATTAATATTATTTAAATTATAATATTAATTTATCTTGTTTAATAAATTTAATATTATATATAATTATTATATAATGATAATTATAATTTGTTTTATGACAAAACAATTTAATAAGTTATAGTATTAATTAATAATTAATTATTAATATTTAATTATTTAATTATAATATACAATATAATGATATTAATAATTATTAACACTAAATAATTAATAATAATTAATAATATTAATATTAATAACTATTTCAAATAATAGTATATAATAATTTTAATTAATTATTATTGATAATAATAACATCAATTATTATATTAACTAATTATATTTGATTAATATATTAATGGTTAATATTGTTATAATTAATAAATAAAATTTAATTATTATTTAAATTATTAAATAGTTTATTGTTATTGATTAATAAATAATTTATTAATGTTTAATAAATGTAATAGTTATATTTGATTAATATATTAATTTTATTTATAATATGTTAAAAATAAATAATTATAATATATTAAATATTTTATTTATCTTATATATTATGAAGATTATATGCTTATATAATTTTTGTTTAAATAACTAACAACAATAAATGATAAACTATAATAATATTTTTTTAAATGTTCATTTAAACTATTAATCAGTAAATATTAATAGTTTAATTAATATTTAAATGTAATTATTTAAATGGTAGTTACAAATATTAAAATATAAATATTAATTTAAGTAACAAGTTCAAATCGTTATGACTATTTGAATAATTATTTATTTCAAATTGTTATGACTTTTTATTTTGTCATAAAACAATTATTATTTGAAATGATTTATTAACAAATATTAGATTAATTAATTATATAATTAGATTTAATTATTATAAATCATTATGACCTTTTCTTTTGTAATAAAACACTTGTTTCAATTCATATAAGCTTATTTGAAGTAAGATAATACTAATTCATTAATATTCTAAAAATTAATGAGTAAGAGAATTAAAAAAAGAATATGTTTACCGAATAAGTTCAAATAGTTATGACTATCTGAACAATTATTTATTTCAAAACATTATGATCTTTTGTTTTGTCATTAAACAATTGGTTTTGTTCATGCAAGCTGTTGGATTATGGGGTCTAGCGATTTCTCTTAGGGACTCGGTATGTCGATTCATCTGGGTGGGATATCCCATGGTGGATCGAATTTCAGTGTATGGCAACCCAACCTGCCGAGGCTCAATGGGTGAGGTATCCCATGAAGACTTTGTAAAGCTTCTTATGTCCACCTGTCACTTAGTACGGGGCTCTACGCTACCAAAAGATAATAAGGAAATAGAGTTGCACCTTCACTATTAGCTATAGCTTTTGGTGTAGTGGTAAGCGCTTGATCTTGAAAACTAGTATCAGAGCTTTGGTCTCTTTTTGTAGGTTTAACCACCTTGAGAAAAGATCCTATGGCTTAATTTTGATTCTATGATGGCGGGGAAGTCCTCAAAGCTCCTATGGTTGACAAATTTGAATTTTATGAGTGAAGAATGAGGATGAAGGTGTTCATTATGGCCCAAGATTTTGGAGCATGAAATGTGATGGAAAAAAGGGCTTAATACTCCTTCCAAAGATGCAAAATATGTGAAGCAAATAATAGATGATGCAAAGGCTAAGTGCATTCTTTATGGAGCTTTAGATGATTACAACTTTAACTTGGTCTCAAAATGCTCAACCTCAAATGAGATATGGAGAAAGTTGGAAGAGCTACATGAAAGACAAATTTCCAACCAACATTCATCATGTCTCATAGCTATTAAAGAACCAAAGGTAACCTCTAACTCTTGTGATTCAAACTCTTATACTTTTGATGAGTTACAAGATGCTTACAATGATTTAGTAATTGAGTTTGAAAATATGCATTTGAAACATAAGAAAATGATTTCAAAATTGAAAGTTAAAAAATGATCTTTTGAAGAATGCAAAAAATATTTTAGAAAAAGGAAATGAAAAGCTGAAAATAGATTTAAAAACCTCTCAAAATAGAAATGAATTTTTAGAAAAAGAAAATTTTGATTTGAAAAAGAAATTTGATGAATTGATGAATGAAAAACAAAACCTTTTAAAGAATTCACAAAGTACTAAAATGATTAAATGCAATTTTTATAATTTTCGTGGTCATACTACATATACTTGTCCTATTAGAAGAAAATTCCCATTTATAATTAGACAAGTATGGGTTCCAAAAGGAACAAGAGACTTGGTGACTAACTCTCAAGGACCCAAAGCAATTGGGATACCAAAAATCAAATGAGATTGTCTCTTGAAGGTGTGCTAGAGTAAGGAGCTACAATGTGAGATTGAAGATTGAATACTCTAGACACACAATGGAGATGGGTAACCTCTAAACTTTTATTTGAAGAAGATTTGAATTTGGTTACCTATTCTTGATGAAATTTGAATGCTTGAATGATTATGCAAAATTTGGTTGCCTATTCTTGTTAGACATAGAATGCTTAATGGATATTGGTATATGCTTTGTTGATATATCTTGAATATAGCACTTTTATTTGATATATGTGAGCATGAATTGAATATGCATTTATTTTGCTCTTAAGTATGCTTGAGATACTTGTTGAAATTGATTGTGGTGTTAAATTGCTTGAGCATACTTTTGTTGATGAATTTTTTATTGATTTGTGATTGTTAAACATGCCTATATGGCCATGATGCTTAAAATTGCTCAAATTTGTTTATAATGCTTGAATCTTATGAATTCTTTAAACTTGATTGTGTTATACATAAGTGTTTTAACTCTTAATTTGTGATTTTAGAAATTGATTATCATCTTGTGCTTAAATTGTAAATATTAATGTTTGATTGTTCATCTCTTGATTTCTTATGAAATAGTCTTGAAATATGCTTTAATTATTTATCTTTATTAATTCAAGATTTGTTTCTTCTTTTGTATTGATGAATTGATGAACATTATGTGCTTAAATGGAATATATTGATTCTTTGTTCATCTATGTTTTTGTCAAGAAATGTACTCATATGATGATTGATTCAATTTGACCTTAATACTTGTGATTTGAAAGTGCTTAAATTGTCTTTTTTTTTTGTGAATTACTTTTGTGAAATATGCTTATTTTTGTGCTTAAATGTTTTATTAATTTTGTGAAATATTTTGGATCTTGTGCTCAATTGATATATTTCTTGATTTGTGATTTTAAATTGATGAACTACTAGTTGGTAAATGAAATATGTTGTTAGTTCATCTATTGCTCTTGTCAAGTGTGTGCTTTTGTGTTAAAAATTATTTATCTTTACTTGACATGCTAGCAACATGACTTAAGTAAATGAATTTCTTATGATGCTTATCTTTAGCTTAAGTCATTGATGATTATGGCCTATTATTTGTGTAGACATATTTATGCTTTTGTGCTAAAATTTTCTTAAATATGTTTTTGATGATAAATATGTCTTCCTTGAGTTTCTAGTTTTCATATGGCCTAAAATTTATTTTGGCATATTCTTTGGTGATTTATTGAATATATATGAATATTGAATATGTCTATCTTGTGTTCATGAATGATCTAAAAGGTTTGATTTTTTCACATTACATGAGAACTTTTGCTTTAGTGCCATTCTTGTGCTATTTGATGTTTAAATTGATATATGGCCTCTAGCTCAAGTATATATCTCCCTTGCAATTGGAAACTTATGCTTAGTGAATAAATTTTCTTTTGCCTATAATGACTTAGAATATGGAATTGTTTTCTAACAATTGGTATAATTTTTATCAATTGATTTTCTTGGTGCTTCTAATGAAAATCTTTTGCCAAGAAATTTTTCTAAGTCTATGCTAGGAGAACTTGAAATGAGCATGAATGAGCCTACATTTTTGGAATTTTAAGTATAGCAAGCAAAGCATGTCATCCTCATCAATCAAGCCTAGTTTTGCTCAAATGAAGTGGATTCGAGAATTCAAAGTCAAATGAGCACAACAACAAAGCTTGACATGGATGGAGGTAAATGTATCAACTTTATGATATGATGTATGAGTTTGAATACATATACATGATTGCTTTAATATGTGCAAATATATGATTTTGTGGTTGAATATATGAACACATCGCACAAATTAATCACCAAGACACTTGGTAGATATTGTTCTAATTTTTTTAAGGCTTGGATTGATTAATTCACCTTCATTAATATTCATGCCTATTTCTTGATTGCTTTGATTAATAGTTTTAATTGCATGAATATTCGTTTGAATCTTTGGACATGGATATGAGTTAAATAGATTGATTTCTTTGAACATGTTCATTGATTGAGTCCATTGAGATAGCATGTATCATATTATGTCTAAAGGTTTGCATTTTTTTTTTTTGGTATATTGCTAGACATGTTTCGAAATATTCTCGCATATGCTTGTGTGATTTTGTTTGAAATAAATATATGTTTAATTACTTGCATATGCTTAGATTAAGTACATTGTTATGCATTGAAATAATTTGGATTATAATTGAAAAATTATGCTTTCATTATTTCTTCGCTATAGCATATGTGCTCATCATGTTTGGAAAATCATGCTTATATATTTTTTGTTATGACATGATGATAATTGAACCTCATTGCTCATTAGTACTTATGATTTATTATATACATATGAGCTTTTGGTTCTTGTTTGGATATGATAGCTTATGAAAGGTTACTATTATCATTTATGCATGTATTGAATGAATCTTTCATATGCTTAAAGTATGTTTGTTCTATGAAAGTTGAATAAAATTGGCAACAATTAGTATCAAAATTGCTAAAGATTTTTTAACTTTCATAGATGCTTATTTATGCCTATCCTTGATATAGCTTGTACCTCTCATGCAAAATTGTGTGTGCCTTATATTGATCAATCCTTATTTTGAAATTGAGGAGAAATTTTAGAATACAATTTCGCTTATTTTGTCTTGTAATAACAATTGGTAAGCTTCTCGATGACATATCTTTAACAATTGGTATCCATAACAATTGGTATGAGCTTGTATGCATGTGCTTGAATTTATGCTTAATTGCTATTGATGTTTTAGGTTCTAAGCACATCTTATGATAGCATGATTTATGAGTAGATTGCATATCATTCATTATCCTTTACTCATAAATTTCATGTAGTAAATTTGATGACTTGTGCTAAAATGTCAAATTTGGATACACTTATACTTTTGTGCTTGAATAAATGTATATGAACTTCATTGTGCATATTACACTTGATTACATGCATTCAAAATACTCTTGATATTATTGGTGTCAAGCATTTTGTCTTATGCCTTGAATTGATCTCTCTTTCTTTTAAAATGACAAAAAGAGGGAGAGAGTTTAGAGATATTTCTTCTTGTATGCTTATTGCAATCGATATAAGAGTTTAAACATTTGGTATAAAGAGCATAAACAAAAGGGATTAGAAATGTTTCATGAATATATTTGTTAATGATGCCTCTTTGTGTTTATTTGCTTATTAATATGCTCATGCCTTTTTGCTATGACAAAAAGGGGAAGAAATATCATATAGACAAATTTGCTTGTGCTTGATAGACATATGTTTATGTGTGCTTGATTGCTATATATGCTCTAACATATGTTTGTTGAGTTGTGTTGGATTAGCATGTATTAATTGAGGGGGAGTTTTTCCATTGGATTAGGATGCACAAATTAAGGACGAGTTTTGCCATGCATTGTTTAAAGGGGAGTTTTCCAAAATGTTTTGTCAAAATCCTAAATGTTTCAAGGAAAGTTTTTCATCAAGCAAATTTATCTTTAAGTTTTGTCATATCAAAAAGGGGGAGATTGGTAGCCTTGAATTGATCCTTATTTTGAAATGACAAAACATTAAAGCTAAATAAACATGATCAAGATTTTGAAAAAGGATTTATTTAGTACATGTTCTTAAGTTTTATATTTTGGTACTAAATAAATAATATGATTTTCAAAGCTTAAACAAACCTTTCTTTGTTCTCATGTTTCTCAAACCAAATCTATCTTTAAAGATTATTTATTTGAGCTTAAATGAAAGTCCAATTTTATTTTTAAAGTGAACTTATTCATTTTGGACTTAATACAATTTTAATAATATTGGTTTTGAGAAATAGATTAACTTAGGAAAGTTGTTTTACAAGAACAAAGTTTTCCAACATTGAATTTATTTTATTTTTCTGTATAAATTCACAACGTTTTAATATTTGAAATTTATATGGTTGGAAAGCTCTTTGAGTCTACTTTCTGATGGATCAAACAAAATGAAAATCCAAATTTTTTAAGAAAAGATTTTAAATTTTTACTAGACATACTGCAGTTGTCTAATAACTGCACAAGGGGTAACTTTGAAAATTCACTATAATTTGTACATAGTGAATTAGGTGATGAACTTTATATGGATAGAAAGCCCTTTAAGTCTAGTTTCTAAATCTTGAAACAGTTTATAAGTTAGATTTGTATAACTCAACTTATAATCAAATTAGTGAGTAGAGTACAGAATGGGAAACAACCACCAGCTTGGACAGGATCGATCCCCTCTAGAAGGGATCGATTGTTTCCTCAAATAGAATGCCTCCCAAGATGAAAATCCAAAAAAAGGATCAATCCCCCCACATTGGGGATCGATCCCCTCAAGGAAGGGATTGATCGGGTAAGGCTTTTCAAGCACAAAATCGTGCTTGAACCAACATGAACCAATCGATCGCCTCAAGAAGGGATTGATCGGTTCTGGGCATGAAAACCTACAATGGCTACTTTTTCATCATTCCAACAGGCATTTCTTCACTCCAAGCTTCCCCAACGGATAGTTTCTCAATTTCTCTATAAATTGGGCAATCTAACACACCAAGAAGCAAGAGGAATCAAGATGAATCAAGATGAATCAAGAGAGCAAGAGCTAACAAGCAATATTTTCTTTTTCTCAAATAATCAAGAGTTCTTAGAGCTTCAAAGTCTATATCCTTGCATTCATTGTATCCAAATTATCTTTTTGTTATTCATTCATCTTTGTCTTGTCTATGCCTTTGTGTACTTCAAATTAGCAAACACCCAACCTTTGAGAGGTTCTTAGAGTTTGCCAAACACTTGAAATTTTGTATTGTGTGATTGTAAGCTTAAAGGGGAGGATAACCCGTAAGAGTGTATTGTGTTGAGTTTGTAAAGCTTGGAGAAGCTTGTTTGTAATTTTCAACACATAATGGATTTGAGCCTTGGTGTGGACAACCAAGAGAGAGGACGTAGGTGCCTTGTGGAGAAGGACCGAACCTCTATAAATTATTGTGTTTGATTTTTCTATCCCTATCTCCTTATAATTTATTGTTGTCCATATTTGATTTTAAGTTCATTGATTGTTATTGCCTTTATTATATTTTCATCAAAAGAGCTTATTGTCTTAATTTTCATTCAACTATATTGAAATCATTATTTAGGAAGAATTTGGAGAGATCCAATTCACCCCCCTCTTGATCACCATCTAACCTATAAAGCTAACACAAGCTTATTTCAAATAAAGTAATTTGAATTTATTAATATTCCAAAAATTAATAAATAAAACTTTAAAAAATAAATATATTTTTTGAACAATTTCAAATAGTTATGACTATTTGAAGAATTATCCATTTCAAATCGTTATGACTTTTTGTTTTGTCATAAACTAACTGTTTCTATTCATAAAAGCTTTTTGAAAAAAAATAATACTAATTTATTAAAATTCCAAAAATTAATAAGTAGAAGATTTAAAAAATAAATCTGTTTACTGAGCAAGTTCAAATAGTTATGACTATTGGAATAATTATTTATTTCAAATCATTATAATCTTTTGTTTTGTCATAAAACAATTATTTCTATTCATACAATTTTATTTGAAATAAAATTACACTAATTTATTAGTATTCTAAAAATTAATAAGTTTGAGATTTAAAAAATAAATTTGTTTACTGAACAAGTTCAAATAGTCATGTTTATTTGAACTATTATCTATTTCAAATCATAATGACATTTTGTTTTATCGTAAAACAATTATTTCTGTTCATGTACAATTATTCAGAATATAATAATATCAATCTATTAATATTTTGATAATTAATAAGAGATTTAAAAACAAAATCTATTTACCAAAATAGTTCAAATATTTATGACTATTTGAATAATTATCTATCTCAAATCTTTATGATCTTTATTTTGTCATAAAACAAGTGTTTCTTTTCATACTGGCTTATTCAATTCAAATAATACTAATTTAATAATATTCCAAAAATTAGTAAGAGATTTTAAAAAATAAATGTGTTTGCCAAACTAGTTCAAATAATTAAGACTATTAGAATAATTATCTATTTCAAATAATAAGTATTTGATCATACAAGCTTATTCGAAGTAAAATAATAATAACAATTTATTAATCTTTCAAAAATTAATAAGAGATTTAAAAAAAGAATATGTTTACCAAACCAATTCAAATAGTTTTGACTATTTGAACAATTCTATATTAATTAATATATTGAAATTATAATTAATTGATATATAAATATTAATTATACTATTTATTATATTTTATTATATTAATTATAAATCATTTATATGTAAGATTCATATTATATATTAATTTAGCTATAATATAATAATATTATAAGATTTAATAAATATATAAAAATAAATAATTAATAAGATATTATAATTAATTAATTAATTATATTATATTATATTATAATTATAATTATAATATTTGTTATAAAATAATTGTAATTTATTATTTATAAATTAATATAGTTATAAATATATAAATATATAATTCATATTATATATTAATTTATAAATTAATTATATTTGTCAATTATACTAATATAAAACAAAAAAGTTTTATTTTTTAATTAAATATTATTATTTTATATTATAATTTATTTCAAATTCTATTTTATTTATTAATAGTCTTAATTATATAATAAATAATGAATACAATTATTATTTATAATTTTTTAGGAGAACAATTACTCATTAATTCTCCAATTATATAGTATTAAATTTATCAATCTCAAATCGTTGAGATATTTTTTTGTCATAAAACAATTGTTTTCGATCGTAGAAGTTTATTCGGTTACAAATATTACTAATTTAATAATATTTCAAAAATTAATAAGTAAGATATTTTAAAAATAAATTTGCTTGCGGAATTAGTTCAAATAGTTAAAATGATTAGAATAATTATCTATTTTAGTAATAACAATTTATTAATTAAACAAATATTTATATAATTAAAATGAATTAAATTTATATCATAAACAAATGCTCTATATTATGATATATTAATATAGAATATATTATATTTTTTATTATCTTTAAAACTATTTAATTATAACTAAATAATTAAATTTATTATTATACAATTATTACTACCAAATTAATAATAATTTTATTATTTGTAGTAAATAATTTTGAAAATATATTATCTATATTATAATAAAATAATATTATAACTAATTAAAATAAGGATTACAAATAATAATATCAATATTAGGTATATTATTCAACAATAATTGTTTATTATCTATTTCAAATAATTTAAATAATAGCTTATTTATTTATTATGCTTATTATTATATATGTTATTATAACATTATTTATTACATTCTTAATTAAAAATAAAATTTTAATAGTGATAATGTTGCAATTATGAAATAATTTATTATTAATAATAATACTAATTTATTACCTTTGTTTAAATATTCTTAGTTATAATCTCATATAGTTAATAATTAATAAATTAAATTATTGAATTATATATTTAATAAGGATTTTAATAAATATTTAATTAGATTATATTATTTTATTTTATTTAAATCATGAATAATTAGGAATAATTAATTAGAACTTTGATTTATACATAATTATATAAATATATATATACAAATAAATTGTCATAATTTATTATTATTTTAATAAATTAGCTAATTATTTTAGATAAATTATTAACTAAATAATAACATATAATATGAAATAAATTTAGTTTTTAAATCTCATTTTTTTATAATTATTAATAAATTTAACTATTTCAAAATTTTAAATAGTAATAATTAATATAAGCAAATTAATAATAAACAATATATTATTATAGAAAATATATAATATTAATTAGCTAAAATTAATAATATTAAAACAAATAAGTTATTATAAATAATAATATAATTATAATATTATATTATAATTATTATAAATTATAATTAACTTATTTGTTTTAATAAGTATTATTAAATACTTAATTATATAATAACAATATTAATTATAATATTTATTATAAATGATTTATAATTACTATTATAATATTTCTAATATAATCGATAATTATATAAATTATATAAATAGTATAATTTAATAATAAAACTACTATTATTATTTATACTTGATATAAATTATTTTTATATTAATTTATAATTAATTGTTATACATGTATAAGATAATAAACTATTAATTAACAAATATAATATTTAATTATTGTTAATAATTAATAAAATAATAGTTATGACTTTTAATTATAACAAATTTTAATTATATTTATTTTTTAATTAACATATAACAATTATATTATTATATTATTTATTTATTATAATTATTAATAAATTAGATTAAATAAATAGATTTAATTATATTATAAGTTTTATTAAATTAATAAATATTTAATTATTATAAATGTTAATAATATAATTATAATATTTATATAATATTAAATAATAAATAATATTATTGTTCATAATAATATTTTAAAATTATTTTGAATTATAATGAATTATAATATATATTAGTTATTTTTTCAATTAATATTATTTTAATTGAAATAAGCTCAATTGTTACTATTATTATAATTATTAATTAAATAGTATAAATATATTATTTTACTATTTTAGTATAATTAATTATATAATTATGAATTTATATTAATCCAAATAAGAACAATTGTTTTATGACAAAACAAAAAAGTCATAAGAATTTGAAATAAATACTTATTTAGATAGTCATAATGATTTGAATTTATTCGATAAATAAATTTATTTTTTAAATCTTTTACTTATTAATTGTCTTAATATTAATAAATTTGTACTATTTTATTCGAAGTAAGCTTATATGAACAAATAAAATCAGTATATGACAAACCAAAAGGTTATATGATTCCAAATCAATAATTGTTCAAATGACCATAATTATTTAAACTTATTCGGTAAATAAATTTATTTTTTAAATCTCTTAATTATTAATTTCAGAATATTAATAACATGGTATTATTTTATTTCCAATAACCTTAGATGAACTGAAATAAGTTTTTTATGACAAAACAAAAGATCATAACGATTTAAAATAGATAACTATTTAAATAGTCATGATTATTTAGGTAAACATATTTATTTCTAAAATTTTTAACTTATTAATTGTCAAAATATTAATAAATTAGTATTATTTCAATCCAAATAAGCTTGTATGAATAGAAACAATTGTTTTATAACAAAACAAAATGTCATAAAGATTTTAAAAAAATAATTGCTCAAATAGTCATAACTATTTAAACGAGTTTGATAAATAGATTTATTTTTTAAATCACTTTTTTATTTTTGAAATATTAATAGATTAGTATTACTTTATTCCTAATAAACATATATGAACAAAACCATTTGTTTTATGACAAAACAAAAAGTAATAATGATTTGAAATATGTAATTGTTCAAATAGTCATAATTATTTAAACTGATTAGGTAAATTAAAAAAATTAATGTTATAATTAATTATTATTTTAATTAATAATAATATATATTAATTAATTAAAATATTAAAAAATTTAAAATAATATAAATTTAAATTAATATAATAATAATAGAGATAGTTAATATTAATAATATAAGACATTTAAATAACTAATTAATAAAATATTATACTAATAACTTATTAATATAAGTCAGTTCTATTATTTAATATTTTAATATTAATTATATTAATATTAATATAATATTTATTGAATAATATAATAATTATTATATTATATTTTATTATAAATATATAAAATTAGCTAAATAAAATATTTTATTTTGATATGGGAAGAATCATATCAATAATTTTATTACATTCAAATAATTCTATTATTTGAAATTTTAATATTTGTTCAGTAACAATTTATTAAATATTATAGTATAAATTATATAATAGCTAATAATATATTGTTAGCTATAACAAATAAAAAATTAATAATTTTTTAAATTATTCAATATAATTTATTTAATATTACAAAACTATTATTAAACTAACAATAATTAAAATGTTTATTATGGATTATTATGGATAATTTATTTATTTAAATAAATATATATATTCTATATATAATAATTAGTTACTAATAATTATTAAATTTTATTGTTAACATAACTAAACAAAAAATCATAACATGTTGAAATAAATAATTGCTTAGATAGTTATAATGATTAGAACTTGTTTGGTAAATAGATTTATTTTTAAATCTTTTACTTATTAATTGTCTTAATATTAATAAATTTGTAATATTTTATTCTAAATAAGCTTAGATGAACAGAAAAAATTCTTTTATTACAAAACAAAAGGTTATAGCTATTTCAAATAGATAATTATTCAAACAATTCTAATTATTTAAATTTGTTTAGTAAACAAAGTCATTTTTTAAATCTCTTTATTATTAATTTTTGGATTATTAATAAATTAGTATTATTTTATTTTGAATAAGCTTATATGAACTGAAACAATTCTTTTATATCAAATCAAAAGGCCATAACAATTTAAAATAGATAATTATTCAAATTGTCATGATTATTTGATCTAGTGTGGTAAACATATTTTTAAAATTTTTTACTTACTAATTGTCAAAATATTAATAAATTAGTATTATTTTTAATGCAAATAACCTTGTATGAATAGAAATAATTGTTTTACAACAAAACAAAAAGTCATAATGATTTGAAATAAATAATTGCTCAAATAGTCATAACTATTTGAATTAGTTTGATACATAGATTTATTGTCTAAATCACTTATTAATTTTTGAAATATTAATAGATTAGTATTACTTTATTCCGAATAAACTTATATGAACAAAAACATTTGTTGTATGACAAAATAAAAAGTAATAATGATTTGAAATATATAATTATTTGAATAGTATAAAATTTTGAACTGGTTAGGTAAATAGAAATATTTTTAAAATCTCTTACTTATTATTTTTTGAAATATTAATAAATTTATTTTATTTTATTTCGAATAACCTAGTATGAATTGAGAAAATTGTTTTATGACAAGACAAAAGGTCATAACATTTGAAATAGATAATTGTTCATACAGTCTTAACTATTTGAATTGGTTTGGCAAACAAATTTATTTTTTAAATCACTTAGTTATTAATATTTGGAATATTATTAGATTAGTATTGTTTTATTTTGAATAAGCTTGTATGAACAGAAATAATTATTTTATGACATAACAAAAAGTTATAATGATTTGAATTATAGAATTGTTCAAATAGTTATAACTATTTGAACCAGTTCGATAAATAGATTCATTTTTTGAATCTCTTATTAATTTTTGAAAGATTAATAAATTATTATTATTTTATTTCGAATAATCATGTATGGTAAAAAACAATTGTTATATGACCAAACAAAAGGTGATAACGATTTAAAATAATATCTTATTAATACAATGCATATTATATATATTTTAAATATATATAATATATATTATATTAATATTTTAATCCGAAAGCTAACATATATTCATATTATAATTGTTATAAATTCGATATGTTTAATTAATAATCTGATTATTAATTATAATATTATTAGTTATTTAAAAAATAATTGTCTTTATTTAGTAATAATTTAAATTACTTATTAATAATTATTATATATTAATAATTATTAATTAATTTTTTAATATTAATTATACATAATTTGATTATAAATTATTATTAAAGCTTATAATAATATTTATTAATAATTCTTATGAATATTAATAATTTCAAATTGTTACTTAAGATATTTTTCATACAATTTATAATATGAAAAATATAGTTGTAAGATATCACTATATTTGCAATAATTTTTTATACTAATTATTTATTTAAAATTTTTTATATTAGATATAAAATTAATTTTTTTTTGTTGAAAATTCTCTTTTAAGATACTTGAAAATCATTTTTGTCTTGATTATTTATAAAAGCATGTTATAATAAATTATTAACTTAGTACAAAATAAAAATAAATTTTTAGTCTCTATACCATACAAATAAGTGTATAATATTTTTTTAATCATAAATTTTAGATATTATATAAAAATTTAATTAACTTAAATGGAGACTAACTACCAAAACAATTGACATCTAAGTGACATCATAGCGTGAAAAAAAAAGCACACAGATAACATGAAATTAAAAAATATATATATTTTAGAATAAAAAAAAGTTAACTTACGAATGCCATGACAATCTTTGATTAAGGAATTCAAATTCAAAATCAAGTCGAATTTCATGCTTCTTGTGCAAATTAATTATAACAAAATCTAATTAGTCGAACTTAAGTTGCTTGATTATTTTTCGAACTGAACTCATAAACATGTCAAAAATGGAGTTGAACTATTCAATCTAACATCTAATGGCAAGTACATAACTTTTAGTTATATAGATATCAATAAAATTATTAAAAAAATTAAATAAGTTAATTAATTTTCAAGTAATTAATTAGATTAATATTATTTTATTTGATATTTATCTTAATTGTATTTTTATTATTTCAAATAATATAATTGATAAGAACAATTATCAATATGAATACTAAATTAATATTGATATTAATATTAAGCTTTTTATTAATTGGTAACGATTTGAACAATTAAATATTTTTATAATTATTATAAATCCTTACAATTAATAAGGATTATTATATTAAATTATTAAAAGTATGAACTTTTATTATGATAAATAAAATAAATCAATAAATTATTAATCAATAATTCATATTAAATCTAAAGGGTTATGATTTTAATAAATATTTAATTAGATTATATTAATTTATAATAAAATATTTAACAATTAAATTTATATATAATTATTTTAATATTGATTTTAATTAATTAATAGATATCTAAAAAGATTTTATTTTTTAGATTTATTATTAATTATTAATTTTAATAACATAATAATATTCCCCATACTAAATTATTATTTTTTAAATCTCTTAGTTATTCATTTTTAGAATATTGCTAAATTAGTATTATTTTATTTCAAATAAGCTTGTATTAATAGAAACAATAGTTTTATGATAGAACAAAAGGTTGTAACAATTTGAAATAGAAAATTGTTCAAATAATCATAACTATTTGAACTAGTTCAATAAACTGATTTATTTTTTAAATGTCTTATTAATTCTTAAAATATTAATAAATTGATATTATTTTATTTCAAATAAGCTTGTATGTTGAAAAACAATTGTTTTATGACAAAACAAAAGGTAGTAACAATTTGAAATAGATAGTTGTTTAAATCGCTATAATTATTTGAACTGATTGGGTAAATTTATTTATTCTTTTAAATTAGTTACTTATTAATTTTTCAAATATTACTAAAGTAGTATTATTTTATTTTGGATAAACTTTTATGAACTAAAACAATTGTTTTATGACAAAACAAATGGTCATAATTATTTTAAATAAATAATTGTTCAAATAGCCATAATTATTCGAACTTGTTCGGTAAACAGATTTAAAAGGTATAGGTTCTATAAAAAATTATAAAAATTTAAAAATAAACTAATTTAACTAAAATACGAGTTTAATATAAGCAGGAGATTTAATATTCTAATTGTTAAATTTATTAATTAATTTTTGAAAATAGCTTATAAAACAATTGATTAATATTTTGTTATTAAAATTTTGACATAACTATATTTATTGTTAAATATTATTTGATAAGGTACATTTTGGATGGGGAAAAGTTGTTTTGTGGTGTGTGAGGTTGATGTTGGTGTTTGGCTTATATTTTAATAATACTATTAAATTAGATTTAATTTATAATAATTAATTTATAAAAAATATTAAACAATATTTATAATATAAATTTAATTAATTTGAAATAAAATAATTTGATTAGATTTAGATAAACAAAATAAAGATCATTATGATTTGAGATAGATAATTATTATTCATAATTTTATAATATTTAGTAATATTTAATTAACAATATATATATTAAATAATAAAAATAAATCTATTTACATATACTTTTCTGTTATTTTATAATAAATTAATAGTGAATTATATTAAATTATTATTAATAATAATAGCTTATTATTAATTTTATATTTAATATTTAAATATAATTGATATTATTATTTTTAATTAAATTATCAATTAAAATATTATTAATTATTATTAATTATTTTAGTGTTAATTATATAACTAATAATTAAACTCTTTATTATAACTTCATATTTAATTAATAATTTAATTACAAATAATAATATCAATATTAGGTATAATTATTCAAATAATAATTGTACAATTGTCACTTAGATGTCCTGATTTATTTAAACTATTCAAATGATAGTACTAATCGATAGTATATATTCATAAGTATAAATATTTATTAGTACATTATAATAAATATATTATAGTATTATAATAAAATAGTTATTTTATTTGATCCATGATAATTAAATAACTAATATTTCTATTAAATTATAATTAATACAATAGATAATATAAGTTAATTTATTATTTAATTTATATTAATTATAAATATTGATTATTTATAAATATTTCAAGTTTTATAGTATCAAATTAAATTAATATAAATAATAATATATATTATATATTATATTATCAATATATTTATATATAATTATATGTTATTTTTTAAATCTCTTAGTTATTAATTTTTAGAATATTATTATATTAGTATTATTTTATTTCAAATAAACTTGAGTGAATAGAAATAATTATTTTATGAGATAACAAAAGGTTATAACAATTTGAAATAGTTATAACTATTTGAACTGGTTCAATAAATAGATTAACTTTTTAAATCTTTTATTAATTTTTGAAATATTAGTAAATTAGTATTATTTGTTTCCAAATAGGCTGGTATGATGATAAACAATTGTTTTACGACAAAACAAAAGTTCATAACGATTTGAAATAGATAATTATTTAAATGGCCATAATTATTTGAATAATTTCATAAATTGATTTATTTTTTAAAACTCCAACTTCTTAATTTTTGAAATATTAATAAAGCAATATTATTTTATTTTGGAAAAACTTTTATGTACTGAAACAATTGTTTTATGATAAAATAAAAGGTCATAATGATTTTAAATAGATAATTGTTCAAATAGTCATAACTATTTGAACTTATTTGGTAAATAGATTTTTTTAATTTCTTATTAATTTTTTAAATTTTAATAAATTAGTATTACTATATTTCGAATAAGCATGTATGAACTGAAATAATTATTTTTTGACTAAACAAAAGATTAGAATAATTTGGAATAGATAGTTCTAATAGTCTAATTATTTGAACTGCTTCGAAAAACATATTTATTTTTAAATCCTTATTAATTTTTGAAATAGTAATAAATTGGTATTATTTTATTTTAAATAATTTTGTATGAATATAAACAATTATTTTATAATAAAACAAAATGTCATAACGATTTGAAATAAATAATAGTTCAAATAGACATAACTATTTAAACTTATTCAATAAACAGATTTATTTTTTAAATCTCTAACTTATTAATTTTTAGAATAATGATAAATTAGTATTATTTTATTCCAAATAAACTTGTGTGAATAGAAACAATTGTTTTAAGACAAAACAAAAGATCATAAAGATTTGAAATCTATAATTGTTCAAATAGTAATAACTATTTGAACTTGCTCGGTTAACAAATTTATTATTTAAATCTTTTACTTATTAATTTTAGAAATATTAATAAATTAATATTATTTTATTTCAAATAAGCTTTTATGAATAGAAATAATTGGTTTATGACAAAACAAATTGTCATAATGATTTGAAATAGATAATTGTTCAAATAGTTATAACTATTGAATGTGTTCAAAAAACATATTTATTTTTTAACTTTTTATTTACTAATTTTTGGAGTTTTAATAAATTTATATTATTTTATTAATAATATTCATACAAGCTTAATAAAACAATTTAATAATCATTTTATATATTAGTTAATATTTATAATAACTATTATAATTATAATTAATTATAATTTTTTAATATTAAAATTATAGTATTTTGAATTAACTATTCAATTTAATATAGCAAAATTATATAATTACTTAATAATAATTAATAATCAAATATTACAAATTATTAATTTATTATATTAATCAATTAATTAATATAATATTAAAATAATATTAATATTAAATATTATAATAGTATTAATTTATTATTTAAATAACAATAAATTATTATATTTATTATATTAGTTTAATTAATCAAATGGTAAAATAATATTATTATCCAAATCATTTAAAAATAAATAATTACAATACTATAGTTTTTAATAATTTATAATTATTAGTTATTTTAATAATGATTAATAAAATTGGTATTCTATTATTTTAATTACAATTATATCTACCTAGTAAGTTTATAATAAGTTCAATTCATGCAAGTTTATTAATTTAATTAATTAATATTATTTCAAAAAATTAAATTGAAATAAATAATATTAATTATTAATGCTTTTGTAATATTATTTTATAAATTATTAATATATATAGTTTATATTATTTAATAAAATTATATTTTTAATTATAAAATATAAATTTATATTTGATAATTAATAAGTAATATTAATTTAATTATATAATATTTAATTATATAGTGTAAATTAAAATTATTTTATAATAAAATATAAATATATAATATTGATTATATAAACAATTTTATTATTTCTTACTTAATATTAAAATTGTAATTAATAATAGATTTTAATATTTTAAAATAAATCAATATTATTAAACCAATTGTTAATTTATAAATTATTAAAATAATTATAACTAATAATAATTAAATATATTGATTTTATTTACTATTTGTATATAGATTATAATTATACCTTAATATTAAAAGGTTAATATTTATGAATAATTATTTATGATACTAATATAATTGTTATAAATATAATTATATACCTTAATATTAAAATTAATAAATTATTTATTTATATATACTAAATATAATTAATACTAAAATATAAAATTAAATAAACTATTATTTTATAATAAAATAATATTATAATTAGAATAAGTTAAATATTTATAATAATTATTATTAAATTATATATTAAAATTACCATTTATAACAAAAGTAGAATATATAATATTAAAATACCTGTTATGAATATAAATTATATTCATTAATATTAATGAATGATTAGGTTTTTATATAGTATTCGTAATAATAGTTATTAATAGTTATAAATTATAAGAATATAATTATTTATCTCAATTATTTAATTTATAATTATTATAATTATTAGCAATAATTGATTTTGGTCAATTATAACAAAATCTAATCATAATCATTTCAGACAAGCTTAATATTGTAATAGATAATAATATTAATTATAATTATTCTAAATATGAATTTTAAATTTAATTAATTTGAAATAAAATAATTTGATTAGTTTCAGATAAACAAAATAAAGATCATTATGGTTTGAGATCGATAATTATTATTAATAATTTTATAATATTTAGTTATATTTAATTAACAATATATATATATTAAATAATAAAAATAAATCTATTTACATCTACTTTTTTGTTATTTAAAATAAATTAATAGTGAATTATATTAAATTATTATTCATAATAATAGCTTATTATTAAATTTTATATTTAATAATTTAATATAATTGATATTATTATTTATAATTAAATTATTAATTAAAATATTATTAATTATTATTAATTATTTGGTGTTAATTATATAACTAATTTTATAATTAAACTCTTTATTATAACTTCATATTTAATTAATAATTTAATTACAAATAATAATATCAATATTAGGTATAATTATTCAAATAAATAATTGTACAATTGTCACTTAGATGTCCTAATTTATTTAAATTATTATATTTATTTAAACTATTCAAATAATAGTACTAATCGATAGTATATATTCATAAGTATAAATATTTATTAGTACATTATAATAAATATATTATAGTATTATAATAAAATAGTTATTTTATTTTGGATAAACTTTATTAATAATTATAATATAAATTATTAATAAAGTTATTAATATTATAAAAATATTAATTATTTTTAGTTTAATGATTTAAACTTATTTTATATTAATTGAATTAAATATTAATAGTAATTATCAATATTTATGACAAATTAAAATTTATAATAAATAATTAATATTTATTATTAATAAGTAATATAAATAAATTAACTATTAGCTTAATAAATTAGAATAATTTTTAAATTAATTATTATTAAAGAGAGTATTAAAAACTATTTGAATGTTTTATAACTAATATTATTATAATTATTATAATATTTGGATAATTTATTCATATAATTGATAATTATTAAATAAATAATATTTAAATGTTCAATTAGCTAATAATAATTAATATTTAATTAAAGTAAATTAAAAGTACTTAATTTATAATTTAACTATAGTATAATAATTATTAACATATAAATTCATATGTTATGTACAATTTGTTTAATTAATAATAAGTATTAGTTTACTAATAATAAATTATAGAATAATATTATAATATTAATTAAATAAATTATATTAATATAATTGTTTATTGAATAGATTATAATTTGTATATTATTTTATTATCTAATTTAAATGATTATAATAATTATAATATTATTAATTGTTTAATTATTTAAATTATTAATATTATAGTTTATTAATTATACTAATTTAATAATATAACAATTTATTAATTAATATTTCCAATATATAATAATGATAAATAGTTAATTGATAAATAGTAACTTCATTTATAAATATAGTATAATATTAACAATTATATTTATACATAATTATAAGTTAATTAATTAATATTTTATATATTATTATTAAATTAATTTAATATTCCAAAATTTAGAACTATATAATAATCATTATAAATATCAATGACTATTAGAATTATTGTTCAAATAATTATAATATAATATTATAAACAATTATATTATAATATTATATTATAATATTACTAATAATATTATATTATTGATTTATTTTAGATTATATTAATATTAAATTTTAAATTTTAAATATAATTTTAAATTTTAAATTATAATTTGATTAATAATATATTAAATTGTTAATTATATAATATAATAATTGTTATATTATAAATTTATAATATTAATTAATGATAATATTGCTTATAATTAAAATAAGTTTTTTAATAATACTATTTTTAATAAATAATATGATAATTAATATTATTATTTATTTATTAAATATTAATTAATTAATATTAAATTGAATTAAAAAAAATATAAATACAAAAATAAACTTTAAAACATAGCTTGTTTTATAATAAATTCATAATATATAATTAATATAGTTTATTAATTTATAAATTAATTTGTAATGTGATAAAATATCATTTTATAATTGTTAAATGACGTATGATAATATTAACATATAATAATTTATATATGTATAATTAATAAGTTAATATTTTTTAATTTATATAATAATCACTAGTTTATAGTTTTAATTATTAATAAAATATTGATAGTCATAATAAATAAAACATTATAAATATTAATAAATATTTTAATAAACTTATTAAACTAGGTGACATCTATATTTATTAACGAATAAATATATTACAAATTATAATTTCAATATATTAATAATAAACTTACTATTTAATTATATAATTAAATATATTATATACTAATAATATAATAAATTATATTATATATATAATATAATAATTATTATTATTTGAACAGATTCGATCAAATCGGTAACAATTATTTATTTCAAATTGTTATGACTATTTGTTTTATCATAAAACAATTGTTTTTATTCATATAGTCTTATTCAGAATAAAATAATGCTAATTCAAAATTAATAAGTAACGAATTTAGAAAATCATCTGTTGACCTAATCAATGCAAATAGTTATGACTACTTGAACAAATATCTATTTCAAATTGTTATGACTTTTTGTTTTGTTACAAAACAATTGTTTATGTTCATACAAGCTTATTCGAAATAACATAATTCTAATTTATTAGTATTCCAAAACTTTACAAGTAAGAGATTTAAAAAATGTGGCTATTTACTGAACAAGTTCAAATAGTTATGGCAATTTGAACAATTATCTATTTCAAATTGCTATGACTATTTGAACAATTATTTATTGCAAATCATTATGACCTTTTGTTATATAAGATAATTAATACATTAAATTATAATAAGTATTATTGAATACTTAATTATATTATAATTATTATAATATTATTTTATCTAATATATAATAATATAGTATAATTAAATAAAAATTATGATAATATTAATTATGTATTAATAATTTAATACTTATAAGTATTAATAATTAATTGTTTAAAATATTAAATATTTTACTTATAATATTAATAATATAATTATATAATAAAATATAATTATTAATCATTATAAATAAATATAAAATTATTCATACATTATTTAATATGAATAATTATAATTAATATTATATTACTTATAAATATCTATTATAACTATTTATTATAATTAAGTAGTCTTAATTATTTATTAAGATTATAATTGTTTTTAAATAAATAATTCTTTAAGTATCAGTAAACTATTTATTACAATAAATTTATTATAAACAATAAAAGCTTATTATAAATTATCCAATTTAATATTAAGTTATCACTTAATTATTAATTCATTATATTAATTGTAACAGTTAATGTTTAATTAATAAATTACTTTAATATAAATAAAATTTAATTTAAAATTGTTTAATATTAATTAAACAATTGTTAAATGTAGTATTTATATTAATTGATTAATATTTTATAATTTAATTAATAATAATAAAATATATAAAGGTAACAATTATAATTATCATTATATAATAACTATTTTATTAATTTAATTATATATTAATATTTATACTAAATAAATAAATTATAATGTAATTTAATACTATAAATTAATAATAATTATATTATTTAATAATTATTTCATAAATATTAACTACACATTATAAGTTTTAAATTATTTTAATATAATTATTTATATTATAATATAATTATTTATAATAAATTATTAATAGTATAATAAAATATTATTAACAAATTATTAATATTATAATTATAAATTTATAAGTAAATAATATTAACATATTAATACCTATATAAATAGATAATTTATTTGAACCAATTGTTATTTAATTTAATTATAATTAAATATTTATCATAATTAAATAATTATTTATAATATAAATATATTATAATTAAAATAAATAATTTCCTTATTACAAATTGTTAAAATATTAGTAATAATTGTTATTAAATTAAATAAGTATTTAATTATATTAATTTAATTAATTAATAATTAATTATATAAGATAAATTTTAATTATATAAATATTAATTTATATTTAAATTAATATTTATATAATTTAAATAATTGCCATGGATCTATTATTAATAGTTATAGTTATATTTATATAAAATTAATAATTAGCTATAAATTATTAGTATATTATTTATACTATATAATATATAAATCCTAAACCAATTATTATATAAGCTTTTTGAATGCAAATTATTAATTTTGTCATAAACTATAAATTATTTTGTATAACAATTATACTTATATATAATAATAGTTTTATATTATCAAATAATAATAATTCAATTTAAACTGATTAAACTAAGAATTTATAATATCTTTATCAATATAAAGAATAAATATCTTTATTTATTTTTAATAACTATTTATAATCATAAATATAAACTATGATTTCCATATCTTTATAATTATAGAACTAATTTATAAAATGTTAATAATTTATAAATTTATACTTTAATAATTTTTAACTAATAAAATTATAAAACTATTATAATTATAGTTATGACTATAATAAATTCTTTAAGAGTTTATTAAATATTATTTTAATAATATTATTTTATTCAAATAATTAATTAGATTATATAATTACATAATTATTTGTACCATATTACGATTTGAATTTAATATGATGAAACAAAGATCATAAATGAGATTTGAAATAGATAATTATTAAAATAGTTATGATTATTTGAACATGTTCTATAATGTATTTATTTTAAAAATATTTTAGTTATTAATTTATCAAAATATTAATAAATTAATATTATTTTAATCTGAATAAGCTTATATCAATAAAAATAATTGTTTTATGACAAAACAAAAAGTCATAATGATTTGAAATAAATAATTGTTCAATTATATAATTATTTATTAAAAATAACCATTATATTTTTATAAAATTATGTTAGAATAAATAATTTATTATTATTTTATATTTTATAATTTAATATAAAATAATATAAATTTATTATATTTATAAATTATATATAATTATTAATTTATAATCTTATAATTATAATATATTAAAAATAATGTGATGCTATTTAAATAATTATATAAATATAAATTAATAATAATACAATATTATAAATTGACTTAATTATCAATATGTTTATGATATAAATAGAAATAAATGTTATATATTAAATAAATTATAATAGTTTTAATATTTAATTTCAAATCGTTATTAATAAATTAAACATATTCCTAACTTATAGATAATTTATTTTTATTAATTATTAGTATAACTAATTTAAGTTAATATTAAATTCTAAATTCTTATAAATTCTTATATATTAAGTATGTTAATACTTATAATTAATATTATTATATTAATTTAGATTATATTTAATCTACTTTTTAATAATTAATTATAGTTATTTATAATTATTAAATTATCAAATAGTTAGTTTAAATAATAATTATTCATATATATAAATATATTATATATAATTAAGTAATATTAAAATATATTATCTAATAATATTTATATAATATTATATTATTTAATTAATAATTAATTAAATATTAATATTATTTATATTTATATTAAATATAATTTAATTAATTATAATATAATTATATTTATTATAATGTAATAATATAAATTATAACATTAATAATTTGATATATAACTAAACTATTTTAATATATAAAAATATATTAAATATTAATTTATAATATATTATAAAATTAAATTATTATTATTATTATAATTTTAATAAATTATATCAATATTATCTATTTAATAAATCTATTTTACAATTTTAATTATCAGTTTTAAATAATTATTAAAATGAATAATTCAAATGTTATAATTCAAATATTCATAACTATTTGAATATTATTCTAATTTAAGTTTAAATTTGTTTAATTTAAACTTTAATTGATTTTAATTATTTTAATACCAATTTATCAATATTTTGAAAATTAATAATTAAAAGATTTAAAAAAATGAATTTGTTTACTGGACAAGTTTAAAAAACTTATATTTTATAAACTTTAATTAATTAATTAAAATATTTATAAATATAATAGAACATACATATTATTAATAATAAGTTAATCATAATATTATTCAATATTATTTATTGATATATTAGTGTTTATTAATTATTATAATAATTAAGTATATTATTATTTAATCTATTTTATAATTAAGTTATAATTAATTAAATATGATTATATTGGAAATATTAATAATAATTAAAGTTATTACTATTAGTTATATTTTGACTATTATTTATTATTATAATTAATATTATTACTATTGTAACAATAATTAATAATATTATTATTTAAACTAACTAAGAATTTATAATTAAATTATTAATTATATATTATTTATAATTATGTTGTAAATAGATTAAACGGGTTCATCAATAATAGTTATATATATTAAATATAATATAATTTAGTTATGTTAATATATTATTAATAATAATTTATTATATAATTAAATCATAGTTATTATATAATAACTATAATTTATAATAAGAATTAATAATTTATATATTATTTAAAATTAATTTCTATAAATAATTAAATAGTATACAAGTCATTAAATAATAAATATTTTGTTAAATAAAATTATAAATTTATTATTATAATTATATAATATTACAATTAATAAATAAAAATTAATAATAGATCTAAAAAATAAATCTTTTTAGATATTTATTAATTAATAAAAATCAATAATTAAAATATTTAAACTAAAATCAATATTTTGATAATTAATAACAAATTATAAATATTTATAATAATAATTTAATTAAATATTTATATTTTAATTAATTCAAATAATTGTTAATAGATTAAATTTCATGATTAATCCTTAAATATTAATCTAATTCATTTTAAATTTAATAGAAATAGCATTTTAAATTAATAACAATTATTTTAAATATTTACAATTATTTATATTTAATTAAAATAAGGAACTATATTGTCAATATTTATATTAATATTAATAATTAATGAATATTAATATTAAATAAAGATTGAATTAATTAATATTTTAATAATAATATAACTGTGTGTTTTTCTTGTTAATGTTGCAAGAACACTTTTTATTCAGCCATTATTATTAATATTAATAATTTAATATTATTATTAAAATATTAATTTAAATAATTGATATTTAATTATTTTTAATTAATAAAATAATATTAAATAATAATATATGAAAGTAAATTTAAATAGATATAATTAATAATTAATATAATATATATAATATCACGATACTAATATAACAATTTATAATATAATATATATTTATTTATATAATTGAAGCTTAATTAATAATTTGATTAATATATTAATTAATTGTGTCTTATTATTATTTTATAACTAAGTTAAATAATATAATTATAAGTTAATAATATAATTAATTTAATAATAATTTAATAATAATTTATTATTCAATTAGTTATATTATAAATATAATTATTGTATATTATTATATGCTTTTGATTAAATTAAATAATAATTTATTGTTATAAATTATAATAATTTCTTGATTAATAATAAAACCATATTTATTTTTTAAATCTCTTACTTATTAATAATTTTAATATTATTAAATTAGTATTAGTTTTAATCGAATAAGCTTTTACAATTAGAAAGGATTGTTTTATGACAAAACAAAGATCATAACGATTTAAGATTGATAATTATTCAAATAGTCATAACTATTCAAACTGGTTTGATAAATAAATTTATTTATATTAGTCATATAATTAATAATCATTATAACTTAATATTAATTACGCAATTAATAAATTTATTTATAAACTATTTATATAACTAGTAATAATAATAATATTTATATAATTTAATCTTGAAAATTATATAAAATATTAAATTACTTATAAGATTAATGAAATTAATTATATTAAATATATTATAATTAAAATATATTTTTTCTATAAATAGTACTAATAAATTGTATAAATATAATATATATTTATATATTTAATAAATATAATTAAAATATATTATTAATATATTATTATAATATGTATAAATAAAAACCCTAATTTATTTAATGTATATATTGTTATAAATATTATAAGCTTTTATAATACTAAATAGATAATTATAGTTAAATAATTTATTTAATTATTATATATATAACAAATTCATTAATTGTTATAACTATTATAAATTAAAGTAAATATTTTACTTATAAATAATAATTATATTTTATACTAAATATATACTATTTATTAATAATAATTATTTATTTATTAATAATTAGTATTTAATAAAAAATTAATAATATAATATATTATAATTAATGAATATATAATTTAATATATTATAAGATTTAATAAATATAGTTAATTATTATAAATATATATTAAATTATAATAATATTAACATGATTAGCTTAATTAATTTTAATTAAATTAATTCTATTCATTATCTTTAATTAATAAATATTAATTAAATTAATGCAACTATAACAATGTTTAATTTAACCCCTTATTATTCATATTAATAATTATAATATGAATAATTATTATTTATAAATATTAAAAATATAGATTAATTATAGTTACAATAATTAATATTATAATCAATTAGGTTATAATATATAATTAATTTAAGTTAATTCATTTATTTAATATTTATTTAATATTTAGTATTTTAATTTAATATAATTAAATAAGTAATATAGTATAAAATATTAATATCTTAATTAATATTAATAAAAATTATATTTAATTTTAAATATAATAAAATTTAAATAATTTATACTAATTATTAATATAATTTTAATTTTAAAATTATACATTAAACAATAAAGATGAAATAATTTAATAATTAATCAATATACTTAAAATTTATTATTAAGTAATTTAATAAAAGCACATAATTAATATAATTAATTATATTATAATTAATATAATAAATCTAATTGTTAATTAATAATATTAGTTATATTATAATTAATTTAATTTAATATAATAATTATATCAATTCATTATAAAAATATTTAATGATAATTTATATAACTAAATAGAAACAATTAATAGTTAGTAATATAATATAATTAAATAATTAAATTTATTTATTAATTATCATAAATATTATTAAATAGTTAACAAAATTTTATTAATATATAATATTAGTTATTATTAATTAAATATTATTTTAATGATTATTTAATAAACTTATTAGTTAATTTAATAATTTATTTATTAAGTATATATATCAATATTATAATTATAATTATAATACTAATTATTCGATAAAACATTCAAAAATATAATGACAAATAATAATTGTTTATTATATTACAAATTTAATAATTAATTAAATAATATAAAATATATTTAATTAACTAATTAACTTATATGTTTTATTATAAATATATAACTTTATAATCAGTTAGTATAATTAGAAATTAAAAATAATTATTATACATATATATAATGAATAGATTATTTCAGTATGCTTTAAAATATATAAGCCTTTAATTAATTAATAAACTAATAGTATTTTTATATAAAAATAAATTAATAATATTATTAATTAAGTTATGTAATGATTTGAAACTTAATTATTATATATAACTTAATGATATTATATAATACTATAATAATATTAAATATAATAGATTATATAAATAATTATAAAAAATAATTAATTAAACATATTAAAATTTTATAATATTAAAATTTTATAAATTTAATATAAATAAATATATTCATTTAATTATAAATATCTATAATTAAATATACAAGTAGTTGGTTTATTTTATGTTATTTACATATTATTTATAAATAATAAATTGTTATTTAAACTTATAATGATAAGTTTAATGATATGAGGATAATAATGAATATGATTTTAAATTTTTATTAGATATGAAAATGGAGACGGATAATAATGTACCCACCTTGTATTCGTACTTATACCCTACGTGTATAAAGATTTTTTATTAAATAATATAAATGATTATTTTAAATTAATTAGAATTAATATATTGTTATTGAAAAATATATATTTATAAAAAATTATCTAACTATACAAGATAAAAATTAAAAAATAAATTTTATTTATTATTTCTTTTAAAAATTATGGGTATGAAAATTACTCACACCGATTAAATACCTGCAAAGATAAGATAAATTTAAAGTATCCTTTTGGTATAGGTACGGGGATGGATATAATATAAAAATCTAAAAATGATAATGAAAATAACTAAAATAACTTGGCTTACAAATTACAAATTTATTTTTAATATTTTTTTAGTAATTAAATAGTATAATTATCAATTTGGCTATTATAATTTAATATATTAATATAATTTCAATTTTAAACTAATAGTCATATATTAGTTAATATTTATAATATTATAATAATTAATTTATATAGTATCATGTAATAATTTAATCAATTTTTATAATTAAATATTATTAATAATTTTTTGAATGTTAATAAATTAGTATTATTTTATTTCGAATAAGCATGTATGAGTTGAAGCAATTATTTTATAACTAAACAAAAGGTCAAAATGATTTGAAATAGATAATTGTTCTAATAGTCTTAACTATTTGAACTGATTCAGCAAACACATTTATTTTTTAAATCCTTACTTATTAATGTTTAGAATATTATTAATTTAGCAATATTTTACTCTGAATAAGCTTGTTGAATAGAAATTAAATATTTTAGGACAAAACAAAAATCATAACAATTGGAGATAGATAATTGTTCAGATAGTCATAACTATTTAAACTGATTTGATAAAGAGATTTAGTTTTTAACTCTTTTATCAATTTTCAAAATAGTAATAAAATAGTATTATTTTATTCTGAATAATTTTGTATGAATAGAAACAATTGGTTTTGGAACATTAATTTTTAAATAAATTTATTTTTAAAATTTTTACTTATTAATTTTTGGAACATTAATAAATTTATATTATTTTATTTGAAATAAGCTTGAATGAATAGAACCAATTGTTTTATGACAAAAAAAAAAGTTGTAATGTTTTGAATAAATAATTATTAAGATAGTCATAACTATTTGAATTTTTTCGATAAACAGATTTATTTTTTTAATTCTCTTACTTTTTAATTTTTGGAATATTAATAAATTAGTATTATTTTATTTTAAATAAGCTAACATGAATTGAAACAATTGTTTCATTACAAAACAAAATGTTACAATGATTTATTAATATATTAATGAATGATTAGGTTTTTATATAGTATTAGTAATAATAGTTATTAATAGTTATAAATTATAAGAATATAATTATTTATCTCAATTATTTAATTTATCAAATAATATAATTTAAATAATAATATAATAATATATAAAAATTAAAATTTGAAATAATGCTAATTTAATAATATTTTGAAAATTAATAAGAGATTTAAGAAATAAATATGTTTTTTAACCCAATTCAAATAGTTAAAACAATTAGAATAATTATCTATTTTAAATCGTTCAAAACTTTTGTTTAGTCATAAAATATTTGTTTCATGTCTTACAAGCTTATTCAGAATAAAATAATCAAAATTTATGAACATTTGAAAAATTAATAAGCAAAAGATTTGAAAAAATAAATTTGTCTACCAAACAAGTTTAAATAGTTATGACTATTTGATCAATTATTTTTATAAAATCATTCTGACCTTCTGCTATTATATATTAATATAAAATATATTTATAACGTAATTTTGGTCTAATTGAATATTCAATAATATTTTATTAATATGAATAATATTAATTAATTAAATATATTATATTATTTTAATTAATATTAAAATAAATATATTTAAAGTTAAAAATAATTAACAAAATTTGTTATTAATTAAATTATTTAATTTATATAATTATAATAATCAATTAATTAATATTAAATTATTAATTTTATTAATTAAAATTTAATATTTATAAAGATAATATTTTATTATGTAAATAAAAATAATATTTGTAATTTATAAGCCAAGTTTATTTTAATTGTTTTCCTTATCATTTTCATATTTTTTATATTATATCCATCCTCGTACCTATACCAAATGGATATCTTTAAATTATTAAGGCTATATATTTATAAACATTAAAATAATATTATATTAAACTAATATTATTAGAATTAAAAGAAGTTGATTTATATAACTATTCGGTTTTATAGTGAGAATAATTAAATCAACTATAAATTAGTTAACTTAAATTTAATGAATTGATATTATATTATGGATTATAATAAATGGTTATTATATTATATTATATATATAATAATTGCTTATTATAATGTATATTAGTATTTTAATATTTTAATATTAAATTATATTATAATTCATATAATTATTAAAATTATTAGTAATTAAAACAATTACTAAATCTTGTTTAATATTAATTATATAGTTAATGCATTATTAATAGTATAATCTAATTTAATATTATATATTAATTATTGATATAATATAATAATTGTCATAATTTATTATTCTTTTTTAATTGTTCAATATATTAATTATTATTAGTTAATAACTAATCAAATTAATAACAATTATTATTATTTATTATAATAAGTTTAAAAAAACCTTCATAATTATTTAATAAAACCTTAAATCTATGTTAATAAATATAATTTATTATTAATAACAAATAATTATATCAATTTACTAATAATTGATACATTAAATTGTAATGAGTATTTATTAAATTATAATATTAATAGTTAATTATTTGACTATAATTAGTTATATTAGAATTAATATTTTCAAAATTAATAAGTAAAAAAATTATTATAATCTATTTAGTTTTTAATTAGTATTATAAACTTTTTTGTGGTGTGTGAGGTTGATGTGGGTGTTTGGCTTAGTGCTAGTGGTAGGTTTTGGCTGGGGTTGATGGTGCTTCATTCCTTAAGTGGGTGACCTAAGTGAGGATGAAACTAGATTTACATGAGAGTAGGGATTGATTTTAGGGGGTAGGCCAATGGCTAGTACCAGTAGGAGAGGAGTTTGGTGTGTGCAAGTTTGATTAGTACTGGTACAATTTATACTGGAGTAACTGAAGGCCAGGTGAAGGGATTTTTTGGTGTCAGCTGATATCTCGGGTAGGGTCTATACTGAGGCTTGGCTAGGTGGCATGGGGTGTTTGCAAAGGGTGTTGGGGGTGCTTTCGGGCATATTAATTGTTCAAATTAATAAGTAATTTTTTAATTACTTATTTAATTTATTATAAAATTTTAATAAGTTAAACAATAACCACCATGCACCAACACCCAAGCATCGGCTTATGCCCGAGTGCACACCCTATGCCACCTAGCCAAGCCCCAGTATAGACCCTACCTGAGATATCAGCTAACACTAAAAAATCCCTTCACCTAGCCTTCATTTACTCCAGTATAAATTGTACCAGTACCAACCGAACCTGTACACACCAAACTCCTGTCCTATCGGTACTAGCCATTAGCCTACCCCCTAACATCAATCCCTACTCTCACGCAAATCCAGTCTCATCCTCACTTGGATCACCCATCTGAGCAATGAAGCACCATCGACCCCAGCCAAAACCTACCACTAACACTAAGCCAAACACCAACATGAACCTCACACACCACAAAACAGTTTTTCCCCATCCAAAATGTCCCTGATCAAATAATATTTAACAATAAATATGTCATGTCAATATTTTAATAACAAAATATTAATCAATTGTTTTATAAGGTATTTTCAAATTTTAATTAATAAATTTAACAATTAGAATATTAAATCTCTTACTTATATTAAACTTGTATTTTAGTTAAATTAGTTTATTTTTAAAATTTTTACATATTAACTATATTTAATATGTTAATAAATTTTTATAATTTTTATAGAACCTATACCTTTTAAATCTATTTACCAAATAAGTTCAAATAATTATGGCTATTTGAACAATTATTTATTTAAAATAATTATGACCATTTATTTTGTCATAAAACAATTGTTTTAGTTCATAAAAGTTTATCCAAAATAAAATAATACTACTTTAGTAATATTTCAAAAATTAATAAGTAACTAATTCAAAAGAATAAATCAGTTTACCCAATCAGTTTAAATAATTATAGCCATTTAAACAACTATCTATTTCAAATTGTTATTACCTTTTGTTTTGTCATAAAATAACTGTTTTTCAACGTACAAGCTTATTTGAAATAAAATAATACCAATTTATTAATATTTTAAGAATTAATAAGACATTTAAAAAATAAATCAGTTTATTAAACTAGTTCAAATAGTTATGACTATTTGAACAATTTTCTATTTCAAATTGTTACAACCTTTTGTTCTATCATAAAATAATTGTTTCTATTCATACAAGCTTATTTGAAATAAAATAATACTAATTTAGCAATATTCTAAAAATGAATAACTAAGAGATTTAAAAAATAATAATTTAGTATGGGGAATATTATTATTTTATTAAAATTAAAATTAAAATTAATAATAGATCTAAAAAATAAATCTTTTTAGATATCTATTAATTAATAAAAATCAATAATTAAAATATTTAAATTAAAATCAATATTCAAATAATTATATATAAATTTAATTGTTAAATATTTTATTATAAATTAATATAATCTAATTAAATATTTATTAAAATCATAACCTCTTGGATTGAATATGAATTATTATTAATAATTTATTGATTTATTTTATTTATCATAATAAAAATTCATACTTTTAATAATTTAATATAATAATCCCTTATTAATTGTAAGGATTTATAATAATTATTAAATATTTAATTGTTCAAATCGTTATCATTAATAAAAAGCTTAATATCAATATCAATATTAAATTAGTATTAATATTAAACATTTTGATAATTGTTCTTATCAATTATATTATTTGAAATAATAAAACTACAAT
This sequence comes from Durio zibethinus, assembly GCF_002303985.1. Next base: position 11,227,256 of record NW_019168381.1, on the reverse strand, counting down.
TAATATAAATATCGAATAAAATAATATTAATCTAATTAATTAAATATTAATATTGATATTAATAAATATAAATATTTGTATTATTTTAATATTATATTAATAACTTAATAATAAATATTAATTTATAATATATTAATTAATAATAATTTATACATTATCTTAAGAGTTAATAATTATATATCAAATTTTAATTATCAATATAATTATTTGATTAACTATAATATCATAATATGAATTTTGATTTAATTTATAATATCAAAAATTGAATAATAGTATTATAATATAAATATAATACTAATAATCATTATTAAAATTGAATAATTATAATTATTAATAAATATAATATACTAAATTATATATTTATATATTTATATTATATATAAATTATTAATTTTATAATGATACTAATAATTATGTATTAGCTTGTTAAATTAGTATAACAATAAGAAAATAATAATTATTATAATTATAATATTAATTCAATTATAATAAATCATATTATTGTTAATATTATTATAAATTTTAATTATAACAATTTGAAACAATTAATAATTTAATATAAATTATTGTTTGAGATTAATTATTAGTACTAATAATATTTGATTAATAATTAATATTAACTACACAAATTCATTATAAAATTTTAATGAATCATATATTACATTATTAAAGATTGTAGTATGAATAATTAACTTAATATAATTAATCTAATTAGTATAAATAATTATACTAATTATTTAAAATTAAATAATTAATATATCCATTTTTAAAATAATTTAAATATTTTCAAATAGTTAATATAATAATTAACTATATTGATTAATTTATAAATTATACAATTTTTAAATTATTTTATAATTTATGAATATAAATTATAAATATTAAATATATTAATATAATTTAGTTGATTTCCTTCTTTTCTTCTTACTTAGGCTAGCCAGACCTTGGATTAGATTTCAACAATAGGTAATTGAAAACCAATAAAAGGCTGAGAATGATTGATCACTTATTTTTCCCTTTATAAGGTCAACAATTATAATATTTAATTGTTTAATTTATTATAATAGATATTTTAAATAATTTAATATTAATAATTAATTATTTATGATAAATATATTATAATTATAGTTATTTGAAATTATAATCTAATTAATTTATTAAATTAATATTATTGAGATATATTAATAATATATAAAATTAATATATAATTGTAAACTAAAGTAAATAATCATAATTTATATTTTAATAATCTTATATTATTATATAATTATATATATATTATAATCTTAATAATTATTAATATATATTTAATGAATATAAATACTATTAGTATTAATATAATCTTATATTAAACTTATAAACTTAATATTATAATTAATTTACTAATCTAATTAACATTATTACTTTTGATTAAAGTATTATCAATAATATAATCAAAATAGATTTAATATTAAATTAATAATTAATATACTAATTTTATAATTTTATTTAATAATATTATATTAAATTATTATAATTAATTATATAAATAAGTTTATATTATTAAATTAGTATTAATAATTAAATTAATCACCTCATTTAATTTGATAATAAATAATTTATAATATAATAATAAAAATTATTAATTATTAGTATTTTAATAAATTAGGTAATTTACAAATCAAAATTCAAATTTGATTTAAATTATAAATATTAATTATTAATGTTTTATATTATTATTTAAATTAAATTGACATTATAATAATATAATATTATATTTATAATAATTAATATTAATTATAAGTATTAAATTTTTAGTGGCATTCTCATAATTATAATAATTATAATTGGTTTGGATCATTATAATTTTTCAATGTTGAAAAATAGTATTAAAAATAGTATTAAAAATAGTCATTTTTTAAATAAATGACTACAATGTAATTAGCTTATTTTAAAATTTTAAATTATAATTTATATCTAATATATTTCACATATTATATTAATAAATGCTAATTTATTAACTTTGAAACAAAATTATTTATCTACTAATTATTAATTACATATTTAATTTATATTGAAAATTAAAATTAAAATTATTATCTTTGTATAACAAGTATAGTTATTATACAATAATAACTATATTGCTTTGTTATATTTCTACTTATAATAACTAGCTAGTTTATTATTTGGTTAATTAATAAATAATAATACCTTGTACTTAATTATAATAATTAAGTTTATTAATTATTTTAAATTATATTAATATAGATTTAAAATATAATTATTATTTTACTTAATTATATTATATAATTATATAACTTAATTATTACACTTAAATTAGAATAATATTCAAATAGTTATATAAATATTAAACAATTAGCAATTTCAAAAATTAATAAGAAAGAGTTTAAAAAATGAATCTATTTACCGAACTAGTTTAAATAGTTATGACTATTTGAACAATTCTATACTATAATAATATATTAAATTATATTATTACCATGGATACTAATTAAGTAAATTATGATAATAATTTGAAATAAATAGAGATTAATTAAATATTAGTTATTTAAAATATGCTAATTTAATTAAAATATTAATTGTTATGATTTCCTTTTATTAATTAATATTTATAATATAATTAAATAATTATATTTAATTTAATATCATTTATGATAATTATAATATAATAATATTATTAGTACTTAATAATAATAAAATATAATTAAATTAATATAATTATTAATATATATAAAATTAAACTATTTTATATATAATAAATAAAACTATTTATATATTATAAGATTATTAATATTTATTTAATTAATTTAATGAATATATTATAAATTTATATAATATTGTTAATATTATAAGATGAGCAATAATATAATAGAAAATAGTTTCTATTAAAATTTATAGTAATTTAATGTCATAATATTTTTAAAAATTGTATTATAATTAAATTAATAAATTAGATTTAATATTTAAAATTAATATATATTATAGTATTAAATATAACTAGTAATTTTAATAATTATTTATAAATTAATTAAATATTTAATTATTATTTAATTAATTTAATAATTGTATAGATTATATAATTTAGTATAATCTATACAGTTATAATATCTATTTAAATTTATTATTTGATTTTAATAATATCAAATAACCATATTTATTAACTGTACTATTTACACAATTATATCGTAACTATATCATAATTATATTAGATACCTAATATTTATCATTAATAATAAATAATTATATAATTTAAAATTAATATTTGTAGTAATGATTTATAATATTATATATTTGTAATAAAAGATAATATATATAATATTTAAATATTAAATATTAAAACTAATATATATTGTTTTAATATATTAATTTGTTTAAATTAAAAATAAATATTAAAATTTATTTTAAGTAATAAATATTGCAATACCTTAATAATTAATACAAATAAATCTAATATACTATATATTAATCATAATTTATATAATAATTTTAATATTACTTAACTATATACTATTAAATAATTAATATTAATTAATAATACTTATTTAAATATAAGTTATATTAGTTATAAAATATATTTATTATTAATAGTTGATTATAAATATTTATAATATTATAATAATTATTAATAAATAATTTATATAAACAAAAATAATTAATATAACTATAACAATATATATGTTAATTATAATTATAAATTAAAAGATTATGTTTAATTATATCTATTATATTTATCAAATATAAATAAATAAATAAATAATTGATTTTATAATTTGGTAAAATCAAATAGTCATAATTATTTGAACTAGTTATATAATTTAACTATTTTATTAATTACTAATAAATGTAAGTTATTTATATTTATTAGATATAACTTATTCTGAAAATAGATTCAAAAATAATATATATTATAACAAAATCCTCACTCGCACAAATTGTAAATTTATAAAACTTATTATAATTAATTATAGTAAATAAAATTAGTTATTTAAAATATTAATTATTAATTTATAATTGTTATAAGCAAGAGTAATTCAAATATTATATATTAATTATTTTAATAATTAATTAATATTAATTATTATAAATATAATATTATAATGTTAGTTACTATATGACTAATAAATATAATTTCAAACTATTATAAATAAAATATATAATATAATTCTATTTGAAATAGTTATAATTTCAAATATTTCAATAATTATTAAATTATTATAATAAATAATAATATAGTTAAATAATTATTATTATTGATAAATATATTTATTAAAATTATCATAATAATTAAATATTTATATAATAATATAAATAATAAGTTATTTTATATTATTATTTAATATATTTAAAAAATTAAGCTATTAGATATATTCTGTTACTATTATATTTATATAATTAAATCATTAAACATTTAATCTATTAATAAGAGATTTATTGATATTTTGATAATACTGATCTATTAATATTTTGATCATTAATAAAGGATTTAAAAACAAAATCTATTTACCGAAATAGTTCAAAATTTATAACTATTTGAACAATTATCTATCTCAAATCTTTATGATCTTTATTTTGTCATAAAACAAGTGTTTCTTTTCATACTGGCTTATTCAATTCAAATAATACTAATTTAATAATATTGCAAAAATTAGTAAGAGATTTTAAAAAATAAATATGTTTTCCGAACTAGTTCAAATAGTTAAGACTATTAGAATAATTATCTATTTCAAATAATAAGTATTTGATCATACAAGCTTATTCAAAATAAAATAATAATAACAATTTATTAATCTTTCAAAAATTAATAAGAGATTTACAAAGTGAATCTGTTTACTAAACCAGTTCAAATAGTTATGACTATTTGAACAATTCTATACTAATTAATATATTGAAATTATGATTAATAGATATATAAATTTAATCATCTTTTTATTATATTTTATTATATTAATTATAAATCAGTTATATATAAGATTCATATTATATATTAATTTAGCTATAATATTATAAGATTTAATAAATAAATAAAAATAATTAATTAATAAGATATTATATTTATAATATTTGTTATAAAATAATTATAATTTATTATTTATAAATTAACATAGTTATAAATATATAATTCATATTATATATTAATTTATAAATTAATTATATTTATCAATTATACTAATATAACATAAAAAAATGTTTATTTTTTAATTAAATAATATTATTTTATATTATAATTTATTTCAAATTCTATTTTATTTATTAATAGTCTTAATTATATAATAAATAATGAATACAATTATTATTTATAATTTTTGAGGAGAACAATTACTCATTAATTCTCCAATTATATAGTATTAAATTTATCAATCTCAAATCGTTGAGATCTTTTTTTGTCATAAAACCATTATTTTCGATCATAGAAGCTTATTCGATTAAAAATATTACTAATTTAATAATATTTCAAAAATTAATAAGTAAAATATTTAAAAAATATATTTGCTTGTTGAACCAGTTCAAATAGTTAAAATGATTAGAATAATTATCTATTTTAGTAACAACAATTTATTAATTAAACAAATATTTATATTATAAACAAATGCTCTATATTATGATATATTAATATAGAATATATTATATTTTTTATTATCTTTAAAACTATTTAATTATAACTAAATAATTAAATTTATTATATACAACTATTACTACTAAATTAATAATAAAATTTATTATTTGTAGTAAATAATTTTTGAAAATATATTATCTATATTAGAATAAAATAATATTATAACTAATTAATATACATATTACAAATAATAATATCAATATTATGTATAATTATTCAAATAAATAATTATCTATTATTTATTTCAAATAATTTAAATAATAGCTTATTATTTTACTGTAGCTTACTATTATATCTATTATTATAACATTATTTATTACATTCTTAATTAAATAATAAAAATTTAAATAGTGATAATTGTTGCAATTATGAAATAATTTATTATTAATAATAATACTAATTTATTACCTTTTGTTTAAATATTCTTAGTTATAATCTATACAGTTAATAATTTAATAAATTAAATTATTGAATTATATATTTAATAAGGATTTTAATAAATATTTAATTAGATTATATTAATTTAATTTAATTTATTTAAATCATGAATAATTAGGAATAATTAATTAGAACTTCGATTTATGCATAATTATATAAATATATATATACAGATAAATTGTCATAATTTATTATTATTTTAATAAATTAGCTAATTATATATTTAATAAGGATTTTAATAAATATTTAATTAGATTATATTAATTTAATTTAATTTATTTAAATCATGAATAATTAGGAATAATTAATTAGAACTTCGATTTATGCATAATTATATAATATATATTACAGATAAATTGTCATAATTTATTATTATTTTAATAAATTAGCTAATTATTTTAGATAAATTATTAACTAAATATAACATAGAATATGAAATAAATTTAGTTTTAAATCTCATTTTTTATAATTATTAATAATTAACTATTTCAAAAATTTAAATAGTAATAATTAATATAAACAATTAATATAAACAGCATATTATTATAGAAATATATAATATTAACTAGCTAAAATTAATAATATTAAAACAAATAAGTTAATTATAAATAATAATATAATTATAATATTATATTATAATTATTATAATTATAATTAACTTATTTGTTTTAATAAGTATTATTAAATGCTTAATTATATAAACACAATATTAATTATAATATTTGTTATAAATTATTTATAATTACTATTATAATATTATCTAATATAATCAATAATTATATAAATAGCATAATTTAATAATAAAACTATTATTATTATTTATACTTGATATAAATTATTTTTATATTAATTTATAATTAATTGTTATACATGTATAAGACAATAAACTATTAATTAACAAATATAATATTTAATTATTGTTAATAATTAATAAAATAATAGTTATGACTTTTAATTATAACAAAATTTAATTATATTTATGTTTTAATTAACATATAAAAATTAGATTATTATATTATTTATTTATTATAATTATTAATAAATTATATTAAATAATTAGATTTAATTATATTATAAGTTTTTATTAAATTAGTAAATATTTAATTATTATAAATGTTAATAATATAATTATAATATTTATATAATATTAAATAATAAATAATATTATTGTTCATAATAATATTTTAAAATTATTTTGAACTATAATGAATTGTAATATATATTAGTTATTTTTTCAATTAATATTATTTTAATTGAAATAAGCTTAATTATTACTATTATTATAATTATTAATTAAATAGTATAAATATATTATTTTACTATTTTAGTATAATTAATTATATAATTATGAATTTATATTAATCCGAATAAGCTCGTATGGACGAAAACAATTGTTTTATGACAAAACAAAAAAGTCATAAGAATTTGAAATAAATAATTATTTAGATAGTCATAACAATTTGAATTTGTTCAATAAATAGATTTATTTTTTAAATCTTTTACTTATTAATTGTCTTAATATTAATAAATTTGTATTATTTTATTCGGAGTAAGCTTATATGAACAAATAAAATCATTATATGACAAACCAAAAGGTTATAGTAATTCCAAATCAATAATTGTTCAAATGGCTATAATTATTTAAACTTATTCGGTAAATAAATTTATTTTTTAAATCTCTTAATTATTAATTTCATAATGTTAATAACATGGTATTGTTTTATTTCCAATAACCTTATATGAACTGAAATAAGTTTTTTATGACAAAACAAAAGGTCATAACGATTTGAAATAGATAACTATTCAAATAGTCATGATTGTTTGGGTAAACATATTTATTTTAAAAATTTTTAACTTATTAATTGTCAAAATATTAATAAATTAGTATTATTTTAATCCAAATAAGCTTTTATGAATAGAAACAATTGTTTTATAATAGAACAAAATGTCATAAAGATTTGAAATAAATAATTGCTCAAATAGTCATAACTATTTGAATAAGTTTGATAAATAGATTTATTTTTTAAATCACTTTTTAATTTTTGAAATCTTAATAGATTAGTATTACTTTATTCCTAATAAACTTATATGAACAAAACCATTTGTTTTATGACAAAACAAAAAGTAATAATGATTTGAAATATGTAATTGTTCAAATAGTCATAATTATTTGAATTGATTAGGTAAATTAAAAAAATTAATGTTATAATTAATTATTATTTAATTAATTAAAATATTAAAAATTTTATAATAATATAAATTTAAATTAATATAATAATAATAGAGATAGTAAATATGAATAATATAAAACATTTAAATAACTAATTAATAAAATATTATATTAAAACTTATTAATATAAGTTAGTTCTATTATTTAATATTTTGAATATTAATTACTTTAATATTAATATAATATTTATTGAATAATATAATAATTATTATATTATATTTTATTATAAATATATAAAATTAGTTAAATAAAATATTTTATTTTGATATGGAAAGAATCATGTCAATAATTTTATTACATTCAAATAATTTTATTATTTGAAATTTTAATATTTGTTCAGTAACATTTTATTAAATATTATAGTATAAATTATATAATAGCTAATAATATATTGTTAGCTATAAACAAATTAAAAAATTAATAATTTTTTAAATTATTAAATAAATTTATTTAATATTACAAAACTATTATTAAACTAACAATAATTAAAATGTTTATTATGGATTATTATGGATAATTTATATATTTAAATTAATATATCTATTCTATATATAATAATTAGTTACTAATAATTATTAAATATTATTATTAACATAACTAAAAAAAAATCTTAACATGTTGAAATAAATAGTTGCTTAAATAGTCATAATGATTAGAACTTGTTTGGTAAACAGATTTATTTTGAAATCTTTTACATATTAATTGTCTTAATAATAATAAATTTATATTATTTTATTCAAAATAAGCTTAGATGAACAGAAAAATTCTTTTATTACAAAACAAAAGGTTATAGCTATTTCAAATAGATAATTATTCAAACGTCCTAATTATTTAAATTTGTTTAGTAAACAAAGTCATTTTTTAAATCTCTTTATTATTAATTTTTGGATTATTAATAAGTTAGTATTATTTAATTTTGAATAAGCTTATATGAACTGAAACAATTCTTTTATGACAAATCAAAAGGTCATAATAATTTGAAATAGATAATTATTCAAATTGTCATAATTATTTAAAATTTTTTGCTTACTAATTTTCAAAATATTAATAAATTAGTATTATTTTAATTCAAATAAGCTTGTATGAATAGAAACAATTGTTTTACAACAAAACAAAAAGTCATAATGATTTGAAATAAATTATTGCTCAAATAGTCATAACTATTTGAATTAGTTTGATACATAGATTTATTGTCTAAATCACTTTAATTTTTGAAATATTAATAGATTACTATTACTTTATTCGGAATAAACTTATATGAGCAAAAACATTTGTTGTATGACAAAATAAAAAGTAATAATGATTTGAAATATCTAATTGTTCAAATAGTATAATTTTTTGAATTGGTTAGGTAAATAGAATTATTTTTTAAATCTCTTACTTATTATTTTTTGAAATATTAATAAATTCATTTTATTTTATTTCCAATAACCTAGTATGAATTGAGAAAATTGTTTTATGACAAGACAAAAGGTCATAACGATTTGAAATAGATAATTGTTCATATAGTCTTAACTATTTCAATTGGTTCGGTAAACAAATTTATTTTTTAAATCCCTTAGTTATTAATTTTTGGAATATTATTAGATTAGTATTGTTTTATTTTATATAAGCTTGTATGAATAGAAATAATTATTTTATGACATAACAAAATGTTATAATGATTTGAAAAATAGAATTATTCAAATAGTCATAACTATTTGAACTGGTTCGGTAAATAGATTCATTTTTTAAATCTTTTATTAATTTTTGAAAGATTAATAAATTATTATTATTTTATTTCGAATAATCATGTATGATAAAAAAACAATAGTTATATGACCAAACAAAAGGTGATAACGATTTAAAATAATATCTTATTAAGACAATGCATATTATATATATTTTAAATATATATAATATATATTATATTAATATTTTAATCCGAAAGCTAACATATATTCATATTATAATTGTTATAAATTCAATATGTTTAATTAATAATCTGATTATTAATTATAATATTATTAGTTATTTAAAAAAAAATTGTCTTTATTTAGTAATAATTTAAATTACTTTTTAATAATTATTATATATTAATAATTTTTAATTAAATTTTTAATATTAATTATATATAATTTGATTATAAATTATTATTAAAGCTTATAATAAGATTTATTAATAATTCTTATGAATATTAATAATTTCAAATTGTTATTTAAGATATTTTTCATACAATTTATAATATGAAAAATATAGTTGTAAAATATCATTATATTTGCAATAATTTTTTATACTAATTATTTATTTAAAATTTTTTATATTATATATAAAAAGAATTTTTTTTTTTTTGCTAAAAACTCTCTTTTAAGATACTTGAAATCATTTTTGTCTTGATTATTTATAAAAACACATTATAATAAATTATTAACTTAGTTCAAAATAAAAATAAATTTTTAGTCTCTATACCATACAAATAAGTGTATAATATTTTTTTAATCATAAATTTTAAATATTATATAAAAGTTTAATTAACTTAAATGGAGACTAACTATCGAAACAATTGACATCTAAGTGACATCATAACATGAAAAAAACACACAGATAACATGAAATTAAAAATAAAATCATATTTTAGAATAAAAAAAGTTAACTTACGAATGCCATGACAATCTTTGATTAAAGAATTCAAATTCAAAATCAAGTCAAATTTCATGCTTCTTGTACAAATTAATTATAACAAAATCTAATTAGTCGAACTTAAGTTGCTTGATTATTTTTCAAACTGAACTCATAAAAATCAAACTACATCTCGAAAATGGAGTTGAACTATTCAATCCAACATCTAAAGGCAAGTACATAACTTTTAGTTATATAGATAACGATAAAAATATTAAAAAAATTAAATAAGTTAATTAATTTTCAAATAATTAATTAGATTAATATTATTTTATTTGATATTTATATTAATTGTAGTTTTATTATTTCAAATAATATAATTGATAAGAACAATTATCAATATTGTTTAATATTAATACTAATTTAATATTGATATTAATATTAAGCTTTTTATTGATTGGTAACGATTTGAACAATTAAATATTTTAATAATTATTATAAATCCTTACAATTAATAAGGATTATTATATTAAATTATTAAAAGCATGAACTTTTATTATGATAAATAAAATAAATCAATAATTTATTAATCAATAATTTATATTAAATCTAAGGGGTTATGATTTTAATAAATATTTAATTAGATTATATTAATTTATAATAAAATATTTAACAATTAAATTTATATATAATTATCTGAATATTGATTTTAATTTAAATATTTTAATTATTGATTTTTACTAATTAATAGATATCTAAAAAGATTTATTTTTTAGATCTATTATTAATTATTAATTATTAATTTTAATAAAATAATAATATTCCCCATACTAAATTATTATTTTTTAAATCTCTTAGTTATTCATTTTTAGAATATTGCTAAATTAGTATTATTTTATTTCGAATAAGCTTGTATGAACATAAACAATTGTTTTATGATAGAATAAAAGGTTGTAAAAATTGTTCAAATAGTTATAACTATTTGAACTAGTTCAATAAACTGATTTATTTTTTAAATGTCTTATTAATTCTTAAAAATATTAATAAATTGGTATTATTTTATTTCAAATAAGCTTGTATGTTGAAAAACAATTGTTTTATGACAAAACAAAATGTAGTAACAATTTGAAATAGATAATTGTTTAAATGGCTATAATTATTTGAACTGATTGGGTAAACTAATTTATTCTTTCAAATTAGTTACTTATTTATTTTTGAAATATTATTTTATTTTGAATAAGCATGTATGAACTGAAAAATTATTTTATGATTAAACAAAATGTTAGAACAATTTGAAATAGATAATTATTCTAATAGTCTTAACTATTTGAACTGGTTCCATGAACACATTTATTTTTTAAATCTCTTACTTATTAATTTTTAGAATATTATTAATTTAGCAATATTTTACTTTGAATAAATTTGTATAAATAGGAAACAATTATTTTACGATAAAATAAAGATCATAACGATTTGAGATAGATGATTGTTCAAATAATTATAACTATTTAAACCGGCTCGATAAATAGATTTAGTTTTTAAATCTCTTATTAATTTTTATAATATTAATAAATTAGTACTATTTTATTCTGAATAATATTGTATGAATAGAAATAATTGTTTTATGACCAAAAAAATGTCGTAATGATTTGAAATAGATAATAGTTCAAATAAACATGACTATTTGAAATTGTTCAGTAAACATATTTATTTTTTAAGTCTCCAACTTATTAATTTTTAGAATATTAATAAATTAGTATTGTTTTATTTCGAATAAACTTGTACGAATAGAAACAATTGTTTTATGACAAAATAAAAGATCATAACAATATGAAATAAATAATTGTTCAAATACTCATAACTATTGGAACTTGCTAGGTAAATAGATTTATTTTTTAAATCTTTTACTTATTAATTTTTGGAATTTTAATAAATTAGTATTATTTTATTTCGAATAAGCTTTTATGAATAGAAATAATTAGTTTATGATAAAACAAAAGGCAATAACGATTTGAAATAGATAATTGTTCAAATAGTCATAACTATTTGAATGTTTAATTTTTATTGATCAATATTAATTAAAATATTATTAATATTTTAATAATTATTAATTATTAATAATTTTATTAATATAATTATTTCTATTTAATATTTTATTAATTTTATATTTTATCATTGACATTCAAGTAAACTTTTCAAGTAATTAATTAATTATTTAATATCGAATATTAAGATTTTAATAATAATTATCAATTTGAATTATTAATTATTTATATTAATTATTTAATAGATATAGATTAAATAATAGTTATATAAATATTAAACAATTATTTCTTTACTTATTAATTGTCTTAATTTAATATTATATTGATTTAAACTTAATTAGAATAGATAATTGTTCAAATATATACGTTATGAAATTTTAATAATTTAATATAATAATCCTTATTATCATACAAATAAAGTAAAGAAAAAAATTAAATAATATCTTTATTATAATAAAAAATCTATATATTATTAAATCATAATTTAATCATTTTAGTTAATTATATGTAAATAGTATATAATAATAATAATAAAGGATGGAAGGAGAGTGGATAAATAATTATTATAATCATGTAAAAAATAGATCTATTATTGATTCATACCTATTAATAATTTTATTATTAAGCTTATGGCTTATTTATAATTAAATAAATAATTATATAAATATTAATTTATAATAAATTATAAAATTATTATTAATGAAATCAATATTATCGAATAAATATTTATTTGATAATTTCTTTGCCCTCATTTCAAATCGTTATGACCTTTTCTTTTACTGTAAAATAATTGTTTTGTTCGTACAAGCTTATTCGGATTAAAATAACACCAATTTAATAATATTTTGAATATTAATAAGTAAGATATTTAAAAATAAATTTGTTTACTAAATCATTTCAAATGGTTAAGATTATTAGAATAATTATCTATTTGAAATCATTCTGATCTTTTGTTTAGTCATAAAACAATTGTTTTAGTTCATACAAGCTTATTCAGAATAAATTAATACTAATTTATTAACATTTGAAAAATTAATATGAAAGAGATTTAAAAAAATAAATTTGTTTACCGAACAAATTCAAATAAGTGATTTAAAAAGTGAATATGTTTACCAAATCAATTCAAATAATTGTGGCCATTTCAATAATTATATATTTCAAATTGTTATTACCTTTTGTTTGGTCATATGACAATTGTTTTTGATCATACAAGCTTAATCGGAATAAAATAATACTAATTTATTATTATTAAAGTATTTATGAATATTTAAAATTAATCTATATATATTATTATAATATTTATTATAATATTATTAATTATTAATTTTCTATTTAATTTAACAATTAAAAAATTAATAACTGAATATTAATATTTATGAATTTATTAATGATCGAAACAATTATTTAATATAAATAAATATTCATTTTAAAATAATTGTTTACTATTCAGTTAATGATTCTTTGAAAATAAATAAATATTATATAATTAATAATTAATTTTATAATTAATCTAATAATTAATAACTTTCAATTAATATTTTAAAATATTATAATATTGATAACAATAAAGTAACAAATAATATAAAAATAATGTTAAATAATAAGTAATTAATACTCCATTTAATTATTATGATTAAATAAATTATCTTATTTAATTAAACTAAATAAATATTATTATTACTTAGTAGAATTATTAATAAATAATTATAACAATTAAAGAACATTTAAATATTACTTATTAATAGTAAATATTAATTATTTATTATAAATTATACTTAAATTATTTAAATGTATTCCAATCTTATAGTTATTAATAAGTAATAACATATTATATTAAAATACCTGTTATGATCCCAAACATGTATCTTATAATTATATTTGATTAATAAATTTCAATTAATAATCATTAATTAATAACAAAAGTATTAATAATTTAAATTAAATTATTTTTATTATAATTAATGTTAAATATTAATATTATTCATATTATAATATTTATACTTAATAATATAATATTAATTAATATCTATTTATTTATTATTAAATTAATTATATAATTAAATATTATATGTTTAATAATTAAATATAACTATTATTAACAATATAATTTATTAATATAAAATAAATTTGAAATTATGATTAATTTCTAATTATTGTTAAAAATTAATAATTAAATTATTATTAATATTAATAAGACTTAACTAATATATATTAATTAAATTATTTAATATACAATTATATATTAATTGCATATAATATTAAATAATTTTTTTATATATATTAACAATTAATATGAAATATTAACAAATTAATATTTGTTAATGATATTAATGATTATTAATTAATAATTTAATTACAAATAATAATATCAATTATATTTGAGTATAATATTAATTTATACTATAAATTATTAATAACAAATATTTAATTATATATATTAAATTATTAATATTTAATAAAATGTTATTAATTAATTATTATAATTATTAATAATTTATGGATTAATAATTGTATTAATAATAATACAATTATTAATTATAACAATATTAACCATTAATTTATTAATCAAATATAATTACATAATATTTGAATAAAAAATTATTTTAATATTTAAAATATTAAATGACTTAATGTATATTTAGAATTAGGAACATTAATAATCCAAATATTATTATTAAATTTATTTATTTAATTAAAATAAATTAAAAGTAGTTATAATAATTAAATAATTAGAACACAACACTAAGTCCTTATTAATTTTTAAAATAGTTCAAATATCTATTTGAACTATTTTATTTCTATTTGTTTTATTTGATAATATTATTGAATGATAATACTCATCTTCAAAGGGAGTTTTTGGCATATTAATAAATATTATATTTATATTTAATATTTTAGTTATTAAATATTCATTAATTAATAATTAATTAAATAATTAATATTTTATTATTCATTATTAAATAAATATTTCATTATTAATATTTCTATTAATTGGGCATTATTTCATAGAAATATTAATTAACAAATTAGTAATATGAATATTATTATTTAATATTATTTTATTAATTAAAAATAGTTAAATATTAATTATTTAAATTAATATTTTAATATTATTATATTTTAATAATAATATTGAATTATTAATATTAATAATAGTGGCTGAATAGAAAGTGTTCTTGCAACATTAACAAGAAAAACACACAGTTATATTATAATTAAAAGATTAATTAATTCATTCTTTATTTAATATTAATATTGATTAATTATTAATATTAAAATAAATATTGACAATATAGTTCCTTATTTTAATTAAATATAAATAATTGTTATTAATGTAAAATGCTATTTCTATTAAATTTAAAATGATTTAGATTAACATAATATGTATATAATAAAATTCTATATTATTTTATTTATTTTAAATAATTTAACTAATTGTTTTGAAAATTATTAATTAACAATAAAATAGTCATAACTATTTATTAATTTTGAATTAAAATTATAGATAATATATAATTATTGTTTATATTTAAATAATACAAATACTATTTATATTAGCAAATATTAATTATTTATATAAAATAATTAATAATAATTAAAATTATAATTTATTAGTAATATTAATAATTTAATATTAATAATTAATTAAACTAATTAAAATATTTCACTAATAATAATATTATATTGTATTTTATTAATAAACTAATATTTATAATAACTATAAATATTGGATAAAAATAAATAATATAAATTTATTATCCTATAAATAAATTATCAATATAAAAATAATTATTTAATTATTTTAACATATTAAATATGATGTCATATATATAATAATAAATTATATTTATTAATAATTTATTAAATAATATGTCATATATAATAATAATAAATTATATTTATTAATATTTATTTAAATTATTTAAAAAATAATTATTTTATAATTTATATTAATAAATTTATTAATATATAGTTAATTAAATATTTATTAATTAAATAAGAATTAAGATAATTAATTAATAACATAATAATAATAAGAAAATTTTATTGTTAAATATTTAATAGAATATTTAATTTGATTAAATTAATTATATTTAATAATTAAATAATACTTTAAGTAAATTAATTATAATTAAAGGTTATTAATAATTAAATATAAGATATTTAATTGGTTATTTAAAATTATTATATTAAAAAATATAATATTAATTATATTAATATTAAATATATTAAATTGGTAAATAATTATTGATAATATAATTAATAGTTTATAAATATAATTATAAATATTATTAATAGTTATTTAATTATAATTAAGTATATTATTATACACTATAATTGTTTACTTTATATATTAATTATTAATATACTTTGAGAATTAAATAATTATACTTATAAATATATTATAATTAATGAATACAAATTATTTTAATTTAATATTTATTATATTATTAATTATATTTCAATTATCTAATTTAAATTAATAATAAAGGTTCCACAATTCACTATTAATTATTTGATATAGTTAGAATATATGAATATTATAAATCAATATTAAATATTAATTTTAAAATCATGACTTAATTGATTATTCTAATTTCATATTAATTATATATTTATTTAATGTTTATTTTATTTAAATCATGAATAAGTATGATTAATTAATTAGAACTTTGATTTATACATAATTATATAAATATATAATAAGAATATTATTCATATTAATTTAATTAAACAATTGTATATTTGATTTAATTTTATTAAAATTATAATTATTTTAATAAATAATAATATTATTTATATATTATAAGATATAATATTATTTTATATTAATCATATTAGTATTGTTGATATTATTAATTTTTTAATAGTTTAAAATTTAAACTAAATGTGTTAATACTTTTTAAAATATTAATAAATTCATTTTATTAATATAACTGGTTAGGTAAATAAAATTATTTTTTAAATCTCTTACATATTAATTTATGAAATATTAATAAATTCATTTTATTTTATTCTTAATAAGCTAGTATGAATTGAAAATTTTGTTTTATGGCAAAAAATAAAACAATTTAAAATAGATAATTATTCATATAGTCTTAACTATTTGAACTAGTTTGGTAGATAAATTTATTTTTTAAATCTCTTTGTTATTAATTTTTGAAATATTATTATATTAGCATTAATTTATTTCGAATAAGCCTATATGAACAGAAATAATTGTTTTATGACAAAACAAAAGGTTATAATGATTTGAAGTATACAATTGTTCAAATAGTCATAACTATTTAAACTAATTTGGTAAACAGATTTGTTTTGTAAATCTCTTACATATTAATTTTTGAAAGATTAATAAATTAGTATTATTTTATTTTGAATAAACTTGTATAATAAAAAACAATTGTTATATGACCAAACAAAATGTAATAATGATTTGAAGTAGATAATTATTGAAATGGCCATAATTATTTGAACTGATATGGTAAACAGATTCACTTTTTAAATAACTTAATTATTAATTTTTGGAATATTAATAAATTAGTATTATTTTGTTTTGAATAAACTTGTATGAACTAAAACCATTATTTTGTAACAAAACAAAAGATCATAATGATTTTCAATGGACAATTGTTCAAATAGTTATAACTATTTGAATTTGTTTAGTAAAAATATTTTTTTAAACTCTTGTTTATTAATTTTTGAAATATTAAAAAATTAGTATTGTTTTATTTTGGATAAGTTTTTATGAACTAAAACAATTATTTTATGTCAAAACAAAATGTCATAATGATTTTAAATATGTGATTGTTCAAATAGTCATAACTATTTAAATTTGTTCAATAAACAAATTTATTTTTTCAAATCTTTTGCTTATTAATTTTTTGAATGTTAATAAATTTGGATTATTTTATGACTAAACATAAGATTGGAACGATTTGAAATAAATAATTATTCTAATTGTTTTAACTATTTGAATTGGTTTGACAAAAAAATTTATTTTTTTAAATCTTTTATTAAATTTTGAAATATTATTAAATTAGTATTATTTTTAACTGAATAAGTTTCTATGATAAGAAATAATTATTTTATGACAAAACAAAAATCTTAATGATTTAAGATTGATAATTGTTCAAATAGTCATAACTATTTGAACTGGTTCGATAAACATATTTATTTTTTTAAATCTCTTACTCATTAATTTTTGAAATATTAAAAAATTGTAATATTTTATTTCGAATAAGCTTGTATGATCAAAAACAAATATTTTATAACAAAACAAAAGGTCATAACGATTTGAAACAAATAATCATTCAAATGGCCATAATTATTTTAATTGATTTGGTAAACAAATTTATTTTTAAATTTCTTACTTATTATTTTAGGAAATATTAATAAATTAGTATTATTTTTTCCCTCTAAGCTTGTATTAACTTAAATAATTGTTTTATGACAAATTAAAAGGTTATAATGATTCTAAATAGAAAATTGTTCAAATAGTAAACAAATTTATTTTTTTAAATCTCTTTTTTGAATTCTAATAAATTATTATTAATTTATTCTGAATAAGCTTGTATGAACTAGAACAATTGTTTTATAACTAAACAAAAGGTCAAAACGATTTTAAATAGATAATTGTTTTAATAGTCTTAACCATTTGAACTGATTTATAAACAAATTTATTTTTTAAATTTCTTACTTATTAATTTTTAAAATATTATTAAATTAGTATTATTTTAATCAAAATAAGCTTGTACGAACAAAACAATTGTTTTACGACAAAAGAAAAGGTCATAATGATTTAAAATAGATAATCATTCATATCATCATAACTATTTTAACTGGTTCAACAATTATATTTATTTTTTAATTTTCTTGGTTATTAAGTTTCAGAATATTATTAAATTAATATTATTTTAGTCTAAATAAAATAGCATGAACAGAACCAATTGTTTAATGACAAAATAAAAATTTGAAATGGTTTAGTAAACAAATTTACTTTTTAAATCTCTTACTAATTAATTTTCTAAATATTAATAAATTAGTATTGTTGGCCTTGAATTGATTAAGAGTTTTGATTTGACAAAACAAAAATTTGCCTAACTTAAATCAATCTTTTCTAAGCTTAAATTGAACATTTTTCCACCCTTCTATCTTGCCAAAATCCATTTGAGAACCAAAACAAGTCAAATTCTTGAAACAAAACCTGATTAGTGCATGTTTGATAGAAGGGATCGATCCCTTCCTTACCAGATCGATCCCCTAGCAAAAGGGATTGATCTTGTTTTCTTCCAGAATCGAAATTCTTTAAGTTTTGGCAAAAACCAATCGATCCCCTCCCTGTAGGGATCGATTGGTTGGGGTTTCAAGTTGACCAGGTCGATCCCTTTATTTAAGGGATCGATCACTTTTTCATATAGAAAGTTTTCATTGTTCAAATTTCCAAATAAGGGATCGATCCCCCCACATAGAGGATCGATCACCTAAAGAACAGATCGATCAGGTACATTACCTGATCGATTGGCTAAGGCATTTCAAGCACAAAATCATGCCTTCTCTAACCTGATCCAATCAATCCCCTAAAGGAGGGGATCGATCCCCTGAAGCCAAGAAACTCTTAATGACTATTTTTTTGTCTAAAAATTTTTGCAGGTTTGAAGCATTAAATGCAAGGCAATGGCTCTCAACTTCTTCTTACCTATAAATAAAGCATTCCATTACAGATCAAGAGTAACAAAAGCCAAGAGAACTTATTGCTATTCACCTACCAATTTGCTCAAGCATTCAAAGCTATTCAAAGAGAAAAGTGCAGAATTCATATCAGTTTTTCTTTATTTTCTTGTCTATACTATTGTGTACTTTAAATTAGCAAACACCCAACCTTTGAGAGGTTCTTAGAGTTTGCAAAACACTTTAAAAATTCTATATTGTGAGTTTGTAAGCTTAAAGGGGAGGATAACCCTTAAGAGTGTGTAGTGTTGAGTTTGTAAAGCTTTGAGAAGCTTGGTTGTAATCTTCAACACATAGTGGATTGAACTCCTTGGCAAGAGAGCCTAAGAGAGATGACGTAGGTGCCTAAGAAAGGACCGAACCTGTATAAATCTTGATGTCAAATTCTCTAACCCTATCTCTTGTTTACTTTCAATTATTGTGCTTATTTGCTTAAATAATTTGTTTAGCTAAATTTGTGCTTATTGAATATTGTTTTTTCCAAGTCTTAGTTTATTCCAAGTTTTTGAGCTAACAAGTATTAGTTTATTTTGAGCAAACTTATCTTAACAAAAACAATTGTTTTATGACAAAACAAAAAGTAATAATGATTTGAAATAAATAATTATTTAAAAGTTATAATTATTTGAACTGATTTAGTAAATAGAATTATTTTCTAAATCTTTTATTAATAAATTAGTTTTAATAGTAAATGTATTATTTTATTAATAAAATAGATAATTATTCTAATAGTTTTAACTGTTTGAACTAGTTCAGCAAATATATTTATTTTTTAAATCTCTTACTTATTAATTTTTAAAATATTTTTAAATTAGTATTATTTTTAATAGAATAAGTTTATATGATCAGAAACAATTGTTTTATGACAAAACAAATATCTTAATGATTTAAAATTGATAATTATTCAAATAGTCATAATTATTTGAATTGGCTCGATAAACAGATTTATTTCTTAAATCTCTTACTTATTAATTTTTGAAATATTAATAAATTTATCAAATATAAATTAATATTTTATAGTATTAATATAATAATTATAAATATTATTATTAATATCATATTATAAATATATAATGATTTAACTGTATATTGATAAATAAAAATTTTAATATTATTTGAAAGTTAAATATTATAATATTAAATATAATGGTCATTATATAATTTATATAATAATAAACAGTATATAATTAGCTTATTCTTAATTATTTATTAAGATTATAATTTATAATTTAATAAATACCTATTTATTTAATTATTTATATATAGTAACTATTTATAATTAAGTTTAATAATTATAATAATTAATTATTTATTTAATATAAATCATTAAATAAATTGTTATTAATAATCAATTCATTATTAATATTACTAAATATTAATTAGTAATATTAAAACAATTGAACATAATCATAATTATAGAATTATATTATATTATAATATAACTAGTTTATAACTTATAATTGTTTACAAATTATATCTAATAATTTAAATTAGATAATAAATTAATATTATAACTATTAATATATTTTAAGTATATAATAAATAGTATTTGAATAATTATATAAAATTATAAAAAATATACAATTATAGTAATAAATTAATTATATAATTTTAAATTATTGCTATAAATATTAATTTTAAATTATATAATTATTTATCATTAATGATAAACATTAGGTATTTAATATAATTACGATATAATTACGATATAATTACGATATAATTGTGTAAATTGTTATAATTATTTGGACTAGTTTCGTAAGTAGAATTATTTTCTAAATCTCTTATAAATTTTTGAAATATTAATAAATTAATTTTATTATATTCTGAACAAGCTTCTATGAGCTTACATAATTGTTTTATGAAAAAACAAAATGTTATAACAAGTTGAAATAAATAATTTTTCATATAGTCTTAATTATTTGAATTGGTTTGACAAACAGATTTATTTTTTAAATCTCATAGTTATTCATTTTCAAAATATTACTAAATTATTATTACTTTATTTTGAATAAGCTTGTATGAACAGAAACAATTGTTTTATGATAGAGCAAAGGTTATAACAATTTGAAATAGATAATTGTTCAAATAAGTATAACTATTTGAACTGGATCAACAAATAGATTTCTTTTTTAAATCACTTATTAATTCTTGAAATATTAATAAATTAGTATTATTTTATTTAGAAAATCTTATTTGTTGAAAAACAATTGTTTTATGACAAAACAAAAGGTAATAATGATTTAAAATAGATAGTTGTTTAAATGGCCATGATTATTTGAATTGATTCAGTAGACTGATTTATTTTTTAAATCTTTTATTTATTAATTTTTGAAATATTAATAAAGTAGTATTATTTTATTTTGGATAAGTTTTTAATACAATAATAATCATTTTATAATTGTAATTTATATTTATTATTAATATAACATAATAATAAAATATTTATTATTAAAATAATATAAAGATAATTATTTTATAATATATTATATTATAATTATTTGTTCTGTTTATACAAATAATTATTAAAATTATTAAATAATATATATAAATAAATAATTATTCAATTAGTTGAACTATTTAAATATCTTAATATTATAATAATTAATTAAAATTATTTATATTAAAATATTTAATTTATATTTATTAAATTATATTTTATATAATATTATTCTTTATAAAATAAATTATATATTAAATAATATATATACAATAAACTATTATAATAGTAATAATTTATAAATAGTTAATAATATAATAATATTATTAATATAGTATTATTAATATTTTAATTATTTTAATTATAATATTTTAAAATTTATTTGAACTAATGAATTGTTTAATTATTACAATTCAATGATTATTATTGTATTAAGAACCAGATTATTATAGTATTATATTTAATTAATATATAGTATTAATAATTTATATAATTAATAATATTACTAAATATTATAGTTAAATATAAGAATAACTCAATTATATATTAATATAATAATATTATTTATTAGTAATTAATAAAAAATGAATCTGTTTACTAAACAAGTTTAAATAATTATAATTATTTGAACAATTATTTATTGAAAATCGCTATAACCTTTTGCTTTTTCATAAAATGATTTTTTCTATTCATACAAGCTTATTTTGAATAAAATAATAAAAATTTATTAAATTAAGATAATTATAAGTAAAAGATTTAAAAAATAAATATGTTTGCCGAACAAGTTTAAATAATCATGACTATTTGAATAATAATCTATTTCAAATCATTGTGAGCTTTTGTTTTGTAATAAAATAATTGCTAGTATTATTAACAAAATAATTTTGAATTAATTAATTTAAAATATTATAATTAATTCTAAAAATAAATCTATTTTTCAATTAATTAATATTTAATTATAATTATTGCTAACATTTCAAACTAGCATAATAAATAATTATAATAGTTTAATCATATACATTTCAAGTGATAAATTAGTTAGTATAAATTAAAAAAATAATTATTCTTGTGTTTCAAAATTAATAAATTTTTTTTAAATCTCTTCCTTAAAATTATTAATAATATATATTATTTAACTAATAAATAGTTTAATAAAATAGTAATTTTTTATTATTTAATTAATAATTATTAATGATAAATTAATTATGTTAGCTTTATAGGTAAGATGGTGATCCAAGAGGAGTGGTGAATTGGATCTCTCTAAATTCTTCCTAAATAAATGACAATATAATTGAATGGAAATTAAAACAATAAGCACTTTTGTTGAAAATATAATGCAAACAATAACAATTAATGAGCCTAAAATCAAATATAAACATAGGGATAGAGAAATCAAACCCAATGATTTATAGAGGTTCGGTCCTTCTCCACAAGGCGCCTACATCCTCTTTTCTTGGTTGTCCACACCAAGACTTCAATCCACTATTCTTAAATTGAAATTACAACCTATCTTTTTCTTTCTAAGGTTTAAGATAGAAACCTTTACCCTTTGTAGTATTTTACCTAATCTCACTACAAAGCTCTCAAAAGGATACCTCACCTCGTGTTCTTTTCCACCATTATATATCAAAGGTAATTTTGCAAACAATAGAATAACCTCTCTAAGGCTAAGTGTTTGGTAAGTTTAAGTACAAGAAAATGATGAATGAACAACAAATATAATTTGGATACAATAAATACAAAGATATAGACTTTAAAGCTCTAAAAACTCTTGATTATTTAAGAGAATGAAAATATGGCTTGTTGGCTCTTGTTCTTTTGATTTATCAATGCTCTTGGTGTGTTGGAGTGCCTAATTTATAGAGAAATTGAAGAAGTAGCCATTGGGGAAGCTTGGAGTGAAGAAATGCCCATTGGAATCATGAAAAGTAGCCGTTGGTGTGCTTGCACCCAGAACCAATTGATCCCTTGCTTGAGGGGATCAATTGGTTCATGTTTTGAACCATTTTTCACTTGAAAATAACCTAACCGATCGATCCCTTTTTGTAGGGGATCGATTGGTTAATGGGGTGATCGATCCCCTATATGGGGGGATTGATTCCCTTTTCTAGTTTTTTAGTCTCGGGAGCATTCTATTTGCAAAACCAATCGATCCCTTCTAGAGGGGATCGATCCTGTCTACGCTGGGTGGTAGTATCTCATTTTGCACTCTACTTACAAATTTGATCATATCTTTAGTTATACAAATCCAAATTACAAACTGTTTGAAGATTTAAAAACTAGACTTAAAAGGCTTTCTATAAAGTCATCACCTAATTCACTGTGTACGAATTATAGTGAATTTTCAAATCTACCCCTTGTGCAGTTTTTAGATAACTCAATGTGCCTAGTAAAAATTCAAAATCTTTTCTTAGAAAATTTGGATTTTGATTTTGTTTGATCCATTAGAAAGTAGACTCAAAGAGCTTTCCAACATATAAAATTCAAATATTAAAACTTTGTGAATTAATATAAAAAAATAAAATAATTTCAATGTTGGAAAACTTTGTTCTTGTAAAACAGCTTTCTTAAGTTAATCTTTTTCTCAAAACCAATATTATCAAAATTGTATTAAGTCCAAAATAAATAAATTCACTTTAAAAACAACAATTTGACTTTCATTTAAGCTCAAATAAATAATCTTTAAAGATAGATTTGGTTTGAGAAATATGAAACCAAAAAAGGTTTGTTTAAACTTTGAAAATCATATTATTTATTTAGTACCAAAATATAAAACTTAAGAACATGTACTAAACAAATCCTTTTCAAAATTTTGATCAAGTTTATTTGTCTTTAATGTTTTGTCATTTCAAAATAAGGATCAATTCAAGGCTAACAAATTATTATAGTCATTGGGTTTAATAATTATTCTAATAGTACTAATAATATTTATTATTATAACTATAGTCTATTTATATTTATATAGTTAGTCATATAATTAATATTACACTAAATTATTTTATTGTAAAATAGTCTGATTTAATAAATATTGTCAATTATAATTTATAATATAATATTTATAATATATTAATTAATTAAATTAATTAATTTATGAAAACAATTATAATTATAATTATATTTATTGTTATTATTTATTATAACAATATAATATTATTTAATATTATTTATTATAATAATTATTATATTAATTTTATTTAATATAACATTAAATATCATATCTTATAATATTTTATTTTATAATAAATTTTAATAGTATAATTAATTATATTAATTACAATTATAGTACAATATATTAATATTAATATTAATATATTAATTTTAATATTGGACATATATATTAATTACTATTAATAAATTATTATTAATTATAATAATTAATATTTATTATTATATTAAAATAATATACTTAATTATTTAAAATAAATTATTACATTATTAATACAATAATTATTATATTTTTACTAAATATTTGAATTATTATTAATTATATATAATTATATATATTAAATATATATAAATTTATAAATTATAATAATTTATTATTTATAATAATAATTATTAAAATATTTAAGTATAATATAATTAATAAAATTATATTATATTAGATAATATTATTATTCAAATTATTAAATTATAAAATAATTATATTAATAAGATAATTTAATTATTTTATATATTTATAACAATTGTTTATAGTATAATAATAATATATTATTATGGAATATATAAAATTAAAGTTATTGTAATACTATAATTTATACTATAACATTTAATAAGTATTTTGTTCAAATAAGCTAACATGAATTGAAACAATTGTTTTATTACAAAACAAAATGTTACAATGATTTGAAGTAGATAATTATTCAAATAGTCATGACTATTTAAACTTGTTTGGTAAATTATTTTTTTAAATCTTTTACTTATATTATAGGATTAAATTAATATTAAACTTATACTAATAAATTGTATAAAAATATTTTATATTTTTTGAATTATAGTATATATATTTAACTAAGTAGTTTAAATATATCATTTTTGTTAACTATAATTAATAATTGTTATATTATTTAATAATATGTCTATATAGTAATGATTTTTATTAATAATTATATAAATATATAATAAATATTATTAAGTATAATAATAAATTAAATTCTATTATATATTAATTAATTAATATATAATTAATATCATTATGATTAAAATTAAAATTATAAATTATATGTTATATAAAAATAAGTAATTATATTAATCAAAGATTGTCATGGCATTCGTAAGTTAACTTCTTTTTATTCTAAAATATGATTTTTTTTTTAATTTCATGTTATCTGTGTGCTTTTTTTTTCATGTTGTGATGTCACTTAGATGTCAATTGTTTCAGTAGTTAGTCTCCATTTAAGTTAATTAAATTTTTATATAATATTTAAAATTTATGATTAAAAAAAATATTATACCCTTATTTGTATGGTATAGAGACTAAAAATTTATTTTTATTTTGTACTAAGTTAATAATTTATTATAACATGTTTTTATAAATAATCAAGACAAAAATGATTTTCAAGTATCTTAAAAGAGATTTTTCAAATATTATTATAATATAATAATTAAATTTCAATAAAGATTATAGTATTTATTATAATTATTTAATAATAATTTAAAAAATTATAATAATAAATAATATTCATATATATATTATAATACTATTGTAAATTATTATAAATAATTTATTAGATTATTTGACTATAATATAATAATATAATGTATTAAAATAATTTTTTCAGTTTATACATGTTTATTCAAAATAAAATAATACTAATTTATTAACATTCAAAACATTAATAAATAAATTACATTACTTTATTTCGAATAAGATTGTATGAACAGACAACACTGGTTATTAATTGTTCAAGTTAATAAGTAATTTATTAATTACTTATTTAATTTATTATAAAAATTAAATAAGTTAAACAATAACCCCCAAGCACTAACACCCAAGCATTAGCTTATGCCCAAGCGCACGCCCCAACACCCCATGCCACCTAGCTGAGCCTCAGTATGGACCCTACTTGAGATATTGAGTAACACAAAAAAATCCCTTCACCTGGCCTTCACTTACTCCAATATAAACCCTACTAGTACCAACTAAACCTGCACATAACAAACTCCTCTCCTATCGGTAGTAACCCTTAACCTACCTCCTAATATCAATCCCTACTCTCACGTAAATCTAGTCTCATCCTCACTTAGATCACCCACCTGAGCAATGAAGCACCATCGACCCCAGCCAAAACCTACCACTAGCACTAAGCCAAACACCAACATCAACCTCACACACCACAAAATAGTTTTTCCCCATCCAAAATGTCCCTTATCAAATAATATTTAACCATAAATATAGTTATGTCAATATTTTAATAACAAAATATTAATCAATAATTTTATAAGCTATTTTTAGAAATTAATTAATAAATTTAACAATTAGAATATTAAATCTCTTACTTATATTAAACTCGTATTTTAGTTAAATTAGTTTATTTTTTAAATTTTTACATATTAACTATATTTAATAAGTTAAGAAATTTTTATAATTTTTATAGAACCTACACATTTTAAATATGTTTATATTTACTCTTAGTTACTATTTCCAAAAATATTTAGAATATATATTAATTATATAATTTAATATATAATTGTAATATATTATAGATAATTGTTCAAATATATAATTATAAAAATAATTATATTATTAAATTGAGATAATACTTATTTATTATAATTATAACATTTATAAATAATAATAATAATATTATTATATTAATAATTAATTTCAAATATTAAATTATTTATAAGATTAATGAAATTAATATATTAAATATATTACAATATTTAATATAATTTATAAATTAACTAAATTAATATATAATATAATATAATATAATAATATTAATAATATTATAAATTATTAATATAATTATTATATTATAAATATATATACATATGTTAATAATTATATAATATTATTAAATGATTAAATTAATATAAACTAAATAAATATTTTATTAATTATTCAAACAGAATTATTTTATCAATAACCCAAAAAATTAATCATTATTAATTATGTATATTTATATTAATAAAATTATTATATTCCTAAAGTATAATAAATAATAATTATTTATTATTTACTTAATACAATTTGGATTAATTTTATTAGTTTAATAAGGTCAATATTTATAATTAATATTTAAATTATAAATATTAATAATTATTTTAATGAATATTTTAATAATCAATTTATTAATTATTATTTTAATAAATTAATAATATTATATTATTATTATTATTACTAATAACATATATAGATATTATAGTATAAATATTAATTTATTAGTAATTTATTATTAACTAATTGATAAAATTATTAATTAATTTTAATAATTTTAAACAATAGTATACAAATTATATTAAATAATTTGACTTTTAGTTATATTCAAATAATACTATAATATTATTAAATTAATACAATAATAATTGTTTATAAATTATTAGTCCAAATTATCGTTAATATAATAATTGAATGTTTTAGTACAAATTTGTAACAAATTTATAAAAATTATGACAATTTTTATTACTATTTGTTAATATCAATAAATAGTCATAAAAATTATTGTTAATATTATTTAACTAACTATTTTATATTAATTACTAATATTATTATAATAATAAATTATAATTGCTTATTAATTTTTGAAATATTAAGAAATTAGTATTAGTTTATTTTGGATAAGTTTTATGAACTGAAAGAATTGTTTTTTGTCAAAACAAA
Organism: Durio zibethinus; assembly: GCF_002303985.1. The sequence goes on along the minus strand of NW_019168381.1, from coordinate 11,197,337 downwards.
AGGTCATAATGATTTTAAATAAATAATTTTTCAAATAGTCATAACTATTTGAACTTGATTGGTAAACAAATTTATTTTTTCATATCTTTTGCTTATTAATTTTTTGAATGTTAATAATTAAAAATTTTAAATTTTAAATATTTAAATTAAAATATTTAATTTTTATTATTTAATTATTGATATTTATTAATAAATAAGCTATGAAATAATAATATAATTTATGAATTTTGTTAAATAATTATTAAAAATAATCACAAAATATTTTAATTATTGATTATTGATTAATTATAATATTTTAATAATTTAATTAATGATTTCTAAAGGATATAATAATCATTATTCAAATAAATTAATAAGTAAGAGATATTAATATTTATATCTTTAATTAAATTAGCATATTTTAAATAACTAATATTCAATTAATCCTATTTGTTTCAAATTATTATCATAATTTACTTAATTAGTATCCATGGTAATAATATAATTTAATATATTATTATATCAATAATAAATAATATCCAAATAATATTAATAATAGATTTTCTAAGTTACTAAAAAATAAATAATTATAATATATTATTTATAAATTTAATTAATAATAATAGATTAATTAATAAGTTAATATAATTGTTAACATAACATAATAAATATATATTATGATTATATTAATAATTATTATATATAATAATAATTAACTAACATGTATTATAATTAATTTATATTATAATTAATAAACAATTAAATATTAATATTATATATATTAATTATAATTTATAATAATAAATTATAAATAATCAATGGATAAATGCATTGATATAATTAGTTAGTTTAAATTAATAAAATTATTAATTATTATTAATTTTTAATAAAATAATTACCATTAACATTTGGATGGTGCTTAAGCATGTGACCTATACCTGGCCATCAAGGCAAGGGCCAAGCCCCAATGAGTAGGAGGGCACAACAATTGCCGCAAAACCTAGGGCACGAGCTCGGGTGGAATAGCCGTTGATGCGAATCTTGGTGTTAGTAGCAAGAACAATTGTTATAGTATTACAACTCATATAAATATTTATAAATTACTAATTATACTATTTATTTATTAAATAATTATAATACTAATTAATAATTAAATATTATTGTTAGAGATTTAACAATTGTTTATATTATACTATAAACAAGAATTTATTATTATAAATATTTTGACAATAGTATATTTAATAAATAATATAATATAATAAATAATGTAACATTAAATATGACAAATAAAGTATAAATTTTATTTGTAATATTTGAATAATATTAAATATTTTAATTATTTATTTTATATTATAAATAATTTTTAATTAATAATTATTAGTAATATTTTAATTACTAATTTAATAATTAAATAAATAATTAGGTATAACATAAAGCAATATAGTTATGTACAATTTAATATAATAATTGAATTAAATATTTTATTAATTAAAATTAATTGTTATAACATAAAACAATAATAATTTATTGTTATTAATAAATTCATGATGATTGTATTATTTTATAAATAGTAAGTTACAAATTAATTGTTATGATTTCCTTTTATTTATTAATATTTATAATATAATTAAATAATTATAATATAATAATATTATTACTTAATAATAATAAAATATAATTAAATTAATATAATTATTAATATATATAAAAATTAAACTATTATATATAATAAATAAAACTATTTATATATTATAAGATTATTAATATTTATTTAATTAATTTAATTAATATATTATAAATTTATATAATATTTGTTAATATTATAAGATGAGCAATAGTATAATAGAAAACAGTTTCTATTAAAATTTATAGTAATTTAATATCATAATATTTTTAAAAATTGTATTCTAATTAAATTAATAAATTAGATTTAATATTTAAAATTAATATATATTATAGTATTAAATATAACTAGTAATTTTAATAATTATTTATAAATTAATTAAATATTTAATGATTATTTAATTAATTTAATAATTGTATAGATTATATAATTTAGTATAATCTATACAATTATAATATCTATTTAAATTTATTATTTCATTTTAATAATATCAAATAACCCTATTTATTAACTATACTATTTACACAATTATATCGTAATTATATTAGTTACCTAATATTTATCATTAATGATAAATAATTATATAATTTAAAATTAATATTTATAGCAATGATTTATAATGTAATATATTTGTAATAATAGATAATATATATAATATTTAAATTTTAAATATTAATTTTACATATTAAAACTAATATATTAATTTGTTTAAATTAAAAATAAATATTAAAATTTATTTTAAGTAATAAATATTGCAATAGCTTAATAATTAATACAAATAAATCTAATATACTATATATTAATCATAATTTATATAATAATTTTAATATTACTTAATTATATACTATTAAATAATTAATATTAATTATAATATTAATAATTAATTAATAATACTTATTTAAATATAAGTTATATTAGTTATAAAAATATATTGATTATTAATATTTGATTATAAATATTAATAATAATTATTAATAATAATTTATATAAACAAAAATAATTAATATAACTATAATAATATATATGTTAATTAGAATTAAAATTAAAAGATTATGTTTAATTATATCTATTATATTTACCAAATATAAATAAATTAATAATTAATAATTAATAATTAATTGATTTTATAATTTGGTAAAATCAAATAGTCATAATTATTTGAACTAGTTATATAATTTAACTATTTTATTAGTTACTAATAAATATAAGTTATTTATATTTATTTGATATAACTTATTCTAAAAATAGATTCAAAAATAATATATATTATAACAAAATCCTCACTCACACAAATTATAAAATTATAAAACTTATTATAATTAATTAAGTAAATAAAATTAGCTATTTAAAATATTAATTATTAATTTATAATTGTTATAAGCAAGAGTAATTCAAATATTATATATTAATTATTTTAATAATTAATTAGTATTAATTACTATAAATATAATATTATAATGTTAGTTACTATATAACTAACTAATATAATTTCAAACTATTATAAATAAAATATATAATATAATTCTATTTGAAATAGTTATAATTTCAAATATTTCAATAATTATTAAATTATTATAATAAATAATAATATAGTTAAATAATTATTATTAATGATAAATATATTTATTAAAATTATCATACTAATTAAATATTTATATAATAATAATATAAAATAATAAGTTATTTTATATTATTATTTAATATATTTAAAAAATTAAGCTATTAGATAATTATTCTTTAACTAATTATATTTATATAACTTAACTCATTAAATTATTCAAATGTTAATTAAAAAATTGTTTCTATTACTGGCCATAATCATTAGTATTTTAACAAATACTCGGAACTTATATTCATATGATCTGAAAATGACTATTTGCTTATTATAATTATAATTAATAGGTAAGTATTAGTTTAACTAAGTTAATAATAAATATAAATATAACAATAAATTTGTTGTAACAAAATTGAATAATACAAAACTTATTAATTAAATCATTCTATTACAGATAATATTGTACTAATAAGTTTAAAATTATTATAATGTAATAATTGCCTTAACCAATTAGAATAAGTTAAATTATTTATAATAATTATTATTAAAATTATATATTAAAATTACCACTTATAAAACACAAAGTTAGAAATAAATAATATTAAAATACCCTGTTATTGAATATAAATTAATATTCATTAATATTTAATGAATGATTAGGTTTTTATATAGTATTAGTAATAATAGTTATTAATAGTTATAAATTATAAGAATATAATTATTTATCTCAATTATTAGCAATAATTGATTTTAGTCAATTATAACAAATCTAATCATAATCAATTCATACAAGCTTAATATTGTAATAGATAATAATATTAATTATAATTATTCTAAATATAAATTTTAAATTTAATTAATTTGAAATAAAATAATTTGATTAGATTAATATTTTATATAAATTAATTATATAAATAAATTAGATTTTAAATAATTATATTAAAATATAATTATTTATAATATAATTAATTAATAAATTATTAGATAAATTATATAATTAATTATTATATATAATTATTAATTAATTATATAATTAATTGTATTAATTAGATTTAAAATAGATAATTATTTGAATTTATTCAGTAAACAAATTTATTTTTTTTAAATCTCTTGCTCATTAATTTTCTGATTGTTTAGAAAATAGTATTATTTTATTTCGAATAAGCATGTATCAACTAAAACACTTATTTTATGACTAAACAAAAGGTCAAAATGATTTGGAATAGATAATTGTTCTAATATCCTTAACTATTTGAATTAGTTGGACAAACACATTTATTTTTTAAATATCTTATTAATTTTAAAAGTTATACAATTAAATTAAATGTATTAAAAATTATTTATATGGAAATATTAAAAAATTATATTAATTATTAATTTATAAGTTAATAATATTTTATAATAAATAATAATATAATTTTATATTATATTATAATATAATATAATAATAAATAATAATGATTTAATTTATATTATAAAATTATAATTTTATTTATATTAATATATAACAATTAAATTATATATATAATTTTAATATATATTAAATATATATTATAACTAATTATTATAATAATTTATATTATAATATTAAATTGTTTTAACTAAGTATTAATAATTAATATAATTATTATAATGGATAATATAAGTTATAATATAATTTAAATAATAATGTATATAAATATACATATTCCCTTTTAAAAAATATATTCAATAATAATATATTAAATATTATATACATATTTCTAAGTTAACAATAGTATTATTAATATAATTAGTTTATCACTTGATTAAACTAATTAATATTAATTAGTAAGATAATTAAATTCAAATGTAAGTAAGTTTAATCAGTTTAAAATATTTAACTATTTTATATATGCAATTAATATTTAAATTAATTTAAAGATAAATTAATTGAATCTTTAATTAATTATCATTTTTTGTAAAATCCAAATTCTTTTAATTAATTAAATTAATTTAAATTTTAATATTAACTTAATGTTAATTATATTAATAATTAATAAAAATAAATTATCTATAAGTTAGGAATATGTTTATTTATTAATAACAATTTGAAATTAAATATTAAAACTATTATAATTTATTTAATATATATCATTTATTTCTATTTATATCAAAACATATTGATAATTAAGTCATTTATAATATTGTATTATTATTAATTTATGTTTATATAATTATTTAAATAACATCACATTATTATTAATTTATTATAATTATTGGATTATAAATTAATAATTATATATACAATTTATAAATATAATAAAATAATATTATTTTATATTAAATTATAATTATAAAATATAAAATAATAATAAATTATTTATTCTAATTTAATTTTATAAAAATATAATGGTTATTTTTAATAAATAATTATAATATAATATAATTAAATTATCATTAATAATTATATAATTGAACAATTATTTATTTCTAATCATTATGACTTTTTGTTTTGCCATAAAACAATTATTTTTATTCATATAAGCTTATTTGGATTAAAATAATATTAATTTATTAATATTTTGATAAATTAATAAGTAAAATATTTTTAAAATAAATACATTTATAGAACATGTTCAAATAGTCATAATTATTTGAATAATTATCTATTTCAAATAACAAATAATATATTTAAAATTAATTTGAACATAATTTTTGTATAGTTATAATAAATAATTATTATTTTTGTATAAGAATTTATACATTTGATTTATAACTACATTTATATGTATAATCGGTTATACATATTATTAAAATATAATTGATTTAAAATTATCTTCATATTAATAATAATATTAAATAATAATAGTTATACAATTATTAGAAATATATAATTAATTACAATTATTAAATAGCATTGATATGATAAGTTAATTATCAATTATTTTTTATAAATATATATATTTATATCACATATATTAAATCAATTAATTCTGATAAAGTAATTGATACTATTAGTTAACATATTATTAGTTAATATAGATATAATAGAATAATAATTAAAACTATTACTCTTAATAACTATATTTGATTATTAAATATAAATTAATGTTTACATTAAATAAAACATCATAACAATTATTAATAATACTATTTAATAATTATGTTTGTTAATAATTAGACTTTAATTATTTATTATTCATATTATTTAATGAAACAATTGTTAAATTATAATAATTAATTATATATAATAAAAATAAATTGATTAATATTTTCAAAATTATATTATTAATAATATTACCTAAATAAAAATAGATTATAATAATAGTAAATTATTATTATTGATAAAATAAAATAAGAATTTGTCAAAACCAGAACAATTAGTTATAACTATTATATTAATTATAATTAACAAAATGTTAGTTTATTTAATATTCAAAATATTTAATGAATATATAACTATTTAGTAATTATTATACTTGTTTTTATTATATTAAGCTAATATGACTATAAATTTATATTAATTTTAATAATAATTATATTATTTTAAATATTTAATACAAAAATTAATTACTATTATAATTATAATTTTATAAATTATAAATAATTTATTATTAACAAAATATAATAATTATTATATTATATTTTATTAATAAATATATAAAACTAGTTAAGTAAAATATTTTTATCTGATATGGAAAGAATCATAACAATAATTTTACTGCATTCAAATAATTCTATTATTTGAAATTTTAATATTTGTTCAGTGACATTTTATTAAATATTATAGTATAAATTATATAATAGCTAATAATATATTGTTAGCTATAAACAAATTAAAAAATTAATAATTTTTTAAATTATTAAATATAATTTATTTAATATTACAAAACTATTATTAAACTAACAATAATTAAAATGTTTATTATGGATAATTTATATATTTAAATTAATATATCTATTCAATAATAATAATTAGTTACTTATAACTAAGATTAAATAATAATTTATTTAATAAATTATAATAATTTAATATAAATTAGTTTTTTGTATAATATTATTAATTTATAAAATTTTATTTAATAGATAATTAATTATCTAACAATTAGTAATATACTATTATTCAAATATGAATTATTGGATTAGAACTAGCGGCCTTTTGTTACAAATTAAAAACTAATTAATTAAGTAATTAATATATTAAATATAGTATTATAGAATTAAAACAATTATAGTAATAATATATATTATTTTAATAGCTAATAATATATAATTAAACAGTTATAATTATTTGAACTGGTTTTGTAAGTAGCATTATTTTCTAAATCTCTTATAAATTTTTGAAATATTAATAAATTAATTTTATTCTATTCTGAACAAGCTTCTATGAGCTTAAATAATTGTTTTATGACAAAACAAAAGGTTATAACAAGTTGAAATAAATAATTTTTCAT